>CM024570.1:876889-2076889 GCA_014182515.1 Eucalyptus microcorys | reverse complement strand
CGAGAAAATCGGGAATATGGCCGTCCAAGCTGATGTTATGCACGTCGCTGCAGTTTTGAAACCGAGAAAATGAAGCCTCCATTTTTAAAATAGTCACCCAAAACTAGTTACTTCCACATCATGGGGTCGTGAACTTACATTGTCTGAAGTGCGTCCATGACACTGTAAGTCCGGAAGTGTACCAGAGAGGCCAAACCCACCAAGAGACTTGTGTATAAGTGATTCCTCAACTTTGGTACATCTGTTTTTGTTCAGATTACCCAAGTCATCATTCTCGAAAATTTGAAACACAAAGGCTTGTTGTACTCACAATGCTGTTACACGAGGGCTGGCGTCGGTGCTGCAACTAACCCAATCCCAGGCGTATGCCGATGGTAGACACGGGTCCCCAGTCCACTGCTGCAGTACACTGAATCTGCTTTGTAGCATAGATAATCCCTCCGCTGTGCAAGTAGAGAAAACTAGTCCATTACTGTCTTGGGTATGAGCTAGTTTATGTGTCGCAGTCTCAGTTCAATCAAGCCAAGGTTGCGTAACAAGTAACTGCGAAGCAGGAAAACTGTACTCATCAGCGGTTTGAAAGCTACCGTACTCTCTTTGGTGTTGGTTCCAGCAGAGAGCGGATCGCTGATGGTGTACATCTCAAGCGTGTTGATCAGAGGGAAAAGCGTTGAATCTGCGGTCGGCTTGAGAGTGAAGTTGGTGTTCAAGGATGCCGTTGTGTTAGCAAGATAGAATTCTGCTGCGCTTCCATAAGGTGGGACGATGGGATTCGAGACTAGGTTGTTGTTCACGTACATCTGAAAGGACCTTGTTTGATTCGAGCCGAGCTGTGCTACTTTGGAGAAGTAGGCGGTCAAGTAGACGGGAGCCTCGGTGAGGCCGAGGCTAGAGGAGTCCAATATTATGTATGCCCGAAGGGGACCACCCGGGGGCTATGTCGTCGTTACTGCATTCTGAAAAACCGCTTCCGGCGGATTGTCCTAGACTGTGATAGCAACTGAACCAGCATCATTTGGAGTAGTATTCAATCCAAAATGAAATGATAGGGATCCGAGTGCAGGATCCCATATGCGATCATAAACATCGTCTGGATACCTGAATCAAACAGGAGCGTTTGAAGCGCATTAATCAGCACAGTCTGAGAGTTTTTCATAAATTTTGTCCAGACTTCACTAGAAACTTCACTAGAATTAGACGAATCAAATGATGCTTACAACCATGAAAAGAACATAGACTGCACAAGCAAATTGAACTGTCGATGATAATGTACAGTCCATAGAAAAATCTGAAAGAAATCTCGAGTAAATAATTGGAGAATTTATGGAAAACTGTTGAACCCATCACCTGATAGGAGTATCATTTGCCGTAGCAGCGCCTCGTGTAGCCAACAGCAAAGCTCGATCCAAGTTGACGCGGCTGTACATGGAACTTAGCAAGCTCCTTATCTCGGTGGAGTTTATTAAGGGCAATTGATTTGGCAGTGTCTGCGCGATGCATACGCTTGTCGCGTTCGATTTTACTGTGTAAATAGCCTCGTAAGACAGGCCGTTGAGTACTGCCTCGGTAGTCGATGTATCGACGGTCGCCCAATGGTTCCCATCAAGCAAAAGGTCGAAAGTTGGCGGCAAGCTGAGGGCATCATAATCTCCATAGTAAAAGCTCGCGCGGACGAGGATTTTGCTGCCACTGCCAACGTCGATGGTGTAGCAATTCTTCTTCCCAGCGGGGAACGCGCATAACGTGCCTAGGACCTCGGATGGCGGCAAATAGGCTTTTTGAGGCTTTCCTGTCTTGATGTAGGCATCGTCCTCAACTCATTGGATTGAATTCTCTGTCAATGTGCCTGTCGCTCCGCAGTTGATGCTGATGAACACTGCGCATCCATGCATGCAACGATATTACAAGATTCTAACATTAGGCTGTGAATGAGATCACATATTTCAGCTGTGATTTACCTGCGGAAATTGGGGTGTTTGACATGAACAAAGTGGAGAGAGCATAGAGCAACTTCAAAGTGTTGATCGACAAAAACATGATTGATAAGAGAGATTGACAAATGAGAAATAACAATGTTTTTCGGGCAACATCCACTTCAATTTATGGAGTTTGAACTTTTGACTCTGCCATCGAGTTCATGGTCGTGCAGTAACTCTTTTCAAATTGCTAATTAATTCGAGTAAGCATGTTTGTTTTCAGCTTAATGCGAACAAATTGGACACCTGTCCAAAGGGCCAACGGAAATACAAGTTGAATTAGCAGCTACCAAAATCGCAGTGGACAAGTTGGTTCGTGTCTTAACCCCTCAGCAGCCAGAAGGATAGAGGTTCGAAACTCCTCGCCCCCATTGTGCGACTTACCTGTGACGCTGTGGGAGGTGGGTCTGCGGCGCCACCCCGGGTTTACGTCGCCAGCTGCCGGCTGTACGGCGGTTCCCGGGTCACCAAAAAAATAAAAATAAAAATCGTACAGTTGTAAAGATCTCTACTTGGAAGTTGAAGGTCAAATCAAACTAGATCGTCGAACTCGGATGAGAATGTCCCGCCCACGAATTCCTCCTAGAATGTGACAGTTCTAATCTATTTTTGTTTGACCATTAGATATTGATCACAGAAAATTGTTTCTGCACATAAAAAGCATTTTTATTGTGAAGGTGTTGATTACGCCTTCTTTGGAGGAATTCTATTAGATCCACTATTGGTACAAGATGTAATTCACATATTACCATTGGATAGATGATATGTGGAGGAATTCGATTATGAAGTTAACTCAAAACATACAAGTTGTTCTCATGTACTTTTATACTGGTGGTGGACCTAACAAGAATCCTTCTTTTAAAGGGTTTGATGATGACGGAGTTGGCTAACTGATGGATATGCGCCGTGCTTCACCTCATATTGAAAGAGCGAAGATTTATGTTCAATGGTGTCATGAAAATTTGTACCACTTGAGCAAAACGTTTCAAAAGTTGTTAACCCCCGAGGAGTGATCTCCCAATAAAACCTTCACTTAATGTCTGTCCATCCTCTTCAGATGATCAGGGATTGAACCACTAAGCGCAACACTTGTTGGCTTGTAAGGGCAATTTAACAAGCCATGACGACTGTTGCCATTCGTAATGGCATGCCGCTACTTATCACAATATATTGTCATTTGTTATGTATGATCATTATCCGTTGATCAGCCAGCTTAAAATTTGTTTGATTCCAACTTTTTGTCAGATTATATTTGTTTAAGAAATACGTCTTTTAATACAGATAAATGATGAATTATGTCTGAACACGTGGTGCTAGAGCTCCACCTTATCAAATAGCCCAATTTCGTTTAGAATCCGACTTAGACCAATCCAAGGCTCTAGCCCAAAGCCCAATTCCATATTCCCCACCAAAGCCAGCTGCTAAATATTCTTGAAGCCCGTAGCTGCTAAATTTTTTTGAAGCCTGTAGCACCTTTCTCAAAGGCACATGTATTTGCCAAATGTATGTAAAATCTATAGTTTCAGTTCATGATAGATTATACCATCATAGTACACAATACAGCTACAATACTTCAAAGGGTCCTAAGAGGTCATGGAAAAGAAAATACAAAGTATGCCTCCATACATTTTAAAAGGCTCTACTCAAGCATCTTCTTGTGATAATTTGCCTCCTCAAAGTTCAGTGAAAGCTAGTGAATTTGCATTGATTTTTCATCACTTTGTTGAAGATACGCAAGAATATTTACAAGAATCATTATGATATCATTGGATAAGTCGAGATCAATTAATATCGGATCTGATTTTGTATATTATATTGTTGCCTTTTCTTTACATACAAATTGTACTATAATATACGTTCTGTACATTGTGTTTTAGATACACAGGAATACAAAGAAGAAAATTTCCATTCACTTCTTTTTTTTTCTTTTTTCTTTTTCGTTTTCTTCCATCTTCTTTCATGGTATCAGAGCGGGTTGTGCATCTGTAATCCGTTTCTTCCACTTTGTTTTTTTCTCTTCTAGTCTTCTGGTTGCCTGTCGGAAGAATCAAGCAAACCTGCAAAAAGGTATTAGCACTCTGGCGTAGGAATCAGCACTTTGAAGAGATTATATTGAAACAGATGAAGGAGAAAGAAAAAGAGGGAGCTCACTATACCATCATGGCCGACGATCAACCTCATTTACCTGTGGATACAGCAACCTCAGAAGCACAAGATATAGTGCGAAACATCACGGGTCGGACTGATCAGCCCACAATGGGGCATTTTTTTCCATGGCAACCCAATATGGGGTAGCCCTCTTCGGGGGCTTCCTACCAGTGGGTACCGATGCCTATATATTATGGAGGAAGTCCAAATATGCCATTTTCCGAAGGTCAAACTTAAGACGGTCCACCAACCGCAAGCGGGGCAGTCCATTCAGAAACAATTGGGTCTTCCAATGCGGGCGAAAACCCTAACGGGTCAGGCGATTCGAATGCGGGAACTCGGGGCACTTTCAATCCAAGTTAGCAAGCAAATCCTTACCTGGGATTTCCACCCAGTTTCCTGCCGTTCTCCTTGGCGGCCGCCATGGGTCGCCTAGAATCCAGCGACGCACTGTATGTCTCCAATTCCGACGGGCCGCAGTTGCGGCTCATCAGCCACCCTCTCACGGGACCCGAAAACTACTTGAGATGGGCACGAGAGTTTTGCTGAGCGCTCATCACAAAGGATAAAGAAGGTTTTATCGACGGAACTATCCCGATTCCGACCGATGAAAAAATGGGGCGACAGTGGAAAAAAATGCAACCAATTGGTGAGAATGTGGATAGGTAATTGCATTAGTCCAGAAATCGTAGCAGGTTTACCTCCCACAGAAGATTCAAAAATAATTTGGGAGAATATTAGAGAGATGTACGAGAATCTCGATCGGGCGAAATTTTTTTTGCTCCACCAAGCCCTCAGCGAACTGAAGCAGGGAAACATGTCAGTAACAACATGCTTCAACAAGCTTTCAGCTCTCTGGAATGAGCTGGAAGCGGCAGAGGAGAGACTCAAAGGACTGGAGGCGACCCTCCAACAATACAGGGTAATGAAAGACCAAGAAAAAGTGACTCGTTTTTTGTTGATTCTCAATGAATCTTACCTTCATTTCAAATCACAGATTTTGGCCATGGAACCAGCTCCTCCCCTTGGCCGAATTTTTCAGCTCGCGGTGCAGGAGGAAAATCAGTGACTCACAACGACCAACAGCAAAACCTCCAAAACCCTAGCGCTCAAAGCAAGAATCGAGAAGGGGCAGAAAACCCTAGCCAAAGGGAGAGAGTTGATGTTGCTAGGGTTCAGGAGCCAAAGGGGGCACTAGGGTTTGCGGAGCCAAAGGGGCTTTTTAAG
Organism: Eucalyptus microcorys; assembly: GCA_014182515.1. NCBI lineage: Eukaryota > Viridiplantae > Streptophyta > Magnoliopsida > Myrtales > Myrtaceae > Eucalyptus > Eucalyptus microcorys. The sequence continues at coordinate 2,071,538 of CM024570.1, read as the reverse complement.
GGCTCTATGGACGGTCAAGATCGAGCCTAGTGATCTGACGATTCGAAAGGCGCACGATACCTCGTTGATCTCGACGGTGGAGATGCGCTCGGGTCAAAGGCATCCAACAGTCCAAATTACCCGAGAAGTTATGGGCCGAATTTTAAAAATAAAGGGAAGTTATTTTGTGATTATTGCAAAAGGCCCCACCACACAATTGAAAATTGTTGGAAATTACATGGGAGACCTGAAAGGAAAGGAAAGGAAATTTTAGCAGCAGTTTTTCAATCTATAGCATCAGCAGATGTCAATTAACCCATCACACATGGAGAGTATCAGCAATTGATGCAGGTTTTGCAATAATTGGAGGTTCTTAAAAGAGGCAGTAGCTTTACAGGTATTTTTCATTGTCTGATAAATAATATATCAAGAAATGCATGGATTATTGACTCAGGAGCAAGTGACCATATTGCCTACAATAAGGGATTATTTTCTGATATTCATGAGGATTCAACTAATCCTATTACTGTGCAACTGCCAAATGGCAATATTACTTGTGTCACTCTAACTGGGACTGTCACTCTTAGCCCACAACTTACTCTAAAAAATGTCCTTTATATTCCGAATTGCCAATTCAATCTTATCTCTGTGTCCAGAGCTTGTAAAGAAAATTCGTGCCAAGTTTTTTTCAATTATGATATCTGTCTATTTCAGGCCCTTTCGATTGGGAAACTAATGGGCTAGGGTAATCTCTCTGAAAGATTATTTTTCTGGAAAAGTTCACCCAAAAATCTTGATTTACTCTCTTGTAATAAGCAATCATTGTGTAATTTGACTACCAATGATAAGTATTTCCTTTTGCATTCCAGATTGGGTCATAGTTCTTCATTTCCTTACCCTCAATGTCCCATTTGTCGACTTGCAAAACAATCACGAACACCTTTCCCATTAAGTAACAATCGTTCAAGTGATATTTTTTCCTTGCTGCATGTTGATGTTTGGGGACCATACCATACATTAAATCATGATGGATCTCGATTCTTTCTTACCATTGTGGACGATTACTCCAGAGCCACATGGCTTTTTCTCATGCAGACCAAGGGTCAAGTTCTGTCTCATTTAAAGACTTTCCTTTCCTTGTCAAAAACCCAATTTGGGAAAAATGTTCAAAAAATACGGACAAACAATGGAAGTGAATTCTTCAATCATGAATGTACTGCTCTTTTTTCATCACAAGGGATATTGCATGAGAGTACGTGCACCTATACACCACAACAAAATGGGGTGGTGGAACGGAAGCATCGTCACCTATTAGAAGTTGCACGGGCTTTAAAATTTCAAGCTTCTATTCCAGACAATTTTTGGGGAGATTGTGTGTTGACTGCAGCTTATTTAATAAATCGTATGCCAACTAAGGTTCTTGGCGGGCACACACCCTTCGAGTTACTATTTGGAAAGAAGCCAGATCTGGCACATTTGAAGATTTTTTGATGTCTTTGCTACGCCACCATAGTAGGTCCTAGAGATAAAATGGGTCTTCGTGCTTGTCGCCGCATATTTATGGGATATCCCAGTCTACAGAAGGGATACAGGGTATTTGATCCTTCCATAGGAGAATTTATGGATAGCAGGGACGTTTCGTTCCAGGAGCATATTTTTCCTTTTGCTGCTTCTGCATCAGGGATGGATAGAGTTGATCATTTCCACACTCCTCACACAAAGGAGACTATGGAAGATCCAGACTATGTTCTCCTTTGCTCATCAGCAGATATAAGGCCATCTTTTATTTCAACTGTGGACATGATACCCTCACTGGAAGTGACAGATCAACACCAGGAAGAAGTCGATCCCCAGGATTCGAGTGTTGTTGACAATTCCGACAATAACTCACCACCAGAGAACGATGTACCAAGGCGATCCAGACGTACTACACATCCACCAACCTGGACCAAAGACTACATATGTGGGGTTAGGAATTCACCAGGTATTCTATTTCCAATTGCCTCCTATGTTTCCTTTGATAGACTTTCTCCAGAACATAGGTGTTGCATTACCCGTATTTCCGATGGGCGAGAACCATCGAGTTTTGGTGAGGCAAGTACTAATCCGCGCTGGCAGAAAGCCATGGAGGTAGAGTTAAAGGCCTTAATGGATAATCAGACATGGGACCTTGTCCCACTACCTCCACATCGCAAAGCCATTGGATGCAAGTGGGTTTACAAGATCAAATATTGTGTAAATGGATCTATTGAGAGATACAAAGGCCAATTAGTGGCTAAGGGTTTCACACAACGGGAAGGTTTTGACTATCATGAAACCTTCTCTCCCGTAGCCAAAGATGTTACCGTCCGCTCATTTCTTTTCGTAGAGGCATTTCAGGACTGGTCGTTGCATCAAATGGATGTCAATAATGCCTTCTTGCATGGTGATTTAGATGAGGAGATTTATATGGAAGTGCCACAAGGTTTACGGAGATAGGGGGAGAATAAATTATGTCGTCTCCGCAAATCCTTATATCAACTTAAGCAAGCTTCAAGACAGTAGTAGTATGTAAAGTTTGCTAAGTCACTGATAGCTGCCGGTTTTCAACATTCCAAGTTTGATTATGCCGTTTTCACATGGACTAAAGGTATGTCATCTATCTACTTGTTGATATATGTAGATGATATACTTATTATGGGCAATGATGAAGTAGCTATCAAAGGTTTCAAAGACTATTTGCATTCTACATTCCATATTAAAGATCTAGGATAGCCAAAGTATTTTCTTGGAATTGAAATTGCACGATCAGACCAAGGGATTTCTCTTAGCCAGAGAAAGTTTGCACTGGAGATTATATCAGAAGCAAGTCTATCGGGATGTAAGCTAGTTGTAATTCCAATTGAGCAAAATATCAAGCTGACTACGGTAGATTATGATGCTGGTTTATCTCAAGAGATTGATCCTGTACTCAAGGATCCATTGGGATATCAAAACTTGTTGGGAAGCTTATATATCTGACCATGACTAGGCCAGACATAAGTTATGCAGTCCAGACACTTAGTTAGTTTATGCATAAACCAAAGCATATGAGTGCAGCAATTAAAGTGGTAAAGTACTTGAAGAGTTGTCCAGGACTCAGGATTCTCCTTTCCAGGAAGTGTGATATGAGGATGACTGCGTATTGTGATGCGGATTATGCGACTTGTCCGATGAGCAGAAGATCCATAACCGGTTTCTGTATTAAATTGGGGGATTCTTTACTTTTATGGAAGACAAAGAAGCAACCGACCGTTTCACTATCTTCGGCAGAGGCAGAATATTGTGCCATGGCCAAAACCACTTGTGAAATTGTGTGGTTACGGGGATTGCTTCGAGATCTTGGGGTACAAGTTACAGGACTGACCAGATTATTTTGTGACAATGATGTAGCCCTCAAACTTGCGTCGATCCTATTGTACACGAGAGAACAAAGCACATAGAAGTGGACTGTCATTTCACTCGAGAAAAGATCCAACAAGGAATAATCAAGACACAAGGGATTGGAACAGAAGAACAACCAGCAGATGTCTTCACCAAGTCTTTATGTCAAAGACAGCATGCATATCTTTTGAGCAAGCTTGGTGTCTTGGATATCTATAAGCCACCAGCTTGATGGGGAGTGTTGAAGATACGCAAGAATATTTACAAGAATCATTCAGATATCATTGGATAAATTGAGATTAATTAATATCGGATCTGATTTTATATATTATATTGTTGCCTTTTCTTTACATATAACTTGTACTATAATACACATTATGTACATTGTGTTTTAGACACACAAAAATACAAAGAAGAAAATTCCCATTCGCTTTTTTTTTTTTTTTTTTTTTCGTTTTCTTCCATCTTCTTTCACACTTGAGGATATATGGAGAAGAAAAAAGAAAAAAGAAAATCCAAGATGCCCTTTATACCAATTGAGATTGTTCAAAATACATCTCAAGTCTCAATTTGTAATGTAGGTTTTGGTCAAATATATCATCACCTCCATAACTAATGTCTCGAGATGTAGTAGCTTATCCTCTCATCTACTAAGTCCAAGCCGACAATGGATTGTCCTTGATCTTTGCTAATTGGTTCTTGAAATCTTTGGTATTCCACGATCTCATCCCTTTGTGCTCTAATTTTCTTGAATTGAACTCGACAGAATTGAACCAAGTTCATCATTTTGATAACTTGAAATGTGAAAGAGCTAGTATGAACACCTAGAGGGGGGGGGTGAATAGGTGTTTAAAATAAACCTTGGCAAATATATGCGGAATAAAATAAATTTTGAGCAAAGTCAAAACAACAGACTTTGAGTGAGTTTAGACTTTAGCAGTTAAATAAAACTACGAACAAAATAAAGAAGTTCGGGGAAGAGAATAAGAACACATAATTTATAGTGGTTCGGTTTAGATTAAGCCTACGTCCACTCTCCCCACGTTAACAGCCTTCTGGCTAGATTCCACTAAGCAATCAACAAGAGATTATAACTTTGAGTGCAAACACTTAGAGATAGATCACACTATCTTGCTAAGTCACTCTTTTGGTATTTCTCTCACGATCACAAACGTTTAAGCTCTTGAGAGACAAGTGTATGCTCGAAGTTCGTTCAGACTTTGGAATTATAAATTCTATGCTCCGTCTCTTATTTGCTCATTGGTCCTTGGTCTCCTTAAATATTCCTTCGTTTCCAAACTAGCCGTTGGACAGTATCTAGAGGATCGTCTTCCAATCTATCCATTGGACAGATATGTATTGGTAGTAGTTGAGTGACAAAAGTAGAATCCCAAGTTGATTTTGATCCCCCATACAAACAGAATCTTGGTTTCCATAAGTAGAGCTTCTCCATTTAGAAAGTTCTTATCTTCAAGATCCAATTGTCAATCAATTAGATTGAGTCAATCAAATCTATCTTGATGTAGAATCCAAACCAGATCACTACATGTTATATGTTTGTGTTACGTTTTATCAAGTTGTTTCGTTCTGAACATGCTTCATTTTGAATCTACTACGTTATGAACTTATGTCTCGTTCTGAACTTTGTTACGTTCTGGACTTGTGTCTCATTTTGGATGTAAAGTTTGAGAGTCTTTAGACTGAAGTAGAGTCTGAGTGTCTTCAGACTGAAATAGACTTTACAATCTAGTCGTCAATCTGAATTGAAGTAGACTTTACAATTTGGACTATCAGTCTGAACTGGAGTAGACTTTACAATCTGGACTGTCAATCTGAACTGAAGTAGACTTTACAATCTAGATGTCAGTCTGAACTGAAGTAGACTTTACAATATCCTTTACATGTTCTATCATCTGCATAGTCTATTACTCAACCATTTAACACGTTAGTAGCCTTTGATTTTTTTTTTGGTCATCTTCAAAACATCATATAAGATTTCTCTAACAAAATGGACCAAAGAAAAGGTTTTATTGGTTCTACTTAGTTGCTTCTCTCCTCGCTATGTATTAAAAACAACAAGATTGCAAGATTAATGCTAGTCTTGATTTGGATAATACAGGGGCCCGAGAATAGAGATCTAGGTATGTGGAGGTATATGATTAATGCTAGTCTTTTTAAATGTTGTCCAGCATGCAATGCATTTCAGTTCAATTTGAGCTAACCCAGAAGCTCAAATGACCCAACCAAGGACGAAATGAATTAGCTTTCTTGCTCGGTGTGGTTCGGTCATTCTACTCCTTTGGATCTTTTTGGACATGAAATACTTGTCTATACTCCGTGATGGATTGGGTTGCACAGGACAATGCAGTTGATGATGATGGTCGCGCAAAGGTTTCACATAATCTAACACCTCATTTATGCAACAACTTCCCCTTTCGGATACCCTTACTACCTGCACTGGACCTCTGCGATCAAAATCATAGTGCATGGTGTTCTGAGTTTGGACCTTGAGTTTGGGCCCTCAGGTCCAAAGCTCAACCTATACAGTTGATCCTCCTAATGACCATCTTTCCTCCGATTTGGTCGGAGGAAACATGTGTTATACGTATTGGCAAAACCCGGTCAAGACGTCTAGTAATGGGAAAGCAACCCTTAAAATTTGTTAAAATCCTGATTAATTTTTGTCTAGAAAAATCTAGACATCAAGTAGGTTCTAGAGCAATGGTTGGTAGTTATGAATTGTGGTTTATAAGTGATAGTTGTGTTGTATGGCTAATGTAAAACACGAGAAGTAGGTAGAATTTGTGATAGGAAAGAAGTCTACATGAATGAGAAGTTGGTAGGGTTAGTGAAAGGGAAGATGTCCGCGTATGCTCCTGAAGATAGTCTTCCTACATTGTGTTGGTCAACAAAGGCCTATAAATAGCTTTGTAGATGTTTGTTTATGGATAGCAGAAATCTGTCTATAAGAAAGTTCCTCCATTCCACTACTTTCCAAACCACTTAATAAAATTCCCTCTCTTTTTAGCCTTCTCCATTTGAGAGTCCCACATATTCCTACTTCCCAAAATACAATCACACTTCCACATCCATTCCACAAATTAATACACGCTTCCGCAAATATCAATAATGGTATCGGAGCCATGTCTTTGGTTGATATTAGGCGTTTTTCCAATTCACCCGTTCCTAAAATTACCCACCCAAATATCCAACAACTAAATGTCCAAATCTACCTTGTCCTCATTTCCCATTTTCATTTCCGAAGGGAACAACCAAGACCATTGAAGCATAAAAATGACTACATTCTTGATAGTCCAAGACTTTTGAGACATTGTGGAGAAAGGTTATGAGGCTTTGCAACAAGGTGCAAGTGTTCCCAAAGAGCAACTACAAATGATGTAACAGTGTTAAGTGTTATTCAACAACCACTCTCAAAAAGAGTATTTCCAAGGATAATAGGAGCGAGCATAGCGAAAAGGCTTGGGAGACACCACAAGAAGAAATCCAAGGATTAGAAAATGTACATACTATTTGGGTTCAAACTTTGAGAATAGATTTTGAGAATTCTACAATGAAAAGTTATGAGATTGTCCAAGAATATTGTGGAAAATTAAAGGAACTAGTTGACCAAATGAAAGCCTATGGAGATGTAATAATTGACCAAAGGGTAGTAAAAAAATTTGGTGAGACTTACTAGAGAATATAATTCTATTGTCACTGCTATAGAATCATCCAAGGACTTGAAAACCCTAACATTCAATGAATTAATTGGCTTTCTAGAAGCATATAGAAAAAGAATTGATGGCACAAGATGAAAATTCAGTTGAAAGTGCTTTCTAGTCCAAAATAAACATACGGTCTCATCAATCTAAAAACAGTGGATGAAGCCTAAGGAAAGATAAAAGAGGAGGAGATACTATTCAAAAGGAAAGATATCCATGTTGTACTATTTGCAAGAGAGCTAATCATTTGGAGAAAGATGGAGATACTACTCATAAGGAAAGATATCCACCTTGTACTATTTGCAAGAGAGCTAATCATTTGGACAAAGACTTTTGGTTTAAAACTAAACCATAGTGCCATTTTTGTAAAAGATATGGCCATGTAGAAAAAAGATTATCGCTGAAAAATGAATAATTCAACTGTGTTGAAGAAAATGAAAAGGAAGACAATACATTCTATGTAGGCCAAGTGGCAAATGATGAGAAAAATGATACTTGGTCCATTGATGGTGGGTGAAACAATCATATGATGGGGGATGAATTTATATTTACTGATATTGATAAGTCAGTAAAATCCCAAGTAAAATTGGGCAACGACGCATTAGTTGATATAAAAGGAAAATGTACTATCAACGTTGAAACAAATAAAGGCCCAAAATATATTCATAATGTCTATTTAGTCCCCAGTCTTGGACAAAATCTCTTAAGCATGGGCTAAATGAAATAAAGTGGGTATTCCCTATGCGTTAGAGGAGATGCTTGCATCATCTATGATAAATATAAAAATATTACTGCCTTTGTTAAGATGGAGAATAAGAATTTTTCTATTCGATGGAAATATGTCAAAGACATAGCCATGGAAGCTCAACTTGATGATTCATGGCTTTGGTATCGAAGATTTGGCCACTCCAACTTTGCTAGGTTAAAAAATTCTCCTTCAAAAAAATATGATGAGACTTTCTAGTTTTTTTAGAAATTTTAGATGTTTATGAAAGTTGCCTCCTTGGAAAACAACAAAGGTAGTCCTTCCCATTTTGAGGTACATGGAGAGCTAGATAGCCATTGAAATTAATTCATACAAATGTTTGTGGTCCTTTGAGGACCCTTACACTCAATCAAAATAAATATTTCATCCTATTCATGGACGACTACACAAGAATGACATGGGTATACTTTCTTCGAGAAAAATTGGAGGTTTTCTCTATTTTCAGAAAGTTCAAGTACCACATTGAGAATCAAAGTCGCCACAGAATCAAAGTCCTAAGAAGCGATAGAGGCACATAATACAACTCAAGAGACTTTAATAAATTCTATGAAGATGAAGGAGTTCATCATCAATTAACAGTTGGCTATGCCCCAGAGCAAAATAGAGTAGCAAAAAGGAAGGATAGAACTGTCATGGAGATGGCAAGATTTATGCTAAAGGAGAAAGGCCTTCCCAACACATTTTGGGCAGAAGCAGTCTACACAGTTGTATACATGTTAAACAAGTGTCCAGCTAAAGCATTCTGAAATAAAACTTCTACACAGTTGTATACATGTTAAATAGATAACTGAAGTAGTCCAAAATAAAACTCTAGACGAAGCATGGAGTGGACAGAAGCCTTCGGTGAAGATGTTTGGTTGCATATGCTACATCCACGTTCCTACCCAAAAGAGGAGTAAGCTCGATGAAAATACTAGAAAGGGAATATTCCTCAGCTATAGCGATCAATCAAAAGGCTATTAGGTCTACAACCTATCAACTAAGAAACTCATGGTCGGTAGATACTTCAAGTTTGACGAGAATGCCGCCTGGAACTGGGAAGAAGAGAAGATCGAGAAGAAGTATGTCACCTTACCAGACATACCACAAGCACATGAGGAGTCAACATCACAAGAAGAAGGTGAAGTGCTGGATTCCACAACTCACGTCGCAACTCCACCATTATCTCTTGGCGCGACATAAGTAGAATTTACTTTAGAGTCTCCTATTCTAAGGGTAAAAACCCTTAGAAGAATTTATGACACATGCAACTTTGTTACCTTACAACAAAACTATAAAAGGCACCAAAGAAGAAGTTTGGGTGAAAGCCATGGAGGAAGAGATCAAGATGATTTAAAAAATGAGACTTGGGAGCTTGTCCATCGCCCCGAAGATAGAGATCATTGGCATCAAGTGCGTCTATAAGACGAATCTTAATGCAGATGGATTAGTTCAAAAATATAAAGAAAGGCTTGTAACTAAAGGATATATGGAATAGTTGGGTATTGACTATATAGAAACTTTCGCCCTTGTTGCTCGTCTTGATACTATTCAAGCACTCATAGCCCTAACAGCACATAAAGAATGGAAAGTCCATCAATTAGTAGGGGTGTGCAACGGGAACTGCCTAAACCGGGAATCGGCCGGACCGGACCGAACCGGTCGGTTTTGGGCGGTTCCCACGGTCGGCAGTCCGGTTCCCGGTTCCTAATCTTGGAACCGGTGGCCGGTTGGTCCGGTTCCCGGTTCCAAGGTGGGAACCGAACCGAACCAAACCGACCGGACTGAACCAAATTTTTTTATATATGATTTATATACATATAATTAATAAAATATATTAATATAATAACTTATTGTAACCAAAATTGCAATTTGAGGTAGCAACCTCTTATGTGGTCAAGAGACCATTTAAACCCTTTTTGTTACTCTTTTATTTATAGAAAAAATCTCATTGTTAGTTTCATCTTCTACTCGATGTGGGACTAAGGCTCCAAGAAACCCACAAGGCACTTCAAGCCTCCAAGAGTCTCACATCGACTAAACATTCAAAGAGCAGAAGAGAGATTGTCTATAAAATCTAAGCCAATCACAACTTTTAGCCAAATTGTTCATGGCCTTCATGGTTTAAGTTAAGTGTGAAACACACGAAGTGTGAATCACACAAGTGAAGTTTGAATATTTTACACATGGAAACATGTGTGATTAGTTTGTTGAATCACCCAAAACCGAATTGGATTGATTGATTCGGAGCACGGTCACTAAAAAAGTAGAGCCGATTTTGTTGGACCGAACCGGACCGGACCGGACCGAACCGATGGTCCGGTCCGGTCCGGTTCCCGGTCCTAGGACCAAAAGGTCCGGTCCACGATTCACAATTTTGGGAACCGGTGCTCCCAGTCCAGTTCCCGGTTCCAAGGTGGAACCGGATCGAATCGGGAACCGATCACCCCTATCAATTAGATGTAAAGTCAGCATTCCTAGATGGATATTTTCAATCAGACATTTACGTGAAACAACCGCAAAGCTTTACTGTCAAGGGCCAAGAAGAAAAGGTTCTAAGCTCCAAAAGGCCATTTACAGGTTAAAGCAAGCACCATGAGCGTGTTATAATAGAATTGTTGTATACTTCACTGAGCAAGGATTTGGGAGGAGCATGAGCGAGTCAATGCTCTACATCAAGACCAAGATAAGTTCGACACTCTTATCATCTCTCTATATGTAGATGATCTCGTATATACAAGGAACAATGAAAAGATGATTCAAGAATTCAAATAAGAAATGATGAAGACATTTGAGATGATGTGCTTGGGCTTGATGTACTACTTCCTTAGCATCGAGATTGACCAAAATGAAGGAGTCTTTATCTCGCAAAAGAAATGTATCGAGAACCTCTTGAAGAAATTCAAAATGAAATATTGTAAAGCAGTTGCAACACCACTCATGACAAATGGAAAGCTACTAAAGGAAAATGAAGTAGAAAAAGCTGATGCCTTCCTCTATAGAAGCTTGATTAGTAGTCTACTACATCTCACTGCCACACGTTTGGACATCATGTATGCGGCAATTCTACTTTAAAGGCTCAGAGTTTGAGTCAAATTCCCCTTGGAGTTGCCAAAAGAACTTAGATATTTATGAGGAACAACACAATACGGCATTTGGTATCGCCCACGTGCAACATCTAAGCTTATTGACTATACTGATAGTGACTGGGTAGTTTTAGTTGATGATAGAAAGAGCACTATTGGCTATGCATTCACAATGGGTTCTAGGATTTTCTCATAAGCATCTAAAATATAAGACTTGCTGGCATAGTCTACTACAAAAGCCAAGTACATTGCAGTTGCTATGACCACCAATCAAACACCGTGGCTTCGGAGAATTCTACAAGACATTGGAGAAGCCCATACGGAACCAACTCTGATATCTTGCGACAAGAAGTCCGCGATTGCTATATTGAGAAATTTGGTATGGAAGAACTAAACATATCGATATCAAATATCACTTCATTCGAGAAGCACAAAGCAATGGAGAGATCGAGCTCAAATATTGGAAGACAGATGATCAAGTGGTGGACATATTCACTAAAGCAAAACCACCAGCCAAGTTCAAGATGTTGTGAAGCATGCTTGGAGTACCACAAAAATTGATCAAGGAGGAGTGTTAAAATCTAGATCAATTTATGTATAGAAAAATCTAGACATTAAGGGTGCGAATAGTAACATTTATGTTTCGGGGAACAATTTCTTTTCATAAATAGTTCTTTTCTATTTTTACTTCCCGGAACAATTTTGAGTAAAATAACACGTTTGGTAACTATATAAAATTTATATTCTCGGAATAGAAAAAGAATAGGAACGCATTTGACTGTCGCTGCTGCCACCGATCGTTGACCACCGACCATTGTAGCTTGTTGTTGACTGCCATTGCCCACTACCGCGCCACCGTCGATGCCCACCACCGCCACCACCCACCGCCGCGCCGCTAGCCTGGCGACGGGCGGCGGCGGTAGGTGGCGGCGGTCGACAGCCGCTTGGCGGACAGTGGCTCACGGGGAGAGGCAAGAAAGAAAGAGAAAATAAAAAGAGAAAAAAAAACTTATTTTTAGAAATTGTTACCGGAAATAATAATCTACTTTTTTCTATTCTTGTTTCTGTTTAAATCTATTCCTCGGCGACTTTTCTATTATGGGGAATAGAAAATTTAGTTGATATTATCAAATGAATTTCTGTTCTTTTTATTTTATTTTTATTTTGTTATGGGGAGCAAAAGAACAAAGGAATAGAGGAATAGAGGAATAGAGACGTTCCAATGCGCTCCCTAATTAGGTCCTAGAGTAATTGTTGGTAGTTATGAATTGTGGTTTACAAGTAAAACATGAAAAGTAAGTAGAATTTGTGATTGGAAAGAAGTCTACGCGAATGATAGGTCGGTAGGGTAAGTGAAAAGGAAGATGTCCACGTATGCTCCTGAAAATAATCTTCCGACACTATGTCGGTCAACAAAGGCTTATAAATAGGCTTGAAGATGTTTGCATATGGACAGCAGAAATCTGTCTATTAGATAGCTCCTTCACTTCACTACTGTTTTCCAAATTCTGTCTCTTTGTTCAGCCCTTTTCATTCGAGAGTCCCACATATTCCTTCTTCCCAAAATACACTTGCACATCCACTCCACAAACCAATACACGTTTCCGCAAATACCAACAAAAATTCAAGAGCGAGATGTTGGCAGAACCTTTATCAAGAAGATGAAGAACATGGAGCATATTCTGAGTTCATGCACTCGTCCGGAAGAATTCTTACATTGTCTCTGTTGCTGCTGATGTTGAGAGCTGAATTAATTATCATAACATGACAGGTTTGCGAGACTTGTTGAATCTTAGGAAAATTGCATGGGATTGTATTGATGCTTAGTCCTATAGGAGAGGCTATCACGAAAGGATTTACACAAAATCATCCAAACACTGCAGTCGACGGGTTTAATTGTTCCAGCGATTATACATCATATAAATTGTCACCATCCATGTATCATAGTGTTGCAGTCATGTTCTTGAAGGGAGAGAACCACGCCTTGCATTGTTGTGATGTTCAAATTTTTTACACGAGCACTCTGAGAATGAAGACGTTCATGTTCTGATAATGATGTCGAAATACACCCACCATCGACAGGAAGCAATAGTGGTGAGAAGCACATTCAGTTACAGAATCTGATAAATAAGAAAAACTCGGCGGGGCTCACTGTTTCCAGCTCGATACATAATACCTCCCATTTAAACATCCCCCAAACGAGAGAAAAGAAAGAAAATAACTTGGACCATGATTGCCAATTTAAGCGGAATCTTGTTGCCAACTGATGCAGAGGGAGAACCATCTGAAGACGGAGCCAATCCGAGCTGGCTTGGACCAAGGCCTACAGAGGATGCTGGCGGTGTTGGAGCTGCAGCTTTGCATGCTGCACCATTGAGGCAATTGCCAGTTACTCTGTACCATTAAATTAGTTCAAGTTAGTCAAGGAAGCGGACTGACTACGGTTATATTATGAGGTATACTGTATTACTGATGCAGTATCATGCATCAAATCGGGTTCGTTCAACACACGATCTTGAAATTTTCCAATACAAAAGACCACTCAGATTGGTCTCTGAGGTTATGTGATGCCACGTGATATTACCGTCACTCTAAGGGCCACTTACATTAGCTTCAACTTGCTGTTCTTCAATATGGAAGAAGGTACAGTTCCATTGAACCTGTTGTCTACTAAGTTCCTGCAAGGGAATGAGAAATGGAGAGGGCACAAATTCACTTTGGATAATATAAATGCATAGGAGGAAAGGAGTGCTTTGGTAGAGACATCACACTCACAATAGTTGCAGATCAGGTAACATGCCGAGAAAATCGGGAATAGGGCCGTCCAAGCTGTTGTTATGCATATCGCTGCAGTTTTGAAACTGAGAAAACAAAGCCTCCATGTTTAATTTAGACCCTGAAAACTAATCAGTTCCGTATCATGGCATCAAAAAACTTACATTGTCTGAAGTGCATCCATGATACTGAAGTCTGGAAGTGTACCAGAGAGGCCAAACCCACCAAGAGACCTGTGTATGAGTGATTCCTCAACTTTTGTCCATATGTTCAGATTATCCAAGTCATCATTCTCAAATGTTTGAAACACAACGGCTTGTTGTACTTACAATGCTGTTACACGAGGGCTGGCGTCAGTGCTGCAACTGACCCAATCCCAGGCGTATGCCAACGGTAGACACGGGTCCCCGGTCCACAGCTGCAGTACACTGAATCTGCTTTGTAATGTAGCTAGTCCCTCCACTGCACAAGTAGAGAAAACTAGTCCATCTCAGTCTCGGGTATCAGCTAGTTTATGTGTCACGGTATCAGTTCAATCAAGCGTTCGAGATTATGGCTGTGTAACAATTAACTGCACAAAAGCGGGAAAATTTGTACTCATCAGGGGTTTGAAAGCTACCGTACCGTCTTTGGTGTTGGTTCCAGGAGCAAGCGGATTGCTGATGGTGTAAAGCTCAAATGCGTTGATCAGAGGGAAAAGCGTCGAATCTTTGGTGGGCTTGAGAGTGAAGTTGGTGTTTGAGGATGCCGTCGTGTTAGCGAGATAGAATTCTGCTATGCTTCTGTAAGGTGGGATGATGGGATTCGAGACTGGGTTGTTGTTCACGTACCGTTTCTGATTTGAGCCGAGCCGAGCTACTTCGGAGAAGTAGACGGTCATGTAGACGGGAGCCTCGGTGAGGCTGAGGCCAGAGGAGTACAACATTATGTATGCCTGAAGGGGACCACCTGTGGGCGTCGTCGTCGTCACTGCATTCTGAAAAACCGCTTCCGGCGGATTGTCCTCGACTTTAACATCAACCGAACCAGCATCATTTGAAGTAACATTCAATCCAAAATGCAAAGATAGTGACCCAAGTGCAGGATTCCATATGCGATCATAAACATCGTTCGGATACCTGAATCAAAGGCGAGCGTTTGAAGTGCATTGATCAGCACTGTTTGAAAGTTTTTCATAAATTTTGTCCGAAGTTCACTAGAATTAGACTAATCGAATAATGCTTACAACCATGAAAAGAATACAGACCGCACGAACAAATTGAATTATCAAAGATAATGCACGGTCCATAGAAAAAATCTGAAAGAAATCTCAAGTAAATGATTGGAGAATTTATAGAAAACTGGTGTACCAGTCACCTGATAGGAGTATCATTCGCAGTAGCAGCGACTCGCGTAGCCAACAGCAAAGCTCGATCCGAGTCAACGTGGCTGTACATGGAACTTAGCAAGCTCCTTATCTCGAGGGAGTTTATAAAGGGCAACTGATTTGGCAGCGTCTGCACGATGCACACGCTTGTCGCGTTTGATTTTACAGTGTAAATAGCCTCATACCAGAGGCCGTATACGGCCTCTGTAGTCGATGTATTGACAGTCGCCCAGTGGTTCCCATCGAGCAAAAGGTCGAAAGTAGGCGGGGAACTGAGGCTGTCGTAATCTCCATAGTAAAAGCTTGTGCGAACGAGGATTTTGCTGCCGCCATCGACATCAATGGTGTAGCAGTTCTTCTTCTTCCCGGCGGGGAACGCGCGTAACGTGCCTAGGACCTCGGATGGTGGCGCGTAGGCTACTTGAGGTTGTCCTGTCTTGATGTAGGCATCGTCACGAACCCATTGGATTGAATTCTCTGTCAATGTGCCTGTTGCCCCGCAGTTGATGCTGATGAACACTGCACATCCATGCATGCAACGACACCATTCTATGGTCAAACGAAATACACGCCCAATATTACTGAATTATAAAAATACATATTTCACAGCTGTGATTTACCTGCTGAAATTGGGGTAATAGACATGAACAATGTGGAGACAGCATAGAGCAAATTCAAAGTGTTGATCGACATGAATATGATTGATAAGAGAGATTGACAAATGAGAAATGAGAAATGACGATGTCTTTTCATGCAACATCTACTTCAATTTATAGACTTTGAACGGTTGACTTCGCCATCAAGTTCATGGTCGTGCATAACTTTTGTTAATAGCTACTTAAGGCAGTGATTAACTCCTTAGATTCCTGCCAATCATGGCAAGATAATCTTTCTTAAGGAGACAGACATTATGTAGAAATTTATGTTTGAAAGTCCGAGGTTATCAAATGATTAATTATGTGTCCAACCATGTGAGGGTTGGCAAGTCCATGCTAAAAGGTGGCGAGCATTTCGGACATTTTGTTTAATTCACTAAAGCAAACATATTTTCAGCTTAAGGTTACCAAAAAAAAAAAAAAACATATTTTCAGCTTAATTCATTGAAGTATATTTATTTGGGTTAATACCATAGAAAATTCCAAATTATACTCACTGTAACACAGGTATTCTAAACTTTTTTTCATGTTACTAAAATTCCTAAACTTGATCATTATGACATAAAAGTCTGAAATTTTTTTTTTCTTTTTATATTGTATAAAACCTGAACTTATACCAATGTGACAAACATATTTTCAATGAAACTAAAATAGATACGCATGTATAAGTTTGGATTTTTTTGCAACACAAAAAAAAAGTTGACGGTATTTGTGTCACGGTAGGAAGTTTAGTGTTTCTCATAATACAAAATAAATTTGGGGTATTTATGTCATAATAGGTATAATATGATTTTTTTATGGTATTTACCTGTTTATTTTCGGTTTAATATGAATTAATTTGACACCTGTCCGAAGGGCCGACCGACATAAAGTTGCATAAACAGGCACGAAAGTCGAACAATTGTAATGCTTTCTACTTGAAGTTGAAGGTCAACTCAAACTCGATAATTGAACTCGGATGAGAGTGTCCCAGCCACGAATTCCACCGGGTATGCGACAGTCCAATCTCTTTGTGTTTGACCATTAGATATTAAATTCAGAAAATTGTCTCTGCTAATAAAAAGCATTTTTATTCGGAAGGTGTGAGGGAATTTTAATAGGTCCACTGTCGGTGTAAGAAACAATTCACATACTTACCATTGGATAGATGACATGTGGAAGAATTTGATTACAAAACTAAACATACATATCGTTGTCATATAAGTAAATTCAACACTTGTTGGCTTGAAAGGGCAATTTGACAAATATGTGGCGACTATTACCATTTGCAATGACATGCCGCCACTTATCATAATATATTGCCATTTGTCAAGGTATGATCATCTTCTGTTGATCAACTCACTTAAAACTTGTCTAATTCCAGTATTTCGTTAGCTTGTACTTGTTTAATAAATGTGTCTTTTGATACAGATGAATAGGGGAAAATTCCAAATAAAGACATGAAATGGAGTTTATTTTAAAAAAGTGACTTGAAGTAATCATGACAAATTCAAATAAGGGTATGAAATGGCTATAATAGTTTCAAATAAGGGCTTAACCTTGTCGGTTGGCTACACATCCCGACCGGTCAAGGGCATTTTTGTCCAAAGAGAATTCAAACATAAATTTTAGTTAAATTAGATTAAAAATTAAGAAAGTTAGAAAAATTTTAGAAATAAAAAAAAAATACAGGTAGGAGGGACGGACATTGTTGATACCTCAACATCGATGGGGCAACCGTCATAGGTTGAGGGCTTGGTTTTATTTATTTATTTAAGTTTTAGCTTTTCTTTTCAAGTTGGTCTTTCAACCTAATTTAATTAAGATTTTGTGTAAAAATTAGGATTCGGATCAAAACAATGTGGTTTCAGTGTTTTAGTTAAACTTAACATTACGTATGACGCTACATGGGAGAGATAAAATATAAATTACATTAGCATTTTCTATTAATTAAATTAGACAGAGTTTGCATAAGAAAATCGAGTCCTTGGCGAGGGATTGCAAGCCCTCCCCGGCCGTTGGCAAGGGTTGTGTCACGGTCCCAAGAAGTGACACGATCCAAAGGGTTTATATACGAATGATCATGACCAATCCATAAATGAGCAATCTTCGACTATCTCCCGAGTTCTAGAGTTTTCTCGAGCATTCTAAAATAATTCTGGGGTGGGCGATACTGTAATTATACATTCTTGTGATTGTTGGGATTTTACCGAACATGTATAGGCTAAATAAACAAAAACGCAGCGGAAGCAAAGATAAAATTCTACTATACATGTTCATCCAAAGGCGTTGTTCTAGTGTTTTAATAAATAAAAAAATCAGAATATCAAAGGGGATTTTACAGATTACCTCTCGAAGTGCGCTTTAAATGACTTGATTCAAATGTTCTTCAGTTCGAGCCCCAAAAATGCCAGGCCTCTAGTTTAGACACACCACCAACGCACCTCGAACGAAAAAGAGCTCGTAGGTAATCACTACTGTAATTGTGCTAGCAATCTTGTGGAAACAATCCTCTAGATGTGGTTAGCAACCATTTGCTAACCATATAGTTCTCTCTCTCTCTCTCTCTCTTTTTCTTAACATAACCCACTCACCCTCTCTCTGCTCTATTTATAATGTCTTGGTAAAGTCAACATTTAATTTCCTCTAGAAGCTAGTCTTTAACCTCTCAAAAAAGTTACTGCTTTTTTCATAAACTACTTTTTCAAAAGCTAGTTTTTAACTTCTCAAATAAGTTATTGACCACTTCCTCTAGAAGCTAGTTTATAATTTCTCAAATAAGTTATTGACTACTTCCTCTAGAAGTTGGGTGAGCAAGAGAATAGCTCTCATGAGTAGGCTGTGTCCGATCGAGTGAATTGATTATGGTGTATGACATCCTTAGGTTCATCATTGAGTTGGTAGCAAGATTTGCACTAACATATTAGTACTTCCAAGAGAATTGATTATCTCAATCAATCTCTAGGTTTTACAAGTCATGATTAACATTTAGCAATATTTCATGGCTACCTAGACAGTGTGAATGCTTTAAGAACATAATGAACTTGTCAACTTTGGCTACAGTGTAATTTAATCTCTTTGTCTTACTATATCCTGATCGAACAAAAATCATGGAATATTTGTCAAGTCACCAATTCGATCATATACACAAACCTAATTGACATACATTTTATACGAGACATAAATAATTTATTTTTAGTTACAACCCCGGCCGAGGATTTCAATGCAGTGTCACAATTAGATTGCATAGGACATCATTATTGTACCTTGCATGTGACAAGGAGACAGATTCCATGTTGCGCGCACGTGTAACTTTGTATGTGAACGAGCTATGACCATCAGGTGTAGAGACGGATCAATGAGTTGCCAATATGCGTACCCATAACCATAGCCGTCCAACATACAAGTTAACATTGTGCCTCAGATCTAAGGATCATTTACACAAGACTGGAGCATGAACGATTAGTCATTGACCTTGCTAAAAGCTTCTATGTTGCCAATCGTTCTATGTATGTCACGTTCAGTAAATTTGTCTGTTACAAGCACCTAAGTTCTAACTCGGGCATCATAATATCCAATGACTCGTGACTCGTCATTACCTTAAACATCCAATATTTAATGGTGAAGCTAAGAACACATCGGTTTCAATAAGATTATTAATATCCACTCAATGATCCATTGACCGAGAACGATTTGAAGATTCAGTATAACTATGAACCCGTCACGCATATTCTTAACAGCTCAAGAATAAGTCCAGTCACAACTAATTTTATGGAATCATTAATATAGATAATTGGACAAATGAATGAATAAGTCTTTGCCATTAATTTGATAATATAATTGAAATCCCTAATATGTAACTATTACATGATTGCTTTAAGGCATATAACTAACAATGATAAATGTGGATAGTTGAGTGGATGAGAAGATGCAATCTCTACCGTCAGTTCGAGGAGAGATCTATAGCTATGGTTGAGCCTATATTGATATAAGGGAATGCTAAATTAATCAACCCATGATAGTTGCCTTGCCAAAGTCCTTAATAGCCACGAGCAAGGCGACTCTCACCTAAATCTGGCCATGGTCAACCCTCACTTGTGACTTTCGAGAACGACCTCGCCTAGTCCTATTCCGGTTTCTCTAGGGCTATTCATCAGTTGATTATCTAAAACAAAACCTATCTCATACATTTATTTGAAAAAAATGTTAGTATTTTAGGTTTTTATTAACTTTCCCTACAAATGATAAATTATGTTAGAGCATATGATGCGAGAGCTCTAGCTCATCCAATAGCCTATGTATAGCCCTCAGACCCTCTGACATGTGGTATAGCCCAATTTCATTTAGAATCAGACTCAGACTCAGACCAATCCAAGGCTCAAGCCCAAAGCCCAATTCCATATTTCCCACTAAACCCAGCTGCTAAGTAATTAAAGTTCGCAGCGGTTCTTTCAAACACACATGTATTTCCCATATGTATGTAACATCTATGGTTTCAAGTCATGATAGATTATACCATCATAGTATGCAATTCAGGTACAATACTACAAACGGACCTCAAATGTTATGAAAAAGAAAAATACAAAGCATGCCTCTCTACATCTTAAATGGATCTACTTGAACATCTTCTTGGCATAATTTGCCTCCTCAAAAGAAAATCCAAGATGCCCTTTACATTGTTCGGGATTGTTCAAAATGCATCTTGAGTTTCAATTTGCCATGTAAATTTTGGTAAATGTATCATCACCTCAATGACTAGTGCCTTTAGACATAGTAGCTGATCCCCTTATTGAGTCGAGTTGGACCCGAGTTGCATTCAATAAGTCCAAGCCAACAACATATTGTCCTTGGTCTCTCCTAATTGGTTATTGAAATCTTAAGTATTCTACGATCTTAGCGATTCGATCCTCGTTCGACGTCAACAATAGTTTGCTGCCATTAGTTGTCTGAGTTTTCAACAATCATTCATAATGACTTTTGATCAATCCTTTAAATTGAGTCATTTTAATGCTACAGTATCCCAAAAAGTATAACTCATGAGTGATAATGTCTTTAATCTTAGGGTTAGTATCATGAATAATCTTAAATTGGTACAACCGACGTAAATTTACCCAAAACTAACTTTCGGACCACTAAAAAACTTAAATTGGTACAATTATGACAATTTATTCTAACCTAATTTTTTGATCATCAAAAATCTCAAATTTGTATATGTATGACAAATTTATCATTCATTTGTACACATACGACAAATAAATAGTAAAATCTCAAATTAGTACACTCATCAACCGTCATATATTTATCATCTAATTCAGTAATTTGACGGTAAAATTTAATGGAAACTAACAGAAATTAAATTTATCATTGATAATACTAAGTTAGACTTTTTGTTGATCAAAAAATTAACTCAATGTAAATTTATCATAATGCTACTAGTTTAAATTTTTTCGTGATACTAACGATAGGGTAAGACTATTTCTATTTCGTTTCAACGAGACACTCATCCATCCTTGATTTCGGGATCGATCCAAACGCGAAAGGAAATGCGTGAGCGATGACTTCATCATTTTTTCTTCTTCTATTTTTGAGGAGAGCGCAGCCTGTAAAGCATAGCCAACCGACGGCGTCAATCGGGTATTCGGAGTAGACTTTCTTGGACCAATGCCATTCGGCAACCTGTGAAAACCTCGGCGGAAGCCATGGCGTCAGTTGGTTTTCGGAGCAGACTTTCTTCGACCCGCCAGTCAGCTGGACCCCTCAGTAACCCATGACCCTCTCCTCCTTCGTGGGTCTCCTTCATCACCCCAGAAACTGCGAAGTCTTCTTCCATGAATCTTGAAAACGAAGAAGAAGAGTAGAGAACCAGAGAAGTGAAGGAATCTTGACAAGCAGCAAAGATGGTCGCCCGCATCGCCACTCTCTTCGTCCTACTCTTTTGGCTACCCATCATCACGTCGTCGTCGTCGGCGGCGGCGGCAGCGTCGTCCTCCCTGTCGGTCTGCATCGTCGGCAGCGGAATCGGCGGCTCCTCGGTGGCCCACTTCCTCCGGGAGTACGCCTCCCCGTCCGCCTCCATCTCCATACGCGTCTTCGAGCGGCACGGCGTCGTCGGGGGCCGCATGGCGAGGGTCACCGTCGGCGGCGACAGCTTCGAGGCCGGCGGGTCGATCCTCCACCCCAAGAACTACTACGCCCTGAATTACACCCGATTGATCGGCTTGAAGATCAGGTGGCCGAATGCCTCGTCGGCTAGCGACGGCCGCGACGATGATGGCGATTTCGGGATTTGGGATGGGAAGGGCTTCGTCTTCAAGACGTGGAGGGTCAGCACAAAGCTCCCGTTCGTTGACAAGATCGTGTCGTTCGCCAACACGGCGCTCTTGTTCTGGCGTTATGGGTTTTCTCTCATTCGCATGGACAACTTCGTTCAGGTCTCTCTCTCTCTTTAAATCAATTTTGTCTATCCATTCTGAACAGAGGGTTTGGATGGAGAAGTGGAGTGAAATTGAATGATGGGTTGATTTTGCTTGAGTCTCTGATTTAGTCAATTTGCAAAATGATGTTGTTTTTCTTCATGACAAATGACAATAGCTACATCTCCATGTTGCAGAGGACTGTGAATAACTTCTTGAAGTACTATGAAAGCACTGAATCGAGACCCGTTTTTGAGACAGTGGACGAGATGCTCAAATGGGCAGGGCTCTACAATCTCACTGACCATACTTTAGAGGAGGAGTTAATCAGTATTGGGTTCTCTCCCTTGCTGATAAGTGAACTCACCACAGTAAGAATTCTGATAAATTTCACGATTGAATACTTTCCCTTCTATAGTATGGATCTGCGTGAAACGTGGCTAGCAACTTACTTCAAATTTTGTTTATCCTATGGATGCCTTTACCTGAATGCAATGCAAGTTCTTATGACCTACTGAACATTAATGGTGTGATGGTGGTAATTTCATATATCTATTCACTGAACCAATGTGCTGTATGGAGATGCTGTGAATCTTCTCTACTCAGAAGAGAACAAAAAAGGATTGAATAACCTACAACAAAAAGTATGTGCTTGTTCATGTAGATAGAGAACAAATGTTGGTGTGATGGCTGCCTCATGGAAGGCCAGGCCATTAGTGGGTGAATAAGAATGTTTCTAGATTGTGTAATGTTCTCATTGTCAGATTATCCACCTGTATTATTAGATCTTTACTTATCAAAAGGAAAAAGTTGGCCTAATTTGCAGTAGCAAAAATTCACAGAAGGGAGCCGTGAATGTGAATAATAACCTGTGGTATTTCAAACATCTAATGGAAGGCATGGAGATTTACTGGTAGACAATGAAAAAAGTTTGAGAGAGCTCCCAGTCTTCTCTTTGTTTTTTCCTCTCCTTCTGGATGGCTATTTGGCCTAGGGAGGGTGGGGGAAGTTGGGGATGATTTTTGGATGTGTTAAGAGACATTTTATATTGTTATCATCCTTGCTCTTGGAGATACTCCTTGGTTTCTGGCTTGAAGAAAGTCCAGCTGCCAACTGTGTGTAGCAAAGGCATTTTGAAGTGACTGCAGCATGAGTCTGTTATCTTGTTTGGTTCAGCTTTGCAAATGGGCTTTGGGACTCTAAAGTCCCTTGGTCAAATGCAAACGCGTTTGGTTCGAATTTTTGGGCGACTTTAGTAAGATGCAATTGTATCTCCAAAGGACTCTAATGGCCCTTAGTTCAAAGTAGGTCTAGAAGTTCTTTGGAAACTTGCATTTCTAGAATGCAAGTTCTGGTTATTGTTCACTTTGCGGTTACTGTTCATCCATGAGGAAAATCACCGCACAGAGGCCGACGACTGCCAGCCAAGGGGGTGTGTGCGCGCGGCGACCGCCGCCTGAGAGTCGCCCGACCCCGGTGACCTTCCGGGGGCCAGATCTAGCCATCCGGCCGCCAGATCTGGCGGTCCGACCACCGGATCCAACAGTCCGGCCATCGGATCCGGCGGTTTGGTGGCCAGACTTAAAAAAAAAATATAAATATATTTTTTTTTTTTTAATTTAATAAAAGCCAATTACAAATGCAAATTTTACCGAATAGTATTTTGTCCAAAGTTATTTCTCAATGCAAATTTTACCAAATAATATTTGCATTTTGGAAAACCTCATTCATCCAAAGGTATTTGCATTTCTACAAATGCATTCCCCAAAAATCGAACCAAACGAATCCTGTACTGATAACTTCGGTAACAGGTGCATCTGGGATTGAGGTAGCGTGAATTAAAATAAGAGTCTTTCAAGGATAAAGCATAAATTATTCTACTTCTTGTCCAGGAGGTTCTGACTGCTAGGTAGACTGGCTTTGATTATAGTAACGTTATGAAATGAGATTCGATGTGTCTCTCTACTTGATGCAGCTCTACTTTAGCAGTGGTTAGTTAGATGCATGCTTTGGAGCAAACCCTGCAGGTCTAGGTAAATGGATATGTAGGCACGATTCTTTTGATGCTAATTTATCTTATGAGCGCTGGATGGTCCAGACAAATGTCCTGTTTGAACAGCTAATAAATGGATGATTGTGGCATTTATCAATCTGTTCACCTTTTTATGCACATACTAGAGTATATTAAACTCTCCAGCCCTGGCCTTGTGCCTATGATGGTTTTGACTTTGAATTTATTTTCAATTGTCGCATTTCAACTTTCACGTGCAAAAGGAAAATGGTTTCCTGCATGGCCTGGGCATATTGTATTTTGTGGAGTTTGATATTTCCATCTCTTAATGTTCATGAATATAGCCTTCCTTTTAATTATGTATGAAACTTGACATAAGTCTTCTCATTGGTGGAAGAATATGTTTCTGTTTCTATTAGTTGGGTTTCAAAGCTATGAAGAAATTGGCAGGTTTTTAATAGCAGCATTGCTAATGGCCCTTGCTTCTCTTGCTATAATCTTGATCAATTGCCAAGATGACAATGCTATTGCGGCATATGACATAGTCTTTGATCAATCAGAAAATTTGAACCAGAGGTGGGTCAGTTGAACTAGAAAAGAGAGAAAAATGTAAAATTTTCAGATTAGCATAGCCAACGGTACTTTGCTAAAAGATCTTACATGATATGTTCAGGCTTGGAGTGGATATATTTGCTGGATGCTTCAATTTTCATAGTAATTACATGCTGTAGAAGTAGAACGTGTTGATCTTATAGATGAAATGAACTCAGGGAGGACATGGATATATAATTTTGGGTTAACTCTTCTTGAAGTAAAGAACTTATGTACAATTAAAACTTGACGTGTCAAACCTAGTATCCTAGTGGACCTTCTTTTTTGTTCTTCATAATTTCTTATTATTTGTGTTTTTAACCATCTATCATTTTTATGCTGTAGGTCATCACAAGGATTAATTATGGTCAGAGTGTAAGCATCAGCGGACTTGCTGGGGCTGTTTCCTTGGCAGGATCAGGGGGTGGCTTATGGTCCGTCCATGGAGGAAACTGGCAGATGGCTGCTGGTTTACTCAATCATTCAAATGTTGATCTGCACCTTCATGAGAAGATACAGTCTATTTCTAATCTTGGGAACTATTATGAGCTCAACTCCTCCGAAGGTAACAGTTATAAGTGCGAGGTTGCAGTTGTCGCCACACCTCTGGATGAGGTGGACATACGCTTTGACCCTCCCGTTTCGATTCCTCCAAGGAAGCTGCAGCATACGCATGCGACTTTCGTGAGGGGTCTTTTAAATCCTGTGAGCATTTTTCTTGTTACTGTCTCAATCATCTACTTATATCTTCTTCTTCTTCTTCTTTTTCTTGTCTCCTTTTAGTTATTTATCATGTTTTGTCTTTCCTTTTTGTGTGTTTTAAATGGGAATGCCATGTGTGCAAAAGGCATACTTTGGGCTCAGCTCTGTGGAAGAAATTCCAGACCTGGTTGGTACAATCGAGGATCCTGGCCTTCCATTCTCGAGCATTTCAGTTCTCAAGCGCCACAATGAAAAGGAGGTGACTTACAAGGTCTTCTCCCGCGTAGCCATGGCAGACACATTGCTGGATCAGATATTCAGGTGACATACTTTAGTTCTTTGCCCTAATTATTATATGTTATTTGGTGGTCTAGCTAGATATATTCCTTGTCCCACTTAGTGGATGTGTTTGCTCTGTTTGTTGAGAGAGAGTCAGATCTATCATCTATGCAAAGACCCTTTAATAGGCTATAAATTCTCGGTGTTGTTTCCATTGATGATCTCATGTTAAAAGGCCACAAGTATCCTCACAGCTACAAGAACCTCCTGTTCATTTCTCAGATGGAGTTGCAATTTGGCCCTTCTGTCAGAAATGGCTTATTGAAAGTCCTGGGAAGTGTTTGAAGAGTGTCGATAAACTGCCTTGTTTTGGAAGTAGTACACTGTCGTGCAAGACTACACAGTAGATAAGTGATAAAGAAAACATAGAATCATTATGGACTCAACGATGAAGTAGACTGGTGGGCAAATGCTGACTGTCGATATTGCTGTTTGCAGTGTCCGGAAGGAGACGATCCGCATCGACTGGGGCGCTTACCCCCATTATGAGGCTCCTGAAGTTTTTGCGCCGTTCATCTTGGATGGGCAGCATCTGTACTACGTCAATGCCTTTGAGAACGCTGCGAGCACGATGGAGACGAGTGCGGTTGCAGCTGAGAACATCGCGCGCCTGATCCTGTCAAGATATTTCGGCCACGTGCCCTTGAAGCTTTCAGGCTCAGAGAGGTCTGCGGTCGACAAGGGGGGATTGCATTTGGATCTTTGATGAGGGGTCACATACACTTTGATGATTTGTGTAAATTCTGCATGATGTGTAACTCATACTCAAGTGCCAGGACGCAAGGAGCACTGGAATGTGAAATGTGAAATGTATCCTGTGATGGATAGCTTGGAAATATGGTTTTCATTTTTCGAGACACCTTAAAAAATGTTTAATGGATAATATGATATCGTAATTTGATAAGAAGCTTCTAAAGTTGCTCTGAAATGTGCCCAATTTTGCCGGACGGAATCGTAGTCTCGCACAACATTTTCCGATAGCTCGAAACCGGCCGTGCTATCTACTGAAACAGCAATATATGGAAGCGGCAAATCTCCCTTTTGCTGGCTCATATCGGGATCTCGATCGATGCGAATTCTTACCAGCCGTCCTCTTTCATTGCAGCCATCTGCAAGTTAATTTTGCCGTTGTCATGGTATGATCACCACTGTCAACTAATGTCCAATAGCATGAATCGCTCCTGCCTATAAAAATAGAAACTCCATTGAAGTTAGAAACACTATCATGATGAGCACGGGATGATTATTTCTATCTTGAAACCAAACCCCAGAATTTAAATTTATCTCGAGCCCAACTCAAATCTCAGTCATATTCCCAAAGGTAATACCATTGGTGGTGTCGATGATTCGATTTGGTGTGCATTAGCTTTGAATCAAATTGCGATCCAACCAAAAACCTAGGTCAGTTTGGTTTTTCAGTTTTTTTTTTTTTTTTTTTTTTTGTGGCCCTACTCAAACTCACTCAACCAAAAAGAGTTACAAGAGTCGCATAATCAGACCAATCAGTGGATATTTATATTTCAGTTTGGTTTAATTTAGTTAATCAAAGGGGAAAAAATCAAGTATTTTTTAAGTGTTCAAATTGAAATTCGGCACAAATTGAAAATGTAGGAAATTTTCATTTGATTCGATTTTCAATTTGATTTTTCACATCTCTAGTCCCCACTAAGCCTAGCTGCTGAAATATAATCCGCCATAAAGTTGTCAAATCAGGCGAAGCCCAAAATTTGGTAAACATTATAGAAGCGTTTATAACATTTTTAAAAAGTGCCAATCTCAAAGACATATCTTGCCAAATGCACCTAACATCTATACTTTTAATACATTATTCTATCATTATACAGTAGGGCGACAATACTACAAAGGGTCCTCCAATATCATGGAAAAATAATAGAAAATGCCTACACTTAAAAAGGCTTTTTTTTTTCAAATATCTTTCTTGTTAATTTGGCCCCTCAAATATTTATTTGCCTCAATTTCTCATCAACTGAGGGTTTATAAAAAGAAAAAGAGGAAAATAAAAAATCCAAGATACCCTTTGTACTCAAGATCCTTCAAATGCATATCGGAAAGTTTTTTTTTCTTGTGGTTTCAATTTGTTATGTAAACCTTGGGAAAATGTATCATCACCTCCACGACTGGTATCCAGAGATGTGAAAGTAGTTGATCTTCTCAATTGATATTAAATGGAATTGGAATTGGAAATGGAAATGGAAATGGACCCGAGTCGCTTTAAGTAAATCTAAGCTAACGACAGCTTATCTTTGGTTTCTCTTGATTGGTTCTCAAACCTCGTTAGTATTCTGCGATCGTAGCCAATCGGTCCTCGTTCGATGTTGTCAATGACAATTCACTGTAAATCAGCATCACTGAAGAGGCCGTCTCGCACGCTGGGTTTGAAATGGGCTGACATATGAGGTAGTGAGTTTTGGAGACACAATTCAAAGGATCAATAATTGGATATTGAGATATGCATGCATTCTTGATTTCATGGACGACCCAAACACCAAGAGGAAAGGGAAATGCATGAGCGATGAGCTCATCATGCAAACGTATATATAATATAATACAGTTTCTGGTCGTAAGAAGACCGCGCAACCTGTAAAAGCACCGCGAAGCCACGGGCTTCGATGGTTTCCAGAGCATAGATTTTCTTCGACCAAACCATCCAGCCACCTGCAGAAACACTGCAAAACCCACGGCGTCCATGGTTTCCGGAGCAGACAGTCTTCGACCCACCATGTCCACGGGACCCCCTCAGCAACCCGTCAACCTCTTCCTTCGTCGGTCTCCTCCGTCGCCCCGAAACCGAGCTTGAAGAAGAAGAGAGAGCAAGAGACGTCAAGCTCGACAAGCTGCAACAATGGTCGCCTGCATCGCCGCACTCTTCGTCCTGCTCTTTTGGCTCCCAATCATCACGTCGTCGTCGTCGTCGTCTTCTCTCTCGGTCTGCATCGTCGGAAGTGGAATCGGCGGCTCCTCAGTCGCCCACTTCCTCCGGGAGTATGCCTCCCCGTCCGCCTCCATCTCCATCCGCGTCTTCGAGCGGCGCGGCGTCGTCGGGGGTCGCATGGCGAGGGTCGCCGTCGGCGGCGAGAGCTTCGAGGCCGGCGGGGCGATCCTCCACCCCAAGAACTACCACGCCCTGAATTACACCAGACTGATCGGCTTGAAGATCAGGTGGCCGAATGCCACGTCGGCAAGCGACGGCCGCGACGATGATGGCGATTTTGGGATTTGGAATGGGAAGAGCTTCGTCTTCAAGACGTGGAGGGTCAGCTCCAAGCTCCCGGTCGTTGACAAGATCGTGTCGTTCGCCAACAAGGGGCTCTTGTTCTGGCGCTATGGGTTTTCTCTCATTCGCATGGACAACTTCGTTCAGGTCTCTCTCTATCAATCAATTTTGTCTAATCATTCTGAACAGAGTGTGTGAGTGGAGAAGAGGAGTGAAATTGAATGATGGGTTGATTTTTCTTAAGTGTCTGGTTTAGTTAATTTGCATAAAATGTTGTTTTCTTCATGACAAATGAAAATAGCTACATCTCCGTGTTGCAGAGGACTGTGAATAACTTCCTGAAGTACTATGAAAGCACCGAGTCAAGACCCGTCTTTGAGACGGTGGATGAGATGCTCAAATGGGCAGGGCTCTACAATCTCACTGGGCATAATTTAGAGGAGGAATTGATCAGTATTGGGCTGTCTCCCTTGCTGATAAGGGAACTCATCACTGTAAGAATTCTCATAAATTTCACAATTGATTTGTATTTTACTGCAGTGCTTTTCCATGTATCTGTCGAGATCTGGTTAGTGACTTACTTCAAAATTTGTTCATCCTATGGATGCCTTTACTTGAATGCAATGCAAGTTCTAATGTTTTAATTGTCAAATATCTACTCCCTGAACCATACGTTGTACAAAGATTCTGCGAATCTTCTTTACTCAGAAGAAGAGAACAAGAAAGGATTGAATAACCTACAACCAAAAGTATGTGCTCATTCACGTACAGATAGAACAGATATTGGTGTAGTGGCCGCCTCATGGAAGGCCAGGCCACTAGTGGGTGAATAAAAGTGTTTCTAGATTATATAATGGGCTTGCAGACAGATGACCAACCTGTATAATTAATTCTTTTTTTATTAAAAGAGAAAAGTTGACGAAGTTTGCAGTAGCAAATATGCATAAAATGTTGTCATGAATGCACATGATCACCTGTGGCATTTCAAACTGTTAATGGAAGGCATGGAGATTTGCTAGTGAATGATGATGATAAGTTTGAGAGAGCTGCTAGTCTTCTGTTGTTTTTTCCTCTCATTCCGGATTTCTCCTGGATTCCTCCCTAGCCTGAGAAGGTGGGGGAAGTTGGGGTGGTTTCTGGATGTGTTGAGAGATATTTTTTGGTTGTCTGTCATCTTAGCTCTTGGGAAATACTCCTAGGTCATGGCTTGAAGAAAATCCAACTGTGAGTGGCAAAGGCTTTCTGAAGTGACTCCAGCCTAAGTTTGTACTGATAACTTTGGTAACTGGTGCATCTGGAATCAAAGTAGTGTGAATTGGGATAGGATGTCTTTCTAGGATAGAGCATAAGTTATTCTGCTTCTTGTCAGAGAGGTTGAGTGACTGCTAGGTAGACTGACTTTGATTACTGTGACATCATACAGTGAGATTCGACATGAATGTTTACTTGATGCAGCTCTTTACTTTAGCGGCAGGCTGCTAGATGTATGCTTTGGAGTGTCCCTGTAGGTCTAGGTACATGGATTTGTAGTTGCGATTCTTTTGATGCTAAATTACTTTATGTGCACTGGATATTTCATACGTTGTGTTCTGTTTGAACGGCTAATATATATGCACACTTGTGGCATTTATCAGTCTATGTAGCATTCATGCATATACTAGACCATATTAAACTCTCCAACCCGTGAGTCTCATGCTTTTGGGAGTTTTTAGTGCCTGATTGTATTACTTTGAAGCTATTTTCAACTGTGGCCTGTCTATTTTGCTTTTCATTGAATATGATATGTCCAATTGTAAATTTTTGTGAACATAACCTTTCTGTTATTTATGTGTGATATTTGACATTAATATTTTCATCTTGGAAGAATATGTTGCTGTTTCTATTAGTTGGGTTTCGAAGCCATGAAGAAACTGGCAAAATGTGGTATAATTTTTGGTTTCTGAATGAGGTTTTATTGGCAGTATTGCTAATGGCCATTGCTTCTCTTGCTATATAGTCTTCGTCAATTGCCAAGACAACCATGACATTGTGTTATATGAGATAGTCTCTGATCAATCAGAAACTTTGAAGTAGAGGGTCAGTTGAACCAGAAAAGAAAGAAAACATAAAAAATTCAGATTGGCATAGCCACCAATACATTGCTTGACGAATTTACATGATCTGTTCAGGCTTTAACTGAATATATGTGCTGGATGCTATTGCCATAGAATGAACTCAGGGCGGAGATGGAGATATAATATCTAGTCAGATCTTCATGAAGTAAAAATTATACATACAATTAGAACTCGAAATGTCAAATTCAGTATCCTAGTAGACCATCTGTTTCGTTCTGCATATTTCTTCTTAATATTATTTTGACCATCTAGCATTGTTATGTTGTAGGTCATCACAAGGATTAATTACGGTCAAAGCGTAAGCATCAGCGGACTTGCTGGTGCTGTTTCCTTGGCTGGATCAGGGGGTGACTTATGGTCTGTCGAAGGAGGAAATTGGCAGATGGCTGCTGGTTTAATCAACCGTTCGAATGTCGATCTGCACCTTCGCGAGGCAATACAGTCTATTTCTAATCATGGAAACTATTATGAGCTCAATTCCTCTGAAGGTAACAGCTATAAGTGTGAGGTTGCTGTGGTTGCCATACCATTGGATGAGGTCGACATTTGCTTCGACCCTCCTCTTTCAATACCTCCAAGGAAGCTACAGCACACGCATGCAACTTTCGTGAGGGGTCTTTTGAATCCTGTGAGCATTTCACTTGTTACTGTCTCAATCAGCTATCTATATCTTCTTTCACCATAACTTACTGTCTTAGTTATTAATCATGTTTCATGTTTTCCTTCTTGTGTCTTTTAAATGGGAATGCCATTGTGAGCAATAGGCATACTTTGGGCTAAGCTCTGTGGAAGAAATTCCAGAACTGGTCAGTACAATCGAGGATCCCGGCATTCCATTCTTGAGCATTTCAGTTCTCAAGCGACACGATGAAAAAGAGGTGACTTACAAGGTTTTCTCGCGCGAAGCCATGGTAGATACGTTGCTGGATCAGCTATTCAGGTGACATGTTTTAGTTCTTTTCAAATGTTATGTTGTAGACTAGCTAAATTTGTTCTTTGTTGGACTTGGTGGATGTGTTTGCTTTGTTTGCTGAGAGGTAGTCGGATCTATCATCTATGCAAAGATCCTCTAATAGGGGACGAATTCTCAAGGTCGTTTCAAGAGATGATCTCATGTTTAGGAGGCCGTGATTAACACAGCTACAAAAGTCTTCTGCTCATCGCTCAGATGGAGTTACGATTCAGCCTTTCAGTCAGAAATGACTTATCGAAAGGCCAAGGAAGAGTTTGAACAGGGTGCCAATGCGCTGCCTTGTTTTGGAAGTAATACACTGTCGCGCAAGACTACGCTGTAGATAGTGAAAAGGAAAACTCAGCACCTTTATGAACTCGACAACGAAGTAGACCGACAGGTCAATGCTAATACACGATATTGCTGTTTGCAGTGTTCGGAAGGACACGATCCGCATCGACTGGGGCGCTTACCCCCGTTACAAGGCTCCTGAAGTGTTTGCCCCATTCATTCTGGACGGGCAGCATCTGTACTACGTCAATGCCTTCGAGAACGCTGCGAGCACGATGGAGACGAGCGCTGTCGCAGCCGAGAACGTCGCGCGCCTGATCCTGTCGAGACATTTCAGCCATGTGCCCTTGAAGCGTTCGGGCTCGGAGAGCTCTACGGTCGACGCGGGTTTGCATTTGGAACTATGATGAGGGGTCAGATACTCGAGGATGATTTGTGTAAATTTTGTAAGATGGAACTCATAACTTGAGCACCTTGATGCAAGGAGCACTGGAATGTGACATATATCTTGTGATGGATAGCTTGGAAATATGGTTTTCATTTTATGAGACATCTTAAAAAATGTTTAGTGGATGATGTTATTAACAATTAGATGATCGCATTATCCAGAAAACGAGAGAAGCTTCTAAAGTTGCTCGGGTGTCTTTGTTTCTATGAAATTTTTTGAAATTTCATGACAAAGAAAAATATTGTTCATGAAAATCAATTTAAAGAAAAACATTTACATCTTTTCTAGGTAGAGACTTCGTTTTTCTTATTTTAAATATGGATATTTTCTTTAACTGTAAATAATTTTTCATTAACTAATCATCTTCAGCAAGTCAAATACGTAAAAATTTTAGAAAATTAATTTGTGAAAGATTTTTTTTCACTCAAACAAACACATCCTAAATTGATTGTGCTATCTACTAAACCATCAATGTGAAAGTGGGAAGTCTTTTTTTGGCTAGCTCAATTTAAGTCTTGATTATCAACATAAATTCTTATCAACCCATCAGCCAACGCCATTCAAATTAAAACTAAAATGGGGAAAATTACATAAATGATTATGCAACCTGATGGAAAAATCAGTATTTACTAGAAGGGATTAGTTTTGGGGTGAGTAACTTCAAGACCTGAAATTTGGAATCTACTATGTTAGAATGGATCCATAATTTTTGGAACTTGAATTCTATCATGTATACCTTAGAATTGACCCTGGACTTATTTTTTCTTGATTCGGTTCCAAAATCTCTTCGTGAACCTATACTTCTTTTGTTTCTTTTTCTTACAGCAAAAATAATATTAATAACGAAATGATTCAGAGTAAAAGATAAACAAAGACGAACGAATAAAGACAAGTCAAGAATGAGCTAGGGTTGTGAGGCTTGAATGAGTAAGGGTAAGCCGTGAGCGAGCGAGGAGGGGAGGTAAATCACGAGTTGTGAAGTATCTAAGTGAGGTTGGAGAGAACAGAGAAAATGATTTCAAGAGAAAAAATAAGGTTTTTAAGCTTTATGAAGCAATTTCCAAATTCGATCCAATTCCTACCAATTCTAAGAACCGGGGGACCTTAGAACCGTACCGATTTCAGGATGGTCCGATACAGTTCTTGAATAGAACCGGACCAGTTACACAGCCCTAGAGGCTAGTATATACATGGTAATGGGGAAACCAATTTCCTTTATCAATCGATAATTTCGTGGGAAAAAAGAAAACCAAAGGCAAAAATTTACAGGACGCTCTCTCTCTCTCTCTCACTCTCTCTCGGTTGCGCTGTTTGCGGCGGAGCGAAAGTGAAGTAAAAATGTCGCAGAAAGGGAAGAGAAAGGACGACGCTCCCGCCTCCGACGGCGGCGGCGACTCCGACGGCGGCCAGGCCCCTCCCCGGAAGGCCCCCCGGCAGGATTCCGATGACTCCGACGACATCATCGTCTGCGAGGTTCCCGTCTAGTGATTTCTGCGGAATGCGCGCGTGCTGGTGTGGGGGCTTTGTGGCGATCCTAGGGTTTTTGATCGGTGGGGGTTTTTGGTTTCTTTGTCTGTGCAGCTGTCGAAGAACAGGAGACTCACCGTCAGGAGCTGGCACGGCTCGGTCGTGGTCGACATCCGCGAGTTCTACGTCAAGGACGGCAAGAGCCTTCCGGGCAAAAAAGGTCTCTTTTTTACTCTCTCTCTCTCTCTCTCTCTAGGCTTTGTGTTTGGTTGTCTGCAGTGAGTTGCTCTGCTTTGCTTTCGGCAATGTGAAATTTAGGGCAGCTAGCTGTGATCTTTTCTGGGCTTGGGATGCTCTCGTGTTGTGTGTGCTTATGTTCCTCATGATCCTTGGTTGATGGGAGTCTGTCTGTCGTTGTGATTTGCGGGTGAGCTCGGCTGCTGAGCTTTGGAAGTGTAGAAAGGTGAAAGCTTTGGGATCATGGCGTGAGGATGGTGGGAATTTGAGTTGGGTTTCTGGTTCTAATTCCCATTTTCCATTTGGATTTGAGAATGCTTTTGCCGGCATCTTTTGGAGGGGCTTTCGATCTAGATGAAATGTCGGAAGCATTGCAACTGGGCTGAGTGTATTGAGCTTTGTTTAGTAGCATGGTGAGTGTTGCATGTTAGATGAAGGTTTGGATTCCATGATGGTTTTGGGAGGATCATGGGAAATTTGAAGTCTTGGCATGCCTTTTCTTTTTGGTAATTTCAGCCCCTCTCTGTTACTATGCTCCTGAAATACCAATATCGATTAAAATGAAAAACTTGTCCAATCTTTTAGAGTGTATACTAGTTCAAGGTGTATATTTGATTAGCTTGTCGCTCCCTTGTCATTTGCCTCTCCTTTATGGACCTGAGGGAGCTCAGCGGATGGTAGACTGGGTTTTGGAAGTTGCTACTTTATGTGTGCTTTGCTTGTTTCTCGCGAAATTGTTATCTCAATGAAGTTCAGCATTGTTGATTTCATTAGTTGAAGTAAACTTTCTTCCAATAATGCCGAAAGTTTGTGTAATGTTACTCTGTTCTCGCACATGTATGGCAACTTGTTATTTTCGCCTTGCTTTTGCCTAGCCAAGTCAGCCATTTGGAGTATATAACTGTTACCAACTTAGCATTCGAAGTCATTGTTGCATTTGGTGGTGTTGGTGCTATTGTATTATTGCCATGTCATAATACTCTGGCAGACCTTTTACTTATTCCTTCAATTCGTATGATCTCTCTTAATGGTTTCTATCTGTTGATTTGGTCTTTTGTCCCAGGTATCTCTCTCCCCATAGATCAGGTAAACTCTTGGTCCTGCGCTCTACTTGAAATTCAAACAGTTGGTTCAACCCAACATCCTCACATTGGTTTTCATGCTTTGTGCAGTGGAATAAACTTGTGAAGCACATGCCTGAAATCAACGAGGCATTTGGGGACGCATAGGAGCTAGTGACCAGTCTTGTTGGCTGCTGTCTTTGCTGAATTAACTGGCAGCTCATTTTGTTTTGTGGCTGGAATGAACTGGGATTTGCCAGTGGGTGCTGACATGTACAATGTCTTGTATGTAATTGCCCATCTCTTTTGGCTCTCTAATGTAGAAATCAGCACTTGAGTCTTATGTACCTGAAGTTTCCTGGAGAGAGCATGATTAAGCTGCCACAACTATCGGCAGATATGCATTTTGGTGAAAAGGAACTGTTTTGTGCTCTGATTCAGTTGAAGGATTGTGGGAGAAGATGCGTGTCCCCAAATTAGTTTTACTCGGCAACGATTTATATCTCCATCTTAGTGAATGATGCGATGGAGGCTTAATATGTTTTCTCGAAATGAACCGTTCTTCACATTTCATTTTAGGGCAGAGGAGACAGGTCTGTGAGTTTCAAGCGTTTAGAACTATGCCTTTACTATGCTCTAGCAGCCTGAAGCAAGGGATTTAGCTGTGCATGATCTAATGGCTGCTACGGATGAAGTTTTCATGGACGGCTGACAAAACACATCAATATGACAGCCAACATTACAAACACGCGAATTCAACAGCTGACAACGGATGCATCAAAATTGCCGTGTATGTAATTACTCAATTGTAGAACTACTGCTAAGGCATGTAATTGGAAATACATGATGAAGAGATACATCACCCTTTTGAGGCTCCCATTTAGTCTCACCATTACCACGAGAGCTTCAAACTAATTTGTTGGGATCAAACCCATCCAGTGTGTCATTACGAAATACATGAACATCTACGACAGTATCGAACTTCACCATTTGCTGAGACAGATGAATAACAAGACGGGTGAATTGCATCTGGGCTATATGTGTATATGTAGGAGAGACTTGACTTCAAAGAATCATTATACTAAGCAGTCATAACAGAACATACATAGACACTGCCTTGTGGCTTCCACGTACCTTGTTGGCCTCCTGCAAAATAGTCATTGACAAGGTCACGAAATGTGATGACATGAATACTGTTGAAAAAGAATAAGCATCAGACAATGCTTCTGTTTTTCCATCCTTGTAGGCTTATTAGAGGGTTCATAAGATCAAAGGGTCTCTCTTTACATATTAGCATTGTGGAGTTCACTTCAAAAGGGCCTTGTTTTACCTCATGCCGACACCGAAATTCTTTAAAAAAATAAAACAAAATATCTGATATCTGCTCATCTTCAGCAAATATTAGTGTTCCTGACCTGTTGGGGACAACACAATTATCCTAGAGACTGATTTTGAATGCATTTTGAATTGTTTCACATTTTCATCTTAAGCTTGTGATGTCAATAACAATGCATGTATCAAGACACCGTTTTACTTTCTTCCCTAGAGATATGCCAAGACAACATCTCTTCACGGCATGCGTCCAAGATGAAAAAATTTCTGTCGACAATATCATGTTCTATGTATAATAGAACAACAAAGACAGGCATCAGTAAAGCTGTCTTCCCTATTTCATACACCATGTCGTAGATAACCACAGGCAACTTCAAACCCAGGTAAACCTCACTTTAAGGCAAGACTTGTTTGATGGGGCTTAATAACTGAGGCAACACCAAAGATGAAGCTAGACAAGATTTGCTCAAGTGTCTTAGCTTCATCTTTGCAATGGGGTCCAATAATAAATCAGATTCAGCAAAGACATGGTCCTTTCTAATTAGCTAAACAATACCTTCTTATTGTCATTGAACAGCAGGGATGCTGAGAGATCCTGTATGAAGCACTCTGGGGAGTATCTACAAGAAACAAAAGTATGGAAACATCAGCAAAACCAACATAGTAATGTTATGAAATGCTAGATTTCTAACACGTTGAAAAGTTGCTTACCTCTCCCAATCGAGCGTTTATTTTCAAAGGAATCAAATCATCTGCCCGTGTCACACCTATATTAACAATTGCGGTGGCAGCTCCTGACTCATGAGCGGCTCTGTCACCCAAAAGTGAAGATATAAATTACTATTTGAACCATTCACATTGGAAGATAATACCACAACTATAACTATTACTTCTTGCTTTCTTTTGTTTATCATCAGAGCGGAAGGGGAACCTTTGATAGCCAAAGAAGCAAACTCTACTTAAGCCACAGAATCAGGAAATAATAAAATTGGATCTTTCCTGTTGCCAGGCACGAACTGAAAAGGAAGCAAAATTCTTGACAAAAAATAAATATCAGTTGGAAAACAGAGCCCAAATACACCGAATGAGGAGGGGAAAAGGAAAATAAGCAAGTATTGCAGGATGCATGTCCATATATAGAACAAGAAATGCCCCAAAATAAAAGGCTAAACAGGGAAAATAAAATGACATGTTGGGTTAGTCAGTATCCCCACAATCCACAACAGGAATTATCAGCACTGTTAGACCTGAATACATGATCATCTGCACAATTTAGTCATGCGGCAGCAATGAGAAAGTGCCATTAGATTCATCACCAGACTCACAATAGTCAGCCTGCACAACATCTTCAGCAATATCTAATGACTAGATAAAGCATGAAGACCATTTACGGTGTTCTTCACTACTCAATCATAAAAATGTACTGCCTGGTAAAAGGTAATTGTCTGAATCATGGAATATAGGCACAAGATGAAATACATACTTAATGAGGCGGTAAGCAGACATTGTCATCAAAGATGATCCTAAGACCAGAAAAGCATCACACTCTCTAGCAGCTTCCATGGCTCTGTCAGCCCTATCTTTTGGCACGTTATCACCAAAAAATACAACCTTCAAGGAAAAGCAAGTAAATAAGACCATAGACAAAGTAATAAAGAGAATTTAAACAGGAGTTTTCTCCTCTGAGTAGCAAACATGGGAATTAGATAGAATTCTTAATTCCTTCTCTTTTTCAAAATATTAAATCAATGCACGATGCAGGTCCTCATAAAGTACTGCTAAGTATTACATACACACTATAATCCAACTACAAAATGCGTCCAAACTTCTCATATATAATATTCTTCCTACCATAGCACACTGATGGCTTCGAGATGCCACAGAAACTTTACTTCTCTGTTTACTCCTACTTTTGAAACAATAGAAGAGGTCCATCAGCACATCAAATGCCTATATATCATCTTGAAAATGGCGAAACAAGCACATCTAAAACTCTCTTTTCCTTTTCTTTTTTGGTGGTTCGCAGTAATCCTTAGTAATAAAAGGGTTAAACCTACATAGGGACAAGAAATGAGACAACATCAAAAGACCATGGCTATTCCATATTAAGTCCTTCCATTCCTAGATATGACCCCAAGGAGCATTTTTTCAAGAAAAGTGGGAAAGAGCATATTAAGTTGCTTTTGCAAAGATACTTGGACCATGGCGATAGATGGACAATTTCCTTTTTCAAACAGTATAGACATAAGTAAGAAGAGAAGACGTACTTGACCTTCAATCAACCATTAAGGAGCTAATTACTAAGAATTTCTACAGAAGGAAAATGTAAAATGTAGACGAAGACCCATACATCTGGTTTAAGCACCCCACCACATTTTTGGCAAGTAGGGATTGTAAAATCCTCCTCCCAGAATTTCTCATCTATCTCAATGTCACCATCAGGCCTCTGCTTCATACCAAAGCTCTTGTCTGAACCTGGGTTTCCATGATCCAAACTTTCTATTGCAGCTGCCCACTACAGCAAAACAATTACCTCAGCTCAGTTACTGACCATTCAAATTATCAACTAAACTACAATTTTCACAAAATGTCATCCGTTAACCTCATTGCAAACATACTGGATAAAAAGGAAAGGGGAATCACGGTGGAACCATATGAATGTACTGGGATTCAATACAGCAGAATGGAAGAAAATGCAATAGCGCTAGAAAAAGTAAGTACTAAGAGCCAACCTTTGGGTTGAGAGCCTTCAGCTCTTCTTGGAACAAATTACGGCAAAAAGAAAATCCACAATCTATACAAATTACAGTATAAACAGTCCCATGTATTTCCAGTGGATTGCTACCAGCACGATGGTGCAATCTGAAATAAGTTCAGAAGAATTATTAATATCCAACTTTATCCTCCAATTTCTGAAAATGTCATAAAATTTCCACATCCAGTTACCTGTCAACATTTTGGGTAATCATAAAATCTATTCGACCAGCTTTTTCTAGCGACGCAAGGGCATAATGAGCCAAGCTAGGCTGTGCTGCGGTAAACTTTCTCCATCCAGCATAGCTCCTTGCCCAATATCGCCTACGGGCCCGTTTAGAACGAACAAATTCCTAATAAATTGTCATGCAATTAAAGTCAAAAAATGAGAGAAGCTAAATATCTCAGGCACGGTTAGACACTTAAAAAGATGAAAACAACATAGAAGCCCCAAGAAGAAACTGAAACTACGTTATCAAGCAAGAACTGGGAACAAATCTTCTCCATATGCAAAGTCAGCTAATTACACCACACTTTTGTACTTTCCGTAGGATCATACTTCCTTGAATGTCCTCCTTTATTTTCTTAGGTGTGACCCCGACCCTCATTTTATACTACTTCCATAGACACATCTTAACTGGAGTATTCCGAAGACAATCATGTGACAAAAATCCTCCCCATGGAAAATGCTCTTTCAATTAAATGAGTTGGCTTCCAATTCTCACCAACTACTTTATTTCAGCCTCTTCCTTATCCAAATTTTGTATATATGTACTAGAACACCCTTCAAACTCAAATTTATCCTCCATAACTTGCTTTCTGATTGAACTGTCCCTGCATATTCGCTTCATCTCTTCATAATAAGCAGAGTGTTGCTATTAACATAATGAAATCAGTAAACCAAAAAACAAAAAAGAAAAAAATAAAAGGAAAAAAAATAAAAAAATCGGGAAGCTGCAAATCCCAGCACGTGCCTTCAGATCACCTGATGGGTAATTGGCCTGAAACCCGTGCTATAAGCCCCATTTGGACTGCATAAAACAAATAAAAGTTAGAAGGGTTTGTCTTAGCTACGAAAGAACCACTCAACATAAATACAATGGAGAGAAAATTACAAATTGTCACATTTGGCATGAAAGCTTAGCATGAGAGTGCAATTGTACAAACATGACCACATATGCTGAAAATACATATATACCACAAGGCTATGCAAAGTGCATAGCTTGAAGATTAGTGTTAGGCATGAAAAATCATGCAGCATCACAACAAGATCTCTCTTCCAGTTCTTATCAGTCACTTTAATTATCCTAATTAAAAGATACAGAATAGCCATGAAAACATACTGAAGCCATCTTTGATAGAATTAGTTCAGAACAAATTAACAAGAAAAGTGGCTGTTACATCTTGAATCATCTCCAGGATGATATATTCCCACCCATCAGTAATTTCTATCCATTTAAATGTCTGCTAAACGTAAAATATCACCATAAACATAACTAAAGAACCTTCTATAATCGGGAATACCGCACTCCGTACTCATTCCAGCTCCGGTCAAAACCACAAGCTTTGTACTGCAAGCCAATTCAGACAATGCATAAGCAACATGAATTTAGTCATGGAACATTCATCTCACTAGGAAACAAGACACTTGGGAACATAACCAAACGTACCTTGATTCAAAAAACTGATGCAAAGAATCAGTATCCTTAAGGCTTGGAGGATCTGAATCAGGCACCATCTTCCTGTCCCTCAAGAATTTGGGGGGTGCTTTCTCCGGATTCCCTGAAGAAACCCCGGGGACCGATATGCGAGCATTTATGCGAACCGACCTCGCGAAAATGACTCTCCCAACTCTCACACAAAGGTTCGAAACCTTATTATAATCGCACAGAGCCTCTACAAAAACCCGCAAACCACTCATCAGCGCAACATCGTCAATCAAATGCCAATCTATTTGACGACGAATGACTCAAAAACCGGCCCAAAACAAGGGAAAACGCTTGCCGGCAATCTTACCTCCCAGCATTTGCCTCAAGCCCGTAAAAGTCTGTACGTGCAAAAACGCGAATGATCAATCAAAGGACCGACAAACGACGCCAAAATGCGAATCCACAGCTAAAAGCAGAGATTTTTCAAAGAATTCGAAGACAATAGACCGAAAACAGAGCACTCCAAAGAAACCCAGATGAACCATTGAACATATAGTCTCAATTCAGAGAGAGAGAGAGAGAGAGAGAGTTACGTGAAGGAAGGAGGAATGAGAAGGCGGACGGAGGAGGGTGATCACCATTGCAGATATTGATGGAGGTGGCCTGCGAAGAAGAAGAGTCGGAGTTTTTCACGGGGAGAGAGAGAGAGAGAGACCCTGTGAGCGCGTCGGCGACCGGTTCAATATAGACCATTCACAACAGGAGGACACGTTCCATAGCTTTCCATCCCTAAAAATTCAGATCCAACTCTTTATCATGAGAATACACTCAAAATTTAGCGTGTATATATATATATACACATGCACACCCGCATGCCCGCTTTTTAATTAATGACTAAAGTCCATATAAGTCGCAAATTTCGCATGAATAAGAGTTAGTGAATTCGAAATCTCAGCGAGCTATGAAATAAAGATTAATTATTTGTAAAACTATAAGCGAAAGTAGGTAATTTAGTAAGTTATTAATAAATTTACATAGACTTACCAACCCTTGTAAAAAAATTTACTAACACGAAAATAATCGAATACTGTTTTGGCACGGACCAATATAATTCCACTATTTTTGGGGAGGGCCCAATAGAATAAAAATTCAACTGTAATATTGCTGCAATAAATGCAGCTCCCCAATTTGACATTTCCTCATTTCATTTGGCCTAGAAACACCATTTGGCACTAGTCGGCAATTTTTGACACATTTCATTACACAACAAAACAAAATAAAAGGACTATTTGACACATTTCACTACACAACAAAACAAAACAAAAAGTTCTCTATGAAAATGTTCAATATTATCTCTAATCTTAAACATTTTTTATACAGTCTATGGACTATATTGAATATGTACCAAAATTTTATGGATTACATTACATATTAAGTTAAAATTCAAGAAAATGCATTGAATAAATTAAAAGTTTATGAACCATATCATACATTGATCCAAAGTCTAAGCTTATTGGATCACCTCCCCCTTCATTTAATGGCCAACTAACTAATTATCACCATAAGAACCTAGACACACCATATCTTCACTTAGACTAGCCAAGTAAACCAAGCTTATTCGACCACTTGTGCCTAGGCCTAATTAGGATAATCTAATACTCATAATTACCAAATCTTAGACTCTTAAATGTTAAGACCATGAAAACTATTGGTCAAGTAAATAATGTCATTATAAGCCCAGATGAACACATAAGCAGGTTAGAGTGCCATCTCTTACCATTAGTTAGGAAATGTGTAAAAATTTCATTGGATCATTTAGTATACATTAATGAGGGACATCATTACAAGAATGGGTATAAATAGGCCCTCCCCCTCCATTTTCCACCACCACTCACCCACCCTTTCCCCTCACCTCGACCGTTCACTCGCCCGCCCCTCTCACCGCTGACTATAAAGTGTAAGTGGAACTCCTAGAACTAAGTTAGGCGGTCCATTTGTTATTTGAAACTTGGTTGTTTGCTTGAGTTTTGGTTTGATACTATTTTGATGTGTACAAGTCACTTCATGTCCCCGACCACGGGTAAGTTGCGTATTGATTGGCCATGAACCGGTTTTGGTCACAAGCCATGCCCCACGCCCAATCATGTCATGGTCACATGTGTATCATGTATATCATGACACTTGTTGCATATAATCTTCGGGCTATGTGCACGTTGGCTAAATCGAAAAGTAAAAACTGATAAATGCAAGAATTGTATAAATATTTCATTCGCATGAATACATAACAAAAGATAAGATTTAACGCCACTTGATGGTGGCATTGATGCCCCAATTGAGCCAAGATGTCTCTTGGTAACAAGATGCAACGAGGAGAGTTTCGAGATGCCATCGAAGAGGGCAACAACTTGGTTGACCCAAGAGGACCTCGAGTTGGTGTTTCTAGACGCCTGAGCATGCAATGGCCTAATTGAGCTAGATGCCTTGGTTGAATTAGAATGTGTGATGCCCCATTTGATGATGAGATGGATAGCAATAAAAGAAACTATGCACATGTTCATGTTTCTTTTATGATTGCATGATAAGATATACATTCTTGAGTGTAGTTGAATAGTTGCTTTAACTTTGCTTTTGATTTGCTATCGATACATAATAGCGGTCTATGTTCGTCTCACACGTCTTCAAGCCAAGTTAGAGGGTAAACCGATCCCCTATCTTGGGCTAGTGATTTTACTTACCGAGCTTGTCTCATTCATTTCTTTCACAAATTTGTAGGTATGGTTGCACACGCCTTTTCTCCCCCTATGTTCGGAATCCTGGTGAGCATAGAATTTTCCTCTCATGACATGGTAAAGTGCGACTCAACCGTTGGGATTAAAATCGGAATCAAACTATTCTACCTTGTCCGTCATAATAGACGAGGATCTTGTGAGGCCACTCCGAGGCTTCAATGGCCCATCAGGACCTAACAGTGAAGGCCTCTCCTTCCCTGAAGATGACCACAAATGAAAGGAGGACAAAGGGAACGAATTTTGGCCCACTAGTACTGCTAATCCCATGCTAATCCACACACTGAAAAAAGCCACCACCAGTAAATAAAACTAGTCTAAGGTAAGATTGGTCATGAGTTCAGGCCAAACAAAATAACGCATCACCTCATGAACAAGTTTTTCCACCGTCATGTCCAAAAAGACTTTCCTACACACTGAAAAATAAGGGGTGAGCCAAATTTCAGTAAATAAATGAGGATAAATATACCAGCCCATTCATCATAGGTGTTATCTACATCAATGAGGATAAATATACCATTGTGATGATGGTCAACAAACCATGACTACAAGAGCCATGTCATACCTTACTATACAAGCTAAGTCATATTATAACCACAAGGGCTATGTCATAACATACCATGACTATATAAGTCGTCATACCATGACTGTTTGAGCCATGTCATAATAGGATTTCATCTCATATTAACATTGTAGAAAACAGTCATATATGATGGAACATCTAGCTGACTTCAAAGTTTTATCCTCATGCTTATACAAGAGAATTTGCTTAGAGGTAAAGAGACCGTGGCAAAAGGTCTTAATCATATAACATCATTCGCAAGCAATTCATCTTAACATAACAATCATTATGTTCATTATGATATTTTGTCATTTCTCATGCACTTCAACACCACACTTGAAAGA
This sequence comes from Eucalyptus microcorys, assembly GCA_014182515.1. NCBI lineage: Eukaryota > Viridiplantae > Streptophyta > Magnoliopsida > Myrtales > Myrtaceae > Eucalyptus > Eucalyptus microcorys. The sequence goes on along the minus strand of CM024570.1, from coordinate 2,026,540 downwards.
AACAATCAAACATGTTCTAGCCATGTACGAAAACTACGAAATAAATTAAACCGTTACAACACATTTACATCCCCATTTCACATACTTACACCAAGTTCACATATATCAACCAACCAAATGAAAAACACTAAGTGCATTAACCCAACTTAGCATCTAGGGTTTTCACTCACCTTAAAGAGTTAGAAACACAAGATGGCTTGGGTGGTTAAGGTTGGAAGTGAGTTTAGGCAAGAAAGTGGAGCTTTTGCTATAGAATATTAGTAAGAAGAAGAGGTAATGTGTGCCTAAAATGAAGGGGTAAAGCCACCTATTTATAGTCTTCACCCATGGCTATACAATGACTGCCTTAATTAAATGCAAAGCTAAATGTTCTGACGGAAAAACCTCACTTGACTTAGCTAAAGTTTGGGTAGCAAGTCCACTTACATGAGGTGTCCCTAGTAGAATGATTATGGGAAAAGTGCTCCAATGAAAAGACTTACATTACCTAGCTAGGGTTTTGAGGTGGCAATCCTAATTGTATCATGTGACTCCAGTGCAATGATGTTAGGGACAATTAGCTAGCTAGTAAATAAATGGTCCAATAGAATTTTGACACAATAAGATATTTTGGGGGGATTAGGATGAACCATTCTCATTGGGCTGAGCAAGTGCATAAATCTCTATGCATTAATTGACTATAAGCGTGAGTCACCAAAATATTAATGATCATACGCATAAGTCATTCAAAACATTAATGAATTATAGTTAAAATAGGTTATGTCATTCATGATGTAAAAACCAACCAAATTAATGTCTCAAACCAAAGCATAGTTAAAAATTTTGGTAAAGAAAAGAGAAATGGCATGCCAATTGAAGAGAAATACAAATTTAAAGAAACCGATATTCATTCACTAGCAGTGTGTCTAAAAATATTTTAAATTTACTAAAATCATTGATGAAAGATATCAAAATTAGAAAAGTCTCAGTTCAATAAATTATGAAATTCAGAGCATATCAATCCAACTAATATAATTATCACAGTCACAGAAAATCATACTAAATACTATTGTCATGTGTAGAAAATTCAGGATGTCACAACTTCTCCCTTGAACATTTTCATTCTTGAACAAAATTTAGAAATACCTCATCCAAAGCTTTCCTTGTTTCACAAGGCCTATGGCTAAATAATAAGTAACAATTGGTACTTGTTAGGGGTGATTGGTTCAGGGTGGAGGGTGGACAGTTTCCACTCTGAAACCAAGAATCGCCCATTAAGGACCAGTTCCGCAAAATGGGAACCAAGAACTGCCCATTGGTCTATGGATCCACCGAAGAACCGGACCGCTGGTTCGGTCCGATTTCCGGGTAGATCCACAGAACCAGTCTAGTTCGATAATACCTCATATATGTTGTGTAATACAAGACTGAACAAAAGGTAATATACACCGTTTAAACTATAAATGCTAACATAAAATTTTGGGAAATGAAACATAAAGTAATAATTACAACACACGCAATATGAAGACCAAACAGAAGACCATGTACTCATCGTTTGTTGGATGTTTGCACTCTGTTTGAAGGCTAACATCAGCATTGAGCATTATGATGTGACTAAGATATAGAGTTGGAAATCTGCCCGCAAAACCAAACGGAAGGCTCAACGTTCTGTTAAATCAAGACAAATCTCCTTAAACAAACTAAGCTGAAACAAACATAACCAGGAAACTAGGAAAGGCAGTAGAAAACTAGGGTTGACAATTGGGTTTCAAAACATAAAGTTAAAATATTTATATAGAGTTTTGGTCTGTCTGGGTGGTCCAAGTGGGCATTTTCACATTAGAATCAAGAACCGGACCGCCCATCATCCGGTTCCAATTATTGGAACCTGTCCAGTTCCAGGCGGTTCCCAATTCTTTTGCACACCCTTAATATTTGTACCACGCATGCAAGCAAAGCAAACACATGCACTTTAGACTTGCGTGATCTACCCCACATTGTCTTACAAAGCCGATCGCCCAGATATGGCAAGGGCCAGCCTCACTAATGGCCGTGAGGATGGCCTCCACAAGGGTCGCCCTTGCCCAATCCTCTACGGGCATCACTGGTCCACATAAGAAAGAAAAATGAGAAAAAAAAAAAAAAAAAAAAAAAAGAAGATAAATGACTAAAATGTCCTTACCAGTCGGAAAGTTAGGACCTTACTTGAAACAAGATCTATTTTGGGCCCTTATTTGAATAAATAAAGGCACTTCAAGCCTTTATTTGAAATTTTCCCATTTTTCTTTAATCACAATCCATTCCACTCAGAGCATGTGCAGAAGGTGGCTGTGGGAACTTCAACTTGAAAGCTTCCCATTTCTCAGTCCATGATGTGTAACTTGACTTCTTAGCCAGAACATCTTTAGACAACTCCTTCTTCGCATCTAGCTCCTTTGCGTACGTCTCAAAACTGTTCAAGTTCTTTAAAAGCGGTTCCAACTTATTCAGGTCCTTTTCCTTTTCCGCCTTCTCGAGCCAGTCCTTCGCTTCCTCCACCTTCGCCCAAAACAAAGAATCTTGAGTCAAGCTTGCATACTGGCTCCTACTCATTTTGTTGTTATTTTGTTGGGGTTCTTGTGCCGCAAGAGCAACCTTTCGATTCCACCATCTGTCCAAAATCTGGAACCTCCTATTCCTTCCATGCTTAATGTAATGTCCCTTCTCCTTGTGCATATCACGACGGTAATAGCGTGCGATTTCCAATGGCTCGGCAAGGAGCATGTAGAAATGGGACGCATTGATCCACTTGGACCTGCGGTGGAAATCGTGTGAGAGTTCATTCCGTTCTGCCATGCGTATAACCTCATCCCAGAATGCCCCGAGTCTGAACAGGTTCATGTTGACTGTGGACTCCCTCCTGGATACAGCAAATTTCTTGAATGTGTCGTAATACCCAAGTTGATCCACAGACTCGTCGCAGCGTGCCTTGTACCACTCAAGTTGTGCCCTGCAGGGCGTTATCTTAGATAATTTAATAGCTAGATGAGCATTGTTCAGGTTCGGTGCACGTCCCATGTGACGAGCCATCTGCAGGCAATCTTTAGCTGGTTCTGAAATATTGTTATCCTGCATGGTGATAACAACACAACCCAGAAAGTGAAGACTTAAAACTTATCATTCAGCGATAACCAAAAAGATGTCTTAGTATAAATCCACGTCATTCTGCATGCACTTGGATTAGAGAGTGAACAGAGTGAAGGAGAGTTCTGCTCCACATATTAGAGTGATTGCTCCAAGAAAATCCTTCCACAAAATAAGGGCACTGATAGACTATACTTTAGAGTCGTATTAGGAAGCCAAGAAGATAGTGTCTCGTGTGGATTTGAGAAGCATTTAATTACCTGTGGATCTATTCCGGAGGATTGTAATGCCAAGAAGACACCAGCTTCGTAGCTTGACTCAGAGAGGCCGCTGATGTTTATCCTTTTCTGGAATTGCAAAGAAAGTAGTGTTGTATAATACCTATAATTCAGATGATCCAGAAAACACTTCAGATGATCCTCAAAACTGGAAGCTGGAGAGACTGTCTCGAGCATCAAATGCATCATCTTAACAACAGATGTTGCATTATCCAGGCAGATCGCTCCCTCTTCCGAACAGAATAGGTAGCTACCCAATGGCCAATACAAACTGTTCTTCGCCCCTCCTTCTGATTGTGCAGCTTCTTTAACACAATCCTTGATGTTGCCGAAGAATTCATCGAAATTTTGTTTTCGCAGTTCTCCAACAAACTGGTCTAAAATGGGTGAAGCCATAGCGACTTGCCAAAACTGAAGCAGCAAGTGCAGTTGAGGAGTCAAGGAGGTTAGTGAAGCAAAGAACAGTCTTGGTACTATATCGTGCTTCGAGACAACGTTACAGAAGCTCCCGCCCCATCTTTCTCGGAGAATGGCTCGGCAAAGGGACTCGTTGCCAAGCAAGGGAGTGCCAAAGGTGAGGCAGAGGACTGAGATGGGAGAAGCAACGGGCTGTAGACGGGAGAGGAGCCAAAGAGCAGTGAGAGAGGCTGCTGTTGCTCCAAAGGAATGGCCAGTGAGGATAATCACCTTAACTCTTGCTAGAAATTCCTTAATCTGAACACAGGAAGCAGCTCAATGCTTGAAGGGTTTTGTGCTTTTGGCTCTCAGAATGAAAGCAAGAATTGAGGAAAACTTAATACATGCATGACCCAAGGGCATTTTTTGATTAGTTCAAATATGCTGGATGACTAATGTCATTTGACTCCACCCCACCCCCCCCAAAAAAAAAAAAAAAAAAAAAAAACTGGAGACTGCTATATTGACAGTTTACTGCTGCAAACTACGATAAAATAATGGCTCTGTAGAAAGATTACATCTAGATTTTCAACACATGGCCCAGCAATATGATCAATGAGGAACAAAAATAACCTAGATTAGTAATTTAGTATTGTCCAAGAACTGTCCAATGTATATATCTACTGCACCAGCTTAATCTCTCAAAACAGATTCCAGCAGTCATGCACAGTTCAATAAGACTGTCCAGCTGTTTGTGACTAGTAAGATCAACAAAAAAATATGGTTCTTCTAAAGAAAACCTTGATAGTTAATGCATCTCTGTTGCTCTCAGATAAATTTGCTTTTTTGCTTCCTAGTGGACAAGAAATCAGTAGCAGGATTTCCAGAATGAGGGATGGTCAATAGATTTTCAAGAGTTCTTAATTAATTACACCTTCACATCACCTTGACATATAGGGTTTAAGAACTAGTATCTTAATGTGCTTTCTATGCAAATTTTAAATCCTACCAAATCCGTTCAAATTAGTAGGAGGATTTGTGGAATTTGTGTATTTTGCAGTGAGTTTTTCCAGATAAGGCCTTGAAAATATTAAATCACATTAGACTAAATTAAATAAATATTAACTTTGCTAAAAAAGGAACGTTGCAATCTCATGCTATCAAACTCAACACTCTTTTCTTCTTGTTATCAAGTGTGTGGAATGAGGTCACTGTTAAAAGAGAAGAAAAGAAGACCCTGCAAGCAAGCATTGCTGAGGAAGGAAAATGAAGAGACGCCACCTCATTAAGTACTGTACACTTATAAGTCTGCCATGCAAATGTTGATATATTTCCTACCAACCGCCCTTATCTTGCTTCTTTTCTGCTTTGAAAATAAAATAAAACTGCAGCTTTTTGCGCTCTTGAAATGTTATATTCACATGTAGTAGGTCCAGACTAAACAATCCAAATTATGAATCACAGGATGGCTAATGTCCATAGGCCGATTAATTTATCAGGAGGTGACTGAAAGCTAAACCATCTTGAAAGTTGATGATGCTTGACTGATAGAAAATGTGATGAAATTACCCAGAAAAGAACTAAAGTCGTGTATAGTCAAACTTCTAAGTTGAAGTCAAACAAGCCAAAAGCAACTGTGCACCTGGTTTTGGAAATCTTCTTGCTGGTAAAACCACAGGAAGAGACAGACGAATCCGGCATCCACCTTGACTGTCCCCTCGCTATTGCCGTTCGCAACTCAACAGCGAGAACAGATCCTCGCATCTGCACTCGCCCAGCGGCATCAGGGTCCCGCAGCTCGGCTCGGACCCATCAATCTCCTGGACGCCTGAGAACGCCAGGTACCCAACCTCTCCACATTGGTCCACCACAAAGCTCCTCGGAGCGGTGGAGTTCGCAAGGCTGCACAGCCTCCATGACTCCTCCAAGAAGGGCGTTGATGCCAGGAAACTTGCCAGCATCTCGCTGCTCTCGAACCTGCATCAGTAAACACAACTGGGTGAGAAAGGAGGCACTTCGACATCGGGTGATAAAAGGGTAACAGAGAGAGTTGGGTTTTGTCACGCACAGTGATGACTCGGCCTCCATGGATAGTGCTTGAGTCTTTTGTTCTCTGTTTCAAGCAGGAAGGTCTGGCCTTGGGTGTGTTTGTGAAAATGTCTGAATGGGAGTGGATTGCTCTGAGAGGCGAGAGCGGCTATACGGCGGAATGGCGGGCCGGCGAACCGACGCCTAAGATGGGATTGCTCATCACAGCAATGGTTCTTTGCAGATATGGCGAAGAAGAGTTGAATGTAAATGACTTTCTGAGAAGAAGATGAAGGACAGTAAACAATCAATTACTATGTTATCATGGGGCAATTGCTCTGTTCTTTGATGGCCTTTTCGTAGGAAAGATATGCAGCCACCTCTCAGAGAACATTCACGAAACTTCCTAAGGTTCAAAAACCAAACAAGGGTTAATATCAGGAAAAATCTTTAAAGTGGTATATCTGTGACAAATTTACTCAAAATTAATTATTTGACCACCAAAAACCTTAAATTGGTACACCCATGACAAATTTGCCCCCCACTACTTTCCGTTAAATTTTCTCATCAAATTACCGAGTTAGATGACACGTGACAGATGTACCAATTTAGGGTTTTACCCTTCGTTCATCACAAGTATACCAATTAGTGGTTTTTCGTGATATTAATTCAATTTAACTGAAACTAATTGCCAAAAATGTACTAGTTTATTTAATTAATGCATGATGCAGGTCGTGATACGGATACACACTATAATCCGACTACAAAGTGCGTCCAAACTTCTCTGAGATGCCACAGAAACTTTACTTCTCTGTTTACTCCTACTTTTAAAACAATAAAAGAGGTCAATCCGCACATCGTATGACAGTAAATCATCTTGAAAATGGCTAAACAAGCACATTTAAAAATTTCTTTTCCTTTTCTTTTCTTTTTTTTCTTTTCATTTTTTTTTTTTTTTTTTTTTGGTTGGTGCAAAGTAAACCTTAGTAAAAGGAGATGCATAGGGACAAGAAATGAGAAGAAACATTGAAAGACCGTGGCTATTTCATATTAAATCTTTCCATTCCTAGATATGACCCCAAGGAGCATCTTTTCAAAAAAATTGGGAAAGAGCATACTAATTTGCTTTTGCAAAAATACTTGGACCATGGTAATACATCGTCAATTTCCCTTTTCAAATAATATAGATATAAGTAAGAAGACATACTTGACCTTCGATTCAACATTAAGGAGCTAATTACCTCAGAAATGCTACAAAAAGAAAAATGTAAAATGTAGATGAAAGATCTTTACATCTGGTTTAAGCACCCCACCACATTTTTGGCAAGTAGGGGACTGTAAAATCCTCCTCCCAGAATTTCTCATCTATCTCAATGTCACCATCAGGCCTCCACTTCATACCAAAGCTCTTGTCTGAACCACAGTTTCCATTATCCAAACTTTCTATTGCAGCTACCCACTATAGCAAAACAATCACCTCAGCTAAACCTTTTCCTCCAATTTCTGAAAATCTCATAAAATTTATACATTTACCTATCAACATTTTGGGTAATCATAAAATCTATTTGACCAGCCTTTTCTAGTGATGCAAGGGCATAATGAGCTGTGCTAGGCTGTGCTGCAATAAAACTTCTCCATCCAGCATAGCTCCTTGCCCAATATCGCCTATGGGCCAGTTTAGAACGAAAAAATTCCTAATGAAATAAAGTCAAAAAATGAGAGCTGCTGAAGATCTTAGGCACAGTTAGACACTTAAAAAGATGAAAACAACAGAGAAGCCCCAACAAGAAACTGAAAAGATCTTATTAAAGCAAGAACCAATAACCGGTCTTCTCCATATGCAAAGTCAGCTAACTACAACACATTATTGTACTTTCCATGGTATCATATCATTTATAACAACCGAAATCCAACAAACTTCCTTGAATGTCCTCCCTTATTTTCTTAGGCAGGACCCCAATCCTGATTTTATGCTACTTCCACAGACACATTATAATTGAAGTATCCCAAAGACATTCAAGTGACAAAAATGTTCCCTATGGAATATGCTCTTTCAATTAAATGAGCTGGCTTCCAATTCTCACCACCTATTTTATTTCTGCCTCTTGCTTAACCAAAATTTGTATATATGTACTAGAGCACCCTTCAATTTCAACTTTATCCTTCATAACTTGGTTTCTGAGTGAACTGTCCCTGCATATTTGCTTCATCTCTTCATAATAAGCAGAGTGTTGCTATTTACATAATGAAATCAATAAAAAACAGAGAGAGAGAGAGAGAGAGAGAGTCAGCAAAGCTGCCTGATGGGTAATTGGCCTGAACCTGTGCTATAAGTCCCATTTGGACGGCAAAAAGCAAATAAAAGTTGGAAGGGTTTGTCTTAGCTACGAAAGAACCAGTCAACATATATACAATGTTGACAAAATTACAAATTGTCACGTTCGGCATGAAAGCTTAATATGAGAGTGCAATCATACGAACACAACTGCATATGCTGAAAATACATATATACCACAAGGCTATGCAGAGTGCATAACTTAAAGACTAGTGAGCATGAAAAATGATGCAGCATCACAGCAAGATCTCTCTTCCAGTTCTTCCCAGTCACTTAATTATCCAAATTAAAAGACACAAAATAGAAAAACATACTCAAACCATCTTTGATATAATTAGTTTAAAATAAATTAATGAGAAGAGTGGCTGTTATATATCAAATCATCCAGAATAAAATATTTCCACCCATCAGTGACGTCTATCCATTGAAATGTCCGCTATATGTAAAATATCATTCTAAACATAACTAAAGAACCTTCTATAATCAGGAATACCGCACTCCGTGCTCATTCCAGCTCTGGTCAAAACCACAAGCGTCGTACTGCAAGCCAGTTTAGACAAACATAGGTCAGCAACATGAATTTAGTCATGGAAGAAGACACTTGGGAGCATAACTAAAACTAAGATGTCATCGCAGGCAAAGGGTAAAGAAAAATTCTAGATCGGGCCTTGATTCAAAAAACTGATGCAAAGAATCAGTATCCCTGAGGCTTGGAGGATCTGAATCAGGCATCATCTTCTTGTCCCTCAAGAATTCGGGTGGTGCTTTCTCCAGATTCCCCAAAGAAAGAAACCCCAGGGACCGATGTACGGGCATTTATGCAAACCGACCTCGCGAAAATGACCCTCCCAGCTCTCACACAAAGGTTCGAAACCTTATTTTAATCAGAAAGAGCGTCTACCAAAAACCCAAAAACTGCTCATCAGCGCGACAGCGTCAATCAAATGCCAATCTAGCTCACGACGAATGACTAAAAACTGGACCGAAACACGGAAAACACTTGCCGGCAATTTTACCTCCCAGCATTTGCCTCTACATGCAAAAATGCGAATGATCAATCAGAGGACCGACAAACGACGCCAAATTGCAAACCCACAACTAAAAGCAGAGGCTTTTCCATGAATTCGAAGACAACAGACAGAAAACAGAGCACTTCAAAGAAACCCAGGTGATACGTTGAACTAAGAATGGATTCAATCACAAGAGAGAGAGGGTTACGTGAAGGAAGGAGGAATGACAAGGCGAACGGAGGAGGGTGATCACTATTGGAAAGATGGGCGGAGGTGGTCTGCGAATAGGTAGGTAATGATTTCGAAATCTCAACAAATTATGCAATAAACATTAGATATTTGCAAAACTATGAGCAAAGTGGGTAATTTAAGTCCTGTTTGTTTGTGTTCTTTTTTTTTTTTTTTCTAGTTATGAACAGAATTTCTTTTTTTTTTTTTTTCTGGAGACTAAAAAAAGAATAGAAATTTGTTGTTTGTGTTTTTTGTTTCAAATTTATTTTTTATGTTTCTGAGAACAAATTTGGAACAAAAACAAGAAAACTCGTTTCTTGTTCCTGGAACATTTATGAGAAATAATTTTTTTCACTTTTATTTTTTTTCTTCTCTTTCTTTTCTTTTTCTTTTTTCTTTGGCTGGTCGATGGCCTCAGCCATGGCCGGCGACCGGCCGTCGAGGGTCGGCGACCTCGCCGGAGGCCGCCGCCTCCACCGGGTGAGGCGCCACCCTCATCGATCGATCGCCGGCCATGGCCGAGGCCGACGACCGGCCAAAAGGAAGAAAAATAAAAAGAAAAAGAAAAATATTAAAAAATTAAAAGAAACAAAAAAATTATATAAGTTTATGAAACATGTTTCGTTCTTTTTCTATTCCGTAAATAAATTTACCAAACGCGTTATTTTATTAAAAAATTGTTCTCCTAGGAACAAAAATAGTTTTTTTTATTTATGTTTTTAGAACAATTTTTAATAAACGTTACCAAACGCACCTCAGTAAGTTATTAATAAAGTTACATAGAAAAACGATTGTCGGTTGGTCGGTCTTTTCTGCCACTTACCAAATGCTGGTAAAAAGATTTACCAACACCAAAATCATCAAATACTTTTTTTTGGCACGAATTAATAGAATTCCACTATTTGGGGAGGGCCCAATAGAATAAAAAAATTCAACTGTAATGTTGCTCCAATAAATGGAGCTTCCCCAATTTGACATTTCCTTATTCCGCAGGTTATTACATTTCACTACAAAACAAAACAAAACCCAAAAAGAGCTCTCTTCCCCGGGTACTTTAGGGGCTGTTTGTTTAAATTTATTTATGTTCCCCGAAATACAAATTTTTGTTTTTTTGTTCTAGGAACAAAAAAAAAAATGTAAAACATGTTTGTTTACATTTTTATTCTTGGCAACAAAATTTTTTTTTTTTTATTTCTGGGAATGATTTGAAACGGAAACAAGAAATAGAAAAATTTATTTTTTGTTCCTAGGAACAATTCGGAAAAATACTTATTTTTTTTCTCCTTTTTCTTCTTCTTCTTTTTTTCTTTGGCCGGTCGCCAGGATGGCCGGTGACCGCCAAAAGGAAGAAAGAAAAAAAAAAAAAAAAAAAAAAAGGAAAAAAATAAAAATATTAAAAATTAAAAGAAACAAAAAAATTATATAAGTTTACCAAACGCATTGTTTCCTTTTCTATTCGGGAATAGAAATTTTGTACAGATTACCAAACGCGTTCTTTTGTTAAAAAATTGTTCCCCGGAAATGAAATAGAAAACAAAAATAGTTTTTTTTCTATTTTGTTTTAGGAATAATTTTTGAATAAACGTTACCAAACGCACCCTTATTTACAAACCGAAGTACGCATGGTTTGGCCTTCAAGTAACGTTGCCTGCATTGAACACAATTACACCATAGATGAAGAACTCCGCATAAGCAATGATGAATGTCATTGTTTTTTTTTTGGGAAAATGAAACAAATGGTCCATGAATTTTGGTTTAATGTGTAATGTGGTCCATAAACTTTTAGTAAATATTTAATTTTGTTCTTGGATTATATGAAAATATTTGGCAGAAGTACACCTTCAGTGCCATAACTTGATACAAAAGGACACTTAAGTACCATAACTTACGAAAGGTATACTTAAGTGCCACATTCGAAGAAAAACGGATCACTTAAGTGCGCCATTCAGAGGCCAAAATGCGAGGTGTCAATTTTCTAGCGAAACGAGTGCAAAATGACGTCGTTTTGTCGACGTGACTAAATAATGCAAAAATGGCATCGTTTTGGGCTAACGTGGTAAAAAAATAATATACAAATTAATTAAATTAAATTTAGTTAAAATATTTAAAATTAATAATTTTAAAATTAAAAAAAAATTTAAAAAATTAAAAAATTAAAAAAAAAAATTTTAATAAAAAGAAAAGGGGGAGGCGCGAGGGTGCCGCCGCCTTCCCGCCGTCGCCGGAAGGGCCGGCAATGAAGGGGGAGGCTCACTGGGTCACGGGCCCGGCCGGGGGCCTGACCTTGGCCGATCGGTGAGCCCTCGCCCCAGATCGGGAAGAGGGTCACCGAGGCCCTCGCCGGATCCCGGCCGGGCGAGGGCCGTCGACCCTCGCCGGATCCGGGCGAGGGCTCGCGAGCCCTCACCACCGGTTGGCCGGGGGTCGCGGCCCATAGCCATGGCCCTGACCCCACTGAGTCTCCCCCTCCATCGCCGGCCCTTCCGGCGATGGCGAGGCCCTTAGCCGCCTCCCCCCCTTTTTAAATTTTTTAATATTAAAATTATTATTTTTAAATATTTTAACTAAATTTAATTTAATTAATTTTATATTATTTTTTTTACCACGTCAGCCCAAAATGACGCCGTTTTTACATTGTTTGGCCACGTCGGCGTGTAAAACGGCATCGTTTTGCACTCGTTTTGCCGGAAAAGTGCCACGTATGTAATTTGGCCGGATTGGCACTCAAGTGATCTATTTTGCTCCGATTTTGACACTTAAGTATATCTTTCGTAAGGTATGGCACTTAAGTGTCCCATTCTGTTAAGTTATGGCACTCCAAGAGTCCGCGTCTCGAAAATATTTAATACTGTTCCAGATTTTGAATTCATGGAAGGACAAACTAAACGTTTTATACAGTTCAGGGATCATATTGAATATATATCACAAGTTTAGGGATCGCATCACACATTAGGTTAATGTTCATGGACCATATTTAACAAATTAAGAGTTAAGGGATCATGTAAATTGAGCCAAAGTTTAAGGACTATTTGTGTCATTACTCGCTGCATTTGGTGGCATACGCTAATTATCTCAATGGAGCCAAATTCTTGATTAAGAAATTCCCCGTCAGCGCCTTTGAGCACGAGAGAGATGGCTATCTTCCCATTCTTGTCCTACAAATTGTTAAAATATGTCTCGAGTTTGAGTCCAATGTGAAATTCCGAATATTCTGAATTGGATATGTTGTGGACGTTCGAAATCGAGCAAAGAAAATCCGAAGATCAACTTCCCCAAATTTGAATCTGCGTTGGAGAGTCTGGCTACTAAAATAGGAAAGTCCAACTTTGACTAGGATTTGGATTTTGTTTAAAATATACAAAGATATGTTTTGGATAGGAAACAAAATCCTATGAGAAGTTGGTAAAAGAATAAGGGTTTTACTTATATATAGACTTGAGGCCGTGGGTGATAGAGGTGGATCACAAATTGTCTTGAAGCATCGCGTGAGTGCTTGGTGTTCCGCAGTTGATCATGAAGAATTGGTCTTGAAGTGCCGTCTAGTCGTCAAGTGCTTGGGAGGGATTTTCTTTGTTCGTGAATTACATCCAAGAAGATTTAGTGTTCGAGCCAATTAAATCTTGTGATAAGATTTGCATGTAATTCCTTCGTGAGATTGAAAGATTATTTCGTGAGGAATTTCGGGGCTAAACACTGTGTGCGTTATTGGGTGTAATTGGGGTTTGGGAAACACCGAGAGAGTGTTTGAGTGACTTGAGTGTGTAATCTCCTTGTATCGCTTGATCTATAGTGAAATTCGCTACTGCTCTCCCTGTAGACGTAGGTCTTTACGACTGAACCACGTAAATCTGGTGTCCAATTTATTTTCTTCTTCTGTCTATATTTTGTTCGATCGCTCGCTCCTTAATCGCAACACAAATTTTCCTTGCGACAAAATTAGAACAAAACTAAATCGAAAAGGTCGCAGCATGATAGACTATTTGTCTATTTGTTCACATCTCTCCACGGTCTATAATTTACTTGCCGAAAGCGTAAGGCCATGACATTTTTTATTGTTTACTCATTCGCTACTTGCAGAGGTTGACGCACATAGATTTGGCATCTGTTTGAACCCCTAAGAGTAGAGATTAGCCATATGCGAGCCATCTAGCCAGAGATAGGCGAAAGAAATGGAATTGCCAGAATTGGATAGACTCGAGGACGGGATGAATACCTGGAGAATAGTGTTAAAAAAGTCATAAACCTATTGTACTAGTGTCAATTTAGTCCTAAATCTTTTTATAGTGCAAATTTAGTCATAAACATTTTTATGATGCTAATTGAGTTATGAACTTTTTGAACTAGCGTCAATTTAGTTCTAAACATTTTGATTTTGAGTCAATTTAGTCATTTTAGCTAATTTTGGATGGATATTGTGATATGGATGTCAATTTGCTTATGTGGCACCACTAGTGCTGATGTGAACAATTTTTAAAAAATTTCAGTTTTTTATTATTTTTTCTGATTTTATTTTTTTTTTTTTCCTCTCCTTTTTTTCTTCTTCTTCATTTTGCTAGTGACCGGCCATTGGCCATGGTTGGGTGTCGCCTTCACCCGAGCGAGGCCGCCCTAGCTTGGGCAAGGGTCGGCCTTGTTGAATTTGGTTAGGGGAGCCCTCACCTAGGCGAGGGTCGGCCTCCCCAAGCTAGATCCAATGAGGCCATCTTGGCTTGGGCAAGGATCGGCCTTGTCAGATTTTGCCAAGGGAGCCCTCGCTAGGACTACCCTCACCTGGGCGAGGGTCGGCCTCACCTGGGCTAGATCCAATGAGGCTGACCCTCGTTGGGGCTTGGCCTCGCCATGGCTAGGTGAGGCTAGCCCGCTCGTCGTGGCTAGTGGCCGGCCATCGCCTGTGGCCGGTGGTTGGTCACTGGCAAAATGAAAAAAAAGAAAGACATGAGAGAAAAAAAAATCAGAAAAAATAATAATAAATCAAAAAAATTATTAAAAATTATCCTTGTTAGTGCTGGTGGTGCCATGCAAGTGAGTTGGCGTCCATATCAGAAATATCCGATTAAAATTAGTCAAAATGACTAAATTGACACAAAGTCAAAATATTTAGGATTAAATTGGCAATAGTTCAAAAGGTTTATGACTTATTTGGCACCATCGAAAGATTCAGAATTGAATTATTATTAAAAAGTATATGACTAAATTGGTACAAATGCAATAGGTTTACGATTTATTACACTTTTCCCCGAATACCCGGCCGATCGTGACTGCCCTTGTGGGTGCCATGACTTTTGCTTCTGGTTTTGCCGTTCCTAGAGAATACAATGGCTCTACACTCGATGCCAGGATTGCCATACAGCTCAACATCTTCGTGATCTTCAACACCATTGTCATCTATAGCTCGATCGCCCACTCGTGATCCTCCTGTGGTCTCAGATAAACAATCCCTACACAGAGTGAAACGCGCTGCTGAAAGCGAGGCTCCCGTGTTGCGGCAATGTCGGTGGCATTCACAGCAGGCTTCTGTGTGATCGCGGCTGAACTTGCTTGGCTTGCCATTGTCAATTTGGTCATGAAAACTGTTGCTGCCCTCATCATCTTGGGTGTCTATCTCATGCTGCGTCTCCCGCTTGGGTACGCTAATCCTCTTGTTCGTCGCTTCACCGACTTAATTATTGTCGCTGGTGCTTCAATATCGAGGAGTGAGACTGCTGGGAGTGCAATACCGGGCTGCACGACCACATCTTCAGGTGGCGCGCTATGATAATCTGTCTCCACCTGAACAGATGATTAAAACCTGTGGGATCACATCTAATCTTCTCTTAGAATTTATGATCATCTCGCTTATAATTTGCCAGGTCATTAGCTTAGTGCTTGTTTGGTTTGGCTAGTCGACGGTGTCTGCAGTTTTTAGTCATCCAAATTGTCCTACTACATCCTCGGTTTGGCGAATTCGAATTTCTAGTGCGCCAACGATAAACACCCATTTCGTTTATTACTTTTGATCTGTTCTAAGAGAAATCCGCAATTAGGAGTGATCTGAAAAACTGAGGATCAATGAATCGAACTGAATCAAACTAAGCAGGTTAGTGTTTTTGCAAGTTCAGAACTGCCTCTTCAAGAGATGGACCAAATCACCTGACTGTCAAGTGAAGACACTTTTGAAAGGTATAAAGTGCCGAAAGCGGGAGCCATCTCGTGGACCTAGTAATGGCTATCTCTAGAATCCTAATTTTGGGATTTGGGCCGACTGAAGAGGTCGTAATTACGTTTGATACAACCCAATGGAAAGGAAGGAGGAATTGGGGTGGAAAAAAGAATGGAATTAGAATGTAATCGATTAGGCTGAAGATGTTTATTCCGGTGTCTGGCTTAAGCATGAGTTGAACGGAATAAGGATTCTTTCGTTTGATTGTAAGACAAAAATTCTGGAATAGAATAGGATGGAAATTTTAAAAAATAAAAATTTATGTCAAATTGCTTTTTAATAATTTATCAAAATCATTAGATACTTTCATTTGATATACTTTTAAGACAGATTAATATAAAGAAATAGCCAGTAATATGCATGAATATTATAAGTATAGTTATTCAAAAAAATTTACTATTTTAATGCAATATTCATAATAATGATTAATTCAATATTCATAATTTCTATTAACAACTAACTTATTTTAATTAATATTTTAGTTATTTAATACTAACTATGAATTTTTCTAAGTTTCCAGTGTGGGCATTCCTTCTTTTGATCTTTCTCCAAACTTAGGAATTGGAACTAAACCTTGAATGTGTGTTCCATTCTTGTTTGATTCTGATGAGTTCCAATGGGTGGAAGAATTCATCTCAAAAAGCTAGCTGTTTAGGAGAGGGAATCCAATCAATTATAAACCCTAGAATATCTCTTCCATTGCCCGATACGAGACTTTGCCCACATTAGATTCCTTCATACCAAACATGCCATAAGTGCTTTAAGTAAGGTATCTTCTAACATTTGAAGTCCTACGTTGAATGAGAGAAAACTTGTAAAGTGATGTATAAGTCGAGAACTAAATTGGATGGCATCATCTTAATCACTCTCTTTTAAGGCTTGCCACGTGATTGTGAGTCAAGTCGTTTTCATATAGTGTCAAAGTCTATAATCACTACTCTATCATGGGATCCAAGAAATAGAGAAAATAAAACGTGGGTCTCAATAATAAAAATAATAATAAGGCGATGCCGGGTCTACCTTAAAAGAGAGAACTATAATACTTCTAAGATGAACCTATCTCAACTTTTCTAAATATTAAATTCATCTGATATACCTTTAAGATAGAATAATATAAAGAAATAGCCAGTAATATGCACAAATAATATAAGTATAGTAATTCAAAATTTTTACTATTTAATGCAATATTTATAATAATGATTAATTTAATATTCATAATTTCTATTAATAACTAACTTATTTTAATTAATAATTTAGTTATTTAATACTAAATATGAACTTTTTCTAAGTTTCCTATATTGACATTCCTTCTAATCTTTCTCCAAACATAGAAGTTGGAGCTAATCCTTGAATGGGCGTTCCATTCTTGTTTGATTCTGATGCGTTCCAATGGGTGGAAGACTTCATCCCAAAAAGTCAGCTATTTAGGAGAGGGAATCCAATCAATTATAAACCCTAGAATATCTCTTCCGTTGCCCGATATGAGACTTTGCCCACATTAGAATCCTTCGTACCAAACATGCCATAAGTGTTTTAAGTAAGGTATCTAGTAACATTTGAAGTCTCACATTGAATGGGAGAAGACTTGTAAAGTGATATATAAGTCGAAAACTAAATCAAATGGCATCATCTTAAACATTCTTTTTTAAAGCTTGCCACGTGATTGCGAGTCAATTCAGTTTCGTATAGTGTTAGGCTCAATCAAAGTCCATAATCTCCACTCTATCATGGGATCCAATAAATAGAGAAAATAAAATGTGAGTCTCAATAAAAAAAAAATTAATAATAAGGAGATGCCGCGTCTACCTAAAAAGAGAGAACTACAATACTTATAAGAGGAACCTGTCTCAACTTTTCTAAATATTAAATTCATCCGATATACTTTTAAGACAAATTAATATAAAGAAATAGCCAGTAATATGCACAAATAATATAAGTATAGTAATTCAAAACATTTACTATTTAATGCAATATTTATAATAATGATTAATTTAATATTCATAATTTCTATTACTAACTAACTTATTTTAATTAATAATTTAGTTATTTAATACTAAATATGAACTTTTTCTAAGTTTCCTATATTGTCATTCCTTCTTTTGATCTTTCTCCAAACATAGGAATTGGAAGTAAACCTTGAATGGGTGCACCATTCTTGTTTGATTCTAATGTGTTCCAAAGGGTGGAAGAATTCATCCCGAGGAAAAGTGCCTAAAAAGTCCTAAACCTTTTGTCTTTGTATTGATTTAGTTCGGATTTTGCTGATTGGACGCCGGTCGGTTGACGTGGCTTGATTGGCACCGATGTGTGAACAACTTTTAATAATATTTTAATATTTTAGAATATTTTTAGAATATTTTTTTATTATTTATTTTTCTTTTTTTCTTCCCTCTTCTTCCTCCAGCCGGTCGCTAGACCTCAACGATTGGCTAGAGGCGACGGCCTGCGAGGTCAACCTTGACCTCGCCGGCCACCTTGCTAGTGGCCGCGAGGGCGGCCTTGCATTGGGCAGCGAGGGTCGAGCCTCACCCGACGGATTGCCGTCGTGGGGGAAACCAGGCGAAAATCTGGGGCTGGAGCCGCGTGACCGAGGACACCCTCGAGCTCCTGTAAAACCCTAGAGACGACGACGATGAGCGGAGGGAGGAAATTTCTAGGGCAAGATTGGGATCGAGGAACAGAGCGAGGAGAGCTGGCCTTGCACCCGGGCGGCGGGGCTCGCCCTCACTAGCCCTTGAGGCTCGGGCGGCGAGGCTCGCCCTCGCCGGCCATGGGCGAGGCTTGATCTCGCTAGATCCGGCGAGGGTGAGCCTCACCGCCCAGCGCGAGGTCGCCCTTACAGCCACTGGCGAGGTGGCCGGTGAGGTCGACCTCGACCTAGCCGGCTGTCGCCTCTGGTCGGTCGCCGAGGTCCGGTGACTGGCTGGAGGAAGAAGAGGGAAGAAAAAAAGAAAAAGAAAAAAAAAGAAAAACGGAAAAAAAAAAAAAAAAAAAAAAAAAAGAAAAAAATTAAAATATTATTAAAAGTTGTCCACATCGGCGTCGATCGGGCTAAGTCAGCCGGTCGACATCCAGTCAGCAAAATCAGATCAAAATTGGCCGGAAAGGACTGAATTGGCACAACGTAAAAATGTTTAGGACTAAATCGGCATCGAAAAAAGGTTTAGGACTAAATCAGCACAAAGACAAAAGGTTTAGGACTTTTTTGGCACTTTTCTCATTCATCCCGAAAAGCCAGCTATTTAGGAGAGGGAATTCAATCAATTATAAACCCTAGAATATCTCTTCCGTTGTTCAATATGAGACTTTGCCCACATTAGATTCCTTTGTACCAAACATGCCATAAGTGCTTTAAGTAAGATATCTTGTAATATTTCAAGTCTTACATTCAATGAGAGAAAACTTGTAAAGTGATATATAAGTCGAGAACTAAATCGAATGGCATAATCTTAAACACTCTTTTTTAAAACTTGCCACGTGATTGCGAGTCTAGTTGGTTTCGTATATTGTTAGGCTCAATCAAAGTCCATAATCTCTACTCTATCATGGGATCCAAGAAATAAAGAAAATAAAATGTGGGTCTCAATAAAAAATAAATTAATTAATAATATAAGGGGATGCCGGGTCTACCTAAAAAGAGAGAACTATAATACTTCTAAGAGGAACCTATCTCAACTTTTCTAAATATCAAATTTATCTTATATACTTTTAAGACAGATTAATATAAGGAAATAACCAGTGATATGCACAAATAATATAAGTATAGTAATTCAAAACTTTTACTATTTAATGCAATATTTATAATAATGATTAATTTAATATTCATAATTTCTATTAATAACTAACTTATTTTAATTAATAATTTAGTTATTTAATACTAACTATGAATTTTTCTAAGTTTCCTATATTGGCATTCCTTCTTCTAATCTTTCTCCAAACATAGGAATTGGAACTAAACCATGAATGGGCATTCCATTATTGTTTGATTCTGATGCATTCCAATGGGTGGAAAAATTCATCCTGAAAGCCTGGTGTTTAGGAGAGGGACTGCAATCAATTATAAACTCTAGAGTATCTCTTCCATTGCCCAATATGAGACTTTGCCCAAATTAGATTCCTTCGTACCAAACATGCCATAAGTGCTTTAAGTAAGGTATCTTGTAACATTTGAAGTCCCACATTGAATGAGAGAAAACTTGTAAAGTGATATATAAGATGAGAACTAAATCGAATGGCATCATCTTAAACACTTTTCTAAAGCTTGTCACGTGATTGCGAGCCAAGTCGTTTTGGTATAGTGTTAGGCTCAATCAAAGTCCATAATCTCTACTCTATAATGGGACCCAAGAAATTGAGAAGATAAAATGTGGGTCTCATTAAAAAATAATAATAATAAGGAAATGAAGAGAGAATTATAATACTTCTAAGGGAAACCTGTCTTAACTTTTCTAAATATTATAATGACCCCCCTCTCCCCCTCTTTTCCCCTCTTCTCCCCCTTTTCTTCCCTCCCTCTCTTTTTTCTACATCTCTATATTTACAACATCAATGGCTTATATATTTAGGTATGACCCCTTATAAATTGTCCCATGAACCTAATATGTTAATTAAAATGAATATGAACCATCAGACTTTGCTTTTTGTTTTTTTACTTGATCAAAATATTGGGACGTGCGTATTTTAACTTTTTGCCTTAATCACAGTATATGAAGATTCAGATGTACATTCACAAGTATTCAGACAATACTTTAAATCAAACGAAAAACTTAAAAAAAAAAAAAGTATTTTTTTTTTTAAGCGTAATTCTAAACAAGCAAGTCCTTACTTTACTTTTGTTATAAGTTTTCCCCCAGAATCGTGGCTTGACTGGCGTTACAAGTGAAAAACGAAAAAAGGACAAAGAAGCAATAATGTAAGGACCTTTGACTTTAAGTCCTTTTTTTAATAGCCTCGAGGCACGATTCTTTGGGCGAAGGAACTCTGATCTCTTCACTTTTCTCGATTTGTTGCTTTGGAATTGGGATTTTTTTCGACGTGAAATATCTAAAAACTTTTTAATATACATTAAATTCGCACATAATATTGCGTTTTGCTAGCTTATTTTTGCTTGTCCTAGAAAACATTTGTGGTGGAAATGAAAAATCTGACAAAGGGGAACTTAAGGTGCGCATGACAAATTTCTGTTTTCCTATTTCTCTGTTTTTCTATTCTCTGGAATATATTTGAAATAGAAATCTGTTTGGTAACACAATTTTATTTTTCTAATTCTGGAATAGATTTCTAATCTAAAAATAAATTTGGAGTAGAAATTAGAAACTAAACTTTTTAGTTTTTTTTTTTAAATTCTGGAACAAAAATAAGAAATGAAAACTCTTATTATCATTCATTCTTGTTATCGCTTGCCGCCTGTGGGACGTCGGACTCCCACCGTCGGCTGTCGACCGCCGCCCTCCTTAGAAATATAAATTTTATTATGTTATCATATGAATTTTTATTCCAGAAATATAAATTTTGAATCACTATCAAATGTGTTCTTTTGCTTAGAAATTTGTCTAGGGATTAGAAATTGATTTTTATTCTAGAAATTTTATCATGCGTGCCCTAATTAGCTGATCTGGAGTGGCCCGACTTGCCCAATATTTTATCCTTAATTGCGTATCCATCGATAAAGAAGAACAGGAGATCGAATTCGTGGACTGGGAACAGATTTAACACAACCATATAATGTGGGCTGGGGAGGTTGATCTCGTTAAACTCGATTTGGTCGCTATAACTCTGCTGAATTTAGGACACCGAAGCAATCCCCTCAAAAGTCCCAGACGGAGTCTCACACACGCACGGAGGGATGGATGTGAACCTGTCTATAGATGAACAGGAGATGTGGGAGCGGAGAAAGCAGAGACTGGAAGCGCTAATCGAGGCCAACCCAAGCCAGCAACAGCACGATCCTGCACGACGCTCCCAGAATATGGACCCTCTGCTGTACTTGGCTGCGAAGGAAGGGGACGTCGACAAGTTCATTAAAGCCCTGGAGGATCATTGCGCCAGAGAAGGAGTGTCGTTGCCCGTGACTCTCGAGCAACTCAGCCCATCCGGGAATACACTGCTTCACGCTGGGGCAGGTATGTTAAAGCGAGCGGGTGTGACCATAAGATTTATTTTTTGTGCTGCACATTTCAAAATGCCAGCAATTTTCGCACTCAAATGAACCTGACATCAATGGAAAACAGGGACTGATGATATTCTCAGAGCCCTCATCGATTTCGTCCCTGACCACTTGATCTCCCGGGCAAACTCCAGTGGCGAGACGCCGCTGCACATTGCAGCTAGAGCCGGGAAAACTGGTGCGGTGGAGCTTCTCCTTTCTCGGGCAAATCCAAGAGTCTGACATCGGTAGAAACTCCCCTCTGCATGAGGCCGTGAGGAATCGCCACTACGACGAGATCCGCCAGCTGACAAGTAAATACAGAGGGAAAGACTCCGGGGGGCGTAGCTGTCGAAACAGGGGACTTGAACGTCCTCAAGGTCTTGCTGGAAGCCTTGCTGGCAGTCTTGCCAGAAGTCTCGCCGGAAGTCTCACCGGAAGCGCCAGTTTGGAGTGAAACAGAGTTTGTAGGGTTTTTCAGCATGCCACCTGCTCATGTCGCTGTTGTGTACCAGAACATGGGTAAATACTAAATCCTACTTTCAAGCTCTCGCATGTTTGACCTTCTTGGTCACGCCCTTTTATTTTTCCCTTCATTTTCGCTTCTATTGGTGGTGAGTAAAGCAAGTTTCGCGTGTACGATTGGTATGATAGCTTACTATGCTAAGGTGCCAGATTGCGAGTCAACTCTCGATACTTTGGATTGTCTAGAACGGATCAACTTATTGGGGTTTCATGAATCATGTATAGATAAAATTAACAAAAAAACGCAGCGGAAACAAAGATGATATATTTTAAACATGATTATCCGAAGGCATTGTTCGTGTGTTTTAACAAAAAATCTGAATATAAAAAGGGAGTTAAACGAATTACTTCTCGAAATGCGCTTTAAACGAATTGGTTCGGATGTTCTACAGTTCGAGCCTCACAAACGTCGGACTTCTAGTTCAGAGACACCAACAATGGACGTCGAACGGAAGAGAGAACTTTCGGATAATCACCACTATAATCGTGCTAGCAATCTTGTGGAGACAATCCGCCGTATCCTTGATGTTTTAGTCATGGCCCGAACTAGAGAAAATTCCTTTTCTTTCTCGCGTCTATGAGACACCAAAACAAAATGACCACTTTCTCTCTATTTTGCAACCCTTTTTGCGGCATTTTTTGGAACGGTTTCTCACGAATTAGCAACGGTTGCTGATCACCCTCAAACATGCATGATCGTGCATACAGTCGTGCATGGACGATCAGCGGTTGCTGACCATTCATGCTTCGTGCATGATGGTCAACAACCACTTCGTGCAAGAATTGCTGACCATTTCCACTTTATTTAATTAATTAAATGAATGAATAAATAAATAAATAATTAAATGAATAAATAAATAATCGATCAATCCCCTTAAAAATAAAAAGAACATAATCTTTATATGTACATTTGGAATATATTAATATGTATTCACTTTGGGCATGCAAGTGCATCGTATGCAAGTAGCCTCGTGACTATAATACAAATTAAATTAAATCTCATTTAATTTAATTTCAAGTCAACACAATTCGATTGCAGTAATTGCAAACACATTTGCAACATCATTACTCTCTTGTTCCACGTTATCCTAATTGTTTATGGCGTGTGACATCTCAGGTTCATCACTAAGCTGGTAGTAAGACTTGTACTAACACATTAATACTCCCAAAAGAATTAATTGTATCGATTAATCTTTGGGTCCTATAAGCCATGATTGACATCTAGCAATATGTCATGACTACCCAGATAGTGTGAATGTTTTAAGAACATAATGAATCTATTAATTTTGATTACAGTGTAATTCAATCCCTCTATCTTACTATGTCTCGATCAAACAAAGACCATTAGAATATTTGTCAAGTCACAAATTCGATCATATGCACAAATCTAATTGACATGCATATTATTCGATATATAAACAATTTATTCTCGATTACAACCCTGGCCGATGATTTTAATATAGTGTCATAATTAGATCACATAGGACATCATTTTTATATCTTGCATTTAACAAGGAGATAGATTCCATATTGCGCACACATGCAACTCCGTATATGAACAAACTATGACCATAAGATATAAAGACGGATCAACGACCCAGCATTACGTGCACCCGTAAACCATAGTTGTTCGACACACAAGTTATTCAGGTTTAAGGATTATTTACACAAGACCAAAGCACGAACAATTAGACATTGACCACGCTAAAAGCTTCCATGTTGCTAATCGTTCCATATGTGTCACGTTCAGTGAACTTGTCTAATACAAATACCTGTGTTCTAACTTACACATCATAATATCCAATGACATGCGACTTATCATTCCCTTAAGTATCCAATACTTAATGGTGAAGTTAAGAACACACCGGTCTCAACATGATTATAAATATCCACTCAATAATCCATTGATTAGGAACAGTTTAAAGATTCAGCCTAACTATGAACCCGTCATATATATTCTTGACATTTCAAGAATAGGTCTAGTTGCAACCGATCTTATAGAATCATTCATAAATATAAAATAATTGGACAAATGAATAAATATGTCATTGTCATTAATTAAATAATAATAATGATAGTATAACTGAAATCCCTAATATGTAACTATTACATAATAGCTTTAGGGCATACTTCCAACACAACCCCTATTAAAGAATTACCGAACTTTGCATTCATCCCAAAATGATTAAATTCTTTCTGGATCTAGATATGCTGACAGAGATGTGGAACAAGATGCCGGTGCTACTTCTATTGATTGACGAGCAAAAGCGCAATCCACTCCATTTGGCAGTTTACACAAATTATCTCGATGGAGTCAAGTTCATGATAGAGAAGTTGCCGTTGAGTGCCCTGAAGCAAGATCGCGAGGGCTATCTTCCTATCCTTGTTGCTTGCAAGATGGATCACGTGAGGATTGTCGAGGAGCTACGACAGCTATGGCCAGACCTCGCAGAGTCTTGAGATGGAAGTGGAGAAAACATTCTTTACGTGTCAGAGAGGTACGGATGCATTTCAACCGTCAGATACATACTAAAAAGTCGCCAATTCGCTCTCCTCATAAATGCAAGAGATATCCACTTTAATACTCCTTTGCATCTGGCTACGTTGCACTAGCAACCTTCGGTCTTGCTTCTTCTTGCACGAGACGGAAGAGTTGATCTTAAGCTGGTAGATGCGCATAACATGACGGCTCTAGACATGGCAGAGGAGGGCATTGAAGAAATAGATGCTCCACTTCGGAAGGTACTTTTACACTTTTGTCACGGTTAATCATACATTGCAAGTTGTTGCACCAATTAGGGATAGACCTAGAAATAAATTAGCAAGGTATGTGAATTAGGGGCTGTTTGG
The DNA here is from genome assembly GCA_014182515.1 of Eucalyptus microcorys. NCBI lineage: Eukaryota > Viridiplantae > Streptophyta > Magnoliopsida > Myrtales > Myrtaceae > Eucalyptus > Eucalyptus microcorys. Next base: position 2,001,441 of record CM024570.1, on the reverse strand, counting down.
CAACATGCCAAATAGTACCCGATTCTGATTTTTTGTTCCCGGAAGTAGTTTTGGAACATAATCGCGTTTGGTAAAATTTTTGTTCTTGGGAACAAATTTGTTCCTGCGAACAGATTTGAAGTAGAATCAAGAATAAAAAAAAAAAGTTGATTCTTGTTCCGAGAACAAATTTGAGAATCAAAACCAATTCTTCTTCTTCTCTTTTCTTTTTCTTCATCGACCGCCATCTCGTGACCACAGTTCGCTACCGTTTGCCGCTGTCAGCGGCGTTCGCTGCCGCCCGCTGCCATTGGTCGCCACCATTCGCCGCCGCCGTCGCCGGCAATCGGTTCGGCGAGCTCTCGGAGGCTCGCCGGGCCGGTGGCCGGGCGGGCCTCGCCCGGCCTCGGTGAGGCTCGCCTAGCCATCGGCGAGGCTCGGCCAACGAGGGCCGGCCTTGCCGAGGGTCGACAATAGCTCCGATGAGGTCACCGGCCCTCGTTTGGCCGGTCGTCCGATCGGCGACCGGCCACAAGAAGAAGAAGAATAGGAGAAAAATGAAAAAAAGGAAAAAAAGAAAAGAAAAAAAGGAAAAAAGTAAAAAATTATTTAAAAATTAAAAAAAAAGATTTGGAACAGAATCAATGAGCACGGTATTAAATGTAATTCAATTCCAAAATCAGAAATTTTGGACAGTTACTAAACGGCTTAAAATGCTTAGAATCTGTTCTCGATAACAAAATCAAAAAGAATAATTTCTGATCAGAATCTACTCCCGGGAACAGAATCGTTACCAAATGCGCCCTTAGTGTGCTCTCAGCTAGATTTGCAATGTAGTTGCCAAAATCATAATATTTAGGTTTCTTTGTTTATTATTTGACTCACTACTTGCAGAGGTTAACGCTGATTATTTTGGCATCTGCTAGAACACCGAGAAGCAGGGAATTAGCTATCATTGAGAGAAGCAGTCGGAGCCTAAAGAGAAAAAGGAAACCACCGGCATTGGATAGACTTAAGGAGGAGAGAAGTACTCGCATGCTTGTGGCGACACTCGTGGTTGGCATGACTTTCGCTTCTAGTATTCAAGTTGCCGGCGGATACAATAGCTCTGATCAAGATGCTGGAATCGCCATATTGCTCCACAAAGCGATGTACAATGTCTTTGTGATTTGCAACTGCATCGTCTTGTATAGCTCGATCATCACACTCGGGATCCTCCTCTGGACACAGATTAATGATCCCTTCATGCTCCAAAATGCCCTTTCAAAATCAGGACTCACATTGTTGATAGCTCTTGCTGCAATGCTTCTAGCATTCATGGCGGGCGTCTATGTGAGCGTAACCAAACTTGCTTGGCGTGCGATTGTTGTCCTCGTCTTGGGATCCGTCGCCCTTTTCATTATCTTGAGTTTCTACCTTCTGTTGTATATCCCGCTGGGAAGCAAGCATCCTCTCGTTCGTCGCTTCACCGACTTAATCATCGTTGTGGGTATTTCAATGTCGGGGAGCGTCACTGCAGGCAGTAGGACTGCCAATGGCGACGCGATTCAGGTTTTATCGCAGATGGCGGAAGCCCTTCCTAAATTATCTTATCGCTAATTGTATCTATGTCCGTACATTTAGCACCATTTTAGTTACACAAGCTGCTGCTGTTTCGGTTTGGCTAGCCTACCTGCTATCGGTACGAACTAGTGATGTCTGCAATTTTCGGTCATCCAAGATATTTCATGATTACTTCTTCAATGGTATCTAATCGTAATGAGTTCGGTAAAATTGGAGTTTTGGGATTGAGCTACATCATCACAATCTCCATTCCCCCCTCACCCCCCACCATAGGTTAGACACATTGATTTACTTTGATTAGATAAAATTAATATGATATGTTAGTCAATAAATCTAAACTCATCTAGAAAAACGTTTTTTTTTTCTTTTATACGTTATTGACGTATGACGTTTCTATTAATAATTAAATAAGGGCTACGAGAATTGTGTAGGGTAACATCTGCTTTTATTTACAAGTTTTCAATTCACCTATAAATTAATTTATGCGCATCTATAATATATAGTCTCACATATATTAATTGCATTTTACATATAAAAGAGGGTTGTCTGCAAATAATGAGGATCATTAATCATTAATCACTTATACCTCTAGCTGTTTTATGTCACTTTATTGCTATTTTCACTTTTAATTTGATTTGTGAAAATGAAGAGGTCAAGTGAGTTGAGAGCTCAAATGAGTTATGAGAAGATGCGCATAGGGCTAAGGTAAATTTAATGGGAATAAACTATTTAAGTACGTTGAGGTGCTTCCAACGGTAGCTAACAAAGTTGAAAGAAAAAAGTATATACAAATTAGTGAACCATTACAAAGTACAAATTTTCGAATCCTGAAACTATTGTGCTGCGACTAATTCGGTCTTAAACTTTTCAATTTGGTTAATTTAGTTCGAAGCATTTTAATAATTTGTTGATATAGTCATTTTGATCAATTTTGGCTAGAAATTGCTAAAGTGGACAGCACGTGTGCCACACCAATGTGGACGATTTTTTTTTTTATTTATAAATTTTATGAATCTTTCTTTTAAAGGCTAAAAAATAGAAAAAAATGGAAAGAAAATAAAAGAAAAGCAAATAATATAAAAATTCAGAAAATTTTGAAATAAATTACAAAAATTATTCACATTAACATCGTTCGTGCCACGTAAGATGGTTGTCGTTCACATTATCAATTTTCTAAGAAAATTTAGAGAAAGTGCTGCATTGGTAAATCGTTAAAAGGTTTAGGATAAATTGGCCAAATTAAAAAGTAAAGAGCTGAATTTGCAATCGTACAATATGTTTAAGACTTTTTTTGTAATTTAAGAAAGTTAATAATGTTGATCCATTTAATGATAATTCAATTATTTTAAACACTTGGAAGTAGAGTAATATCTATTTAATAATTTTTACTCTGTCAAGATGGAAATAAAAATCAAAGCATTATCACCAATGAACTAACTTTCAACAAACCTGCTCAAATTCCTTTGTTTTCTTTGTTCTTTTTGAAAAAGAACAATATTTTGTATCTTTTGAGTTCATTAATATTGGGACCCTCCAATCTGCTGAGAGTATGCCTTTCGAGATAAATATTCGCTTCTTTATACTTCATTGACATGGTTAGCTTGCATGCAGCACAACAGTGTCAACAAAAGCCAGGTCATATGACAAAATTCAGAAAATTAGAGCGAAATCACTTTCTCACGATCAATGTCATTGTTAGTTTAACGTATTAAATTGCTCCTTTGCATGGTAAAATGTCTCCAAAATTGGGGCCAAATTGCACTTGTAGCCTTGAAGATCCCTAGTTGCACATGAGCACTCTTTGTCCCACTAGGGTTTGGAAATTAACAGAACAAGGGGGCAAAAAATAAACAAAAAGTAGTCCAACGATCAACATGAGATTGATCATCGAAGGGAAGTGGCCATTCTCGGTTTAAAAGGAAAAAACAAAACACGAGATTGAAGCAGCCAATAGTAGAAACCGGAATTGAACTTTCACGTCTATTGTCTATCGATCATCTTTGGTCTACTTCATATCAAAATAGGTCTCATTTATTTGTTACTCGCCAGTGGTTGGAGATGGCGTTTACTTTTTACTATCAATTTCTTATGGTAAATCTTATGGCACTCATATTTTAACTTCTATTTAATACAAATCTCTTAAATCCTTTAAAAATAATTCAAATTTAGACCAGTAGAATCGCATATTATTAACTATATTATTTAAAATTTGAAATGTTCTTTTTAATATTTACAAAAAAAAAGTCACAAGTCAATGATAACTGGATAGCCTCCTCCAGTCCTCCATCAGGGCCCGATGATTGGATGGATTACACGCACAATCCTCATAAGGTTACAACAAGGACATCGCACGTTAAGTTAGTAGGAATTCCATCCAATCCTCCAAATTTTATATTTGATTTCAATAATTAACCATTAAAAATTGTCAACTAGAGATTTGTTCGTTGTTAGTGTCCTCACTTTGATTAGCCCATAACACCATTACAGGGACATTGCATCTCAAGTTACAAGAAAATCCATCCAATCCTTCAATTTTACTTTATGATCCTTTGATTTTATTAATTAATCATGGAATAATTTTGAAAAATCAATCGCCTAAATGCTATTGATAATTTGTCTCGCGAGAAAATCCACCACTAGCCTCGCTAAGATCTGGGTGAGGTGGTCACACCCACATTTGGCAAGTGCCTTTGCGCCGTTGCCCACAGTCGGCAAGGCCACCATGGCCTTGGGCAAAGCCATTACAGCCTTGCTAGTTGCAGGTGAGGCCTTTGTGGCCAGCACAAAAAAGAAAAACCAAAGAAAAAATCGGAAATAAAAATGTATACTAAAAAAATTAATAAAAAATCACTTTAAAAAATGTAAAAAATCCATGTGGGATGATTTGTTGGAAGTGGCACTTAAATGATCAATTTTATTTCAATGTGATACTTAAGTAAGTGAAAATAATAATAATAATCCTCAAGTGAGGATCATATGAAAGTTGTGATACTCCTACTGTATTGTTTCTGTTGGGAATAATGGATTCCCTAAAACCGGTCTGACACTCAATCGAACCCCTAAAATGAATGCGAAAGACGAGCCCAGGAATCACATGTATCACCGATCAAAGATACACCACATAATCAAGCATATCTTATTGTCCATAGATTAAATACCAATGTTGAAGTTTGAGGAAGAATCCTGGTCCCATTCTACCGAGGAGCGTACTGTTGCTATTAGGGGGAGAAAACTCTGAACGTAAGTGTATTGTTCTTACGTTGGTCTTTTTGGAGGGGGAGAGAAAACTATTTTCTGGAGAACGTATGTACTGCCAAAAAGTACGTTCTCTTTTTCTTTTTTTTCTTAAAAAATGTGCTCACGAAAAGACATAACTCTACAACGTAAAAACGTTCCTCCAAAAGACACAACCCCTCATATCTAAACAACGTAGCCTTTCACATCGCAATCGTTCCTCCATGGGCCCTTATCTTGCGGGCTGGGCTTTTAGGCCCAACATGGGCGGACGGGCCCACTTAGGCCCATTATCACATATAAAAAACCTATCATCTCCCACTCACACATGGTGGGCCAAACAAGATCCTCTTTACCTCTCTGTAACATTTATATTAGGGAATAATCCGTGCGACCAGCATACTTTGAGAGCTCGTTGCTATACATCTGTTAGGAATATATAGCAGCTCATAATGGGCATCACACTTTGAGTAGATTTAGTATGCAGTACCCTAGATCGATCGATCACATTTATATCTCTCTTTTGATCTCTTTTAAAACAATGATATATTGTATTCACAATTATGATTATCCCAAAAACAATTATAATTGGTCGACCAGTGAATACAAAACTAGAATGTGATTCTTCAAATTCGATCTTCCTCTTTCCTTCAAACTCTCAATTTCAGTTCAGCTTGCTTTTCTAGAAATGCCCCATTAGATCGAATCAATTCATGACCATTGGCAACATCTTAAGATAGCAAACACTAAATAGAAATCTTGAGAATAAGTAAGAGTCATGAGGGCACTTAATTAAGGAACTCTTTTCCTCAAGAGTCTCACACGGCATAAAAGTTGAGATCAAACTTTTGCCACTCTGATTGGTCGTCTCATGCATACGTAGTATGAAATACGTATTACGGTATTAACTCATTTCCCATGGAGCGTATGTCTACACCATCAATATCGTACAGATGATAGTTCAGACATACCTAATGTCTAACTTGAGTTCACATATCAGCTCAATCACAGAATTCATCAGAACTCACATATGGCATCATAGACAGATAAAGTAAAATATGTGGGTTATTTTACTTTCGGACATAGTAAATATTATGTCCTCATCTTAACACTCAGTTAAGGTGACATTTGTATTTTAAACTTGAGCTCTCGATTATCACCTAGATAATAAGCTTAAAAACTCTCATATCTATTTATCACATAGTAAATGGAGGCGATTACCCGTATGAGTGGTCTAATCTTTTATCTATTTGACATACTTTCTTAATTTTATATAATGCACTGAGCACTAAGATGCATAAACGTCAAAACAAAGATTCATAGGCATTAATAATGAAAAACACAAATTCATTAAGTGTGAACACTTAAGGGAAATTACAATATTCAGTACATCAGCCTCTACGCAGTCCTAGAGATTTTACGTGACCACAAACACATCTCTAGGTATTGATTTTGTCATAGGATCTGCTACCATTCTATGTGTAGATATGTACTATAAGTTCACATCTTTTCGTGCAACCATATCCTTGACAAAATTATACTTGGTATCTATATGTTTGGTCTTGCTATGATATTTTGGATCTTTGGTGTGTGCTATAGCTGCTTGGCTATCACAGTTAACCAATAATGGATTTGCAGTATACCCAATAACACCTAAATGATCCAAAAATCTCTTAAGCCAAACACATTCTTGTACTGCTGCTGATAATGCCACGAACTCAGCTTTCATCGTGGATAAGGCTATACACGTTTGCTTCTTATTGCTCTAAGATATGGCTCTATTATTCAGTAAGAAAGCAAAACCAGAGGTAGATTTTCTTTCATATAAATCTCATCCCCAATCAGCATCTGAATAGCCTTCAAGTCGCAAATCCTTTCCTTGGTAATTCAGCTTGTAATCGGCAGTTTCCTTAAGATACCTCAGTATTCTTTTAACGGTCTTCCAATGTGCTTGACCTGGATTGGATTGGTATCTACTTACCATTCCAACTGCAAAACATATGTCAGGTTTTGTACACATCATAGCGTACATCAAGCTCCCAACAACACTAGCATAAGGAACATGTTTCATTTGTTCCTTCTCTTGTAGAGTTCTTGGACACAATCTATGGCTCAATCCTTCACCTTTTGCAATATGAGTATCAATGGGTTTACAATCTTGCATACGAAATCGTTCAAGAACCTTATTTATGTATGTTTCTTGTGAAAGAGATAATGATCTCTTCAAACGATCTCTTGAAATCTTAACTCCAAGGATGTAGTAGCCTCACCCATATATTTCATCTCAAAGTTGAAAGATAACCAACTCTTGACAGTGTCAACAAACTCCATATTGCTTCCGGCAATTAGTATATCATCAACATATAATATGATCACAAATTGATCTTTAGATCTTTTGATAAATACACAATGATCCTCATCAATCATTGTAAAACCATATGCCATTATGGCATTATGAAAATGTATATATCATTGTCTTGACGACTTCTTAAGGCCATATATCGATATCAAAAGTCGACATACCTTTTCTTCTTGGCCTTTCATTATGAAACCAGCAGGTTGTTCCATATATATTTCTTCATCTAATTCTCCATTGAGAAAAGCAGTCTTTACATTCATTTGATGTAACTCAAGATCCATACTTGCCACTATTGCCAGAATAATGCGAATTGAGGTAAATCTCACTACATGAGAAAATGTTTCTTCATAATCAATTCATTCCTGTTGATTATACCCCTTCGCCACAAGGCGAGCTTTATGCTTTTCTATCCAGCCATCGGCTTTACGCTTTATTTTGAGAACCCATTTGTTCCCAATAGCTTTGCGTCCTTTTGGAAGATCAACCAATTCCCAAACATGGTTTGACTTCATTGACTCCATCTCATCTTCCATTGCATGTATCCATTTTTACTTACTCGGGCAATTTAGAGCCTCATTAATATTTCTTGGCTCATCCTCATCTTGTGGAGCAACTATAAAAGTTTCATCTTCAATGTCAAAACGTCGACGGGGAATACTTTTGCGACTTGTTCGCCGTATGGGAGATTGTACACTTTGCACATCATTCCCCATCATGCTCCCACTCGGATTAGATAATGATGATATCATCTCATCATGTGGTTGTAATTGAGATTAAGTTGAATTAAATTTATCACTTCTCATGTTACTCCCACTTGGATGAACTCTATTAAGTTTATTATCTTGATCCAAGGTTTCAAATAGGGAGTAATCCTCACCTTTTTCGCCATTCTTAGAAAATTCATTCTCTAAGAATATGATATCCCATGATTCGAATTTAGTTATACTTGCACTTTACTGCTCACCTATGAGCACATACCTTTTCGAGTGTTCATAGTATCTTATGAAAATACTCTTATTTCCTCTAGGACCCAATTTCCCAAACTTGTGAGAGGGCTCATGAGTATAGGCAGCACAACCCCATGGTTTAAGAAAACTTAAGTCCGATTTTCTGCCTATCCATAACTCATATGGAATGGAAGTAACTAATTTGGAAGGCACTCGGTTAAGTATATAGGCAATAGTTAACAACGCATCATTGCAGAAAGTGATAGGTAAGTTAGCATGCGTCATCATGGACCTAACCATTTCCAATAGGGTTCTGTTCCTTCTCTCTGCAACACCATTTTGTTGAGGAGTATATGGAATAGACAACTGTCTTTCTATTCCTTTTTCATCACATAACTTTCTGAACCCATCAGACAAATATTCTCGACTTCGATCGGATCTCAATACTTTTATTTTCTTGTCTAATTGATTTTCTACCAAGTTCATAAACCTTTTGAAACAGCTCAATGCTTCAGATTTATAAGAAATCAAATAGACATATCCGAATAGAGTATAATCATCTATAAATGTGATGAAATAAATAGCCCCATGCCTTCCTCTCACATTCATTGGACCACAGATGTTAGAATGGATTAAATGCAAAGGAAATTCAGTTCTTTTACATTTTTCAAATGGTTTCCTTGTCGTTTTCCCTACTAGGCAATGCTCACACATAGGCAAATCGACTTTTTCAATGTTGCCCAACAAGCCTTTTTTGGTTAGTCTATTCATACGTTGTTGGCTAATATGATCACGTCTAGCATGCCACACATTCACATCATTATCATATAAATTAGGAGACGTGAAAAGGGAATAACAAACATTGGCATTACCATAGTCAATATTTAATACAATGAAACCATCTAGAAAATAACCACAACTATAGTAATTTGTATCCAAATACAAATCCACACCACTATTATGGAAGTTCATATTAAAACCAAGCTTAACCAACACTAAAACATACATTAAATTCCGACGGATCTCCGGAGCATACAATACATCATGTAGGAACAAAGTGCGTCCACCACACATGTTTAGTTAGCAGGTGCCAATCCCTTTTACTTCTGCTCTGGAGTTATTTCCTACATAGATCCATTTAGTTCCAGTTGGTACTCGTCGGAATTCCACGAAAGATTCTCTATCCTTCACTACATGGTTTGTTGCTCTCGAATCTACAGTCTATAAATGATTAGATTCAGCTAAGAATATAGAACTTGACACATTAGCAAAGTTCTTAAGAGTACAAGGGGTGAGTACTTTCTTTGACTCGTGACAGTTGCGAGCGTAGTGACCCTTCTGGTCATAGTTGTAACACTTCACCCTTGAAATACTCTTCACTCGAGAATGTTTTTCCTCTCTTATGTTGGTCAGCTATTGGTTTCTTGCAAGAAGGACTTGATCCCTTTCATTTCCACATATTGAACGAATCAATGCGCTTGCGCTTAGAGCTCAAAGCCCCTTCTGAACTGGAAACAACACAGCAAATGTTTGTTTCCCGCTCAAATGCCTTGATGCGGTCCTCTGCTAGCTCAAGGTGGCACATAGTATCCTCAAGTTCTTCCATAACATGGTCAAGAGCTTTTAGTGCCTCTTGCTTTTCAAGCACATATTGAATTTTCTTATTCAATATTTCACAATTCTCGCCGTTCATTTTGTCTTCTTTGTTCAAATTAGCAATTATGTTTTTAGTTGCTGAAGCCATCGATCTGAACATATCAGACACATATGCACGAATTATTAATGCCTATCATTTATGCATTCATTTTGCACAGACCCATCATATTAATGAATAATTTCAAGTAAGGTTTCGGAATCAAAATGTCACTATGTTTCTAATCATCATCCAAATAATCCTAACTTAAAACTATCATTAATATAATCTTCTATGCAAAATAAGTTCAGCAAAGTCACTAAAACTTTCTTGAACTTCCCACAACGAATTGTAAATTAACATATTAATTTATAACAATAAACAACATTGAACTTTCGATAATTACACATGTCCATTACACTAAGTAATATATTCAGAGGAAAAAAATATCAACATAAAAAGAGATATTTACACCTAAAACATCTCAAACTAATATAAGAAATAAATAGGGAAAGTCTCTTCTAATCTCTTAGTAAAATTCTCTAAGAATTTTGAAGGCACTTTGGTCAACCATGAAAAAACTTTTGGAGAGCTCTCATGTCACCTCCAAGGCGCATTCACTCTGCGCCATGTGGCACTCATCCAGAGGGTTAAAGTTTCGGTTAACTCGATCCTATAGTATTCTCTTACAAAAGCTACTGTAAGCCTCCTATAATCCGGGACCACATTGACCTCCCATAGGCGATCTAACACTGCTTGCCATTCAGGTGGAAGAGTGTTCATTAAGGCCGACACCTTCTCAAAATCCGGTATAAGATAACCATTCCAGATGATTTCTTGTATCATCTGATTGACTCTGACCACGTGAGATACTACATCACCGTCATTCCACCGATAATTAGCTAATTTTGTCATTAGCCCTATAAGTCTTGCATTTTCTTCGTTCGTTCTCGGAAATGCAGGTATGCGTGCATAACACATCATAGTTTCTGCAACAAATGCATAACAAAAATGAACAAAAGGGAAAATACAGAATTTTCCATGGTTCATGCAACAAATGCATAATAAAAAAAAAGGGATTACTTATAATCCATAATGAACAAATTGGAAAATACAAAATTTTCCTTTTTTTTTTTTGCCGGTCAACCCTGGTCAACGGTGGCCAATGCCGGTCAACTCCGGTCAATGGTGGTTGGTCAAAGGGGTCAACGGTCAATGGGTCAATCGGGTCAACGGGCCGTTGGGTCGGGTCGAATCGAGTCGGACAAGTCGGGCTGGGTCGGACAGAGTCAGATCAGTTGGGCTGGTCGAGCTGGTTGGACGAATCGATCGGCACGTGCCACGCACGTGCATGGCTGACGTCATTATGACGTCAGTTGGTGCATGCGTTGCACGTGCTTGGGACCGAACGGCGCGTTCGGCAGCCCCCGGGGGCGATCCGCGACTCAAATTTCTCGTATCGACGAGAGCTTCGACCCTATGTTATCAAAAACGAATTTTGACTTACAGAAAATCAAAAACGGGGTGAATAGTACGCTGGTGTTGGGATTTTTCCGTCCCCAATCGGCCGATGGCGGTGTTTCACGAAAATTCAATCAAAAACAAATCACAAACGTGACCACCCGCGAGGGTGGCTCCGCTGGTAGGCTCCAGGATCTCCACGCTGGAGACCGGAGTTCGAAGCCCCTACAACGCAAGTTGCAGGGAGACAGGTGGAGACACTTGGCGACTTACCCGGGGTGCGTAGGTGGTGGTTTCCTACGTGCCTCCCCAGGGGTTTACTCCCAGCTGTCGGCTGTGCGGGGTTCCCCTGGGTCACAAAAAAAAAAAAAAATCACAAACGTGAAAAGGGATTGGAAAACATGAACAATGGCTTCGATACCAATGTTGGGAATAACGGATTCAGTAAAACCGGTCTAACACTCAATCGAACCCCTAAAACGAATGCGGAAGACGAGCCTAGGAATCACATGTATCACCGATCAAAGATACACCACGGAATCGAGCGTACCTTATTATCCACAGATTAAACACCAATGTTGAAATTCAAGGAAGAATCCTGATCCTGTTCTACCGAGGAGCGTACTGTTGCTATTAGGGGGAGAAAACTCTGAACGTAAGTGTACTGTTCTTACGTTGGTCTTTTTGGAGGGGGAGAGAAAACTATTTTCTGGAGAACGTACGTATTGCCAAAAAGTACGTTCTCTTTTTCTTTTCTTTTTTCTTAAAAAATGTGCTCACGAAAAGACGTAACTCTACAATGTAAAAATGTTCCTCAAAAAGACAACCCCTCGTATCTAAATAACGTAGCCTTTCACATCGCAATCGTTCCTCCATGGGCCCTTATCTTGCGGGCCGGGCTTTTAGGCGCAACATGGGCGGACGGGCCCACTTAGGCCCATCATCACATATAAAAAACCCATCATTTTCAAATATGAGTTAAAAGGGCAAAATGAGAAACTTGCCATTTGCATGTGTTAGCATAATATATCATGTTCAATACAAATGGAACAAACTAATTCCTCTCACTATAAAATGTGCTAATATTGGCAATTTGAAATCACAAATCATTTTTGCAGTACAGTTCTCATGGTCTTGAATGAGAGACCTTTTGTTTTTTTTTTTTTGATGACCCGGGAACCCTCGTACAGCCGGTAGCCGGCAAAGTAAACCCGGGGGGACGCTAGCGGAGGACCTACCACCTCGACATTCCACTTAAGACACCAAATGCCTCCACTGGGTTTCGAACCTCTCACCTTTGGGCAAGGATTAATGGAGCTCTTATCCAGTGGAGCCACCATGGCCGGTGGTAGACCTTTGCTTTCTTTATCCTTTTTTTTTTATCAGGAGGACATGAGAGGCATGTGCTTCTCAAGATTTTTTTTTTTTAAAATTTCTCACGTATTGAATTTTATCAAGAATATTGCTTCAAAATAAGAGTTGTCATGTAAATTGGCAAATAGTGAATTCATTAGAATAGCAAAAGCTGGTAGACTAGAGGATGGACGGCGCAGTGCTCCTGCCTATTATCAAACTGAAGAAAAAGATTTTGACGAAAAAAAATGAAGAGAGACAAAACTATGTGAGTTGAGAGTTGAGACAGAATCAATATCTTCTTGGGAAAGAGGGAACAAACCGTGCGAAGAAAAAGACAAAACGGTCCCTTTATTTGGCAAAAAAACATCATTATAAAAGAAAATATTTTGAAGAAATCTTTTTCTTATTAAAATGGATAATTTTCCTTTCTTTAGTAACATATGATGAAAGATCTTTTAGATGTTTAAATTTCATTTGAAAAATGATTTCAATTTTATGATTTTATCTACAAAAATTAATTTTTTAAATAATTATTTTATTTTATTCTTTTCATTCTTTCTTTTTCCATTTTTCTCTTTTTTTTTTTCCTTCTCCCTCCCACCCGCCTCTCTACCTCACCCACCACTCCCTCCTCTCCGCCGCGCCGCCGCCGCCTGTCTCCAACGACCTCGCCTCCCTCTGCGTCGACTCCGTCCATCGAAGCTCGGCCTAGGTTGAAACATAGGCATAGGCCAGCAAGCTTGACCTCGCCTGAGGTGCAGGCACAGTCGTCCGAAACAAGGACGACCTACGCTCGCATGGGGAAGAAGGTACAAGTGTACCGAATAAAGAAGCAGTAGAGCTCCCCGACGAGGCAAACAACAATGAAGGGGAACTCGACGCGAACCTTGGACAAAAGCTTGCGGCAGGCTGAACCATTTTGAAGGGTGATGATTCTCCTTACGTGGCCGATGATGGCGTACGAAAGAGCGTCGGCGACTTCCCATGAGGTAACTCTATGATTTTCCACGGTAAAAGGACTCCTGACCAATTTGAAACATGGAGCTGAATCCATAGGAGATGAAGGAGCAGAGGACGCCAACGAAGAGGAAGAGGCGGGAGCGAAGCTGACGGGAGCAAGGGAAGAGCCAGGGTTGGAGGCGGTGGCGAAGGGGGAGGGAGAAGCAGAGGAGGAGGGGACAAAGATGAAGGAGAGAGGGGAGAAGGAGGAGCTAGGGCTTGCGCTGGAGGAAGAAGGAAAAAGAAAAGAAAAGGAAAAAAAATATTAAAAAATTTCAGAGGAGCAATTTTAAAAAGTGTTTGCACATTCTTAGATTTAGGAATTCACTTTCTTAATTTTATTCATGAATATTTTCCTTAATTGAAAAGTGTTTTCGGTTGACTAATCATTTTTCCAAACCAAGTAGATAAAAGTCTAGAAAACTGATTCCCAAAAAAACTAATTCCGAAAAAATACTTTCCCTCACATGAGCGCACCCTATATTAATTAAGAGTGGAGGCTGACCAATAGATTTATCTAAGAGATCACATGAAGTGCGAAATCATCATGGACGAGTAATATTAATTAGAAAAAGCAATCCTCCAATTTTCTGGGTTTTATCATTATTCTGATTTCTTTTTTGTTCAATGGATTAATCCTTCTCAGGCCGTGGATTCCTAATTTAGTGAGAAAGTTCCCTTCTACGATTGGCTTAACATTATTTGAGATTAGTTAATGACTTTTTGAATTGATCAATAATGGAATGGACAAAATCAATCTTAGGGTGGAAATTGTATTGAAATTTGTGTGCTTTGAACAGTGCGGTCTCACTATTTTTTAATCCGTGATTGACATAAAATAAAGTCTGCATAATTCATTTTTGGGCCGATCGCTAATTGACGGTCGGGTCGAAAATCTATGACATTGTCCAAGGTGAGACATCTACCGTTGATTTGACGTGACAACGGGATCCTTATGGGAGTCAATGCTCTCTTTCCTTCTGCATTCTTTTTAATTGACTATTAAAGGAAGTCCACGCAACTTCTGGGGCTGATCACTAATTGATTGTTTCTATCGTAGGATGTGCTTTTATGATAATCTTCTGTGCGGCTATTCGATGGCAATCCTCAATTGAATTGGTGATATGGTGATTATAGTTGTGTCATTTAGAATTTGTTGTTTCTCGACTTTTAACTCTTGATGTTGTTGTGCAGATGTGTACAAAAAAGTGCTATTTGTTCAAGTAAATGTTTTCGTGTCAGATTTGGCGATGTGACGAACCTCTTGTCCAACAATATTATCTATGGCATCAAATATTTCTAGGTTCTCTATTACTAAGGTTTCTCCACGGCTCTCTTATGTCGATTTCAGTTTTCTCCGGAATTTCTGTAATCTTATGTGTTGCCTTATGCTTATATCATGATTGTAATATCACAATTCACAAGGTCGTTGCATTTGGATTTGTGAAACCCCCTTGTTCAAGAACATGCAGTGGATATTGCTCTTACTGGCGTTTGGACTGGTCCTTTGGGGCATCTCCTCTGTTTCAGCTTTATGCTTCAACGTGCCTTTCTGTCCTAATAGGGAAAAGATTATGACGACACCGGAGAAAGAAAAGAAGAGAGAAGCTAGGCTAGAAGGGAGGAAAAAGCAGAAAATGCGGCAGTTTTGGAAAAGGTTGGTTGGGTTCACCTTTATAACCACGGATTGCTTCACCCATTATGTCCCCGAGATTTGTAATTGTTGTTGGCTTTGCTGCAGAGTATTGAGAAAGAGCTATTAGAACGCCTGAGGAAAGGAGTGTATGGTGATATCTACAATTATCCTGTCGGAGAGTACGAAAGAGTCCTTGAGATGGATTCATTGCAGGCCGCCAATGAAGACGAAGCAGAGGTATACTATTTTTTCCTAAACACATGCTACTTTTGTTGTTTAAGAAGGTACTTATGGTCCTTTAAAACAGTATTTCTGTCTGAAATGTGCAGAAGTTTTGCATCTTACATAAGTTTATGTCATTTAAAGATCATGCAGTCGATATTTCTGGAATGAGCAGGAACCTGAGATAGAGTTTGTGGAAGGTTACAATGAACTTGAGGAAGAACTAGAAGTTGATGTTGAAGATTTTGGTGGTCTTGCTGTGAAGAGAGTTCGTGCAATTGGTGACAATGGCGAAGGTTCTTTCTATACCAGAATAAAATGCATTTACTTAGTGTTTCAATATTCATGTGATCATTTTTTTCAGGAGCTGTTTTCTTTTTTCCCGTCCTTCATGGTTTCTTGCTGCATTTTGCTTTACTTCATTCCCTTAAAAATCATGTGAGATGAGAAGTTCCTAGAGGACTTATCCTGGATCCAAGTAGTGGAGCTAATTATATTTTTGGTTCAGATGAAGAAGGTGACGAAGATGAAGATGATGATGTCTGATCAGAAGAGGGGAAGAAAGAATCCTCCTTGGCTTTAAGAAAGGTCGAGAAAGGTGATGCCGGTTCTAAGCCCAAGAAAAGCGCTAAGGTTCTTGCTGAGGTGAGAGCATCATTTTGAATTGTCAAATCTGCTGTCAATATAAACCTTCGGTCATAATAAGCATGTATTTCGTATTAGCAGTGACTTTCTGTTAGTGGTGACAAATTTGTAGTTCAGCTTTCTTGAATACATGGAAATCACTTTGTGCAGAAGTGTTGGCTAGTCTCCAATGCTTTTGTGTGGCAGCGTGCCATGATCAGCCTAAATTGTCTTCCAATATTTTCTCATCAAAGTCCTATACATCACTATTGCGGTTGAGTGTTTGTTCTTTTCCTGGGGGTTATTATCTTCTTTAGCAGAAATGAAAGCCTTTTAAGTTAAGATTCCAGGTATTCTGATGACTTCCTCTTTCCTGAGGAGAAAAGTAGGAAACTTAATTCAACCCACTCCTTGGAGGCTGTCTTGATAGGATCATGCCATATGCATGTGAATGGATAAGTAACTTTTTCTCTATGCTGATGTCTAGTGAAAGATGCAAGGATGGTGCTTACTACTGTTCTGTCCAAAAGTTGCTTTAATAGTTTATGGTGCAGTAGCAGATTTACTGTTTGTGGTAACTTTGGTTAGGCTGTAGTTACTTTCCTAGGCTATCAAGAGGTGCATGGTTCTATGTTTGATGCTGGGGTCTCCTTCGAGGTCACCTAGTGTTGGCACAATTCACACATCTTAGGGTCTTCCTGTTCTGTGGACCCTTGTGGATGCGGTTCTCCATTTGGAGATTTGACGGGGAAGGGTGAAAGAAATCGACGGAGAGGAAAACGAGAGGGGAGGAAGGGGAAAATTTTCTCTATATTTCTATGTGTATTTACTCAATGTATAGAATCGATATTATAGTACAAAGTATGTGTAAAGAAAAGGCAATAAAATAATCTACATATTAGATCCGATATTGAATGATTTTGGTTGATTCAATAATATCAAGAAGATTTGATTCTTGCATATCTTCCAATATTCCTACATATCTTCCAACACTCCTCCTCAAGCTGGTAGCTTGTACATATCCAAGATGCCTAGCTTGCTCAAAAGATACGCATGCTATCTTTGACATAAAGCTTTGGTGAAGACATCTGTTGGTTGTTCTTCCGTTCCAATCCCTTGTGTCTCGATCATTCCTTGCTAGATTTTCTCTCGAGTGAAATGACAGTCCACTTCTATATGCTTCGTTCTTTCATGCACAATGGGGTTTGACGCAAGTTTGGGGGCTACATCATTGTTGCAGAATAACTTTGTTGGTCCTTTAACTTGTACCCCAAGATCCCGAAGTAATCCTTACAACCACACTATTTCACATGTGGTTTTGGCCATGGTTCAATAATCTGCCTCTGTTGAGGATAATGAAATGGTTGGCTGCTTCTTCGTCTTCCATGAAAGTAAAGAATCCCCCAATTTAAAATAGAAACCGGTTATGGATCTTCTGCTCATTGGACAGGTTGCATAATCTAGGTCACAATATGCAGTCATCCTCATATCACATTTCCTGGAAAGAAGAATCCCAAGTCCAAGACATTTCTTCAAGTACTTCACCACTTTTAGTGCAGCATTCATATGAGACTACTTTGGTTTGTACATAAATTGACTGAGTGTCTGTACCGCATAACTTATATCTGGCCTGGTCATAGTCAAATATATGAGCTTCCCAACAAGTTTCCGATAGCCCAATGGATCTCTGAGTACGGGATCAGCTTCTTGAGATAGTCTAGCATCATAATCCACTGTAGTCAGCTTGATATTTTGCTCAATTGGTATTACAACTGGCTTACATCCCGATAAACCCGCTTCTGAAATAATTTCCAGTGCAAATTTCCTCTGGCTGAGAGAGGCTCCTTGGTCTGATCATGCAATTTTGATCCCAAGAAAATACTTTGGAGAACCTAGATCTTTAATGTGGAAGGTAGAATGCAAATATTCCTTGAAACCCTATATAGCTACTTCATCATTGCCCATAATAAGTATATCATCTACATATATCATCAAGTAGAAATATGACATACCTTTAGTCCATGTAAAAACATCATAATCAAATCTAGATTGTTGAAAACCGGCAGCTATCAGTGACTCCGCAAATTTTGCGTACCATTGTCTGGAAGCTTGCTTGAGTCCATACAAGGATTTGTGGAGACAACACACTTTATTCTCCCCCTATCTCCGTAAACCTTGTGGTACTTCCATATAGATCTCCTCGTCTAAATCTCCATGCAGGAAAGCATTGTGAACATCCATTTGATGCAATGACTAGTCCTGAAAGGCCGCTACTGAAAGAAATGAGCGAACTGTGACGTCTTTGGCTACCGAGGAAAATGTTTCATGATAGTTAAAACCTTCTTGTTGTGTGAAACCCTTAGCCACTAATCGGGCTTTGTACCTTTCAATCGATCCATCGGCCCAATATTTGATCTTATATACCCATTTGCATCTGATTGCCTTGCGATGCGAGGGTAAGGTAACAAGATCCCATGTGTGATTATCCATTAAGGCCTTCAATTCTACTTCTATAGCTTTCTGCCATCGCGGATCAGTGCTTGCTTCATCAAAATTAGACAGCTCTCGCTCTTCGGAGATGCGAGTGATGCAACATCTATTTTTCGGAGATAATTGATCGAAGGAAACATAAGAAGAAATTGGGAAAAGAATACCCGGTGAATTCCTGACACCACATATGTAGTCTTTGGTCCAAGTAGGTGGACACGTGGCGCATCCGGAACGTCTTGGTGGATCATTCTCTAGAGGTAAATGAGTATTTGGATCTTCCATAGTTACTTCCATTAAGGGTGTCAAGTCGGTAGTTGATGTAGAAGAGTTCCTTGTATCTGCTGATGAAGGCAGTAAGACGTATCCGGGATCTTTGATGGTTTCCTCGATATGAGAAGTATGAGAATGTCATGTGCTATCTATGCTTGATTCTTGAGTAGTAAATGGAAAGACATTTTCCTGGAATAAAACATCTTTGCTGACGGAAAATTCCCCTGTAGATGGATCAAATACTCAGTATCCCTTTTGTAAGTTGGGATATCCCATAAATATGCAACGACGAGCACATGGACCCATCTTATCCTTAGGTCCTACGATTGTGGCATAGCATAGACAATCGAAGATTTTTAGGTGATTCAGGTCTGGCTTCTTCCCAAAAAGCAACTCGAAAGGAGTTCGTCCATCAAGTATATTAGTCAGCATATGATTTATCAAATAAGTTGTAGTCCATACACAATGCCCCCAAAAATTGTTTGGAATAGAGGCTTGAAATTTCAAAGCCCTTGCAACTTCCAACAGGTGATGATGCTTCCGTTCCACCACTCCATTTTGTTGTGGTGTATATGTACACGAGCTCTCATGTAATATCCCTTGTGATGAAATAGGGCAGCGCATTCATGATTGAAAAATTCTCTTCCATTATTTGTCCTTATTCTTTGGACAGTTTTCCCAAACTGGGTTTTTGACAGAGAAAGGAAGGTCCTTAAATTGGACATAACTTGACCCTTAGATTGTATGAGAAAAATCCATGTGGCTTTGGAATGATCATCCACAATGGTAAGAAAGAACCGAGACCCATCATGGTTCGATGTATGATATGGTCCCCAGACATCAATATGTAGCAAGGAAAAATATTGTTTGAATGACTTTTGCTCAAAGGAAATGGACTACACGACTGTTTTGCAAGCGGACAAATATGACACTGAGGATAGGGAAATGAAGAACTATGGCCCAATCTAGAATGTAAAAGGAACTTTCTATCATTGGTAGTCAAATTACACAATGATTGTTTATTACAAGGAAAATGATCAAGATTTTTGGGTAACCTTTTCCAAAAAAATAATCCTTCAGAGAGATTACCCCAGCTCATTAATTTCCCAATCAAAAGGGCCTGAAATAAACAGGTATCGGCATTGAAAGATACTCGACATGAATTTTCCTTACAGGCTCTAGACACAGAAATAAAGATTAAATTGGAAGTCCGGAATATAAAGGACATTGGTGAGAACAATCTGGGAGTTGAGAGTGACTTTCCCTGTTGTAGTAACATAAGTAATGTTTCCATTTGGCAATTGCACAATAATAGGATCATCTAATTCTTCATGAGTAATAGAAAATAATCCCTTATCACATGCTATATGGTCACTGGCTCCCAAATCAATAATCCAGGCATTTCTTGATATAATATTTATCAGGCAACAAGAAATACCTATAAATTTGCTTCCCCTTTTTGGAATGTCTAATTTCTGTAAAGCCTGCATTAATTGTTGATATTTCCCATGTATGATAGGCTGGTCTGCCGATCCCGTAAGTTGATAGGCTACTGCTGATATTTCCTTTCCCTTTCTTTCATTTTCTCTAGGTCTGTCGTGTAGTTTCCAACAATTTTCAATTGTGTGGTGGGGCCGCTTGCAAAAATCACAAAATAATTTCCCCTTATTCTTTAAATTCTGCCCATATGTTTTCGAAAAATGGGCACTGTTGGATCCCTTGGATCCAGGGCCATCTTCGCCGTCCAGATCAATCGGATACTGCGCGCCTCTAGAGCCGTCAAATCGCCGTGCTCAATCCTGGCTGTCCATCGCAGATCCTTTAAAGCTTCGCTGGTCAGCAAACCTTAGTGATAGATCTCTATTTTTTTCTAGGGTTTTCTACCCTCTCTCGATTCTTGCCGCCAGCGCCAGGGATTCGGTGGCCTTGCTGTCTGACGAGGTAAGTCGCTGGTTTTCCACTTGCATCACGAGTTGGAAGATCTGGCCGAGAGTAGGTGCTGGCTCCATAGCCAGGATCTGCGACCTGAAGGTGAGGTAAGATTCGTTAAGGATCAGTAAAAAATGAGTAGCCTTCTCTCCGTCCTTTATCGCTTTGTATTGTTGAAGGGTTGTTTCGGGCCCTTCAAGGTTTTCCTCAGCAGCTTCCAATTCATTCCAGAGGGCTGAAAGCTTGTTGAAGCATGCCATTACAGACATGTTTCCCTGCTTCAGTTCGCTGAGAGCTTGATGCAGCGAAATTTTTTTGCTTGATCCAATTTCTCGTACATTTCTCTCATGCAATCCCAAATAATTTTCGAGTCTTTCGTGGGAAGCAAATTGGCGGTGATTTCTGCGCTAATATAGTTCCCTATCCATGTTCTAACCAACTGATTGCATTTTTTCCACTATCGGCCCATTTTTTTGTCTGTTGGGATTGGAATGGTCCTGTCGACAAAACCTTCTTTGTCCTTTGTGATGAGGGCTCATCGAAACTCCCACGCCTAACTCGAATAATTTTTTGGTCTTGTGAGAGGGTGGCTGATGAGCTGCAACTCCGGTCCGTTGGTGGAGGAGACGTAGAGCGCGTCGCCAAGTTCTGGGTGACCCATGGCGGCCGCGAAGGGAAATGGCAGTAACCCGAGTGGGAATCCCGGGTAGGGATTTGCGGGTTGACCCATTGTACCCGCTCGGGACTCCTACATTCAAATCGCCTGACCCGTTAGGGTTTTCGCCCGCATGAGAAGATTCGGTTGTTTTTGAAGGGCCCGCCCTGCTTATGGCTAGTGGGCCGTCATGAACCTGAATGTCGTCTCTTCAAATCTGGCCTCTTGAAAAAGAAACATTTGGGCTTGGCCCATAAAACATATGGAATGGCACCCACTGGTATGGAGGCCCTGAAGTGGGCTACCCTAGATTGGGTTGCCATGGAAAAAAGGGCCCTATAGTGGGCTGATTTGCTCGACTGATTGTGTTCTGCATAGAATCTTGTGCTCCTGAAGTAGCTGTTTCTACAGGAATTTGATCGTCGGCCATGGTGGTAAAACCCTCTTTTCCTTCCTTTGTCTGGTTTTTAAAAATCTTCAGGGTACTATTTCCTACACCGGAGTGCTAACGCCTTTTTGCAGGTTAGCTTGTTTCTTCCGGTAGGCAATCAGAAAACAGAAGAGAAGATCAAGCAGAAGAGAAACAGGTGTGCGACTTGCTCTAATACCATGAAAGAAGTCGAAGGAGAGGAAAACGAGAGGGAAGAAAGGGGGAAATTTTCTCTATATTTCTGTGTGTATTTACTCAATGTATAGAATCGATATCATAGTACAAAGTACGTGTAAAGAAAAGGCAATAAAATAATCTACAGATTAGATCCAATATTGAATGATCTTGGTTGATTCAATAATATCCAAAAGATTTGATTCTTGCATATCTTCTAATATTCCTGTGTATCTTCTAATATTCCTGTGTATCTTCCAACAAAGGGGAAAGAGGGGGGAAGAGGGTCTTCATTAGCTCCGAGGATGGGTTTAGTTATAGGATTAGTCAGACGTTGAGGATGTGCCACGTAGTCAGGATAGTGAAATGAATAAAAGTCTATGTTTTTGGGTTGAGGGAAAATTCTATCTATGGTTTTTCTTTGGCCATCTATATATGGTCAATTTACTTGGATTTTCTTCAGTTTTTTCTGGAAATTGGCTCGTTCCTTTCGTAGGTTGGCATTGAATCAGTGTTGTGTTAGTCTAGCATTATTAGCCTCTCTATAAGCAGTAAATGCCCATGTAAAATTAATTAGTTTGTCCTACTCTTCTTTGAGCTTTTTTTCTCTAACGTATCCAAATGACTATTTTCACGAATTATACTAATAATAATAACAACAATAATAATGAAAATTGTAAAAGCTGATTATTATGTTTGCACTTTTTGCTTCTTATTATGTGCATACGATTTATAAAAGGATCTTATGCCAATATCAGTGTCTAAAACCAATTCTTTTGATTGGAAGGTTGAGCATGAAAATGTTGAGGAAAGACAAGTGGAAGTTCATTGAGGGCTTGCTCCAAACCGTTTTGTTTCTGTCTGGCCCGGTAACTCAGATGGGGTGGCTGTCTCGGCTTCGAAAGTGTATGGCATGCTTTTCAGAATAGCACAAAAAAAAAAATGTTACCACAAAGTTTTGATAGTTAATGGCAATTCTAGGTAATATATTGTATCTATGTTCCGCTTCTCCCCAATGCTCTCACTATCTCTTTGAGGTATATTGATCATGATAAAGATAAAAACTCATGAGTAGAGAATCAACATCCAATGGATGCATGTTGCAACAATAATTTCCTACTGACCTCTGTTTTTACCCTTGGCTTTAATAGATAGGTTGAGAATTGTGTTGTTTCCTAACCTCTTTATATGTTGACAGGGCTAGTAAGATCACCTAGAGGGGGGTGAATAGGTGATAAAGAAATTTTTACGAAACTTCAGAATATTTTGCTAGCAATGTAAACAGTTAGATGAAGTTGTAAATTGAAATAAGGAGTTTAAGGGAAAAGAGAATAGAAACACAAAGTTTATAGTGGTTCGGCTTAAATCAAGCCTACGTCCACTCTCCGTCTGCCGACAGCCCACTGGCTGGATTTCACTAAGGATCAAAAGAGATGTTACAGTCTTACGTCCTTGACTTTACAGTGTAGAGACTCTACTACACTTCTTTAAAGTCTCACAAGTGTTTGTTCTCTCTTTTGAGTACAAGTAAAGCTCTACGATTGAAATAGCAAAGAACTAAGAGCTTCAGACTTTGGAATTTTTCTTTCACGCACACACTTGAATAACTTGAGCATCTTCCTTATATACTCCTTCATGTCATCATAACCGTTTACACTTTCCAAAGGAGTTCTTCCAATCTACCCGTTGGACAGAATCAATTAAGGAGATCTCGAGTCATTTAAGCAATGTGATGATAGTCCACCAATCTTGCTCGCCCATACAATCATGATCTAGGTTTCCATAAGTAGATTCTTCCAAGTATACTTCGCCTTTCTACAGATCTGATTATCCGAATTGATTCCAATAAGAATAATAGATTTCAAGGTGCTATCTCCAGCCGTAAGATCTTCTACAAACCATACGAACTGAATCCTTGAAGATAAACTCACATCTGGATAAGTCTTCTCTTCGCCGGTCTGGAAATTGTTAGTGAGGATAAAATTTGAGTCTTGAGGTCTTCAAACTTTGACGACAGAGTCTGGAGTTCTTCAGACTTTAACACGTGAGTCTGGAAGTCTTCGGACTAGGCGATAGAAACGTTTTGTCAACTTCAAAACAATAAGAGAGTTTTCTCCAACAATCTCCCCATTTTTGATGGTGACAAAACTTTCTTGCAGATTTGAAAAATTTTGTCTTGCAAAACAAAACTTAAGCAATACATAATAACTTATAAAAATAAGTTGATTAGGACTTGGATAGTGTCAATTCTACAACCACAGAAAATATGTTAATCCTGCAAGATAACTATCCATCCACAATTAGTATCTCAGGCTAAGTTTTTGCAAGTATCAAAGATTCAAACCACAACAACAGTCAAGCAGTCAAAATCCAAAGTCAAAAGTCCACAATCAAACAAAAAGTACCAAAGTCTAAAAGTCATAAAGATCATTAAAGTAAAGACAAATCTACACGACTTCTCCCCTTTTTGTCAACAACAAAAAGTGGAGAATAAGCAAAAGAGTTGAATGAGTGGTGTGAAAATCATGGCTGTTTTGGTAAGCGAACAAGTTGGATTTTCCCCATAGAGCTTTGTGAGATTTATGGTGCTGGTGTTGTCACATTTGATCTCGGTGCATGATTCTTCAATTCCAAAGTCTCTTAGCTATTACGTATCCACGAGATTTGAGAGCAGCAACTTCCAAGAGCCACATATTCTGCTTCGGCTGTTGAAAGAGCTACGGTACTCTATTTTCTTGAAAACCATGATACCAGCTTGTTACCAAGCAGTTGACATGTACCAGAAGTACTTTTTCTATCTACTTTGCAACCTACTAAGTCTGCGTCCGAATATCCAAGGAGAGTAAAATCTCCTTCTTTTGGATACCACAGTCCTAGCTTTGGAGTTGTTGCAATGTATTTGATGATGCGCTTTACAACAATTAAGTGAGATTCTTTGGGATTTGATTGGAACCTAGCACAAATGCAAACATTAAACAAAATATTAGGTCTAGATGCAGTAAGGTAAATAAGTGAACCGATTATGCTCCTGTATAGCTTCTAGTCTACATTCTTTTCTTCTTCATCTTTATCCAGCTTTGAAGAACTTGACATAGGTATCTCAGTCTTTTTGAAATTTTCTAAACCGAACTTTTTAATGAGATCTTTCACATATTTCTCTTGGTGAATGAAAATTCCCTTCTTCAATTGTTTGACTTGTAATCCGAGAAAGAAGGTTAATTCACCCATCATGCTCATCTCGAATTCATCCTGCATAGACTTAGAAAACTTCTTACACAGATTTTCATTAGGTGATTCGAAAATAATATCATCATCATAGATTTGAACGAGTAGAAAATCTTTACCTTCTCTCTTAATGAACAAGATAGTATCTATTTTACCTTTATCAAAACCATTTCGAGTTAGAAATTTACTTAACTGTCATACCAAGCTCGAGGTGCTTGCTTTAATCCATAAAGAGCCTTTTTCAGTTTAAAGACTGACTCTGGCTTTCTTGGATCTTCAAAACCAAAGTGGTTGTTTCACATAGATTTCTTCTTGGATAAATCCATTTAGGAATGCACTTTTTACGTCCATTTGGAATAACCTGAAATTTTTATAGCAAGTAAAAGCAAGTAATAATCTAATTGCTTCTAACCTCACTACTGGTGCATATGTTTTGTCATAGTCTATCCATTCTTCTTACGTATATCCTTTGGCTACGAGTCTTACTTTGTTCTGACCACTTTTCATTTCTCGTCCATCTTGTTCCTCAAAACTCATTTAGTTCCAATAATAGATTTACCTTTAGGTTTAGGAATAAGTTCCCAAACGTCATTAATGCTGAATTGTCTGAGCTCTTCATGCATAGCTTTATTCCAACTTTCATCAACCAAGGCTTCTTCTACAATTTTGGGTTCAATTTCAGAAACAAGTGCGAATTCCTTCATAGATGTTGCCAATGATGAGTTCCTTGGGAAGACTTGACTTATGCTTCCGATTGCTGGTTGGTTTGAGAGTTTGCTGATCCTCTGTTTCAGTTGAATCTTCTGGTTCATCTTGTTGTTGAACTTCAAGAGTCTGAGCCACTTAGGGAGAAGTAGACTTGGTAGGATTTGGAGTAGGTTCAGATTCTTCAAGTTGAGTCTGATTCATTTGATTCTGCATTGAGTCTTGAAATTTGACGTTCATAGATTCTTCCACAGACTGACTCTTTTTGTTGAATACTCTATAGGCTTTGCTTGAGGTTGAGTAGCCAAGAAAAATTCATTCATCCAATCTTTCTTCAAACTTACTAGTTCGATCATTTGCATCCTTTAAAATAAAAACACTTGCAACCAAACACATGGAAATAAGAAACAATTGGCTTCTTTCCTTTGAATAACTCATAAGGAGTTTTCTCCAGAATATGCCTTAAGATACTCTGTTAATAATATAACAAGCTGTAGAAACTGCTTTAGCCCAAAAATGAGAAGAAATATTACTTTCAATTAAGAGTGTTCTAGCTATTTCCTGTAAAGATCTATTCTTTCTTTCCACAACTCCATTTTGTTCTGGAGTATATGGAGAAGAGAAAACATGCTGAAAACCAGAGTCATCATAGAATTTTGCAAAATCTTGATTTTCAAACTCACCTCCATGGTCTGTCGTAATACTTGAAATAGCATATCCTTTTTCATTCTAAACTTTCTTTGCAAATTTTGAAAAATAAGAAAAATGTTTCAGACTTACTTGTTAAGAAGTATACCCATGTAAAACGAGAATAATCATCCACAATTACTAGGCAGTATCTCTTTCCACCAATACTTTGAGTTCTGGTTGGTCCAAAGAGATCTAAATGCAGAAGCTGCAAAACTCGATTAGTAGAAACTTTGTTTATAGGTTTGAAAGAACTTTTAACCTGTTCTTTCAAAACACATGGTGTGCATAAGTCACATTTTTGATACGTCAGGTTGGGCAGTCCACGAACAAGTCTCTTGGATGAGATCCTGGCAATTTGCTTCATGTTGACATGGCCAAGTTTTCTATGCCAGAGGTTTGCTTCATCTTGAATGGATATTAGACACTGAGAGCTTTCTGGTTTTATATCTAGAAGATAGATATTCCCATGTCTTTGTCCAGTGAAAGATTGAGATAAATCCTTACTAGTTCCTGAACAAATACCTTCTTGGAAGTTAATCTTGAATCCGGTGTCACACAATTGACTGATGCCGAGTAGATTGTAATTCAGACCTTCCACCAATGAGACATTGTTGATTGCGAGACTTTCAATTTTTACAGTTCCACATCCAACAATTCTTCCTTTGCTATTTTAATCAAAGGAAACTTTTCCTCCTTTTATTTGCATAAGCTTTATAAAATGACTTGGATCTCCGGTCATGTGTCTTGAGCAGCCACTATCTAAATAACACTTTATCTTTTTCTTGATAGTGACCTGCAATTATAAAAAGAACTTAAGCTTTCTTTGGTACTCACATTTTCTTGGGTCCAAGGGAGTTAGTGCAATATACAGTCTTTGCCCATTCCTTCTTAACAGATCTCCAAACCATAGGACATTCTTTCTCAAAATGTTCTGAGCTATTACACTTTGAACATTTGAGAGCACTTCGACCAACAGGTTTTTCAAAAACTCTTTGAAAATGATTTCTATAAAATGTTTTTGTAGGTTTTTGTTTGATTCTTTCCTTTACTTTTGGAAAAACAATTAAATGAATAGTTTCTGGTGTCATACCCAAACTGGATTTGTTGAAATATGGTTTTTGAATTGAAAGAATCTTTTCAAACTTCTCAGATCCTATTAAAAACCTTTTTGTAATATTTAAAATATCCTTTTTTAAGAATGTGTTTTCCTTTGAAATAGAGTCTGCATTTTCTTTGAAAACAACAAAACTTTTTTTCTAGATTTTCAAACTTTTCTTTCCAAGAGATTTCTTGTTGCTTCAGTTTGGAATTTTCTCTTTTTAGTTCAGAGATCCTTTTAAAGAGGTTTTGAGACTAAGACAAAGTTCATCTATGTACTTCGAGACTTTAGCATGAATTTTTAAATTACTAACCTCGATTCCATTGTCTGAGTTTGAGTCTGAATCTGTTTCAGAGTCTGAGTCTGATTCTGAGTTTGCCATTAAACATATGTTGGTATACTCTTCATCACTTTCCTCACATTCTGTATCACTCCATGTCTCTGTTTTGAGAGCATTCTTGAATTTCTTAGTTCTTGCTTTCTTTTTCTTCAATAGAGGATAGTTAGGTCTGATGTGTCCTTTTTTCTTACATTCAAAACAGACCACATCTTTGTTGACCTCATCATCCTTAGTTGATTTGTTTTGGAATTTTTGAGAGCCTTGCTTCTTCCAGTTAAATCTTATTCCCTTTCTGTTCAATTTTCTATCATGAGTGCTAGCTCTTCATCATCCATGTCATCTTCAGAATTTGTATCATCAGAATCATCATTAGATTTTAAAGCAATTGACTTATTACCTTTGGGATCTTCTTCCTCATTGAGTTGCTCCACTTCGCATGATTGAAGTGTGCCTACGAGTTCATCAACTATAAGAGGCATGATCCTTTGGGTTTCTCTTATTGAAGTCTTCACGTGATTCCAATCTTTGGATAGTCCACGCAACAATTTATTGACTTTCATTGGTCCTGAGATTGGCTGTCTCTGATATGATAGACTGTTTATAATTTCTATGAAACAACTAAACATGTCAGTAATGGATTCTCCTGGTTTCATCTTGAGGGCTTCATACTGTCCGAGTAAGATATTGATTTTTGTTTCTTTAACTCGATCAGTTCCTTCATAGGTAACATGCAACCTATCCCAGACTTCTTTGCCTGTTTCACAAGATGAAATTCTGTTATATTTAGTAGGAGATAAAGCATAGTATAAATAGTAGATTGCTTTAGCATCAAGAGCTTGTCCCTTGGTTATTTCTTCTTGTGCCATTTCGCCAGCATCTACAACTTCTTTTCCTCTTTCTGAGACTGATGTAACTTTAGGAATGATTCCCTTTTCTACTACATCCCATTCCAGAGGATCTTTCGATCTTAGGAATGCCTTCATCTTGTTTTTCCAAACATTGTATTCCTTTTCATCAAAGTAAGGAGGTCTGGTGTTGATTTGGCATTCAACCAAACCTAGAGCCAAAATACTAGCCATAGATCTTTAGCTCAGAAGTAAAAACATTTCAATAAAACGAGCACACAAGCTCTGATACCAATTGAAATGGCTAGTAAGATCACCTAGAGGGGGGTGAATAGGTGATAAAGAAATTTTTACGAAACTTCAGAATATTTTACTAGCAATGTAAACAGTTATGTGAAGTTGTAAATTGAAATAAGGAGTTTAAGGGAAAAGAGAATAGAAATACAAAGTTTATAGTGGTTCGGCTTAAATCAAGCCTACGTCCACTCTCCCGCGCTGACAGTCCATTGGCTGGATTTCACTAAGGATCAAAAGAGATGTTACAGTCTTACGTCCTTGACTTTACAGTGTAGAGACTCTACTACACTTCTTTAAAGTCTCACAAGTGTTTGTTCTCTCTTTTGAATACAAGTAAAGCTCTACGATTGAAATAACAAAGAACTAAGAGCTTTCGACTTTGGAATTCTTCTTTCACACACACACTTGAATAACTTGAGCGTCTTCCTTATATACTCCTTCATGCCTTTACAACCGTTGGCACTTTCCAAAGAAGTTCATCCAATCTACCCGTTGGACAGAATCAATTAAGGAGATCTTGAGTCATTTAAGCAATGTGATGATAGCCCACTAATCCTGCTTGCCCATACAATTGAAATCTAGATTTCCATAAGTAGATTCTTCCAAGTATACTTCGCCTTTCTACAGATCTAATTATCCGAATTGATTCCAATAAGAATAATAGATCTCAAGGTGCTATCTCCAGCTGTAAGATCTTCTACAAACCGTATGAACTGAATCCTTAAAGATAAACTCGCATTTGGATAAGTCTTTTTTTCGTCGGTCTGGAAACTGTCAGTGAGGGTAAACTTTGAGTCTTGAGTCTTGTGGTCTTCAGACTTTGACGACAGAGTCTGGAGTTCTTCAGACTTTAACACGTGAGTCTGGAAGTCTTCAGACTATACTGATGGAAATGTTTTGTCAACTTCAAAACAATAAGTGAGTTTTCTCCAACATATGTATCCTAGTATTGATTTCTTTTCTTTTTTTTCCTCCAGTGGAATTTTATTATATTGAATTAATGCATTCTAGTTGAGGCACTTTGTAGGTATTGAATATGGAATCATAAATTTGTCTAATCTTTTATTTACGGTTGAATGTTTGGAGTTTGCGAACATATACGGGTATTGAATATGGAATCGTAGATTTGTTTTCGTATTATGTTGTATAAGAGTTGAAACATACATGTATATCTCCATTTTTAAATTTGAGAGGAAAAGGTACAATATAAATAAAGTAGGAATGATAAAGCCGCACAACAAAAGGAGCATTGCTTTGGCAAAAATGGGAAAAGTACTTAAAACTTGCTAAATCTATTGCATTAATATAAACTCAATACTAAAATTTTTACTTGGATTGATTTAATCCTAAAATTTTTAATATCGGTATTATTCAAGTCATTTGACCAATTTAGGATAGAAATCGCTAACGTGAATATTTTTTTATAATATATTAATAATTTTTTGTTCTTTTCTTTTATTTTTCTTTCTTTTTCCCCCTCATTTTTGTCGGTGAGGGCGTGGTGGCTAGTGAGGGTTGTGGCTCTCGCCTAGGGCCTTTGGACAACACTCGTAGGCCAAAATGAAGGGGAAAAAAAGAAAGAAAAGAAAAGACAAGAAAAGAAAATTTAAATTTTTAAAAAATCATTAAAACATTATTAAAAAGTACACGTTAGTGCCAGCCGTGCCATGTAAGATGATCTATGTCCACGTCAATGATTTTCAGTCTAAATTGACTGATGGACTAAGTTGGTACCAATGTGAAAAGGTTTAAGATTGAATTAGTTCAATCTTAAGGTTTAAGACTAAACTGATATTCATACAATAAGTTTTGAACTTTTTTGGTACTTTTCCCATCAAAATTAAGCCTAGAGGTGCTCTCTTTGACAGTGATAAACGAGCATGGATAATGTAGCATCAAGCTCTCCAAGCTCAAGAACAAAGTTGTGTATAATTTTGTGGCATCGGGTCAAGCTTATAAGAATCATGCCATAGGGTTTAGGATAAAGGGTTAATATCATAAAAACCTTAAATTAGTATATTTGTGACAATAAATTTAATTTTTTGACTACAAAAAATCCCAAATGAAAACACCTATGACAAATTTATCTTCCTTTAGTTTAATAGGAATAAACTATACACCATAAGTTCCACTTCTAGTTTCACTGTTCGGGAAGGATACATTGGCTCTAAATCGGATGCAAGGGTCTGCCATAGTGCTCAACATCTTATGGATCTAGAACACGATTGCCATGTATAGCTTGATCACCACACTGGTGATCCTCCTGTGGTCATGGATACACGATCCTTACGAGTTGCAAAACGCCCGGCTGAAAGCGAGGCTCCCCTTGTTGATGGCTCTTGCGGCAAATTTGGTGGTATTCACATCAAGTGTCTATGCGACCGCGACTAAACTTGCTTGGCTTGCCATTGTCATTTTGGTCGTGGGAACCATTAACGTCCTTATCGTCTTGATTGTCTATCTCATGTTGTATGTCCCGCTCGGCTACGCTAATCTTCTCGTTCGTCGTTTCACCGACTTTATCATTGTCACGGGTATTTCAATGTTGGAGATTATGGCTGCTGGGAGTGCGGTACCAGGGCGCATGACCACATCTCCAGGCGGTGCGAGTGATGATAATCTCAATCTCCACATGAATAGATAATTAACGTCTAGGGTCGCATCTGATCTCCTCCTAGAATTTTCGAGGGCACGGGGCTGTACCATGTCGCCTTCCATAGGAGCGACACAGGCCATTCTGACTTGGCCCTGATTTTCCAATTCCACCCTTCTTGTTGGGTAGAACTTGAAACCTTCCTGAAGACATGGGCCATTCCCATGTTGGATCCCTTCTCTGTGCAAACTAAACCTCAATCCAGATGAGGCTGCTTGTTCGTTTAGACTTCTCTCTAATAGCTGGGCTCGACGGTAAACTTCTCGATAGTCCTTCAGATCCAGCGGCACCAGTGGTTGTTTCAACTCGAGTCGAAGGCCAACCCTGAACCTTCGAGCTTTTTCTTCTGGGTCTTCTATAAGCCTTGGAGCATATTGGGAAAGCTCCGCAAATTTGACCTCATACTGGTCAACAGTCATTATTCCTTGACATAGACGCTGGAATTCTTCCATTTTCTGATCTTGGGTGCTTCCCAAGAAGTACTGATCATTAAATGCTCTAAGGAAAACGTCCCACAATGGAACTAGTCCTCCCGGGAACACAGCATCTCTGACGGCTCTTCGCCAGGTATTAGCGTTACCTTGCAGCTGATACACTATCAGGACTACTTTCTCTTCTTTGGTGCACCTCAGCAGTGCAAAAGCCTTATCTAACTCTTGAACCCAAAGAGATGCAATCTCTGGATCTCTAGTGCTCGTGAACCTTCGTGGGTTCAGCTTCAAGAACTGGTCCACCAACTTATGAAATGGTCTCCTAGTGACCACGTTCCTAGGTGGAACTTCAGCAGATGCAACAATAGGGGCGATAACGGGTGCGGCCTCAGCGGCGGCGGCGGCAACGGCAACAGTAGTAGCGGCTGCAGCAATGGCGGCTTGGTTCTGGGCTTGCTGCCCTATCAGATCCCTCATAGGTTGGAGCGCTTGCATGATTCCTTCCATTCTGGGATCACTAGGGCTGTTACCCCATCACCAACCGGAGGAGGTGCTACTCCACTTGCGCTGGCTTCAGCCTGTGCTCTACCTCGGCCTCCTCGGGTACCGACCCTTGTTGGCGTTCTACCCTGAGTCACGGGCTCGATGGTACGCTTCCTAGGAGTTCTCTGCTCCTGATCGTTCATCTCACAGGGTTCTTAGGGAAACCTGCTTTCCAATTCCACAACAAATTAGAATTTGAGTGATTCACAAAAACAAACAATTTTACCAATCAACTATCACAGACATGCACCAGCATAAATTTAAAGGCCTTTCCTACTAACTATCCCATGAACCATCGCACCTTATCACTCCAATCACTAACCTCGCTTTACTACCACTTAAATGGGTTGCTGGCTCGATCTTCTCGGCTTGCTGGTGTTCAAACAGCACAGGGGAAAAAGGAAGAAGAGGTCTCGACGGGTGCAAGAGGGAGAAGGGGACCGGTTCTCAGCTGGAGGGGGCTACCAATGGCCTTGTCTCATCTCTTTGTCTCCCTTTGGTGTGTCCTACCAAGTGTGGCTGGCTACCATAGCAATCCTTAGCCTTCAAGCTTCCTTAACAAGCTAGGGAAATGGTCCAAAAGTCATAGGCAAGGGGGGCTACGAATTTTGGTTTAATTTCTTCAAATTGGACTTCAATCCTCACTTGAATTAGGGTAATTCGGCTTCTACAAATTCTGTTATCGAGTCAATAATCAAATTGACATTTTTTCTCACCAATTGAACCATCCTGTTTCCTAATTTGCGATAAAAAACGGTCCTCTGAATTTTCTGGACAAAAACGGCCCTAGCTCGACTTTTTCCCAAAAAGTCTCAATTTGCAGAAACATTTTCGGAGACTGAGTCGACGTTCCTAAAATGACCTGTGACATGATAGAACTTTCAATTTTTGAAATCAGATTCAAATTCACGGTTAATTTCACTTTGGCGCGTTTTTAGCCTGACCTAGGCTACCGGGTAGCTTTTAGAAATTTTTAGTGTAAATGACCCATTGTCGATTTTCTTCGAGACATAATGAACCTATTCGACACATTGGCGACTCTCGATTGTCGTGAAAATCTCAAGGATTCAAATACGGACATAGGGTACCAAAACGATAGAAAAATCAGTCTAGTGTCGATCGATGAGAATCACCCATGTTTAGCCATACATCTCAATTGATTTGACCTATCTCTGATCTCTAAGTGATTTTTAACTGTGCCGTAATGACTTCTGTAGATGAGCACGGTCGAGTAGCCAATTCCTGGTTGAATCCTCAAGTCTATTGCATTAAAATCTTTTAATGACTTCCCTAAATAGTCTAGTTATCTCAGGAGTGATCAGTTTTGAGAATAACACTATAGACTTGTCATGAAAAGCTCGATTAATTTAATTGAAAGCAGAATGAAAAATCATGGGACCGTAGTCCACTTTGAACTTCCACTATGATAAATAATGGGATACAATTTCACCCTAAGATGGATCTCTCACCATCTTCAATTTGTGGATCTGAACCTCACAAACGGGATAACTCACTAAAAAATAACTCTTTTGGAAGAAGAAAACTGTTTCTTCCGCTACGCTGCTATGATATTCTTGCTTTTGTATATACTTCCTCATTGAGAAAGATTCCTATTTATAGGAGAAAAAGTAATCCCAATTGGAATTGTACTATATGAAAATCATGTAGATTTATCTCATAATCTCTCGTGATTTTGTAGATTTGAGAAGATCACTTTGATTTGTTTCCCAATCTCCCTTGATTTTCTGGATGTGAAAGATCATGTTGATTATCTTATGATCTCTCTTGATTTTTTTTTCTTTTTACTTTTACACACTCACTACTATACATATTCTACAATAGATATACATAATTGCGTTGGCCTCTCCAATTGGGAGTGACCTACTCAACAAATCTCCCCTTCACGAGCAATTTGGAGAGGGTGTCAAACCTGCAAAAGTTCGACAGGCTTGCATCTTCACTATAGACATAGATTTTGTCATCATATCTGAGCCGTTGTTGTCAGTGTGTATTTTCTTTAGTTGTAGGGCTTTTTCTTCCAACACATCACATATCCAATAATATCTGATGTCAATGTGTTTGGATCTGGAGTGGAAAGTTGCATTTTTGCTGAGGTGTATTGCGTTTTGACTACAAGATATACTCCTCTTGGTTATGGCCCACTTCTTGTAGGAACTTCTTCATCCACAAGAGTTCTTGACATGCTTCCTATCATAATATACTTTGCTTCGGCAGTAGATAGGGCAACACATTTTTGTAGTCGAGATTGCCATGAAACTGCTCCCCCTACAAAAGTCATTAGGTATCCCGATGTAGACTTTCTCAAGTCCACGTCCCCTGCCATGTTTGAATCTGAAAAACCTTCTAACACAATTTTACCATCACCAAAGCATATATAGTTACTAGAAGTACCTCAATGATACTTGAATATCCATTTGACTACTACCTAATGTTCTTTACCGGGATTGGATAGAAATCTGCTTACCACACCAATTGCATAGGTGATATTAGGCCTCGTGCATACCATTGTGTACATTAGACTGCCAATCGCTGATGCATAAGGAACTTTTTCCATTTTCTTCTTTTTCGTCTCACTTTTTGGGCACTACTCTAAGTTGAGTTTAAAATGATTTGCAAGTGGAGAACAAACTGCTTTAGATTTATTCATGTTAAATCTTTCAAGAACTTTATTAACATACCTTTCTTGAGATAACCAGAGTTTATGGTTTTGCCCGTCTTGCAAGATTTCCATCCCAAGAATTTGTTTTGCGGGTCCCAAATCCTTCATCGCAAAGGACTTGCTTAATTCCTTCTTTAAGTTGTTGATCTTGCTTTTATCCTGGCCAACAATTAGCATGTCATCAACGTAAAGCAAAAGAATGAGGAAATTTCTTGATGAAAACACAATGATCAGTGGTGGTTTTGTTGAACCCATTTTATTCCATGAAGGAATCGAATTTTCTATACCACTGTCTTGGTGCCTGCTTGAGCCCATAAAGACTCTTCCTCAGTCTACACACAAGGTTTTCTTTGTCTTTGATTTTGAAACCTTTCGGCTGATCCATGTAGATCTCCTCATTTAGATCTCCATGTAAAAACACAGTCTTCACGTCAAGTTGCTCGACCTCCAAGTTCAAGCTTGTTGCCAAGCCAAGGATAACTCGGATAAAGGACATTTTAACTACAGGAGAAAATATCTTGTTGAAGTCGATATCTTTCTTCTGAGTGAATCCCTTCACAACCAACCTTGCTTTGTATCATGGTTGTGAGTTACCTTCTTTAGTCTTAAGTCTGAACACCCACTTGTTTTTTAGAGCTTTTCTTCCTTGCGGCAACTTGACTAAATCATAAGTATGATTTTCTTCTAAGGATTTCATCTCCTTTTG
This sequence comes from Eucalyptus microcorys, assembly GCA_014182515.1. Lineage (NCBI taxonomy): Eukaryota > Viridiplantae > Streptophyta > Magnoliopsida > Myrtales > Myrtaceae > Eucalyptus > Eucalyptus microcorys. The sequence continues at coordinate 1,965,266 of CM024570.1, read as the reverse complement.
CATAGCTTTTAACCACTCCTCTTTGTGCTTGTGGAATACAGCTTCTTGGTAGTTCTCTGGTTCTCCCCCGTCAGTGAGCATCACGTACTCACTGGGAGAATATCTACAACTCGATTGTCGTTCACGGGTTGACCTCCTCAATTGAGGTTCTAATGGGACCTGTTCAACAATTAGTTCAAGTTTAGTTGAAGTAGTCTTACCTTCAATCCTAGATTCAGCTTGTTTGTTATTAGAATCGATAAGAGGAGCGACTGGGCCAAGATCAATAGGGTATTCGTCTGTTGATGGAGATTTCTCGTGCTTCTCGAAGTCCTAAATTGTCTTATCTTCAAGAAATACCACGTCCCTGTTTTTGACTATTTTTTGGTTAACGGGATCCCATAGTCTATAGTTGAATTCTTCATGGGTGTACCCCAAAAAATACATTGCTTTGATTTCCCATCAAGCTTTGATCTCTCATCCCTTGGAATGTAAACAAATGCTCTACAGCCGAATACCTTCAAGTGGCCATAAGAAGCATCTTTACTAGTCCAGACACTTTGTGGTACATCATCGTCAAGTGGAGTTGAAGGTGATTGGTTGATTAAATCAACTGTTGTCCTTATTGCCTCACCCCAAAAGTGGTTTGACAGCTTTGCGTTGGAGAGCATGCATCTGATTTTTTCACATATGGATCTGTTTATCCACTCTGCGACACCGTTGTGTTGAGGTGTTTTTGGTACAGATCTTTCTAGTTTGATCCCAAGATTTTTGCAATAATCTTCAAAAGGTCCTCGGTATTCGCCACCATTGTCTGAGCGTACACACTTCAATCGCCTGCTTGTTTCTCTTTCAACCTTCATATGAAATTGCTTGAAGATTTCCTGCACTTGATCTTTAGTTTTCAAGGCAAATGCCCACACCTTTCTAGAGTGGTCATCAATAAATGTTACAAAATAAAGCGCACCTCCAAGTGTCCTAGTTTGCATTGTGCATATATCAGTATGTATCGAATCTAAAATTTCAGCTTTTCTAGATGGTGGGGAATTGCTAAATGCTACTCTATGTTGTTTTTCCATTATGCAATCAACACAAGTATTCAACAGTGTACCTTTCATTCTAGATAGAAGTTGTTTTCTAGTGAGAATCTTAAGTCCTTTCTCACTCATGTGCCCGAGTCGCTTATGCCATAACTCGGTGGTGATTCCTTTTTCCTGTTACATTAACCTCTCCTCTACACAGCTTGAATTGTGTGATGTAGAGAGAGTTAGTCTTTTCTACTTTGGCTACAACCAAATTACCTTTAGTGAGCTTCCATTTCCCATCACTAAAGAAATTGTTGTAGCCTTCGTCGTCAAGCTTGCCAGCAGATATAAGATTGAGGTGTATGTCCGGAACATGTCTCACATCTTTGAGTAGTAGCCTACATCCAACATTAGTCTCCAAATAAATATTACCCATACCAATAATTTTGGACATACCTTTCTTTCCCATCTTTACGAGTCCAAAATTGCCAGTGGTGAAAGATATGAAAAGATCTTGACGAGCCGTGACATGGTAGGATGCGCCAGTATCAACTAACCATGTTGAATCTTGGGATGCAAGATTAATGGAATCATCACTTTGAATAATGATCACCTCGTCTGCAATATTTGCAGTGTCATTCGTCTGGTTCTAGTTAGCTTTGTTGATGTTATGACTCTTTGATTTTTCTGCTTTTAGCTTTCTGCATTCTCAAATGAAGTGTCCCAATTTACCACAATGATGGCACTTCTTGTCTCGTCTGAAGTTGGATTGGGACCATTCTCATTGCTGATTCCGAAAGTTTCGGCTTTTGCTTCTCCCTCTCCTTTCTTGATTTTCTTGTCGGTTAATGACAAGAGCCTCGGACTCAAGGTTGACTCCACTCTCTTTTCGACGGGATTCTTCATTCAACATTCTATCTTTTACCACGTCCATGGTAAGCTTGCCGTCGGGAGCCGAGTTGCTGACTGACACAACAAGTGTGTCCCAGCTATTTGGCGAAGAGCTAAGTAGTAGTAGTGCCTGCGATTCATCATCTAATGTCATCTTCATAGAGTTGAGTTGGTCTACTAAACCTTGGAACTTACTCATGTGTTTCGAGACACTGCTCCCGTCTTTGTATTTCAGATTCACAAGCCGCCGCATGTGATTTGCTTTATTTCGTGCCGTTGTTCTTGCGTACATTTTCTCTAATTTTTTCAAAGAACACCAACATCATGTTCATTAGCAAAATTTTGAAAAATGCTCTTATCGATCCATTGTCAGATTTGAGCGGCACACTTTCGATTGAGCACCATCCATTCACTTTCGGACATGGTTGTTGGTTTGCTACCAGAAGATGATGCCAATTTGGCTTCCGCTATAGGATCAGACTCCTCGGACGTTGGTACTAGTACCTCCATCAGTATCACAATTGGCCTCCAAAGGTCTTCAATGTATAGCAGATCCTCCATCTTTGGTTTCTAGATTGCATATTGAATGCAGTCAATTTTATCATGTTGCCAAAATTTTCCTCCATTTAATTTTGCACCGGAAAATAATATATAGAGCAACCTTGCTCTGATACCATTTGTTGGGAAAAAGAATGAGATTTGTGGAGAGGGCCTAGAAATTTTTCCTGCTACTATTTCTGTGAAAATTAAATAGGATAAAATATTGAATGAAAGCAGTAAAGATGAATAGTAAATAACACCAGAATTTTAACGTGGAAAACCCTCCAAGGTGAAGGGAAAAACCATGGGACCGTAGTCCACTTCAAACTTCCACTAAGATAAATAATGGGATACAACTTCACCCTAAGGTGGATCTCTCATTGTCTTCAATTTGTGGATTTGAATCTCTCACAAATTGGATAATTCACTCAAAAATAACTCTCTCTTGGAAGAAGAAAACTATTTCTTTCGCTACGTTGCTATGATATTCTTGCTTTTGTATATACTTCTCCGTTGAGGATGATTCCTATTTATAGGAGCAAATGCAATCCAAATTGGAATTGTATGATATGAAAATCACGTAAATTTATCTCCTAATCTCTCATGATTTTGTTGATTTGAGAAGATCACTTTGATTTGTTTCCCAATCTCCCTTGATTTTCTGGATGTGGAAGATCATGTTGATTTATCTTCCGATCTCTCTTGATTTTTATTTTCTTTTTACTTTTACACACTCACTACTATACATATTTACTACAGATATACATAATTGTGTTGGCCTCTCCAATTGGGAGTGACCTACTCAACAAATGTAGAGGGACGAATCCATGCTCCAAGAAGAGACGTCATGAAGGACTAGTAAACACCCGCTTGCTCTTGGCAACACTCATAGCCACTGTGACTTTCCCCGCTGGTTTGGTGGTTTCAAGAGGATATAACGGTTCTGGTGTAGAGCAAGACCATATGTAGTGAAGAAGACTATGTTCCATTTATTCTCGACATGCAATCCCTTCTCCATGTTCAACTCGAAGGTTGTGGTCATCATGCTCCTCCACTTGCAAGTCAAGTTGCACATGGAACCACCGTGTTTCCTACTACCTAATCTTGATTGCTCTTTCCAGGACAGGAAGCTTAGATTGGAACTGTGTCAACACTGACAATGAAGAGAGGAGGGGATCTCAATGTGAAGATTCGTGGAGGCCGAGGCATATACTTAGCCTATTGGTTTGGAGTGGAGCTTGGTGGTCAAGGGGCACAAGGTATCTTAACTAGAAAGCTTCGCCTAGGGAAGAATAAGTTTGACAGCAGCATGACTAGCTATAGCTACCCTAGCTTGAAAGACGAACTCAAGCTAATTGAAAGGATCTTTCTTTCTCCAATCCAGCATCATTTAGTAATGTTCGCTTGGTGAAAGGCCAACGTCAAGAAGGCAAGATTGGTTTTTGCATATTTAACAAAAAGGGCCATGACAAGGACGGGCAAAAGGCATGCCAGAGCTACAAGGTGATCTATTGAATCAAATTATCTTCTGTTCACACAATTATACTAGTAACGTAGAGGGATAAATCATCTAAGCTAATGAATAAGAATAGATCATGTGAAGAGAGCAGTCAAATTTATTTCCCACCTAAAACCTCAGAAAAACCTAAAGCAAGTTAGGATTTTAAGCTTTGCACTTCACTCTGGTCTGAAGCATCTAGAAGAAGTTGTGCTTATTCTTCACAGAGGCAGCTAGTAAGTTTTCCAATTAACCAAAAGAAGAGTAAGAAAGTTCATCGAAAAAAAAGGAGAAAAAAGGTATGAGATTTTGCGTGACTATTGCCAACTGTTCTAAAAGGTTAAACTATCAAATGAAAGCGTGATTTATTATTTAATTATTCTAACACCATCTCATGCTTAGTTTTGGTCTTTTACCTAGTACGAAGGCTGGAAATTTAATTGAGGAAAGCACGATTTGTTATTAGTTATTCTAAAACCCCCTCACACTTAGTCTAATCTTTTACCTAGTACTAAGTATGGAAATTTAATTGAGGAGGCAAATGGACCGAATAAGGTTTGAATTGAGGACCTCCAGCTCTGATACCAAGTGAGATTTTATGGGATCGCTGTCAACTATTTTAAAAGTTTAAGTTATTGGATAAAAACTTGGTTTATTATTTAATACCACTCGGCAGCCGTTGCCCTAGTTTCAACAACTTTTTCTCCCTCAGGGCTTCAAGAACCTTTGCTTTTCCTGGGTCACCACCTTTGGGCGTGACTTTAGGAGGGGTTGCCGGCTTCTCTGTGGCTGGTTTCACAGCAGCACTGCCAGCAATAGTAGATGTGGCAACTGCAGGAATTTTCCCACTCTTTTTGTCCTTACTCCCTTCCTTTGAGTCCTTCTCCTTCCAATATTTTGTGGGCGGTGGCGAGGGGGGAGGCATCGCATGAGACAGAGGGTGCTGTTTTGACTTGAACATAACTCGCCTCATTCTCGAAAGATCAGTGGGCTTTCCTGGCTTAGGTCCCTGAACGACTACCGCTAAGATCATTTTCTCGGCATTCCTCTTCCCTCTCTTCTTGATGTTTAGAACAATTTTATGGATGATCTCAGCTATGGCTTTCCAGTAATGTTTGTCGGCTTCCTTGTGGAATTTTTCTTGGTTGGCCATGTACAACTGACGGAGAATAAAGTAATGCTCATGAGATAACCTAATGAAGATTTTCTTATGGCGTTTTGGAAAGAATGAATTGGCGTGAGAAGAGTCACCGTGACTACTTGAGAGAAGGTATTAACTTCTCTCTCTCTCTTTGTTATTGGCCTTGTTCGCTTCGTAGTTGAGCTTCCTTATTACATAATCTCCTCAGTCAGCACACAGAAGGAACAAGGAAGGCAATGAGAAATCAAGACTGAAGAGAATAAGCTTTAGGGAAAAATTTTGTGTTTCTCTTCAATAATCCCTAATATACAAAGTTCTCTAGATATAGTACAAGATGCACATAATAAATGGAAAGAATGTATTCTATGAATCAATCCCAATCTCAATCTAATCCCTAATTGATTTAATGCACAATCACAATCTGAATGGATTGTCTATCTTGGATTGTCTATCTCGAGCATATCTTCTAACACTTCCCCTGAAGCTAGTGTCTTGTAGATGTTCAAGATGCCTAGCTTGCTCAACAGATGTGCGTGTTGTCTTTAACATAAAGGTTTAGTGAAAATATCCGTAGGTTGTTTTGAGGTTTCAATTCCTCTTGTCTTGATAATTCCATCTTGAATCTTTTCTTGAGTGAAATGGCAATCAACTTCTATATGCTTAGTGGGCTAGCCATTTGTGCATTCTCGATATACTGTTCATCATCTTCTCTCTAGGGGCGATTTTTGCCTTGTTCATTCCGCCTGGTATCTGGTTCGTCTTGGGTGCTACAGCCGCTCGTTTGCTCCAATTTTTGGAGGGTTTCTTCTTCTGCCTACCCTCCATCTTCTCAGCAAGCGGTTTCTCCCAATTTGCCCCCCAAGTGGAGTTCGAAGCTGCCCTACTCGTCACCTAATTTGCTGTTGCTCTATTATACTTGAGCTGCTTTGGTTTTGCTCTAGCTGGTTTGGTAGCTGGGCTAAGGACTTTGTGGTGGTGGTGGTGGGCCGTAAGCACCTCTCCTCTTCCTAGTCTAGCCCTAGTATGGACTCCTTCCCTTTGTCTGTACTGTAGAGGGTTTTGTTGGGCCGTTGGAGGGTTTTGCTTGCACCGATGGCTTCTTCCTCGACTGAGGTCCATCTAGGTGCTAGTAGTGGTAAGGGGTTTAGCCCTCCGCCTCGTAGTGAAGCAACTCGGCCTATTGGAAAGTTGGTTCAGCCCTTACGTTTTGTCGGGGGGCCTACTCCTGTCGGGGATGATTTCAAGTGTGGACCGCATTCCAGGCTGTCCTACGAAGGGCGATCCAGGGGCCATAGTCGTCTACTAAAAGGCCCTCGAGCAAGCCAGCTAGCTCTTCGAGGCCTCCCTAAGCCCGGTCTTAGGCCAATGTGGCGTAGCTGGCAGCAAAGGGGTACAAGCTGACCTATATCCCTCCTTCCTTTGTGGAGGACAGATCGGTTGTTAATCTATTCGGAGAGGTACTGCAAGCTGCGGACCTCAAGTGGAATAAGTATTTGGTTGGTTACTTTGTAGGGAAAAGGCTCCCATTTTAGCTCACCGAGCAAGCTTTAAAGAATACTTAGGGCTCTAAGCTGGTTGATGTGCTGGCCGATGACCAAGGGTTCTTCTTTTTTCCATATCCCGGACCCCTTGTTTCGAAGGAAGATATTGGAAGAGGGACCTCTCACCGTAGCTAGGGTTCCCCTCATTTTGCAACAGTGGAAGCCTCTTTTGGAATTGAAAAAGGATAAGCAATCTTCCGTCCCGGTGTGGATATAAGACTCAAGAATTTTCCTCTTAACCTTTGGTCTGCCCCGGTGATTATTGCAATAGCCAGCTCCATTGGCAAGCCCTTTTTATGTGGACCAACGCACAGAGGGTATGAGGATGATCTCCTTCGCAAGAGTTTATGTTGAGATTCATGCAAAATAGCGAGGGGTTTCCGTGGTTGAGGTAAATGTGGATGGAGTCTTGTGGGCTATTGTTGTGGAATACGAATGGAGGCCTATAGAATGCCTTAAGTGTGGAGTTTTTGGCCACAAATGTGAGGTCAACCCCAATCCCACTCAGGTGGCATCGAAGGTGCGGATTCAAGTTGCCCCGGCTTCGTTGGTCCCTGCTCAGCCCCTCGGTCTTAGGTCGGGAGGACCTTCTGTTCCAGAACAACCTTGGAGGTAGGTGATGGGGAAGAAGAAGAAGCCTCCCCCGGTGGACCTTAGCTCGACCATCAAGGTTAGCTCAAGCAATGAAGGGAGAACTATGAAGCTTAAGGCTGTGGTTGTTGAGAAGGGGATGCCTCCTGCTTCTACCTCGACCCGTAAAGCTTTTAGAGATCCCAAAATCTCTCAAAGACAAGTTGATGACCCCCCTTCCCCCCTCGGTTTCTTCGGAGGACATTGCTAGCCCTACAGAACCTGGCACGCCTGAGTTGCTTAGCCTGGTTGAGGACCTCGCAGGTTTGGATAATCTGGTCTCCTCTTTGGATGATGACCTGCTTTCACCGTGCCCCTCTCCGAAGGCTTCTATCGCTAATAGTAGACCCGAGACTATTCAGGACAAGCTTCTCACCTTGGCTCTTGATCCTCCCCCTCCGACGGTCCGTGCTGCTCCGCCTTCCACACGACGTAGCTCCTCTAAGAGGAGGTAACCTCCTTCTTCCCTTCTATTTTGTAAATATGTACATAGGTTGCTGGAATATTAGGGGCCTCGTCGCCCCTCTTAGACAAGCGGAGGTTCAGAATCTGGTTTTATCAAATCGGTTGGCTTTGCTTGGTTTAGTTGAGACTAAAGTACCACAGAATTTATTTAATTCTATTTCCGGGAATTTGGTGACGAATTGGTGCTGGTTGGCTAATTTTGAACACTCTCTTAGCGGCAACACAAGACGATACGCTAGGGTCCCAATTCTCTCAAGAATTTCAAACGGACCTACGTACCTCTGACTCAGTTTTCCCTTCTTACCAAAGTGCAAAGTTCCCCTCATTGGTGACACTTTTAGAAAAACATGATCACAAACTTGGAATTCCAATGACCTCTGGCATTTATCTGCGTAACTCTTCTGTTTGCTTTGAGCGGTCTTTAATTTGCCTCTGATAACTGCAATTGTATCCACTGATTATTGAACCAACTTTGGGCTTATAACCTTTCTTTCCCTGACTTCATCCCAACAAACTGGCATTCTGCACACTCTGCCATACAACGCTTTGAAAGGAGCCATCTGAATGCTCTGCTGATAACTGTTGTTGTAGGCGAACTCGACCAGATGAAGCTGTTTTTCCCAGTTTCCCTTAAAGTCTAGTACACAAGCTCGCAGCATATCCTCGAGGGTCTGAATTGTCCTCTCAGACTGGCCATCTGTCTGAGGATGATATGCCGTCTTGTCTTGTGAGTTTTGTACCTAAAGCACTCAGCAAGCTCTTCCAAAAAGCAGCTGTGAATCTTGGATCTCAGTCTGAAGTTATCATAACCAGCACTCCATGCAAACAAACTATCTGATGTACATACAGATCTATGTGGCTATCCAAACTGAGGTCCTTTTCATACTGCAATGAAGTGGGCTAACTTTGTCAATCTGTCGACCACTACCCAAATAGAATCGTTACCTCTCTGACTCCTCGATAGTTCGGTCACGAAGTCTGTCGTGATGTGCCCCCACTTCTACTCTAGGATCTCGAGAGGTTGTAGAAGTCCTCTCGACTTGCAATGCTGAGCTTTGACCTGTTGACACGTCAGACACTTGGCGACATGCTTAGCGATGTCCACCTTCATACCAAACCACCAATAATATTGACACAGATTCTGATACATCTTCGTACGGCTGGGATGAATGCTGTAACTGCTATGATGAGCTTCTGATAAGATCTCATCTCTAAGCTCGGCATCATCAGGTACAACCAAACGTTCTTGGAACCTCAGTGTTCTATCATCAGAAATCTAAAAGTTAGCCTTCCTCTTATTAGTGTCCTCTTGCAGAATCTTCTGAACATCTGGGTCTGTTGGTTGAAGTAACTTGATCCTAATCTGGACATCCGGCTCAATTCTAAGGGTGGTCATAAGATTTGAAAGGTGGCCTACCTCAAACTTGAACACCAAATCTCGAGCTCTCTCGATTAAATTCCACTCCTTAACCAACATATGAGCAACTGAAGACTTCTGACTCAAAGCGTCGACGACCTTGTTCGCCTTCTCGGGGTGATATAAGATATCACAGTCGTAATCCTTTAGAAGTTCCATCCATCGGCACTGTCTCATATTCAGCTCTTTCTGAGAGAATAGGTACTTGAGACTTTGATGATTGGTGAAGATCTAGAATCTTTCTCTGCACAAATAATGTTTCCAAATCTTTAGAGCGAAAATAATTGCCGCTAGTTCTAAGTCATGCGTTGGGTAATTCTGCTCATGAGGCCTCAACTGACGAGAGGTGTATGCAACCACTCTACCATGTTGCATCAGCATGCAACCTAGTCCTCTAAACGATGCATCACTGTAGATCTCGTATCTTCCAGGGCCAAATGGAATGGTTAGCACATGTGTGGTAGTCAGTTTCTGCTTAAGCTCTTGGAAACTACGCTCACACTTGTCTGTCCACACGAATTTCTCTTCTTTCTTCAGGAGTCTAGTCAACGGCGACGCTAATGCTGAAAATCCTTCCACAAACCATTTATAATAATCTGCCAAACCCAGAAAACTTCTGATCTCTATCACGGTAGTCGGTCTTGGCCAGTTGATCACTGCTTCAATCTTGGACGGGTCCACGGAAATACTTTCACTTGAAATCACATGACTTAAGAAAGCAACACGAATCAACCAAAACTCGTACTTACTGAACTTGGCGTACAACTGATGAACTCTCAGAGTTTGCAGTACCACTCTCAGATGACTCTCATGCTCTTCCTCACTCTTTGAATACACAATAATATCATCGATGAACACGATCACGAACTGATCTAGATATTCCTTGAACACTTGGTTCATTAAATCCATAAAGGTAGCTGGAGCATTAGTCAACCCGAATGGCATCACAGTGAACTCATAATGACCATATCAAGTAAGAAACGCTAACTTCGGAATGTCTTTTTTTTTTATCCTCAGCTGATGATATCCTATCCTCAAGTCGATTTTAGAGAATATCGACGCTCCTTGTAACTGATCAAACAAGTCATCGGTCCTCGGCAGTAGATACTTATTCTTGATCGTCACCTAATTGAGTTGGCGATAGTTGATGCACAAGCGCAACGAACCATCTTTCTTCTTTACGAACAAAATTGGTGCTCCCCAAGGTGATACACTAGAACGTATGAATCCCTTATCTAACAACTCATGCATTTACACCTTCAGTTCTTTCAATTCTGATAGCGCCATCCAGTAAGGAGCCTTAGAGATTGGCTCTGTCCCGGGTGCTAACTCAATCACAAACTCGATCTCTCTCTCTGGTGGCAGACCTGGCAATTCCTTCGGGAAGACATGTAGAAATTCTTGCACCACTGACATATCTTCAATCTTCAGTTCCTCTACTGTCATATCCACAATAGTGGCCAAGTAACTTTGAGAACCCTTGTCTAACAAATAGGTTGCTTCAAGCGATGTGATCAATGTAATCGAGGGTCTTCCTCGACTTCCAAAAAACTCGAAACTTTTTCCCTCTAACGGGTCAAACTGAATCGCTTTATGATAACAGTCCATCTTAGCTCGTTGCTTAGTGAGCCAGTCCATGCCAATTTATCAAATCAAAGTCAAACATGGCTAGGACTAACAAATCTATTTTCCCCTCTCGCTCACCAATCACTAACTTGCAACCAGAACAACCCAAAGCAGACAACACCTTATCCTTCAACGGTATAGATATATTAACCACTGACTTCAATAATACAGGACTTAATCCTATTAGCTTAACATACTGTTCGGCAATAAAAGAATGAGTTGCTCTTGGATCGAATAAAGCATAAGCAACATGATCATTCAGCAAAACCGTACCTGTAATCACGTCAGGCGCATCCTCTGCCTGACCTTGGGTGATGGCATAGAATGTTCCTTGAGCCGAGGGTCCGAGCCGTCCTCTGCGGTGTGTTCTGAGGCGCGTACCCTTTGATCTGAGCCAACGATGGTGGCGGTGGCAACTGCAGTTGTCCTCTTGGTCACCTAGGACAATCCCTGGCTTAGTGACCCTGTTGGCCACACTAATAACAAGCACCCATCTTTCGAGGGCACGGGGCTGTACCATGTTGCCTTCCATAGGAGCGACACAGGCTATTTTGACTTGGCCCTGATTTTCCAATTCCACCATTCCTGTTGGGTGGAATTTGAAACTTTCCTCCAAACATGGGCCTCTTCCCATGTTAGATCCTTTCTCTGTGCAAACTAAACCTCGATCTAGACGAGGCTGCTTGTTCGTTCAGACTTCTCTCTAATAGCTGGGCTCGACAGTAAACTTCTCGATAGTCCTTCAGATCCAGCGTCACCAGCGGTTGTCTCAGCTCTAGTCGAAGGCCAACCCTGAACCTTTGAGCTTTTTCTTCTGAGTCTTCTATAAGCCTCGGAGCACATTGGGAAAGCTCCGCAAATTTGACCTCATATTGGTCAACAGTAATTGCCCTTTCACGGAGACGCTGGAATTCTTCCATTTTTTGTTCTTGGGCGCTTCCCGAGAAGTACTGATCATTAAACACTCTGAGGAAAATGTCCCACAGCAGAACTACTCCTCCTGGGAACGCAGCATGTCTAGCGTCTCTCCACCAGGTACTGGCGTTACCTTGCAGCTGATGCACGACTTGGACTACTTTCTCTTCTTCGATGTACCTCAGTAGTGCAAAAGCCTTATCTAACTCTTGAACCCAAAGAGATGCAGCCTCTGGATCTCTAGTGCTCGTGAACCTTGGCGGGTTCAGCTTCAAGAACTGCTCCACTAACTTATGAATTGGTCTCCTAACGACCACGTTCCCAGGTGGAACTTCAGCAGGTGCAACAACAGGCGCGACAACGGGTGTGGCCTCAGCGGTGTGGCAACGGCAACAGTAGTAGTGGCTGCAGCAATGGCGGCTTGGTTCTGGGCCTGCTACCCTATCAGATCCCTTATAGCTTCGAGCACTTGCATGATCTCTTCCATTAGGGGCTGCTACCCCAGCACCAACCGGAGGAGGTGCTACTCCACTTGTGCTGGCTTCAGCCTGCGCTCTACCTCGGCCTCCTCGGGTATCGACCCTTGTAGGCGTTCTACCCTAAGTCACGGGCCTGATGGTATGCTTCTTAGGAGTCCTTTGCTCCTGATCGCTCATCTCGCAGGGTCCTTAGGGAAACCTACTTTCCAATTCCACATCGAATTAGAATTTCAGCGATCCACACAAACAAACAATTTTATCAATCAACTATCACAGACATGCACCGGCATGAATTTAAAGACCTTTCCTACTAACTATCCCATGAACCATCATACCTTATCACTCCAATCACTATCCTCGCTCTGATACCACTTAAACGAGGATGTCACACCCTGATCTTCCGAGCGTGTGCCCATCTCTTTGCGGTCGATTAATAGCGACGTCCCATGACGCATTGTGTCACGCCTCGAACCTCGAGCACACGCACATCCCACTGCGGTCGACAGAAAAGTGACTTCCTAGGACACGTCGCCAATCCATTCATTTTAATGCACATGCGAAAGCAGGTAAATAATCCTCAGACAAAACTCGATTGGGATAGAAAAGCATGATCACATTTTTAAATCCCAACCACACACCTTTATACATATCAAACCAGTTCATTTACAGGACTAGGCTATTAACAAAAGATCTATAAAAGATTAGTCCTAAAAAACTAAGCTGTCCTAAGACCAGTTAGTCAGATCCAGTTGCTAGCTCATCAGTCTTCATAGGCACCGGGGGCGTCGAGTCTTCCACCAACCCATCTGGAGGATCAACAGCACTCTCACCTAGAGCGGCATCTATGATACCAGGGGGAATATCAAAACACTTGAGAGGACCATCTAGGAATCCATTAGGTCTGTAGTGATACCACGCTCTGAATCGATGAGGGACCCTATGAGGAAGGTTCTCATTGACCCAGACAGTAGTCATCGCAAGTTCATAGACCCAATGACTTCTGGGATCGGCATAGTAAAAAACATCCTCTCAGTGACCTTCACTAGTCTACCAAAAAGCTCTAGAGGATTCGCCATTTAGGGACCTAAAAAGATTATCCCACAACGGGGTGAGACAATGTCTCAGCGAGTCCTACCCTCTAAGACTCGATTTGGAAGAAAATAAGCCCCAGGGTGCTCTAGCCACATAAAGAGGATTGATGACTTACCTAGCCTCAGTTCCTTCCTGCATGTCAGTACATTTCATAATTCAACCAATCTAATTAGTCCCAACAATTCAACTCAATCATACTATCTATCTTTTAATACCGTTTATCTAATCATTCGTCAATAAGACATATGCTTTCCAAAGCTGTAATATATAAATGGTAGCTCACCAAAGCTATAGTACATATAATAGCTCGCTAAAGCTGTAGCATATATAATAAACTAGAGAACTGGATAAACAATTCATTTAGATCCACGATACAAACTATCCTACAAACCAATTACGGTGCCAAAAGTCGACACCGGGTATTTTAAAGTTAAATACCAAAACTTCTCCAATTTCACTCAATTCCACACTTTTAGAATAATTATCCACAATTATCATTTTCACTAAATTTCTCAATTTAACATACAATTAGCACAAACTGATCGCACTATTGTGATCGGTGCGAAATTCTAACGACCAGGCCATCTCGGCAAAATTTTCAAAAATATTAAATAATTAAATTTAATTCCGTAAATTAAATAATTAAATATTATATTATAATAATATAATTTAATAAAATAATATTTATAAAATTAGAAATAATTAATTAATTAAAAATAATTAATTAGGGCTTAAACAAGATTATACTAATTTAAACATACATTTAGCCCTAATTAATTAACCACTAAACTAATCATACAACTAATCTAATTAACATTTAAATAATCTAATCTAACCACCTAAACTTAGACTAATCTAAACACCCCTTAAGCATAATTAACTTACTAAGCGAGGTTTAAAGGATAAACTCACCGGTTTTGCGCACTAGTGAGTTCACGGCGACCGCGACGCCAAGGCAATCGATAAACCCCGAAGTAGCGACACCAACAGAGGCCGGGAAGACACCAAAAATAGGCCTTGAAGCCTCCAAGGTCTTGCTGGATTTCTCTTCTGATCTTGGATCGGCAAGGGCTGGAAATGGCGGCAGTTGAGGCTGAATGGCGAAGGAGGAAAGCGGCGGACGAGCGGAGGTCAGGTGGGTGCAGGCAGTGGCTCCGATGGTTTGACGATGGCTAATCGACGATCAGGGACCTTTGGGACAGCAGTTGGTGGCGCGAGCTGGGTGAGACGGCACACGGACAAGCTGGATAGCGAGCGGCGACTAGCAGCTTGCAACAGTGGACGGAGCGGTGGTTTGGTGGCTGGACAAGCGTGCGACGGCAAGGAGGGAAGGCTGGCTCGATTTTGCTGGTTCTTGGGAGCTCAAAGGAGGACAACAATGGAGAAAGTGAAGTTTATTGGAGAAGAAGAAGTGGTTGAATCAAAGGGGGACCCCAAGAGCTCTTAAGGGCTCAACACTTGCCCTTCTCTCCTCTCTCTTGCCCCCACCATGGCCGGCCCACCCCTCAACCATTTGCCCATCATTAGCTTCCTCAACAAGCTTGGCAAAGTTCCCAAAATGTCATGTGCCAAGGGAGTTACGAATTTTGGATATTTGTACATCAAATCCAACCAATTCTCACTTAATTCCATCCAATTGAAGCTCAATTAAATCGGTCCATGTGTCCTCAACCTTCTTATGTCTTTTTCCCATCAAATGATCCAACTTGCATCCCAAAGATTCGATCAAAAATGGCCTTCTGACAATCTTGAACAAAAACGGCCTTATTTTGCTTTTTTGCCAAAAATCCCGGTTTGCAAAAAAAAATTCTGAAGATGAGTCAACGTTCCTAAAATGAATTGTGACATGACAGAACTTTCAATTTCTGAATTCGGGTTTAAAATCACGGTTAATTTCAATCCGGCGCGATTTGAGCGCGTCTTAATCTACCGGGTAGCTTTTAGAAATTTTCAGTGCAATTGACCCGTGGTTGATTATTTTCAAGCCACTACATAATCTTCGACACATTGGCGACTTTTGGCTGCCGTAAAAATCTTGAGGTTTTAATTACGGACACATGGTACCCAAAACGACAGAAGAATTGGTTTAGTGCCGGTCGACGAGGATATTGAAATCAGGTGGAATCACCTACGCTCTAATCACATATCTCAGTTGAATCGACCTATTACTGATCTATGTTCGATTCTGACAGTGTCGTAATGATCACTGCAGATTAATACGGTCGAGCAATTGATTCATAGTCAGATTCTCAAGCCTATTGCATTTAAATTCCTTAACGACTTCACATGATAGACTAGTTATCTCGTGAGTGATCAGCTCAGAGAATTGAACTATAAGCGCATCGATGAAAAGTTCGTCTCATTTAATTGAAAATAGAATCAGAAATTTGAGATGTCACATATTGCCAAGCCATTCGGTTTAATGCACATGTGGAAGCAGATATATAATCCCTAGACAATAATCAAATGGGATAGAAAAGTAGGGCCACAATTTTCTTCAATTGAAAACACAACCACACTTATATACATATATAACATAACCAGTCAAGTCTTACATATTACAATACAAACAAACTCATATAAGGTCTGTCAAACAAGGGGGGTTTTCAAATAGCTACGGGTCTTCGTCCTCCTCGATTTCACCTTCTTCCACACTTCAATTGGAGCCTTCAGCAGACTGCATTGGGGACTCGGGTACTTCAAGAGATGGGTCTACCGCGTCTACGATCGAGCCTTGAGGAGGATCTGCAGTACCCTTTCCAAAAGAGACCTTTAGAACATACAGAAGTATCTCAGATTACGGGATGGGACCCTCTCTCTAGCCATCCTAAGCCTTGCTATACCATGACCTGTATTGATAGGGCACCTTGTGGGTGAGACCCGTGTCGACCTAGGCTATGGACTTCACCAGAGGTCTAGCCCCTAGGGCTCCCATGCAACGGAATATAAGAACTCTACTCCGTAACTTTCTTAGGTCGTCTAAAAAACTCAGGAGCTGCCATCTAAGGACCTGAAATGTTGTCCCACAACGGGATGAGATGATGTCTTAGCGAGTTCTACCCCCTAAGACCTGACTAGGAAGAAAATACGCTCTAAGGCTGCCTAAGCACAACATGAGTCGGAGGTCTTACCTTTACCTCTATTCCTTCCTGCAAGTCAGTATAATTGACATTTTCAACCAATCATTTCAACACATCAAGACAAATCGAATCATCAATCAATCGACTCAGTCGATTACATGTCATCGATACCATCCCCCAGTCATCTTAATAAATACTATCTATAAAGTCCGATCATAATCAGGACTGCTCATTCTAAGCTGATAGTAGATAGTATAGCTCACTAGAAGCCGCCGCAATAGATAATATAGCTCGCCAGAAGCTGCCACAATAGATAATATAGCTCGCCAGAAGCTGCCTCAAATACCAATATAATATACTAAATATGCTCGCCAAAAGCTGCCACAAATACCAATATAGTATACTATTCGAATCACCCTTTTTATCATTTTTGATAAAAATAATCATGTGTAAGTACACGGTCGACCTTAGCCAAAAATACAATATTTTCACCTTTGAAAATCCCACTAAGTTCAACAGTCCACAAACCCATTTTTGGCGCTGTAAACCGATGCCCGGTAATTTCCCAATTAATTATAGAAATTAAATAAATTTAGGAATAAATTCCTAAAATACAAATCATACAAAATCTGCACAAATTAAAGCTCAATTAAATAAACAGATCACACCATTGCAATTAGCATAAAATTCCAGTCGCCGACTATCCCGGTCTAATTTTCGAAAAATAAATAATTACGAAAATTAATTAATAAATGCAAATAAATAGAGCTTAAGCCCGTAAAGCCTAATTAAAAGCCGAGACGAGCTTGGAAAATTTCCGAACTACTCTAGATAAATACTAGAGCTTGTCTAGGCTCTAACTACACTACTCTAACCATCTAACATGTAATAATAATTAATTAAATTGCTAATCTAATCTAACTATTTGCCTAAACCATGTTAGTCTAAATGTCATTAACTTACTAAGTAAGGATTAGTGAGTTAAACTCACTTGTTAAGTGATCCACTTGGATTGAAATGATGAAGACGCAGAGGAGCTCGACAAACTCTAAAGCAAGCTTGCCAACCGGGGTCGGAAAAGCCTTGAAAACGGGCTGAACAGTGCTGCAGAGACCTATTCGGCTTGCTTTCTATTTGGTGCTGGTTGGTGGCTGCCGAAGCTTATTTGGTGGTTGGCTGAGGCAAGAACTGGTGGAGACGAGCTGAGGGGGTTGAACCAGGTCCAGGTAGGGTTGATCGGTGGCAGAATGGTGGTGCACGAGCACCGGCTGAGCTCGACAAGGCTTGAGGAACACTGACCAAGCAGCACGGTGAACGGGAACGACGAGGACGCGCGAGAGGCGAGCGAGCGACGGCAAGATGATGGCGTGCGATGGTGACTCGACGATCGGACGGGCTGCTGGCTTGATCTTCTGGGCTTGCTGGTGTTCGAACAGCACAAGGGAAGAAGGAAGAAGAGGTCTCGATGGGTGCTGGAGGGAGAAGGGGACCGGTTCTCAGCTGGAGGGGGCCACCAATGGCCTTATCTTATCTCTTTGTCTCCCTTTGGTATGTCCCACCAAGTGTGGCTGGCTTCCACAGTAATCTTTAGCCTTCAAGCTTCCTCAACAAGCTAGGGAAATGGTCCAAAAGTCAAAAGCAATGGGGCTACGAATTTTGGTTTAATTTCCTCAAATTGGACTTCAATCCTCACTTGAATTAGGGTAATTCGGCTTCTACAAATTATGTTATCGAGTCAACAATCAAATTGACATTTTTCCTCACCAATTGAACTATGTTGCTTCCTAATTTTATGATAAAAAACGATCCTCTGCTGAATTTTCTGGACAAAAACAGTCCTAGCTCGACTTTTTTCCAAAAAGTCTCAGTTTGCAGAAAAATCTTCAGAGACTAAGTCAACATTCCCAAAATGACTTGTGACATTACGGAACTTTCAATTTCTGAAATTAGATTCAAATTTGTGGTTAATTTCACTCTTGCGCGTTTTTAGCGTGACCTAGCCTACTAGGTAGCTTTTAGAAATTTTTAGTGCAAATTACCCATGGTCGATTTTCTTCAAGCCACAATGAACCTATTCGACACATTGGTGACTTGATTGTCATGAAAATCTCGAGGATTCAAATATGGACATTGGGTACTAAAACGATAGAAAAATCAATCTAGTGCTGATCGATGAGAATTTTGTAATTTAGTGGAATCACCCACGTTTAGCCACACATCTAAGTCAAACCGACCTATCTCTGATCTCTAAGCAATTTTTAACTGTGCTGTAATGACCTCTGCAGATGAGCACGATCGAGTAGCTGATTCCTAATCGAATCCTCAAGTTTATTACATTAAAATCTCTTATTGACTTCCCCAGATAATCTAGTTATCTCAGGAGTGATCAGCTTTGAGAATAACACTATAGGCACGTCGATGAAAAGCTCAATTAATTTAATTGAAAGCAGAATGAAATTTCAGGATGTCACATGGTCTGCTTCTTTTGGGTCTTCTCGCAATGCGAGAAAGATTGATAGGGCCCTGGTAAACCCTTGTTGGAGTCAGGCCTTTTCCTTCTCAGAGGCTTCCTTCCTTGCTCCTGGGATCTCAGACCACTCTCCTATGGTGGTCAAAGTGGAAAACCCGGTGTTTTGGAGGAGGCCTTTCAAGTTTTTCGATTTTTGGATGAAGCACTCGGACTTTAAGGCTATCGTGAAGGAAGTTTGGGAGGCACCGAGACAAGGGGTTCCTATGTTTAGGCTTGTTTGCAAGTTGAAAGCCACGAAAAGTCAGCTCAAGCATTTAAATAGAGATTCTTTTGGAAATATTTCCATTAGGACTTTTGAGGCGAGGAATGCTTTGAATTGGACTCAGGTTGGCCTCCTTCAAGATCCTACCAGTGTTGCGCTTACGGAATTAAAGAAGACTCAACACTGTGCCTTCTTGGAGCTTCGCTCTTAGGAGGAGTCCTTCTTTAGACAAAAAGCTAGAATTAGGTGGCTTAAGGAGGGCGACCGAAATACGAAGTTCTTTCATCACTATGTCAATAAGAGACATATGAGAAACATAATTCTTTCTATAATGGATACCTTGGGTAACCAAATTACTGAGCCGTAGCTAGTCCAGCAACACTTTGTGGATTACTTCCAGGACCTCCTCTTGCCTCGGCTGGAGCGAGAAGCACCTTTGGTTATGGAGATTCAGGAGGTCATTCGCTTTCAACTCAACGGTGACCATCTCTCTTCTCTTACACGGTCTGTCTCTGACCTTGAGATTCGAGACACTCTCTTTTCTCTAGCTCGGGGTAAGGCCCCAAGCCCAGATGGTTTCACAGTTGAGTTCTTCAGGGAGAACTGGGGGATGGTTGGTCAACTGGTTACGGCAGTCGTCAAGGATTTCTTCACCTCCGGAAAACTCTTGAAAGAAGTCAACAATACCATTTTGGTTTTAGTGCCAAAGGTTCCTAATGCGTCTTCTATTGACAACTATAGACCTATTGCATGTTACAACACTATCTACAAGCTTATTACAAAAGTGTTGGTGAATAGGATTGCTACAGTGCTGAAGGATCTGGTGAGCCCGTCTCAAAGTGCTTTTGTTAAGGGATGGCGGATCAAGGATAACATCATTTTGGCTCAGGAACTCTTTTCCAGCTTCCATTTAAAGCATTATACTCCCAAGTGTGCAATTAAGGTAGACTTTAGGAAGGCCTATGATACCATGGATTGGTAGTTTCTTGAGAGTGTTCTCCTTGCTTTTCATTTCCCTGATTACCTGGTGTAGCTCGTCATGACTTGTGTTCGGACACCTTGGTTTTCCATTGCGTTGAACGGGGAGCTTCATGGTTTCTTTCCTAGTGGGTGTGGCCTACGTTAGGGTGATCCCATATCTCCCTATTTATTCACTTTGGTTATGGAGTTGCTTTCTGGGATACTTGAGAAATGCTTGCTACACCTGGATTTTAGATTCTTTTGGAGGTGCAGACCTACTTCCTTCTCGCATTTGTTCTTTGCAAATGATGTTTTCCTCTTTTGTGAAGGGCACCGACCATCTGTGATGCTCCTCAAGGAAGGCCTACAGACTTTCTCTTCCTGGAATGGCTTGCAACTGAATTCAAGGAAAAGCGAGGTGTTCCTGTCTGGAGGCTCGCCAGCTTTAAGGAATCAAATCTTGCTGGAGCTTGGTTTTCCAGAAGGGAGCTTGCCAGTCCATTACCTGGGAGTACCGATTATCACGTCAAGGTTGGGAAAGTCGGATTGTGCTACCCTTGTTAGACGCATCACAGCAAGGGTACAATCCTGGACCCATCGTTTCCTTTCTTTTGCTGGGCATCTACAATTGATTAGGTCAGTTCTTCATGCCATTCAGGCCTATTAGGCTAGTATCTTTATAATGCTGGACCAGATCGAGCGTATTCTCAGACAATTCCTCTGGAGAGGCCTCGAGTTGAGCAGAGGGGGTGCCAAGGTCTCCTAGGATGATGTGTGCCTCCCTAAAGTGGAGGGCAGGCTTGGTATTCGGAGACTACGCGAGTGCAACAAAGTGGTCATGCTCAAACATATTTGGAATTTGTTTTTAGATAATGAGTCCTTATGGTGCAAGTGGGTCCACTCGACCTTCGTAAAAAGGAGGAATTTCTAGGTCGTAAAGAAGCCGACCTTTTGTTCTTGGGCTTGGAAGAAGCTCCTTCAACTCGGACAGAAATTCGGCTTAGCTTCTTTTGGAGGATAGGGGATAGCTTATCATTGTCACTTTCGTTTGACAACTGGCACCCTAGGGGCCCTTTAAACTTATATTTCTCAGATTCGCTCATCTATAGTTTCGGTCTCTCTAGATAGGCCACGATGGTTGACCTCTTCTCTGAAGATGGCCAAGCTATCAGGTTAGTCTTGGAGTCTTGGGATTCGCCTCTCCCTTCCTTGTCTAGGAGCCAGGATCGTTTTTGTTGGAGGAAGGACTCATCGGGCATGTTCTCGGTCGGCTCGGCTTGGGAGGCTATAAGGTGGAAGAAGTTTCGCGTCAATTGGCATCCTTTCATCTGGAATAATGCCGTCCTGCCTCGATACCAACTTCACCTTTGGCTCATCACCAAGCGTAGGCTTCCTACCCAATCTCTCCTTTTGTCTTATGGTAGGATTGATGCTGCTTCCTGCCCCTTTTGCAATGACATGCCTGACTCTATGGATCATCTCTTTTTTGGGTGTCATATTACAGCTAGTATTGCTTTCTTTTGGGTGGCCATGTGTAATCTTCCCTGGCGAAACATGTCTTGGGAGGAGAATATCCGTTGGGCCAATACCTTGCTTTCGAGTAAGGAGTTTTATAAGTGTGTTGCCCGTTTTTCTTTTGGTGCACTTTGCCATATCATTTGGAAGAATAGGAACAACATTCTCTTCAGGGGGGAGACGCTTTCTATTCTGGCCATAAAGAAATATCTTCTTAAAGTCGTCAAGGACAAGGCTATCACCTTCAGGAATGTGGATGACTCCATTAGAAATAGAAGGCTACAACGCTCTTGGGATTTAGACCCCATTATCTTCTCATCTAGAGATCTTCAACTGGTTGTCTAAGCTACTAGTCTTTCTTGGTTGCCTTTGACTGGCGGTTGTTTTTGCCGCTTGGCGTTTGTTTTTTTTCGGTGTTTCTTGTTGTAGCCGTTTGACCTTTTCTCATGGCTTCCTTTCACTCATAATGAGCTTGTTCATCTTGAGTGCAAGTTTTTGAAGCCGCTTCATTTGTATAGTTTGGTCTTTTCCCCAATATATTCCTTACTTTTACCTAAAAAAAAATTCTATATGCTTAGTTCTTTCATGCACTATGAGATTCACTGCAAGTTTGAGAGCCACATCATTGCCACAGAATAGCTTTGTTGGTCCCTTAACTTGTACCAGAGATCTTGAAGTAAGCCTCGTATCCATACTATCTTACAAATAGTTTTCTCCATGGCTCAATATTCTACTTTGGTTAAAGATAGTGACATGGCTGGCTGCTTCTTGGTCTTCCATGAAAGAATAGATTCTCCCAGTTAAATGTAAAAACCAGTGATGGATCTTCGACTCATGAGACAAGTCGCGTACTCCGCATCGCGATATGCCATCATTTCCATGTTGCATTTCCATGTTGCATTTCCTAGATAGGAGTATCTCGGGTCTTAGGCACTTCTTCAAATATTTCATGACCTTCATAGCAACATTCATATGGGATTGTTTTTTATTATGCATAAATAGACTAAGTGTTTGCACTGCATAGGATATATCAGGCCTAGTCATAGTTAAATATATGAGCTTTCCAATGAGTTTATGATAACTTGATTAATTTCTAAGTATAGGATCATCATTTTGAGAAATTCTCACATCATAATCTGTCATGGTTAATTTAGTGTTCTTCTCAATTGAAATAATAGCTAGTTTGCATCAGGATAGACCTACCTCTGATAGAATCTCCACTATAAACTTCCGCTAACTGAGAGAAATTTCTTGGTCGGATTGGGCAATTTCAATCCTAAGAAAGTATTTAGATGCCCCCAGGTCTTTTATATGGAAGGTAGAATGCAAATATTCCTTAAGGCTATCTATTGGAATTTTATCATTTCCCATGATGAGAATATCATCAACGTATATCATCAAGTAGATAGACAGCATACCTTTAGTCCATATGAATAGGGCAAAATCATATCTGGATTGTTTGAAACATGCAGTTTTGAGAGCGTTGGCAAACTTGGCATACCACTACTTGGAAACTTGTTTCAGATCACAAAGAGATTTATGGAGATGACACACTCTATTCTCTTGTCTCCATAAACCCTGAGGAATATCCATATAAATTTCTTCATCCAAATTGCCCTAAAGAAAGGCGTTGTGCACGTCCATTTGGTGTAGCTGCCAATCATCAATGGATGCAACTGATAAGAAAGAACAAACTATGACATCTTTAGCAATTGGAGAGAAAGTCTCATGATAACCGAAACCTTCTAGCTAAGTAAAGCCTTTAGCCAACAATTGAGACTTGTAGCGTTCAATGGATCCATCGGCATAATATTTAATTTTGTACACCCACTTGCATCCAATTGATTTTTAGTTAAGAGGCAGCGTGACGAGATTCTAGGTTTGATTGTCGATCAAGGCCTATGATTCTATTTCCATAGCCTTCTGCCACCGTGGATTAGTGGATGCCTCATCATAACTAGATGGTTGCCTTTCTTCTAATATACAACTAATGTGACATCTATATTCCGATGAAAGCTTATGGAAAGAAACATAGGATGAGATCGGATAGTGAGTACCTAGTGGATTGACTGTGGCATAGACATAGTCCTTTGTCCATGTCAGTGGTCGTGTAATGTGATCGAAACATCGTGGAGAATCCGTTCTCAGTGGATGAAAAGATACTTCTTTAGCAGTGGGTTCCGGTAAGGTACTAGGAACTTCTTCCTCAATTGGCATATTGTCATATATGTGCTCCATAGCGTTCTTCGGAGTCAGATTCTCATTCGAAATTAGAGCTGTTATTGGAGGAAAAGTAATATTCTTCGGAGGTGTTGTTAGAATATACTTAGAATCTAGAGACAATTCTTTCTGAGATAAGAAATGGTGAGGATTAGTCATAATGCCCAAATCTTCATTTGAGGATGCCCTTTCATGAAATGGAAAAACATCTTCATGAAAAATAACTTCACTACTTGCAAAGAGTTCCCCTTAGGGCCATAGGCACATCATAAACCTAAAGTAAGCCTTAAAAGATAAGCAAATAGGTGGACCAATAATAATTAAACACGAATAAGCATAGGCGCCAACTAAGGAGGCTAGATAGGCCAACTCGGATTGTAGACTTAATCATGAGTTTGCATAAAAAATCTAAGAGGAAAAGGCCCATAAATAGGAGGAGTCATCCTCACATTTTGAGGTTAGCCATTTTCTCCTCTCCTTTCTTCTCTCTTTCATGCCTTCCTCATTAAGCCACCTTAGGAGCCGTCCAGTCACCAAAGGAACATCTTGGAGCTATGTCCAAAAAGTTGTAAGTAGACTTTCCTAACTTGTCATGACCCCAACTCCATCTCAAAGGTCTTAAGTGGCAAGGGTTATTTTCACGACGTCCTAGGCTCATTGCTGTCCTAATTATTTTTATCTTATTATCATGCACATGCAGAAATGTGAATTAACAACTCCCTAGACAAACAATAGTTGGAAGACTATGACATATATCACACAGAACACGCTAATTTATATTATAATAGTACTTTTACAAGCACTTTCTCTACGAGCAATCTTTTCTTTTTACATCACACTAAAGTTTCCACATAGGCCAGGAGAATTTCCTATCTCCTCTAGCACGACTGTAGCTCCCAAAACTAATGTGAAACTTCCATGCCTACAACACTGAAAGATGAGGGAATGAGTCATAAGAACTCAGTAAGTAAAATCCCTAACTCTATATTAGGAAAACATATTATCATCAAAGCCTAGCAAGTACAACAATTGCAAACAATGTCGATGGCAAATCAATAGTAAACTTATTGCTACATCTCGACTACATGCAAATGCCCATCACGACATGCTTCAATGCATGCTTATCTTTGGCTTAATAATGAACAAATCAACATATCATGCTTATGCATAATTGGCACTCATGCAAATTCATTTATCGTCATCCTGGCTCGACCAGGCCCTCCCGGCTCAACCGAGGCTTCCAGCTTCTTACTAGGCTTTTTGGCTTGACTAGGGCATCTCAGCTCGACCAAGAATTCTCAAGGCTAGCTTTCTGAGGCTTCCAAGTTCAAAACCCAAGCATCCTGACTCAATCAAGGCATCCTAGCTCAACCAAGGCATTCCATTCGGTGAACAAGGCATCATCGCTAACGCTGTGTGGCAAAAGGCACTTTTTCCTCTTTAAGTGCACACATATATGCATCAGGCAAGCCGGTCCTTATTTTTTCTCTTAGTCGACAAATGCATGGCCTTTAGACAAGCTCAATCATTCATGAGTGTCATGAACGCTTATACTCCACTGGCAATTATGTTGAGAACGATCCTTGGTCTATAACTTGAATCGATCACCTAGCGTCGATCCCCATACTGGACAAGGCTCGGAACGACATGCCTCAATGCTAATCCAATACCTCAAGGCTTGGGTACACCTTGCTTTAGTGACGATTCCAAGCTTGACGGACCTCAGCTCCGACCCGATGTGAATACACATGTATCGAGAATGACCCTCGGCTCACGATTTAATTCAATGCCAAGTACAAAGTCCCCGCGTCCATTTGGACTATAGAAATCGGCATGCTTGGTGCCTTACTAAGACCTCGTGGATTTGGGCGATTCCTGCACCAAGCGAGACTTGGATCCAACATCCTATTTATGTCAAAATCAAGGTTTTATGGCTTGGGTGACTTTGTCTTGCGATGAACTCAACTCGGATGAACCTCGGTTCCATTCTGAACATAAATGAGTCAAGCACACGACCATGTCCCATAGCATGCAAGATCAAACAAAAGACATTACACACTACTCATGGCTTAACAGGTGAGCAGTTACCTAGTCTCAACAATGGGATTTACTTTCTTAGAGGAAAAAAAAGAATCTTACTTACCTTGGCGAACCTCGAGGACCAACTTAGATTAGCTTGAGGCGTTAAGGATGCAAGGTCGAGAGAAAAGGAAATGGAGGAGCACACAACCATGTCCCATAGCAAGCAAGATCAGACAAAAGACATTACACACTACTCATGGCTTAACAGGTGAGCAGTTACCTAGTCTCAACAATGGGATTTACTTTCTTAGAGGAAAAAAAAAGAATCTTACTTATCTTGGTGAACCTCGAGGACCAACTTAGATTAGCTTGAGGGGTTGAGGATGCAAGGCCGAGAGAAAAGGAAATGGAGGAGGAAGGTGGATGTGAATGACAAGGGGTGTAAAGTGGTGGATGTGAATGGCAAGTGGTGTAAAGTGGTGGAAATGAATGGGAGCCTCTCCTATTTATAGGTATCAAGCTAATCATTACTCATCCAAGCGGTCCAATCACATTTGTTAGAGTGGCACAGCTATGCCATTGAGGTGGCAAGCCTAAGTAAAAAGATGGCATACATATTTCAGAGAGGTGGCACATCTAGTTTCCATGAGGTGGAGACCTAATGACCTCGTGTCATTAATTGAAGCTTTGCTTGTCTCCATTCCATTGGGCCATAAGAGCACTTTGCTCATTATTAAAAGGGACAAGTCATGATGCATAAGTGGCACTCTAAAAAGATGAGCTAACATCAAGGCTATAGGTTAGCTATCATTTGCCTAAGATGTATTATTTTCATTGGAACATTTAGCCTAGATTCCTTGCTTAATCCCCAAGGTGGATCTTTGGTAATTATGGCCAAATCTAGAAAAATCTAGATTGGATGATATGTCACCCTTCTTCTTGAGGAACCTAGGGTGTTCTAGAGAGTTCCATTTTGTCTACAATTACACAATATGACAACTATGGGAAATAGGTCATTGGAAGTGCAACCGGGACCGAGCAAGAGCTTTTTGTGTACATCCTCTAATGACCATTTCAACACAACCGAGGTTAGTGGCTAAGCTTCCCTTGGTATAGTTGCCATAGGCCAAGTTGCCTTTCTTGGCTAATTTGGTGGCCTAAAGCACTAGCTTAACGACCAGCCTTTAGATCGACTCCGGTCAGTCGGATCGAATCTTGAATTAGCCGTAGGCTTCATCCAGGCTGACTCCTTATTGCCATGTGACTGTTTGAGATCGGTTATATTTATGCTCGACACATAATCATATGGAGTCGAATCATGGTCATCCAT
This sequence comes from Eucalyptus microcorys, assembly GCA_014182515.1. Lineage (NCBI taxonomy): Eukaryota > Viridiplantae > Streptophyta > Magnoliopsida > Myrtales > Myrtaceae > Eucalyptus > Eucalyptus microcorys. Next base: position 1,938,168 of record CM024570.1, on the reverse strand, counting down.
GACCAGTGCATGACCGTGCAGAATCACCCACGATCAGCACATGATCATTTGGATTGATCCATGATCGTCGACTGATCCGTGGTGGTCATGACCATTTCTCGATCCACCCTAACGGTCAGGTAGTCATCTATCGATCAAATCGCTTGAGTCCATGATCATGGTCATAGGATTGGTCCATGACTGTTCCTTTGATCAATCCATAATTAGCATATGACCGAATCCTAGAACGATCCATGGTTTATCCTTACCATCGGCACAACAACTTTTTAACCATTTCTCGTAGGTCAAAATCAGGATGTCACAACTCTCCCTCCTAAAACAAAATTCATCCCCAAACTTTCAAAACATACCTGATTCATGAAATAGAAATGGGTACTTGCGTTTCATGGCCTCTTCACTTTCCCATGTTGCCTATTCCATGCCATGGTGTTGCCATAGGACCTTTACTAAAGGAGTGGCCTTATTTTTTATTACGTGCTCCCTTCGATCCATGATTCGCACTGGCTTTTCAACATACGACCCTTCGTCGTCAACTTCTATCTCATTGAAGTTCAGCATGTGTGTTGGATTGGGCTCATACTTTCTTAACATAGATACATAAAACACATCAAGTATTTGAGCAAGATATGGTGGCAACACCAACCGGCAGGCCAAATTCCCAATCCTTTTTAGGATTTCAAATGGTCCTATGTACCTAGAGCTTAGTTTTCCAAAATGGAATATGCCTTTCAAGGGTGATACCTTGAGGAAAACATGATCACCTACATGAAATTCTAGAGGTTTTCGTCGTCTATCCATATAACTTTTTTATTTCCCCAGGCAGTTCTAAGCCTATCTTTACTTACTTGCACAGTGTTTACTGTAGATTAGACTAACTCTAGACTAGTGACTTTCCTTTCCTTAACCTTCATCCAACAGACAAGAGTTCTACAAACTCAATCATACAGTGCCTCAAATTGAGCCATGCCAATGCTTTGCTGATAACTGTTGTTATAAACAAATTTAACGAGATGTAAATGTTCATCCTAACTTCCTTGGAAGTCAATTGCACAAACTCTTAACATATCTTCCAATGTTTGGATGATCTTCTTTGTTTTGACCATTCGTCTACGGGCAATGCTTAAATTTTCTATAGCATTCCCAACTTGATCACAGTTTCGTTGCGCACTTTGATTATTATCCTTCTTATTATGATATCAAAATCATAAATAGCCAACACGACTGGGTCTACTACTTTCTTTTATTGCATATAACGACCTTATACTCTCTGCATCCTATAGTGGGTCGTACTTCATTCCATGGTCTTGAAATTCCTTGCTTCCTCCTAACTAAGTTCATATACTCTCCCTTAGGTTAGAGGACAATTATCTTGCTGCAGGACTCCGTTTTGTGGTGTAGTTTGTGGCTGCTGCAACGGCATCATTTGTTGTCAATATGCACAATCTCTTATCTTGTGGCCTTTCTGACCATAGCCATAATAAGGTCCTATCCGAGCTAAATAGGGAGTGTTGCCATGTCGTTTCCCACAAATGTGGCATGTCTCATCTGGAGCGGAAATCAACCTTAGTTTCTTATTTCTCTAGTAGGGACATTCTTCTTCTTACATCGACCTCTTGTCACGTCACTGATTGACTTGAGAGGCTGGAGGACAAGGACTTCTGTGATAAGTTGTTGTGGCGGCTCATTCCAGGAATCTTTTTCTACCAACTAGGCTCGTTCATACAGCTCATTGGAGTCCTTAAGGTTCAACAGTACCAATTGGCTCCGAATGTCCGGCTTCAGGCCATCTTGAAATCTTTTTGCTCGATCCACAGGGTCTTCAATTAGTCTAGGAGCATACATTGATAGCTTGACAAATTTTGCCTCGTACTGATTGACTGGCATGTTCCATTGCTAGAGTTATAGAAACTCTGCCATCTTCTTGTCTCAAGCACACTCAAAAAAATATTTTTTGTTGAAAGCTTGGATGAATGCGTCCCATGTTATAGGAGTGGCTTTAGGGAATACTCTTCCCTTTGTTGTATCCCACCATTGACTGGCATTACATTGCAGTTGGTATACTACCAATGTCACTTTGTCTTCGTCTGTGCACCACAAGAGTGCAAATATCTTTTCCATTTCTTTAATCCATGATTTGGCCTCTTAGGGATTTCCTGTCCCGACAAATCTTGAGGGCTGCAACTTTAGGAATTGCTTGACCAATCCCTGCATAAGACGGTCACCATTGTTATTTCTATTACCAGGCGTAAAGGCATTGGTGGAAGCAGATACTAATTACTATTGAGCTTGCTGCTCTATCAGGCTTCCAATGGTTGCTAATGCTTATAGAATTCCATCTAATTAGGGGTCCTCTTTCAACTTTCTTTTCGGAGTCACCTAATCTTGAGCACTCATGTTGTTTACTAATTGGATAACTACAGGAATTCTAGGGATGTTTTCTTTACGAGCACAAGAAAAGATTAGTAGTTCCAATTTATCGTTAGGAACATCTATCAAATAAGACAATCGCATGCATGGAATGATTTTCCTAACTAACTATCCCATGACTCCCAACACACCTTATCACTCCAAGTAATAACCCTGATCTAATACCAAAAACTATCACGACCCCAACTCCATCTTCAGGGTCTTGAGCAACAAGGATTATTTTCGCGACGTCCCAGGCTCGTCGCCATCTCAATTCTTTTTATCTTATATCATGCACATGCGAAAACGTAAATAAACAACTCCCTGGAAAAATAATAGCTAGAAGGTTGGGACATATATCACATGGAACACGCTAATTTATATTATAACTAAACTTTTACAAGCCTTTTCTCTACGGGCCATCTTTTCTTTTTACATCACGCTAAAGTTTCCACATTAGCCAGGGGAATTTCCTATCTCCTTTAGCATGATTGCAGCTCCTAAAACTAATGTGGAACTTCCATGCCTACAAGACTAGAAGATGAGGGAGTGAGTCTTAGGAATTCAATAAGTAAAATCCCTAACTCTCTACTAGGAAAGCATCTCATCATCAAAACCTAGCAAGTACAACACTCGCAAATAATATCGATGGCAGATCAATAGCGAACTTATTGCTATATTTTGACTACATACATATCACAACATACTTCAATGCATGTTTACCTTCGGCTTAATAATGAACACATCGACATATCATGCTTATGCATAATCGATACTCATGCTAATTCATTTATCGTTACTTTAGCTTGACCAGGCCGTCCCGGATCGACCGGGACTTCCAGCTTCTTGTTGGCTTCGGGCATGCATGACAAAATTTCTGGCCAGAAATTGATTTCTCAATTTCTATTCCATGGACGAGTTTCTGAGTAAAGAAATGCATTTGATAACAATTCAAAATTTCTATTTCTAAAATAAAAATTCGTTTGATAACAGAATAAAATTTCTATTTCTAGGAGCGGTAATGACCAGCGTCCTATGGCCGGAGTCCAGGGTTCGACGACCGGCATTCAGCATCCCATGATCGGCGGCCGGTGGCCGAAGTCCAAAGTCTGATGTTCAGCGTTCGGAGCAAAGTCCGATGGACACCGAAGTTTGACGACCGGCAATGGGTGTCTAACATCCAGAGTTCAACATTTGACGTCTGACATCCGGAGTTCGACAACAGGAGGCCGGCGGCAAGTGGCTAGTGGCCGGAGTTTGGCGGCGAGTGGCGAGTGGCCGACATCCGGCAGTCGGTGGCGAGCGGCGGCCGATCACCAACGAACATGCAATGGTTAGTGATGAGCCTCCGGCATCCAATGATTGGTGATGAGTAGCCAACAACTAGTGGGCGTCTGGCATCTGGCAACCGGCGGTTTGCGACGGGCGACCGAAGTGTGGTAGCTGACGGTCGACGACTGGTGGCTGGCGGTTGACGGCTGGTGGCCAGGGCCGGTGGAGGGCGGCTGGCAATCGGCGATGGGCGTTCGGCATCTCATGGGCGGCAAGTGGGCAATAGGCAGTGATGAGAATGAACGATGAGAAAAATTTTGATTTTCTTTTTTTTGTTCCAGAAATAGAAAAGCTAAAAATTTTAACTTTTGATTTTTGCTCCAAATCTATTTCTGAAATAAAAATCTGTTCTAGAAATAGAAAAATGAAATTGCGTTATCAAATGGATTTATGTTCAAAACCTGTTCTGGGGAACAGAAAAATAGAGAAACATAAATTTTGTCATGTGCACCTTTCCTAGCTCGACCAGAACATCTTGGCTCGACCAAGGCTTCTTAGGGCTAGCTTTTCAAGGCTTCCAGGTTCAAAACCTAGGCATCCTAGCTCAACTGAGGCATCCCATTCGATGAATGAGGCATCGTTGCCAACACTATGTGGTGACGAACTCTTTTTTCCTCTTTAAGTGCACGTACATATGCATCATGTGAGTTGGTTCTTGTCTTTTCTTTTAGTCGACAAATACATGGCCTAGAGGTGTGCTCAATCATTTGTGTGTGTCATGAATGTTTATACTCCACTAACAATTATGTCAGGAACGATCCTTGGTTCGTAACTTGAATCGATCGCCTAGCGCTGATCCTCATATCAGACAAGGTTTGGAAAGGGGTGCCTCAATGTTGATCCAAGACCTCGAGGCTTGGGTACACTTCGCTTTAGTGATGATCCAAAGCTTGATGGACCTCAACTCCGACCCGATGTGAATACACATGTATCGAGAATGACCCTCGGTTCGCGGTTTAATTCAACGCCAAGCATAAAGTCCCCGCATACATTTGGACTGTGGCATCCGGAAATTTGACAACCCTCGGATATGTGACAGTCCGTGACTAAGTGACGAAAGTACCGTCGGACTGTGTCATTGGTATCATTTACGGACACCGTTTTATTTTCATCATTGGACCGATGTGTTACATTTAGTAACGGTTCGACCGTCGAAAATTTCCTTTATGTAACGCCATGATCAAGACCCTCCTCTACCGGCATGTATACCCTGCAAACCGAAAACTCTTGTATACATTGTTTCGATGACCCAACACGACTAAGCACGGCCATACATTTACGTAAGAATTCCTCCACGTTCATTGACCTACCATGCATGGCCATGCGGCCATGTTTTTCCTCCCTCGTCGAAGCCGGTCAACTACGGAAGAAGATGTTGACCAAAAGGCCACGTTTTCTTCTTTGGTGGCAAGTAGAGGGACTTCTTGGAAGGAAGTGCGGCCACGTATGTGCATGAGCTTCGGCAGGTGGCACCAAAGGAAAGAAGGCTCACCACATGAAGACACGGCTACGTGCGGTGTCACCGTTTCCTGCTGCCACCGAATTTCTTAATTGACTGAATTAGCCGACTAACCAAAGGAACAAAAGGCTCGTACAAAAGAGGAGGAGAGAGAATGAATGAGCGAAACAAAACAGCGAGCGAGAGAGAGATTGAGCGAGAGAATTTGTGAGTGAGCAGCGAGCAAAAGTGAGGCAAAAGGAGGAAGACCACCCTCTGCCTGTGCTCGTGCGCTGCCGCCGTCAACACAGCTTGCCTTCGCCACCGTTGAGCCATGTCTGCAACCCGCAACCCTCCTGTTTTGCTGCCGTCGAGTCGTAGGACCTAAGGCAAGTTGAAGTCTACCGAACTATATAGTGTAATGCTGTTGCTGTCTTAAGAAGTGTATTGATAGGCTGGATTGTTGGATTTTGATGTTGAGTGATGGTTTATTGAGCAACCGAGACTATTTTGTTGTTGAAAGATTGAGGAAATGCTCCGGTTTTTCATATATGGTTTCGATTACTTTGGACTTCATCAAAAACAGATTTGGCGACTATGAAACCTTGAAGAATTCGGCCATTGTTTTGATTTGGAAAAGAAAAACCTTCCGACTTGCTTTTGAAACTCTATGTACTATGGCACCGATTTCAAATGTTTTAAAAATTGCACGGTGCTTTCCAAATATTCGAGTTTTTTATCAATTTGTCGAAACCATTGAAGGTCGGGTTGATATCTCGAGTTTACCATACGAGTTTTTAAATTTGGTTATCGCTTTTGAACAAAATTTGGCCATAAATTGATTGGAAAACCTCCCGACCCTTTTCTGAAATTTTTATATACCGAGGTGCCGTTCATCAATGTTTCAAAAAGAAAAAAAAAAGGTTTTGGCACTCTCGAAATCTCGAACTTTGATGTGAACCAAATTTTGTAAACCACTAAGTCAAGAGTGAGGTTTAGACTTGCCAATGTGCCGAATTCTAATTTCTTGTTTTCACAACTCTTTTCAATTTTAGTCACGAATTGCAAGCGCAGTCCATGAAATTGCACGTGATTGAAATGCATTGGAAGGTTAACCGTGGAAGTGGACCTACGGGTTTGATATTTTGCTGCTAAGCTTTGCAAATTGATTCCATTGACATGAAAATGGCATATGATTACAAAGCATGCCATTGTTGCATTAGAAGTGTTTTTGGTATTGAAATAATTTAAGATGTTAATGTTGCCGTTGGACCCTCGGGTCAACAATGCCGCGGGAGTCGGGAGGCCTAAAGGCTCGAATGAGTCGATGTCCTTTGGATGCCTGGGGTCTGTAGTGCCCCAGAGGTTTTCCCCGGGAGCATCGGGATGCCCGGTTGTATGCATGTCGGTACGTAAATTCGGAGGGTAGGGGTAACCATTTTCATGGCACGCCCTGGAGATTCCTCATGATGCCAGGTGGGGTGTGAGATGCCTGGAGGTGTGACGTAACACGCTCCGGATGCCCGGTGGCCTAGTGGCGGAATGCCAAAGGCTTTCGCGACGCTAAGTTGGGTGCGAATGCCCGGAAGGATGCAAACATTGGTCCTTTGGGAGGTGAAACCTTTTGAATATTTAAAACTGATGGCTCTACTAAGTGTGTGTGTGGTCTGGTTATAGGACTAAATTGTATGGCATAGAATGAGACGTGTCATAATAGTTTGGCCCTATAATCGAGACTTGTGTGACTGAAATGATACATTCTAGTTTTGAAACTGCATTGCCATTGCTTTGAAAAGTTTTATCGACTTGATGTATTGTCATTCTTTGATTACCTATTTTATCTATCTTGCATGGACTTGGATTGTGATGGCTTGCATAGTATAGCTTAGTAGATCTTCAACTGATGGATGGTTGTACTCACCCCTTTTGGGGACTAACATTTCAGACTAGACAAGATGCCTATGCTACCCGTACCTCCTGGCACATTTTATAGAATCCCGGTCGACCTGCAAGTGGAAAGGTTAGAGCATCACCATCCCAAAGTGCGAGGGTTGTCCTTTATATGAGTGCGGGTGTTGATAGTGTTTGACGTTGGTCCTCCCGCCGGCCTCATACTACAGGAGTATTTGGCCGTTTTTGCCCACCGAGATGGACGCACGCTGGGGCCGCTACCACCGCCGCTAGCAGATGGACCGGATGGATGGGTGGACTATGAGCTAGGGTCAGTAGAGGCAAGAATTTTGGACGCTGACACTACTTGATGGACTTATGTATATAACTGTTAGAAATGTCGGGTAACTTTTGAAAGGTAGCCGGGTATAGAAAACCACGGCATTTTTGGTGTACCAACTAAATGATGTCCATTAGGTTTATGTAAATAAAAGTGTCTGGCTTTTACTTATAAAATGTTTAATTGGTGTGCATCGTTTTTTAATATAGGAAAGGAGATGTTGGATATGCTTCCGCCATGTTTTGTGCAGGGACCAATGGAAAAGATATAAACCCCCAGAACTTATGGACTTTGTGAAATGTTATGGTATCAGAGTAATAGACTTTCAGGACAAGAGAAAGGATGTGATCTGTGGCCACCCTAACGGATCGGGGGCTATCGAGGGGTGCCACATGGACTATAGAAATTGGCATGCTTGGTGCCTTACCAAGATCTCGTGGATTTGGGTGATCCCTATATTGATCAAGGCATAAAATCGACACACCTCAATGTGAATTTAGGACCTTGTGGCTTTAGGCGACTTTCACACCAAGTGAGACTTGGACCCGGCATCCTATTTATGCCAAAACCAAGGCTTTATGGCTTGGGCGATTTTTCGTTGCGATGAACTCAACTCAGATGAACCTTAGTTCCATTTCGAACATAAATGACTCAAGCACATGGCCATGTCCCATAGCAAGAAAGATCAAATAAAAGACATTGCACACTACCCACGGCTTGATGGGTAAGCACTTACTTAGTCTCAACAATCGGATCTACTTTTTTAGAGGAGAAAGAGGAATCTTACTTGCCTTGGAAAAACCTCGAGGAACAACTTAGATTAGCTTGAGGGGTTAAGGATGCGAGGCCGAGAGAAAGGAAATGGAGGAGGAAGGTGGGCGTGAATGGCAAGGGGTGTAAAGTGGTGGAAATAAATGGGAGTCTTCCCTATTTATAGGCACTAAGCTAATCATTACTCATCCAAGTAGCCCAATCACATTTCTTAGAGTGGCATGGCTAAGTCATAAGGTGGCACACCTATTTTAGTGAGGTGGCACATCTAGTTTCATGAGGTGGAGACCTAACGACCTAGTGTCATTAATTGAAGCCTTGCTTGTCTCCATTTTATTGGGCCACAATAGCACTTTGCTCATGATTAAAGAGACAAGTCATGATGCATAAGTGCACTCTAAAAAGATGAGCTAGAATCAAGGCCATAGGTTAGCTATCATTTGCCTAAGATGTCTTATTTTCATTGGAATTTTTGGCCTAGATTCCTTACTTAATCCCCAAGGTGGATCTTTGATAATTATGGCCAAATCTAGAAAAATCTAGGTAGGGTGATGAGTCACCCTTCTTCTTGAGGAACCTAGGGTGTTCTAGAGAGTTCTATTTTGTCCACATTTACACAATATGGCAACTATGGGAAATAATTCATTGGAAGTGTAATCGGAACCAGGTAAGAGCTTTTTGTTTACATCTTTTAACGACCATTTCAACACACCCGAGGTTCACGGCTAAGCCTCCCTCGGTGTAGTTGTTGTAGGCCAAGTTGCCTTTCTTGGCTAATTTGGTGGCCTAAGGCGTGGGCTTAACGATAGACCCTTAAATCGACTCCGGCCGGTTGGATCGAATATTCAATTAGTCATAGGCTTCATCCAGGCTGACTCCCTATTGCCATGTTACTGTTTGAGATCGGTGATAATTATGCTCGACAAATGGTCATATTGAGTCGAATCATGGTCATCCATGACCGATGAATGATCATGCGGAATCACCCACAACTGACGCATGACTATTTGGACTGATCCATGGTGGTTGTGACCATTTTTCGATCAACCTTGATGGTCGGGTAGTCATCCATCGATCGAACTGCTTGAGTCCATGATCATGGTCGTAGGATTAGTCCATGACCATTCCTTTGATTGTTCCATAATCAGCATATGGCCGAATCCTAGAACAATCCATGGCTTATCCTTGCCATCAGCACACCGAATTTACAACCATTTCGCATAGGTCAAAATCGGGATGTCACATAACTCTTCGATAAGGCGATGTGCTACGTGTGTCGATTTAGAATGTTGTCATCACTTACTTGTTTACTTATATGTTGTGCTTGTTGCATGTTTTCAATTACTTGTCTTTGCATCAAATAAATCATGGTCTCACATGGGTGTCGAGCACACCTGGATGGCGAGAAAAGGTTTCAGCAATTTAGACGTGTACCAAGGTGGGTGCATGACGCACACTTGATCTCAAAACAACATTGAAGTGTGTTGATACTTGGGAAAGCATCATGTCGATGCTGAAGCTGGAGCAAACGATTCTAAGTCAAGACCATGAGCCCGAATCGTATTTGGCATGAGTCTAGTTTAGTAGGGCATAAAAGTCATTGATTCACTTTGTATGGCACGCCTTCGAGCCTTTTATTCGACTAATGATTCAAGATAAAAATGGATTGATTGATTTTTGAATGCATGGACACAAAATGGACTTTTACTGCTGACGCTGGGGTTAGCTGGGTTGTTGCCTAGGGTAAAGCCCTAGATGCTGTCTGGATGATACGGCCCAAGTGAGATCGATGCCTGGGGGTCACCCCTCGTGCCATCCTGATAATGAGATTGGGACGATGCTGGTTGCCAAGGAAGAACCGATGCTCGATTGATACCAGAAGAGTCGATGAATTTCGACTAACTGATCGATTGAAATAAACTGGAAGTACATGTGTGGTCTATGATTGATGCATGTGTGATGCTTGAGTTAATGCTTGCAAAAGCTGGGTTTGTTTTGATATGTGTTGTTGAGTCTTTGCATCAATTTGAGCATATATTGCATTGAATCACTCAGTATTTGAATGAGTCTTACGTGATGCATGTATTTCTCTTAGTGACCAAAATGATCGTAAGCCATGGATCTTTGGAATGCTTGTTCTTATGCACTACTCCTTGTCTTTGATGCTTGAAAGCACATAGATGATTGAGAGCCTTTTATATGCATAAGCAAGGCAAGGCACGAACCTTGCCATTGATTAGCCATCGACAAGTGGGTGGTAATCTTGTATACAAGGATCGACGATGAGACATCCTCCTATAGGAGAATTAGGGACTTCTACTTACTAAGTCATTGACTCACTTTTGTTGTTTTCACCATTTTAGGTGTGTGATGGATGAACCAATTCGGCTACCCGTTCGTCCTAGTCTTTCCATCAATATGGTTACCACCGTGACGGACATAATAAACTTAGAAGAGGATGTCACCTATTGAAAATATACCACCACCATATGGGTCCAAGAAGGGGTAGACACCTCGATTCCCCACGTGTGCGAGGCTTGGTGCCTCATTTTCTATTGGGATATCATCAGTCCCATTCATGGCATTGTCCCTCCGATGGATCCCAGGAGTGCATCGTAAGGGAATGGACTTAGGATGGGGGCCATTTTTGGAGGAGTTCGATAAAGGAACTAGGCTACCCCAACCTCTTTTGATCGATTATGTATGGTGAAGAAGATAAATAGCCCAGGACTAGAATGGACATGTAATTACAACGACTTTTGATATGTAATTATATGTTTGCTTTGATGCTTGGCCTGTATATGTTTTACCTGACTTCCATGTTTGTTTGTGTACGGGGACATGTTTATGATTTGCTTCCGCATATGCTTAATCAAAGATAAAAGATTTTTGGGATCCTCGACTTGCTTGGGATGTCGATGCTAACCCACCGGATCACACTCTCATACTAGGGGTAAGGCAAGGGTGTGACCATCCAATTTTGGTATCGGAGGGGTTAGTTGCTTGGAGTGATAAGGTGCACTAGGAGTTAGGCTAGTTAGTAGGGAAAACACCATACATGTATTCGCTTGAGTGAATTTTTTATGCTAACCTTAACCCCCTAACTTTGGTATTGCTATAGCTGTCCATATCCTTTCGTATAGGTATTCCTTAGAATTTCAGTAGAACACCATGAGTGCTTAGGATCAGTCGACTTCTAAAGGAAAGTCAAAGCAAGATCCCTAACTTGATGGAATACTGCAAGCCTTTACGGCCATAGGAGGATTGATGGAACATCAAGTACAACAACAAGTTAATGGTAATGGGAATGATAACTGACCGATGCAGGGACTTGTGGAACAATTCCTAAAGTTTTTTGGGACTAGAGACCCTAAGGAAGCAGCATCATGGATCGATCAGCTAGAAAATATATTTGCATTATTAAAGTGTTATGACAAGGACAGAGTCATGCTAGCGGTGTATCAACTACAAGGTAATGCCAACTATTGGTGGAAAGCGACTCAAGGGAGGATATTCCCAGATGGCACAGCTATTACTTGGAGTGCTTTCATGGAAGCATTTAATGGTTAGTATTTCTTGGAATGCACTCATGATAGAAAGATGGCATAATTCATGTAGCTCCGCCAAAGTAATATGTCAGTTGAACATTATAAGACAAAGTTCTCTGAACTATCCAAATACGCTCCCGATTGGTTGAGGATCCCGTATACAAGGCTAAGCGATTTTGAGATGGATTAAAGCTTGAAATACGAAGCCAACTTGTGCCATTAAATCTAAAAGATTATGGTAAGATATATAAGAGGGCTCAATTAATTGAGAATGAAGCCATAGAAAGCGGAGGATCAATCTTATTATTCTGCCTTGAAGGATAAGAATCAACGTTTAGGTAAGCAACTGATGATGGGGGACAAGCGTTCCTTTATTTCCAATAAGAAGAATAATAATCATAAGCCCTCATTCACTTTGAAAGATGGATGTTGTATTTGTGAGAGGCGTCATGGGAATGCTCCATGTTATGTAAGGATAGGAGCTTGCTTCAGATGTGGCCAGCGGGATCACCACGTTAGAAACTGTTCGCAACCATAAGGGATGCAACAACAATCTCAGTAGCCACCAGTGAGGGTTACACCTCAGGGTAATCCTAATCATCCATCAGCACCAAGAAGATTGCACGCAATCACCTGAAAGGAAGCAAAGAATTCCTAGACCATTATCATAAGAGTGGCGTTGTAGATACTTGGACCATTTTGTTATAATATTTATTGACGACATTTTTGCTATACTTGAAAAGTCCAAGTAAGCGTGAGCAATATTTAAGAGTGGCGCTGTAGATACTTCGAGAACATGCAAGATATGCCAAATCCAACTAGTGCAAATCTTGGCTAAACCATGTGGTATTTTTAGGCCACGTAGTGACCAACGAATAATAATAATTAGAGTAGCACAGTGGAAGAATGGTGGAGCCAAAGAAAACATGTTTTGAGTCTATGTCCTGGACTATAAAAGAAGTTGAGATGAGCAGTTACGCCTCATTGAATTTGCCTAAAATGATAGTTATTAGCATAGTATCAGTATGGTACCATTCAAAGCATTCTATGGTCGGGCTTGCAGGACTCTAATATGTTCGGAAGAAGTTGGGGAAAAGAAGATCACTAGTCCAAATCTAGTTCAACTCACTTTAGATGTCGTTCAAACTATTTGAGATAAAATTAGAGCCGTCCAAAGTCGTCAGAAGAGTTATGCCGATAATAGGTAGAAACCCTTAGAGTTCTAGGTTGGCAACCATGTTTTTCTTAAGGTATCGCCCATGGAAGGTATGTCTCGTTTTGATAGAAAAGGAAAATTGAGTCATAAATTCATAAAACCTTTTGAGATACTAGAAGGGGTAGATAATATGGCTTATCGGTTGGCTTTGCCACTAAAGCTTGCTCAGATCCATGATGTCTTCCATCTTTTCGATGTAAAGGAAATACGAACCTGATCCAACACATGTGCTAAATTTTGAGGAGATTGAAGTAGATGACAGAGTGTTCTATACTGAGGAGCCAATGCGGATTATGGATCGGAAAAAGCAAGTTTTGAGGAATAGGGCCATTCCCTTAGTTAAAATAATATGGTAACACCACTGGGTAGAAAAAGCAACCTTGGAGAGTGAAGAAATTATGAGACAGTCATGCTCACTCATATTTGAGTCGGGTACGTATTTAAATTTCGAGGACAAAATTTTATTTAGAGGGGGAGAAATGTAACATCCTTGATTCCATACCATGAGAATAGGGTATGAGGGTTGGTATGTCCTAACTCGGCTTGTATCATGATGTCTTATTAACTAATATGTGGTTGTTGAATTTATGCATTAGACATGAATCGACCCTTCGATCATGAGGTTTAGTAGTGGACTAATCTCACACTATCGTGAACATGAAGAATGATCATGGATTGGTTATGTATGGATGGTGCACCGATAGCGGGTGGTTCCACACGAAATCTATTTTGACCATGAACAATCCACAGGTTGATCCTGTTCATAATGAATCAGTTGTGAATTGATCAAGTCCACATGACCAAGTGACAACCAAGGGTCGATATTGGGAATCAATGGCATAAACCTTGGATAGATCAAGGCATGGTATGTTTGCCTTTGGACCTAGTCTGCCCGACCGAGACCTGGTTAGGACGAATGACTAAGCCCAACCACAAATGTCATTTTTACCACGGATGTCATTTTTAAGATATCCAATAGATCAATCTAAATCGGAAATGGTCATGAACAAGTTCAAGAAGACCATCGACTTAGTCACACTCATTTGGGAAAAGTTAATGAAATTTTAACATAAACCTCGGTTCTCATAGAACCGTCAATTGTGTACAAATATGAATGACTTATCCAATTAGGTGATACCCTATGTTAGTCTCATAATTGCCTTAGATGAGATTTTGACACAAACAAATTAATGCAGGTATGAATCATTGGATAAGTGTCAAGAGGTAATTAGAGTTCATAATCTTCCATAATATTTTGACCTAGTCCATCCTTATCCATTATATGCCACATGCCATTTGCAAGAAAGAAGTGTCATGCCCCGATCCTCCGAGCGCGCGAACATCCCTCTGCGGTCGATAGAAATATGCGACTTCCTAGGACTCGTCACCAACCCATTCTTTTATTATGCATGCGGAAGCGAAACAAATCCCCTAATAACATTTAACTTGGGATAGAAAAGCAGGCAATCAATCACAACCAAACAAGCTTTCTTATAAACACATAGGTTTATATATAACACTAGATTGTCTACAAATTAGACCGGCTCAACAAGAAAGGAACTGTCCTAAAACCAACTAGTCAGACATGTTCGTCGATTCTTCGATCTGCACCTCCACAAATGTCCATGGCTTCCAGTCCTCCACGACCGCCATCTAAGGACCTGAAAATGTTGATCCCACGATGGGTTGAGACAATGTCTCAGTGAGTTCGACCCCCTAAAACTCGATTAGGAAGAAAATACACAAAGATGCCTAACCACTCAAGTCAGAAGACTTACCTCGCCGCTGATCCTTCCTGCAAGTCAGTACAATTCAATTCTCAATCGATCAATCGATCCAATCAATCGATACAACCAAACCATCAATCCATTCACTCAATTAATTCACTCAGATCGAAAACATCGATCAATCGACTAAGTCGATTACATGTCATCAAGACCACTCTATGGTCATCCCAAGAATTCCAACTCAAATCTTACTCCCGGCTCAACGAGCCGAACCTAATCAATCCTTAGCTATTATTCACGGTCCAAAGGACATGACCTATCTTTAGGTGGTAATCACGGCCCAATGGGCTCAACCTTTAATAGGTGGCAGATCACGGCCATATTAGGCACGACCTTTATCAGGTGGTAAATCGCGGCCCTAGTGGGCACAACTAATTCCAATTTCTGTGGTAAATCACGGCCCTAGTGGGCACGACCGATTCCAATTTCGATGGAAAATCACGGCCCAACAGGGCACAGCCATACTTTGGCGGTTTTCTAGATCCACTCACAACCTTTCATGATCAAAATTCCAATCGAATACCGACACTAAATAATTTTGGGATGAATCCCCACATAAACGTCAATTCACTCAATTACACACTTTTGGAATAAATATCCACAATCATTAATCACTCAATTTCTCAATTTAACAAACAATTTGCACAAATTGACTGCACTGTTGCGATCAGTGCGAAATTCTAACGACCGGCCATCCCGGCATAATTTTCGGAAATATTAAATAATTAATTTTAATTCCGAAAATTAAATAATTAAATAATATATTATATTAATGTATTTTAATAAAATAATATTTATTATTTAGAAATAATTAATTAAAAATAATTAATTAGGGCTTAAACAAGATTACATTAATTTAAACATACAATTAGCCCTAATTAAACATCCACTAAACTAATCATACATTTAATCTAATTAACATTTACATAATCTAATCTAACCACCTAAACTTACTTAGACTAATCTAAACACCCCTTAAGCATAATTAACTTACTAAGCAAGGATTACAGGGTAAACTCACCGGTTTTGCGAGCCGGTGATTCCACGGCGACCACGACGCTAAGGCCGTCAATAAACCTCGAAGCGACGACAACAACGGAGGCCGGGAAGACACCTAAAACGGGCCTCAAAGTCTTCAAAACCTTGCTGGCCTTCGCTTCGATCTTGACTGAACAAGCTGGAACCAGCGGACGAATGGGCTGGAAACGGCGAGAGATGAAGGTCCGACGGCTTAGGGGCAGCGTACGGCTGATGGACGGCGGCAAAGAGGCTTGGGAGCCTCAACCACAACGATCCAAGGCGGTCCCGGGGCTGGAACAGCAGCCACAAATTTGTACTCCCTCTACAACTTTGAAAAATTGGTCTCTGGAGGAGAAACAGAGCTGAACGGGCTTGGCCGAAGCTCCGACGAGGGGTTGGCCGGAAACCAGCGACACCCGGGGGTTGAGGGGGACCTACTGGTGGTTGATATGGGCAAAGGAAGGGTCAGAATGGGAGAAAACATGAAGAAAACGCGAAATAGGCGAAATCGGGCAAATTGCCAGGCGGACCGACGGACCGGTGGTCGGTTTCTTCTCGCCAGCATACAGGACGACCGGCGGCTCTGTTCGGGGCAAGGCCGGGCTCTTTGGAACGGTCTAGATGTCCTCTTCGCGGCGATGGGCGGCTAGTTTGCTGATTCAACCGAGAAGTTAACTTTTTACTCGGATCTTTGGAGAAAAGTCAGTTGGAGTAGAAATTGGAACGAGGGAAAACAGAGGAGGAAAATAGCCGACGGCGACCTTGCGGGCGTGCAACGGTGGAGGGGCTGGTGTGCTCGGTTTTCCTCTAGTTCTCTTGAGCTCTCCAAGGACCACAACAATGGAGAAAGCCATGCTTCAAGGAGGAAGAAGGCTGCTGAAGAGAGGGGACCCCAAAGGCCTCTCTAGCCCTCCAACACTTGGCCAAACACTTGAGAGCTTGCCCCCACCACTTAGGCTATCATCCTCAGCCATTCTCTCTCTCAAATCTTCCTCAAGAAGCCTCTCTTCATGGCTGAAATGTTACTCCCCCCATGGCATACGAATTTTGTGCAAATGGCCTTCATTTCCATTCAATCCTCTTCAATTCCTTCAATTCTTACTCAATTGAGCTCAATTCTCAAAGAAACAAATTTAATTGAAGCCCAAATAAATCCGCCAAGGTGTCCTCGTCCATCTCATGACTTTTCCCCATCATATGATCCAACTTGCATCCCAAAGATGCGATCAAAACCGGCCTTCTGACTTTCCTGAACAAAAACGGCATTACTTTGCTTTTTTGCCAAAAATCTCGATTTGTAGAAAAATCTTCTGAGGATGAGTCGACGTTCCTAAAATGATTTGTGACACTACAGGACTTCCAATTTCTAAATTATATTTTAATTTCACAGTTAATTTCATTCTGGCATGATCCTAGCGCGTCCTAATCTATCGGGTAGCTTTTAAGAATTTTCATGCATTTGACCTGTGGTTGATTATTTTCAAGCCACAATGTACATCTTTGACACATTGGTGACTCTCGATTGTCGTGAAAATTTCAAGGTTTCAAATGTGAACACAAGGTACCAAAACGACAGAAGAATCAGTATAGTGCTAGTCAACAAGAATTGTGCAATTAGGTGGAATCACCCACACTTAATCACATACCTTTGTCGAGTCAACCTATCTCCGATTTTTAATCGATTTTTAACTGTGCCGTAATGATCCTTGCAGATTAGCTCAGTCGAGAAGTCATTTCCTGGTTAAATTCTCAAGTCTGATGCATTAGAATCCCTTAACGGCTTCACTTGATAGACTAGTTATCTCGTGAGTGGCCAACTCAGAGAAGAGAGCTATAGGCACAAAGATGAAATGCCCGACTTATTCAATTGAAAACAGAATTGGAAAATCAGGATGTCACAAGAAGGAGAAAACTTGCATGCCAAGTAGTTGGTGAAATCATCTAGGCTTCATTTAATGACTTTGGACTGTAGTTTATAAATGACATGGATGAATCACCCATTTAGGTGTACCCTAGAAGGTTAGATCATGATGACCCTAAAATATAGCCTTCGTGAACAAGGCAAGGGCCTACCAATTAAAAAGAGACATTAGACATCAAAGGGGCTTTTGTGTCCCTTAGGGCCATAGGCACATCATAAGCCTAAAGTGAGCCTTAAATGATAAGCAAATAGGTGGATCAATCATAATTAAACACGAATAAGCATAGGCATCAACTAAGGAGGCCAGATAGGCCAACTCGTATCTTAGGCTTAATCATGAGTTTACATAAAAATCTAAGAGGAAGAGGCTTATAAATGGGAGGAGCCATCCTCACATTTTGAGGTTGGTCATTCTTTCCTTTCCTCTCCTTCTCTTCTCTTTCTTTCATGCCTTTCTCATCAAGTTGCCCGAGGAGCCGTTCGGTCACCAAACGGACATCTTGGAGCTACATCCAAAAAGTTGTAAGTAAATTTTCCTAACTCTTCGATAGGGCGATGTGCTATGTGTATCGATTTAAGATCTTGTCATTACTTGCTTGTGTTTACTTGTATGTTGTGCTTGTTGCGTGTTTTCATTTACTTGTCTTTGCATCAAGTAAATTATGATCTCGCATGGGTGTCGAGCACACCCGGATGGCGAGGAAAGGTCTCGGCAATTAGACATGTGCCAAGGTGTGTGCATGACCCACACTTGATCTCAGAATAACAATGAATCGTGTTGATACTTAGGACAAGCATCAAGTTGATGCCGAAGCCAGAGCAAATGATTCCAAGTCAAGACCACGAGCTTGAATCGCATTCGGCATGAGTCTAGTTTAATGGGGCGTAAAATTCATTGATTCACTTTGCATGGCACGCCTTCTAGCCTTTTATTCGGCTAATGATTCAAGTTAAAAATGGGTTGATTGATGTATGAATGCATAGACACACGATGCATTTTTACTGCCGACGCTAAGGTATGCCGAGTCATTGCCTGTGTGGCACCCCGAAACGGCCCCCGATCCGTTAGGGTCGCCACAGATCGCTTGCCTTTCACTTGACCTGGCAAAGCATCACTCTGATACCTTAGAATTGTGATGGGTCTCTAAGTTCTGGGGGTTTATATTATTTAAATCGGTCCCAGTGCAGTTCATATAATGGAAGCATATTCAAAACCTCCCTATCCCATACTCAAACAAAATAATGCAATGCACACCAACTACACATTTTATATATAAGTTAGAGCCGAACCACTTTTATTTACATAACTTGATGGACATCATGAGTCGGTACATCAAAAGGCCAAGCCTTTTCTAAGCTCGGCTATAACCAAAAGTACCTAACTCCATAGCAGCCATGTACATCGGTCCATCATCCAATGTCGACCATCCAAAAATAAGCTTCATCCTCCCTCCATCGCGCTCAGTCACACCCAATCTAGTCCGTCAATCGGCGGCAGCAGCAGCAGCATCCCCAACATAACCCCATTGCGGCGGACATGCACGAACAAGAACTCCTGAATGACAGGGCTGGTGGGTGATCCAACGTCGTACAAAACCAGAACCGGCACACGAACAAAAATTAACCCCCGTATCTCAGGGTGATGATGCTCTGTACACTCAACCTCAACGTCGGTCGGTATGCCATAGAAAGTATCGGGGGTGACCGGTGACTAGCGACAGAGACATATCTCCTAGTCTGAAATGTTAGTCCCCAAAAGGGGTGAGTACAACCACTCAGCAGTAAAAGATCCATCAAACAACACAATGCAACAAGCAAGACAACCAAGATTTCATGTGAAATATACATATCATCAATGCAATCATGCATATACCTCCATGAGATCCATTCAATGCTTTAATGACCACGTTTTCAATGCCAAATAGTACCAACCCAAATACATAGACAATGTATGTCCCATGCCATATGCACACATATGCACATGATTCATTTCCCATTTTGATTTTCAAAAGGATCTCATTTTTCCCAAGGACCAATATTTGCATCCCTCATAGCTCTCGCATCCAACCCGGCATCGCGAGACCTCCGGCACACACCTCCGGGCATCTCGAAACTCCCGAGGCATTGTCGACTTAGCCATCCGACGGTATCATCAACATCACAAAATATATATGGCTCACTTTGAAAAATAACCTTTGATGCAATCCAATCATAAGTTTCCATGAGTTTACAAAGTCTCATCAATCTCATTTTTCTTGATGTCATATGATATGCTAAATGTCACCGCATCCATTGTATAAATGAAGACCCAAGGCATCACAACTCATAGAGCAATTCATTTGTTCTTGAAAATAAAACAATTTTCGGATAAAACAGAATGCACTCTTTTAATTGAAATTCTGGAAAAATTAGTAAATGATCTTAATAAATTCTAAAAATTTAACATGTTATAAATGAGATCTAGAGAAAAATTTTATGAAGAACACCAAGTCAAGAAAACTTCGTATGAATCGCAATGGTCCATGCATCACAGCCATAAAACTTCAAACATTACTATTGCACAGTTTTAATAACAAATTCGGTATAACCCCTAAATAAACTCAGAAAATTATGAAATTTTGATATGTTATAGATAAAACCTAGAGGTAAAATTTTCATGAATAACTCAAAGTCAGATTCATGATAGATCAATAGCTATAATCACCATAACTCTCCCTAACCCTCGGTAACAATTTCCAGATTTAACTCTTTCAAAGGAAAATCGTTTCACCGACCAATACTTGACCGTTTCTCCCCAAATTTAGTATGTTACTCCTCAAGATTTCATCTACAACTTTCATCAAGGACACAAAGTCACATTTCAACTGGATAATTGTATAAAATTCACGGAATCGCCAAGGGTCAAAATGCTTTTCCATGAAACAGTTTACTAGCTTGAAGAACTACTCCTATACTTTTCGAAATTCCAACATCCAGCACATCCAATATCTATTACACTTCACACACAACCACAACAAGCATCGTGTAGATCAATCGACTTCACTTGCCTTAAATGCAGCAAGCAAAACGGCGACTTGAGGACTTCAGGCGCAGCTCGATTGACGGCGAAGCTAGGCAGCGTCGACGGCGGCAGCAGGCGCACGCACAGCGGGGCTGGTCTCCTTCCTCCCCTCCTCTCTCACTTGCTCGCCCACTCGAACTCTCTCTCTCTCGGTCTCACTCTCTCCCTTTTCTCTCTCTCTCTTTCTCGGTCACTCTCTCCCTCGGTTGCTCTGCCCCCTTCTCTTTTTCTTTTATTCTCATGATTAGCTAGTAATCATGAGATTTTGCATGGAGGATTTCCGGTGAAGCAAGGGGTGGTGACACCTCATGAAGTCCCCCTGCCACTTGTCGAATTTCATGCAAATTTATAGGGCCTTAATCGGCCGAGCCTTAGTCAACCGAACCAAGAGGAAACGTGGGCCGGTTTGGGCGGTTTTTGGGCCTTAAGAAATCAGCCCACATCTACTCCTTTAATTATCTCACCTTAATCTCCATTTATAATTACATAATCACCAAGATTTGCGCGGCCATAGATATTACAACAATATACAAGGATAGTTCAATTTGTAGAGTACACGGCCAAAAATTTCTTATCAACCCATCTTATAGTACAACCTTGGTCTCTCAAGAGCATATGATACATCTCCAACAAAGCAATAGTTCATTCAATGCTCGGCCTTGTTTAATTGTAATCCATTGGTCTAATGACTATAATATAGTCCGATGGCGCTTCCATTACCTATTCGTGGGTCGTAGTACATTTAGAGATTGTTATAAGATTTTAGGATGCCACAACCTGGGGTAAAGCCCTAGATGTCGTCCCGATATTGAGATCATGGACGATGCTGACCCAGATGAGGCCGATGCTTGGAGGTCGCCCTGGATGCCATAATGAGATCGTGACGATGCCGATTGCCTGGGGGGACCGATGCCCATTGATACTAGAAGAGTTGATGGATTTTGACTAACTGAACTGACTAAAATAAACCTGAAGTCCACGTGTGGTCCATGATTGATGCATGTGTGATGCTTGAATCGATGCTTGCAAAAGTTGGATTTGTTTTGATGTGTTGTTGAGTCTTTGCATCAATTTGAACATATGTTGCATCAGATCACTCAGTACTTGAACGAGTCTTACATGATGCATGCATTCTCTTAGTGATCGAAATGATTATAGGCCACGAATCTCTGGAATGCTTGTTCTTATGTACTAATTCCTTGTCTTTGATTCTTGAAAGCACATAGATGATTGATAGCTTTTCATATGCATAAGCAAGGCAAGGCACGAACCTTGCCATTGATTTGCCATCAAGAAGTGGGTAGTGATTTTGTATCCAAGGATCAACGATGAGAGGTCCTCCTATAGGAGAATTAGAGATTTCTACTTACTGAGTCATCGACTTACTTCTATTGTTTTCACCACTTCAGGTGTGTGATGGATGAACCAACCCCACCACCTGTCCATCCTGGTCTTCCCATCGATATGGTTACCATCGTAACGAATATAGTAAACTTAGAAGAGAATATCACCTATCGGAAATATTTCACCACCGTAGGGGTCCAAGAAAGGGTAGACACCTCAATTCCCCACGTGTATGAGGCTCGGTGCCTCATTTTTGACAAGGACATCATTAGTCCCACTTGTGGCTTCATCCCTCTAGTGGATCCCACAAGAGCATCGTAAGGGAATAGGCTTAGAATGGGGGCCATTTTTGGAGGAGCTCGGTAGAGGGGCTAGGCTACCCCAACCTCTTTTGATCGACTATGTATGGTAATGAAGATAAATAGCCCAAGACTAGGATGGGCATGTAATTACAACAACTTTTGATATGTTATTACATGTTTGCTTTAATGCTTGGCTTGTCTATGTTTTGCTTGACTTCCATGTTTGTTTGTGTACGAGGATATGTTTATGATTCACTTCCACATGTGCTTCATCAAAGATAAATGATTTTTGGGATGTTCGACGTGCCTGGGACGTCGATGCTAACTCGCCAGATCACACTCTCATACCTGGGGTCGGGCAGGGGTATGATAGGCCTATTATAGTGGCGTAACATAAGCAGCCAAAGACCCTTAAATGATGTAGCTCTGGTTGCTTCTCAAAAAGTAATTCAAAAGGAGTTTGCCCCTCGAGTATCCGAGTGGGCATAGGATTGATTAGATAAGTTGCCGTAACTACATAGTCTCCCCAATAATTTTCTGAGATGGATGCTTGGAATTTTAGTGCATATGCAACTTCCAAAAGATTGCGGTGTTTACACTCCACCACCCCATTTTGTTGTGGGGTGTAAATGCAGGAACATTCATGTAGAATGCCATGAGAAGAAAAAAGGGAATTGCAATCATGGTTAAAAAATTCTCTCCCTTTATTGGTGCAAATCCGCTAAATAGATTTCCCAAACTAATTCTTTGATGAAGTAGTGAACATTTTTAAATGGGGAAAACTTGAATTTTTGTCTGCATCAAGAAAACCCACGTGACACGAGAGTAATCGTCTACAATTGTAAGGAAGTAACAAGATCCATCATGATGTGATGTATGATAAAGTCCCCAGACATCCACATGAATTAATGAAAGAATATAATTGGCACGAGTTTTGGTAGATGGAAAGGGGGTTTGTGACTATTTTGCAAGAGGGCAAATGTGACATTGATAGTAAGGAAATGAAGCAGTATGACCCATTCTTGAATGTATAATAAAATCTTTATCATTGGCAATCACATTACACAACGATATCTTATTCAAGGAAATGTAGTACAAATCAAAATTACTTAGAAAACTAGTCCAAAAAACAATCCTTCAGAAAAATTATCCAAGCCCATCAATTAAGGGCCTAAAAGAAACAAGTCTCAGAATCGAAGAAAACATGACAAGAATTTTCCTTGCAAATTCTGGACATAAAAATGAGATTAAACTGAAATTTTGGGACATAAAGGATATTCGAAGGGTGATCTAAGGACTAAGATTAACTATGCTTGTCATCATGACATGAGTGATACTTCCATTTGGTAATCGCATGGAAATAGAAAGTTTCAAGTCCCTATACATACTTGAAAAAAATCCCTTATCGTAGATAATATGATCACTCACTCCTAAGTCAATTATCCATGCCTTGAAATAAAATTTATCATATAGTGAGAAATACTCGAGAAACTCCCTCCTTTGTTGGAAATGCTTAAATCAGCTATTGATATTGCTCATATGTAATGGGTTGATTAGCATTTGGACCAGTGGGGCAGTGACTTAATAGCTACAGAAAATTCTTTCTTTTTCCCTTATTCTCCGGGCTTGCCATGTAATTTTGAACAATTATCAATTGTATAATGGAAGCGTTTGCAATATTCACAAAATAATTCACATTTTCCCTTTGAATTTCACCCATAATTCTTTGATGGCGTGGCAAAAATCTAGCTATCGGATGTTTTGATCGCAAACTCATGTCCACCACTCGATTCAACTGAAGACTTGACTTCCTTCAAGCTGTCTAATCAACGCATGTGATCTGGATTGTTCACTTCTTCCCTTTTAAGGGAACATATGTCAATGCCGAACCCTAATGCCTCTTATCGATTTCTCTCTTGGCTTAGATTTTTTATGCCCGACTCTCGCCATTCGCCATGAGCTGCAAGGGAGATGCTCTCGCCTCCTCTTGCATATTCCAACGACATGAGTCATTGGCTCTCCTCTTGAATGGCTAATTGATAGATTCGACCAAGTGGTGGTACTGGGTCTATGGTTAGAATTTGTGATCGAAAGGTCAAGTACAATTCATTCAATATCAAGACAAATAGAGTGGCTTTCTCCCTTTCTTTCATAGATTTATATTGTTTTAGGGTTTTCTTTGGCCCTTCAAGCTTTTCCTCAACTGCTTCGAAAACGTTCCAAAGTGAGGAGCTTGTTGAAGCAAGCCGTGACCATCATATTCCCTTGCTTGAGCTCATTGAGTTCTTGTATGAAAGAAAAGATCTTCGCTCAATCTAATTTACCATACATTTCTTTGAGATTCTCCTACATCATTTCGAGTCCACCATCGGTGGAAGTCCAACTGCGACTTCTAGAGATATGCAATTGCCGATCCATGTACAGATGAGCTAATTGCATTTTCTCTAGTGTTGGGCCAAACGCTTGTCAGAGGGAATTAGAACGGCTCTATCGAGGAAGCTGTCCTTGTCCTTCGTCACAAGGGCTCGCCAAAAGTCTTGTGACCACCTAGAATAATTCTCCGGCCTAGACAGTTGTTGGCTAATAAGTCACAATTCTCGTCCATTAGCAGTTGGTACAAATAGGGGGTTGCCAGGCTCTAAACGACTGGTGATGGCCAATGATGGCTACTATTGGAAATAGTAGAAACCTAAGCGAAAATCCCCAATAGGTATTTGTTCCCATACCCCAATTACTCGACCTAATTCCTTGCCTCGCATTGAAAAATCCCGAGTAAGGATTTGTGCCCACACCCTAGTTGCTTGCCCCACATTAACTGGATTCGACCCAATAGCTGTGCTTGTCTCGTTTACAGTTGGTGAGCTGCCATCTGGTTGGGTGTTACTTTGGTAGCCTTGTTTTCCAAGTAATGATGCATTTGGGCTTGGCCTAAAGTACCATGGATTGCTGCATCTGAAAAGGTAGCCATTAGTAAAGATGACCCACAATGGGTTGGCCCGCAATGGGCTGCCCAGATTTGATTGAGCTTGGAAGGGTTGCCAATGCACATGTTGGGCCTAAATAAGCAACTCTTGAGTCCCAAGAACCACAACAGATGGATCTAGGATCGAATCCTGAGTTTCTGAGATTTGTGGCGTAACTTCTTTTGAGAGATGCTCGTCAGAGGCTGATGGCAAGTTTTGAGTCATGGTGGTGGTATAGAAATTCCTTTCTTCGCTTGTTTCTTTTCCTTTCCAAAAAATTGATTCCTATGCTGGAGGATTGACTTTGTTTTGCAAGTTAGAGTCTCTCGGTAGGCAATCATTTAATGTAGGTGGAAGCTAAATCAGAAGCTTGATTTGCTCCAATACCATGAAAGGAAGCAAGAAGAACAAGGAAGATAAGGAGAAATCGAGATTGAAGGGGATAGGCTTTAGGGAAAATTGTGTTTCTCTTCAATAATCACTAATGTACAAAGTTTTGTAGATATGGTACATGATGAACTTAATAAATGGAAACAATGTATTCCATAAATAAATCCCAATTTCAATCTAATCCCTAATTGATTTAGTGCACAGTCATAATCTGAATGAATTGTCTATCTTAGATTATCTATCTTGAGCATATCTTCCAACAAAATGCTCGCTTGAACTCTTCGGCTTCAGCGCGATGATCTGATTACACCTCCTGCTTATCCTCTTATTCCTCGAGGTTTATGGCATTTCGGCTGCATTCGGGAAGTGGCCGTGGTTTCTTCCCTCCAATCGAAAATTAGTCTCTACTAAATTCATGGAAAAAGTGCAACTGTTGTCACAGGATACTACAAATGCAATCTCTATTTAAGCAGAAAGATCAAATAATGCTTTCAGAAAACAAGAGAGATGAAATTAAACTCCCATAGAAATATTCAAAGTAAATGAGAAACCAAAATCCTTCCTGGTTTATTACGAATTTTAACTGCCAAACCGATGCAAATGGAAATCAACATATGAATAGAAATCATAGAGTTCCTGCTCAAAGTTACATAGAATATTATGCATGGAGACTTATTCCCATGTAGAAGTTGTCGAAGGACTTTAAAAAAATTCGACGTCTTGATCACTCTCAAGAAGCATTGATATGCTCCTATTGATGGATGGAATTTACTTAGCGTAGGACAAGAGTGAATGCCGATGAGGGAAGCGAAGCCCTGGGATCCTTGCGAAAGACCGTGAACCGGTGGATCAGGAATCACCTTTTGGTGTCTTCATTCCACTAGGTCGTCTGTGCTTCCACTGGGATAAAAGTGAATGCTTGATAGTGAGAGAGAGGCGAAGAAGAATATGAAAGAGAAAGAAAGAAAGAAAAACACATATCAACGACTTGCAATTGCATGAATCTGGCCGATCTAGTGCGGCTTCCTATTCTGTTTGATTGTATAATGCTGAATGTGTGAGATCTTGAATTTCAGGTTCTGATTTTGATTGACTGAGTCAGGCATTTCATTGATGCATTTTTAGTCTTTTCCCTGAACTGATCTCTCATAGGATAACTAATCTACCAGGTGAAGCCGTTAAGGGATTTTAACGCATAAGACTTGAGAATTCGACCAGGAAACGACTACTCGACGGTACTAATATGCAAGGGTCATTACGGCACGTTAAAAATTGATTAGAGCTCGGAGATAGGTCGACTCGACAAAAGTATGTGATTGAGTGTGGGTGATTCCATCTAATTGCACAATTCTTGTCGATCAGCACTAAACCGATTTCTCTGTCGCTTTGGTACCCTGTGTCCGTATTTGAAACCTCGAGATTTCTATGACAACCGAGAGTCGCCAATGAGTGGAAGATGTATTATGTGGCTGGAAAATGATCAACCACAGGTCAAATGCACGAAAATTCCTAAAAGCTACCCAGTAGGTTAAGACACGCTAAACTCGCGCCGAATTGAAATTAACAATGAAATCGAACCCAAATTCAGAAGTTGAGGGTTCTGTTATGTCAAAAATCATTCTAGGAACGTCGACTCATCCTCAGAAGATTTTTTCCTCAAACCGGGATTTTTTGCGGAAAATCAAAGTAAGGCTGTTTTTGTTCGGGAAAGTCAAAGGGCCGGTTTTGATCGCATCTTTGGGATGCAAGTTGGATCATATGATGGGGAAGAATCATAAGAGGGACAAAGACACCATGGCTCATTTATTTGGGCTTCAATTGAATTGGTTTGCTTGAGAATTGAATGGAATTTGAGTAAGATTGAAGAGAGAAATGTATCAAATTCGGATGCCATGGGGTGCATGACATTTTGGACCATTTGGCAAGCTTGTTGGGGAAGATTGGTGGCTGCAAAGGGCAGAGGGTGAGGGCCATGGATGGTGGGGGCAAGCCAAGGGAGAGAGAGACAAGTGTTGAAGGCTAAGGAGCCTTTGGGGTCCTCCTTGTTCAGCAGCTATTCTTCCTCCTTAAAGCATGGCTTTCTCCATTGTTGTGGTCCTTGGAGAGCTCAAGAGAACCGGAGGAAAACTGAGCACACCAACCCTCCACCGTCGCATGCCCGTAAGGCCACCATCGGCCGTTTTCCTCCCCTGTTTTCCCTCGTTCCAGTTTCTGCTCCAGCCAACCTTTCTCCAAAGATCTGAGTAAAAAGTTAACTTCCCGGTTGAATCAGCAAACGAGCCACCCATTTCGACAAAGAGGACATCCGTACCGTTCCAAAGAGCCCGGCGTCGCCCTGAACAGAGCCGCCGTCCATCCTGTACACTGGCGAGAAGAAACCGGCCACCGGTCCGTCGATCTGCCTGGCAGTTCGCCCAGTTTCGCCATTTCAGTGTTTTCTTCCATTTTTCTTCCATTTCAACCCTACCTCCACCCATACCAACCACCAGCAGGTCCCCCTCGACCCCTAGGTGCCACCGGTTTCCGGCCAACCCCTCGTTAGAGCTCCGACCAAGCCCTTTCAGCTCTGTTTCGCCTCTGGCGACTAGTTTTTCAAAGTTGCAGAGGGTATACAAATTTGTGGCTGCTGTTCCAGCCCCGGGATTGCCTTGGATCGCTGTGGTTGAGGTTCCCGAGCCTCCTTGCCATTGTCCATCAGCCGTACGCCACCCCCAAGCCGCAGGACCTTTGCCTCTCGCCGTTTCCAGCCCTTTCGTCGGCTGGTTCTAGCTTGTTCAGTCAAGATCAGAGGCAGAAGGCTAGCAAGGTTTTGAAGACTTTGAGGCCTGTTTTAAGTGTCTTCCCAACCTCCATTGGTGTCACCGCTTCAAGGTTTATCAACCGCCTTGGCATCGTGGTCGTCGTGGACCCACCGGCTCGCAAAATCGGTGAGTTTATCCTCTAAACCTCACTTAGTAAGTGAATTATGCTCAAGGGGTGTTTAAATTAGTCTAAGTAAGTTTAGGTGGTTAGATTAGATTATTTAAATGTTAATTAGATTAGTTCTATGATTAGTTTAGTGGTTGATTAATTAGGGCTAATTGTATGTTTAAATTAGTATAATCTTGTTTAAGCCCTAATTAATTATTTTTAATTAATTAATTATTTCGAATTTTATTAAATTATTTTATTAAATTATATTATTATAATATAATATTTAATTAATTAATTTTCGGAATTAAATTTAATTATTTAATATTTTCAAAAATTTTGCCTTAGGGATGGCCGGTCGTTAGAATTTCGCACCGATTGCAACAAAGTGTGATCAGTTTGTGCTAATTGTATGTTAAATTGAGAAATTGAGTGAAAATGATAATTATTCTCAAATTGTGGAATTGAGTGAAATTGGAGAAGTTTTGGTATTTAACTTGAAAATACCCAGTGTCGGCTTTTGGCACCATAATTGGTTTGTAGGACCAGTTTGAATCGATTGATTGATTGGATTGAGGAATGGATTGGTTTACATCATTGTCAGCTTGTGCGAGCTATTATATATGCTACAGCTTGTGCGAGCTATTATATATGCTACAGCTCATGCGAGTTATTATATATGCTATAACTTTGGTGAGCTACCATCTATATATTATAGCTTTGGAGAGCATATGTCTTTATTGACAAATGATTTGATAGACGGTATTAAAAGATAGATAGTATGATTGAGTTGAATCGTTGGGACTGATTTAATTGGTTGAATTATGAAATGTACTGACGTGCAGGAAGGAACTGAGGCGAGGTAAGTCCTCTATCCTCTTTGTGTGGCTAGAACACTCTGAGGTGTATTTTCTTCCTAATCGAATCTTAGAGGGTAGGACTCGCTAAGACATTGTCTCACCCCGTCATGGGCTCATTATTTTCAAGTCCCTTCTGGACGAAGCGACCAGTTTGTTTTGGTTGGCCTTGAGGAGTTGCAAAGGTAAAGTCCGGAGGTTTGGTGAACGGGTCCGTCTAGTAGGTTGTAGGACAATTCCCTTTTGAGAGCTGGTCTTCTGTAGACATTTGGCTGTAGACCTCTGTTTGTAAACTCCGTTGATTTATAAAAGGCTTGTTTTGGTTGTGATTGATTACCTGCTTTTCTATCCCAGAGTTTTGTTGTCAGGGGATTTGTTTCGCTTCCGCATGCGTAATAAAATGAATGGGTCGGTAACGTGTCCTGGGAAGTCGCAAAGTTTTATTGACCACAGAGGGATGTGTACATGGTTTGGGGCATGACATCCCTATTTAAGTGGTATCAAAGAGGGTTTGTGTTTGGAGTGATAAGGTGCGATGAGTCATGGGATAGTTAGTAGGAACGACCTTTATTTTATGTTGTAAAGATCCTGTAGATGAGTGATCAGGAGCAGAGGACTCCTAGAGAGAACCTTTAGACTAGTTACTCGGGGTAGTACGCCAACCAGGGTTGGTACCCGAGGTGGTCGTGGTGGAGCGCCGACTTAGACCAGCACAAGTGTAAGAGTACCGCTATAAGCCGGTACTAGTGTAGCAGCATCGAGCAATCCTAGGTTCGAAGGATCGTTCAGGCGCTAGTGTTCCTTGGGAACTCGTTGAGCCAGCAAGCTCAGGGCCGAGCCGCCATTGTTGCCGCTTTTACCAATGCCGCCAGTGCCATAACCGTTGTTGTTGTCGCACCTACTAAGGTCCAGCATGGAATTTGGTCTGGGAGCAAGCCGTTGCATCCGAGTTAAGGTCCATATTCAGTAAAGACGGAGATCAGTGTGGGAAGGAGCCTATGATCAGAGAAAAGTATCCCATTTCCGTTCAACTAAAAATATGGGATGGTTAGGTCAGCAATGAATCAGAATGGAGTGTGTCGTGCTGATGGAAGCCGACATGGATTAGCCCCGTGTCCTGGTAAGACCGGTGCTTGTTCTGAGTGTGACCAACAGGGTTACCTAGTCAAACAAAGGTCCCTGAAGGCCGATGGGACAAATCAGCGGGAATGCGCTATAGAACACACCGTGGGGTATTTGGGATAGACCCCGGTGCAAGTAAGAGAGCATGCTGTCATCCGATAGGAGATAAAGGACTCACTAATTGTGTGCCAAGTTTGTGAAAGAAAGAATCATGAGTTAGCCCAGTGTTAGAGTATAATGGAAGCATGCTTTGAATGTGGCCAGCACGGCCATCGGGCTAGGAACTGTCTGCGTAAGTCCAAGAGAACTCGAGCATCGCTAACGTTGATAGGACGCCACTAGGATGGCGAAAGGAACAAGAATGGACAAACCATGCACCGAGTAAAGAAAGAATGTTTTTGTTATTATCAGAGTAGCGCAACGGGATTTTGAGTGAAAGTTGTGGAGTTTCAATTGTTGTAATAAAGTAATAGGAAGATGAATCTCTGACCATAGTTGTACCTGAAGGGTTTGCTTATATATATGACCTGGAAGTCATTTAAAAAAGGTTTTGCTCGAGGAGCTTTCTGTTGTTGTGAATCGTGGCAGTGATATAATTCAGTTTGTTCAGTTAGCATACGAAAGTTTTGAATTACTGGAAGTTGGAAATGACCTTCAATCCCTATTATTCGTCATGGAAGATCGACTTGAGGACATGGTATTATCAGTTAAGGATTTGAAAGGAAAACATACCGAATTTAATGTCTCGTACTCGATACGACAATTATGGGTTCACAGTAATACCGTTTGGTTTGACAAACACTCCAACTGTTAGTATGGATCTGATGAACATAATGTTTAAGGGTACTTGGATCAGTTTGAGATCATGTTCATTGACGTTATCCTGGTGTGTTCGAAGAGTGCTGAGGAGCACGAGAGACATTTGAGGATGGTACTTCAGACCTTAAGGGCTCTTGGATTTTACGATAAGCTTAGCATATGCGAGTTTTGGATGACTCGTGTTGCGTTCCTAGGTCATGTGATACCAGGAGAAGGAATCTCTGTGGACCCCGTCCAAGACTAAAGCAATGAACAGTTGGCCAAGATTGACTACAGTGACTAAGATCAAAAGTTTTCCGGGTTTAGCAGAGTATTACAGAAGGTTTGTGGAAGGGTTTTCAGCCTTAGCTTCGCCATTGACTCGACTACTGAAGAAAGAAAAGAAGTTTGTGTGGATAGACAAGTGCGACCATAGTTTCCAAGAGCTTAAGCAGAAGCTGACTACCGCACCTGTGCTGACCATACCGTCTGGTCCTGGAGGTTATGAGATCTATAGTGATGTGTCGTTTAAAAGACTGGGTTGCGTGCTAATGCAACATGGTAGGGTTGTTGCATACACGTCCCGTCAGTTGAGATCTCATGAACTGAATTACCCAACGCATGACTTTGAACTCGCAGCAATAATTTTCACTCTGCAAATTTAGTGATATTGTTGGTGTGAAGAAAGACTCCAGATCTTCGCTAACCGTTTAAGTCTCAAATTACTTGATCTCTCAGGAGGAGTTGTTTATGAGATAGCGCTGTGAATCAGAATTTTGGAAGGACTAGGTTTGTGATATTTTGTATTCCCTAGGAAAAATGAATAAGGTCGCCAATGCGCTAAGGTGGAAGTCATCAATAGCGCAATTGGTACTCAAGGATTGGACTTTACATGAGAAAGTAGAGATTCGGTTTTCAAATTTGAGGTAGGCTACCTTTTAAATCTTATGGCCATCCTCAGAATTGAGCCGGAAGTGCAGATCAGAATCAGAATGCTTCAGCCGTTAGATACAGAGTTTCAAAAGGTCGTGCCAGCAGATGTAGAAGAGAGAAATGTTGATTTTCAGATTTCTGAAGGCGGAACATTGAGGTTCCAAGGACGATTGCGTGTAGCTGACGATGCAGCGCTTAAAGAGGAGTTGGTTGGAAGCTCTTCGTAGCAGTTACAGCATTCATCCTGATAGTACGAAAATGTATCAGAATCTACGTGGACATTATTGGTGGTCTGATATGAAGATGGATATCGCCAAACATGTCGCCAAACGTTTGACGTGTTAGCGAGCGAAAACACAGCATTGTAAATAGAGAGGACTCTTGTAACCTCTCGAGGTCCCTAATGAGGAAATGGGATCGTGTCACAGTGGATCTTGTGACGGACTTATCAAGGAATCAAAGGGGTAATGATTTTGATTGGAATAGTGGTCAATAGATAAATGAAATCGGCTTACTTCATTGCAGTACAAAATGACTTTGTTTTGGACAAGCGCGCAGAGTTGTAAGTGCATCAGAGAGCTCGTCTGCTTGGAGTGCCGGTGACGATTACTTTAGACTAAGACCTAAGGTTCGTGGCTACCTTCTAGAAAAGTTTGCAGAGTGCTTTGGGAATGAAGTTGCAGTATAGTACGGCTTATTATCCTCAAACCGATGGCCAGTCTGAAAGGGCATTTCAGATCTTCGAGGACATGTTGAGAACATGTAGGTTGGTTTTCAAGGGAAGTCGAAAGAAATAACTTCTTCTCGTTGAGTTCGCTTACAGCAACAGTTGTTAGCAGAGTTTTCAGATGGTCTCTTTTGAAGCAGGACAGAGCAGAGTGTTTAGAACTTCAGTTGGTTGAGATGAGGTCAGAGAACGAAAATCGTAGGTCCAAAGTTGGTTAAAAAATTAGTGATTTAGTTGCAGTTATCAGAGACAGATTTGAGACAGCTCAGAGTTGTCAGAAAAGCTGTGCAGAAGTGTGTTGAAAACCTTAGGAATTTTAAGTGGGGAAGTGTATTTTTCCTTGGGTGTCGCCCATGTTAAGAACGTCCTGATCTGTTAAGGAAGGGAAGATGAAACGGTATTTAAATCGGAATCCACCAAAATTTGGACTCAAAAGAGGATTTTGGCTTTAAATGGATAAAGAAAGCAATCCAAGACACCTGGGAAGGAAGCAAACGGTCCAAAATTAGGAGTTCGAATCCCTAACGCAATAGTTAGCCACTTTGTGGAAAAATAAAAATAAAAATAAAAAGAACCAAAATTTTTGCAACTTTCGTTTTTGCAAAGATGGACTAGTGCTTAGTCTTATGGAACAGAATGTTTTAGGCAAATTTAGAAGTGATCTCACAACACCAGTACAGAAGGAACAACCTAGGAAAGAGAAGATTTGATGAGACAACTATACCCCCACCTTTTTGTTCAAGGATTGGTAAAGGTTTATGTTTTGAGGACGAAATTTTTTATAAGATGAGAAGAGTTGTGACATCCTGAATTTCAGGTTCTGATTTTGATTAACTGAGTCCAGCATTTCATCGACGCGCTTATAGTCTTTTCCTTGAACTGATCACTCATGGGATAACTAGTCTATCAGGTAAAGCCGTTAAGGGATTTTAACGCATAAAACTTGAGAATTCGACCAGGAAACAACTGCTCGACAGTACTAATCTGCAAGGGTCATTACGGCACAGTTAAAAATCGATTAGAGCCCGGAGATAGGTCGACTCGACAAAGGTATGGATTGAGTGTGGGTGATTCCACCTAATTGCACAATTCTTGCCGATCGGCACTAAACTAATTTCTCTGTCGCTTTGGTACCCTATGTCCGTATTTGAAACATCGAGATTTCTACGACAACCAAGAGTCGCCAATGAGTTGAAGATGTACTATGTGGCTTGAAAATGATCAACCACAGGTCAAATGCACGAAAATTCCTAAAGCTACCGGGTAGGTTAGGACGCGCTATATTCGCACAGAATTGAAATTAACCGTGAAATCGAACCTGAATTCAGAAGTTGAGGGTTCTGTTATTTCACAAATCATTTTAGGAACATCAACTCATCCTCAGAAATTTTTTTTTTTGCAAACCGGGATTTTTGGCGGAAAAGCAAAGTAAGACCGTTTTTGTTCGGGAAAGTTAGAGGGCTAGTTTTGATCGCATCTTTGGGATGCAAGTTGGATCATATGACGGGGAAAAATCATAAGAGGGACAAAGACACCATGGCTCATTTATTTGGGCTTCAATTGAATTGGTTTGCTTGAGAATTGAATGGAATTTGAGTAAGATTGAAGAGAGAAATGTATCAAATTCGTATGCCATGGGGTGCATGACATTTTGGACCATTGGCAAGCTTGTTGGGGAATATTTGTGGCTGCAAAGGGCAAAGGGTGAGGGCCATGGATGGTGGGGGCAAGCCAAGGGAGAGAGAGACAAGTGTTGAAGGCTAAGGAGCCTTTGGGGTCCTCCTTGTTCAGCAGCTATTCTTCCTTCTTAAAGCTTGGCTTTCTCCATTGTTGTGGTCCTTGGAGAGCTCAAGAAAATCGGAGGAAAACCGAGCACACCAACCCCTCCACCGTTGGACGCCCGTAAGGCCACCGTCGGCTGTTTTTCTCCCCTGTTTTCCCTCGTTCCAGTTTCTACTCCAGCCGACCTTTCTCCAAAGATCTGAGTAAAAAGTTAACTTCCCGGTTGAATCAGCAAACGAACCATCCATCGCCGCGAAGAGGACATCCATACCATTCCAAAGAGCGCAGCCTCCCCTCGAACGAAGCCGCTAGCCGTCCTATACGCCGGCAAGAAGAAACCGGCCACCGGCCCATCGCCCCGCCCGGTAGTTCGCCTAGTTTCGCCATTTCAGTGTTTTCTTCCGTTTTTCTTCCATTTCAACCCTACCTCCACACATACCAACCACCAACAGGTCTCCCTCGACCCCCGAGTGCCGCTGGTTGCCGACCAACCCCTCGCCGGAGCTCCGACCAAACCCGTTAAACTCTGTTTCTCCTTCGGCGACCAGTTTTTCAAAGTTGCAAAGGGAGTATAAATTTGTGGCTGCTGTTCCAACCCCGGGATCACCTTGGATCGCTGTGGTTGAGGTTCCCAAGCCTCCTTGCCGCCGTCCATCAACCGTACGCCACCCATAAGCCGCTGGACCTTCGCCTCTCGCCGTTTCCAGCCCTTTCGTCTGCTGGTTCCAGCTTGTTCGGTCAAGATCAGAAGCAGAAGGCTAGCAAAGTTTTGAAGACTTTGAGGCCCGTTTTACGTGTCTTCCCAACCTCCGTTGGTGTCGCCGCTTCGAGGTTTATTGACCGCCTTGGCGTCGTTGTAGCCGTAGACTCACCGACTCGCAAAACCGATGAGTTTATTTTCTAAACCTCGCTTAGTAAGTAAATTATGCTTAAGGGGTGTTTAGATTAGTCTAAGTAAGTTTAGGTGGTTAGATTGGATTATTTAAATGTTAATTAGATTAGTTGTATGATTAGTTTAGTGGTTGATTAAATAGGGCTAATTGTATGTTTAAATTAGTATAATCTTGTTTAAGCCCTAATTAATTATTTTTAATTAATTAATTATTTCGAATTTTATAAAATTATTTTATGAAATTATATTATTATAATATAATATTTAATTATTTAATTTTCGGAATTAAATTTAATTATTTAATATTTTCAAAAAATTTGCCGGGATGGCGGTCGTTAGAATTTCGCACCGATTGCAAAAGTGCGATTATTTTGTGCTAATTGTATGTTAAATTGAAAAATTGAGTGAAAATGATAATTATTCTAAAAGTGTTGCATTGAGTGAAATTGGAGAAGTTTTGGTATTTAACTTGAAAATACCCGATGTCGGCTTTTGGCATCATAATTGGTTTGTAGGACCAGTTTGAATCGATTGATTGATTGGATTGAGGAATGGATTGGTTTACATCATTGTCAGCTTGTGCAAGTTATTATATATGCTACAGCTCGTGTGAGTTATTATATATGCTATAGCTTTAGTGAGCTACCATCTATATATTATAGCTTTGGAGAGCATATGTCTTTATTGACAAATGATTTGATAGACGGTATTAAGAGATAGATAGTATGATTGAGTTGAATCGTTGGGACTGATTTAATTGGTTGAATTATGAAATGTACTGACGTGCAGGAAGGAACTGAGGTGAGGTAAGTCCTCTGTCCTCTTTATGTGGCTAGAACACTCTGAGGCGTATTTTATTCCTAATCGAGTCTTAAAGGGTGGGACTTGCTGAGATATTGTCTCACCCCGTCGTGGGCTCATTATTTTCAGGTCCCTTGTGGACGGAGCGGCCAGTTTGTTTTGGTTGGCCTTGAGGAGTTGCAGAGGTGAAGTTCGGAGGTTTGGTGAACGGGTTCGTCTAGTAGGTTGTAGGACAATTCCTTTTTGAGAGCTATTCTTCTGTAGACGTTTGGTTGTAGACCTCTGTTTGTAAACTCCGTTGATTTATAAAAGGCTTGTTTTGGTTGTGATTGATTGCCTGCTTTTCTATCCCAGAGTTTTGTTGTCAAGGGATTTGTTTTGCTTCCACATGCGTAATAAAATGAATGGGTCGGTGACATATCCTAGGAAGTCGCAAAGTTTTATCAACCACAGAGGGATGTACGCGTGCTCGAGGTTCAAGGCGTGACAGAATGTATTAGTGTTGGCCTTATATGGTAATTGGTGAATACATCAACCAACGAATCTCGCACATGCTTTGGTTCGGTGACAAGCACCCCGCATGAAGTTAGGACTAGGGTAGGGGCCCTTCCCCGAAGATGTCACCACCTGTAGCAGACAGAGGGGAGAGCATCGGGGGAGAAGTCAGTCGGAGGGGGCGAAGGCGGGGTCGTGGCCCAATGAAGGCGTCGCCATAGAAAGGGCTCAGGTGGTGGGCCTACTGGTCAAGGTTGTGGGGTTGTTCTCCGGCTTCCGTGTCCACGGTGTCGAATGACTCCATTTCTTAGCACCATTTTGGGTCTGGGCCAGGTCAGGACCATGGGCCTTAATGCCCTGATCGAGGCCCAATTTTTTTTAATAGGCCGAATCCAACAACCTGTCATATGGGCCCAATCTTATGGACGTTTTGGGTCTCAGGAGGATCATTTGCACAATTTTTAAATTAAACCAAAACAAGACATAAAAAGTCTACCGAGACAAGCCCTTATCTATTGGGCTGATGTTTGGGAAAGCATGGAGCTTATAATTCGCTGCATCCT
This sequence comes from Eucalyptus microcorys, assembly GCA_014182515.1. NCBI lineage: Eukaryota > Viridiplantae > Streptophyta > Magnoliopsida > Myrtales > Myrtaceae > Eucalyptus > Eucalyptus microcorys. The sequence continues at coordinate 1,900,559 of CM024570.1, read as the reverse complement.
CTCTTTTTCCTCTTTTCCTTACTTTTTTTTTCTTTTTTCCAAAGGCGGGCAGATAGATGTAACACAAAGCCATAATTTTCTGTCATATCTCTTTTTCCTTTTTTCCTTACTTTTTCTTTTTCCAAAAGGCAACCACAAAAAATTTTCTATTCCTTTTCTCTTTTTCCCTTTTTTTCCTTACTTTTCCCTTTTTCATAGGGCCACCACATAAAGTATAAGATATGGCCATAATTTTCCACTCATTGACGTCACTGTGGTGACACAAACGAATCTTTTAATAAAATTTTTTTCATTGGCCAACATATCAGGATCACTGTCCACTTACTAAGGCTACACTACATCCAAAACAATCAATTCAAGCATAGAAACCGTCTCATTGCAACTCAGACAACAGCAGCAGCAGCATAGGGAATGCTCTAGTGGCTACACAAGCTGTGGTGTTCATTAGACAATTTCAACTTATACCCGATTGTATAACGTTATATCGACCATCTCATCCTCTCATAGTTTCTTTTCTATGAACAAAATGCTGGAAAATTCAGATATCTTCTTTCTTGGAAGTTGTTTTACGTGAAACAATTGCAGCCTAAGATATGTTTGGTCCTGGAGTAACTTTAGTGGCAACAATTATCCCCTAAATCAAGAGAACCTGATCTTTTTATTTTCATGTTGTTGTACAAATTATTTCACATCTTCATCATATTAAAAATTCCCTAATGAACCCTGCTTCTCGTGCACCATGTCTAAACATTTTAGAATAACCCAAATTAGAGAGAGTTAACCCATAATCCTGCTCACAAGTCCATAATTAAACATTTAGAAGCCGTGTGTAGGCCCTGGTTGTTTGAAGCGTACCTACAACATGTCCATGGGCATAAGTCGTAGTTATCCTCATATAGTTATCCACCCTTTTTCTGTACCACAGGCTTGAGGAACGACTATATGCAAGAAACATTCTGGACAAGCTTGAGGTAATTCATCACGTTTTGGGTAATAATTTGGGGATTTAGGCGATATTTGCCCTCTTCACAATACTTATCTTTGTTACCTTGAGGTAACTCATCACGTTTGTTTTCTCTCCTTAAGTCCGGGAGGTAATTCGTCCCTGTAACTGTCCACATGATGGCGGTATCATATTTCCATTTGTCAAAAAGTAGGAAATGAGAGCTACTAGAGAGCTAAAAGACGAACAAACAGAAAGATAAGTCCAAGTTAGGTATGGAGAATCTTTTAGCCTTTGTCCGCGGCCACGACAAATGAGTATTCATGTGTTTATAAAGGTCTTATCATAAATACCTCTGAAATATTTGTTGACAATGCTTAATAAAATAAAATAAAATAAAAAGAACTTCAATTTCCAATATACTGATTACACATAAAATAAAAAAATCCGTTGCACAATCCCATTTGTCTAGAGACATTTTATAGTAGTAATTCGCATCTCTCTTAATGCTAAGTTGTTCCAGATCTATGAGAAGAAAAACATGTTTAAAACATTAGAGGAAAAAAAAGGAATAAAAGAATAATTGGATAATGAAAGAGTCGGGGAATAGTAGGTGAGGAAAATAATGGAATGACTCAATTGTTTTAATTCGACAAGTTTTAAAATTTGATTGTACTTTTTATCAATTTTATTATTCAATTGTACTTTCGTAACATGTTAGAAGTTTCAGTGTATTTATCTCTTTAGTAAATATCTCATTTGCTCCTTATTGGTCTCCCTCCAAAACTCCCCACATTGATGACACAGTTGATCGTTTTGGATATTCCTCCGTGTATCAGATATTTGTAAACTCCACGAAATGATATTATTACCCATTCACCACCCCGAAGGAAAAAAAATGAGGATGCAATCATTGTGTGCAAACTCCAGCAAATTTCATTTATACCAAAAAGGCTCAGCAGATGCACCGAGTACGTAATAACCCAATAGTAAAAGAATAACATTGTCTTCCATTAGATTGCAAGATTAAGTTATGTCACAAGGTTCGTATAATTACATCTATAATGGGCGTGAGTACTCGACGGGTAGATGAGATAGCTAAAAACTACCATAAGCATTGAGTTGTTTTTAATTTCAAGAGAAGTAAAATGAGTAATACTACATAAGATGTTTTTACTAAATGATGTGGCAACTCGTGTGCGTTATGCCATGAAATTAAGTATGCATAATGATACATTAAAAAAAAGGGAAATAAATTACAAATTGGGCAAGATTGAAACCGGTTCTTTTTCCAAAAGAAATAAAAAAAAATCCCAAGTTTCACTTGTTCTCGTAAAAGTAGAATTAAAGGGAGACTAAGCATAATTAACTTGAATCATACAAATGTCTCTTATGTACCCATCTAGTAAAATTGGTGAAAAACTGTCTAAAACATTGCGACCTAGGGCTACTATGGCACGAGGTTATACATGCATAGACAGACCTTTAATATAATTGAAAAAGAAAGTTGCAGGGACCGCACTAAGCATAATTAACTTGTTCTCGTAAAAGTAGAATTAAAGGGGGACTAAGCATAATTAACTTGAATCATACAAATGTCTCTTATATACCCAGCTAGTAAAATTGGTGAAAAACTGTCTAGAACATTGCGACTCACGGCTACTATGGCACAAGGTTATACATGCATACACAGACCTTTAAAATAACTGAAAAAGAAAGTTGCATGGACCGGACCCGATTAGTCTAAAGCTGGGCCCACCCCATTCGGAAGATATTTTTGTTAATGAAAAGACCTAGGCAATGTGGTAAAACTCGATGCGGATGCCTTGCCCAATCAAAGTCCCAGTCCAAACAAATAAAAAAAAGAAAAGAAAAAGTCCCTAGCACCTGTACTCTTACCCACAATGCAAGAAGATAGGTAATACAAGGACGCGGGGTCTCCCATAAAAGGAGACGCAGAGGGGCAGACCAGATTAGTCTTCATTCACAGAGAGCTAGGCAACATGCCAAACTGCAAGTGGAGGTCTCGCTCAATTGAAGTCCGTACCAGTACAATACTCTGTCATTCAATGCAAGAAACAGAGGATAGGATGTGATGTGGGGTCCTACTAAAGAAAAGTAAGATGGAGGGCAGAAGATAAAAGTAGGACGTGGTTAAGAGATATGATACTAGAGGTGATTGATTTCAAATTTGATTTCACTTAGAATTAAAAATCGTACTAGAGAAATTATTTCCTTATTTTCGAAAATGAGGATCAAATCGAAAAAGGTTGAAATCGCCGGATTGGTTCTTGGGTTCTTGGGCCATCCAATGGAACTAACCACCCTTCAAAATATTCAAACTAAACTTGAGCGAGTATCATCCCCATCTTTATCAAGCTTGACCAATGAGAGGATTTACACTTAAAATCAGGGAAGATCACATTAGTTTCAGTAAGTGTGATATCCCACGACAGGCAAAACTTTGTTCAAATGTTCAAGGGATTGCCTCTTTTAGCTGTAAATTATCAAGAAATTTGGTTCACATTATAGAGACGCTCAAAGATGCCAAAATAGCAACATTTTTATTTTAGTTGAGCTGCATTTTTCAGAAGATCTTATTAGGCTGAAGAAGTAAAAGTGTTTCAAAGAGATATAGAGAGAATTTGCATAAGTACACATTTTACTTTAAAAAATTCTGCCCAACACACTAATATATATATATATATTCTTTTTTTGTCTTTTATAGGCATTAAGAGGTCGCAAATATACAAAGACAGAGTCTTACAACACAGAGGTTAGGGAATTCCCGATCGAAAATTATTCTAGGTAATATGAACAATAACTACAAATAGTGATTTATTTAGCCTATTACTATAGTACTTTGCTATAGTGACCTGTACTATAATAACTTTTGCTACAAGTTTATTTGCCGTCCCAAGAGTTATGGTCATGGTTTGAGTCATCAAAGCTACGCCTTGCAAGTCGATCTTCTTCGTAGCATTGTTCCATTCCACGAGGTTATACATGCATAGACAAACCTTTAATATAATTGAAAAAGAAAGTTGCAGGGACTGGACCCGATTAGTCTCAAGCTGGGCCCACCCCATTCGGAAGATATTTTTGTTAATGAAAAGACCTAAGCAACATGGTAAAACTCGATGCGGACGCCTCGCCCAATCAAAGTCCCAGTCCAAAAAAATAAAAAATAAAAGAAAGAAAAGAAAAAGTCCCTAGCACCTGTACTCTTACCCACAATGCAAGATGATAGGTAATACAAGGACGCGGGGTCTCCCATAAAAGGAGACGCAGAGGGGCAGACCAGATTAGTCTTCATTCACAGAAAGAGCTAGGCAACATGCCAAACTGCAAGTGGAGGTCTCGCTCAATTGAAGTCCGTACCAGTACAATACCCTGTCATTCAATGCAAGAAAGAGAGGATAGGATGTGATGTGGGGTCCTACTAAAGAAAAGTAAGATGGAGGGCAGAAGATAAAAGTAGGATGCGGTTAAGAGATATGATATTAGAGGTGATTGATTTCAAATTTGATTTCACTTTAGAATTAGAAATCATACCGAAGAAATTATTTCCTTATTTTCGAAATGAGGATCAAATCGAAAAAGGCTGAAATGGTCGGATTGGTTCTTGGGTTTTTGGGCCGTCCAATGAAACAAACCACCCTTCAAAAATATTCAAACTAAACTTGAGCGAGTATCATTTGCATCCTCATAGCATTGTTCCATTCCACGAGGTTATACATGCATAGACAGACCTTTAATATAATTGAAAAAGAAAGTTGCGGGGACCAGACCCTATTAGTCTCAAGCTGGGCCCACCCAAATTCGGAAGATATTTTTGTTAATGAAAAGACCTAGGCAACGTGGTAAAACTCGATTCGGATGCCTCGCCCAATCAAAGTCCCAGTCCAAAAAAATAAAAAATAAAAGAAAAAGTCCCTAGCACCTGTACTCTCACCCACAATGCAAGATGATAGGTAATACAAGGACGCGGGGTCTCCCATAAAAGGAGACGCAGAGGGGCAGACCAGATTTCTTCATTCACAGAAAGAGCTAGGCAACATGCCAAACTGCAAGCGGAGGTCTCGCTCAATTGAAGTCCGTACCAGTACAATACCCTGTCATTCAATGCAAGAAAGAGAGGATAGGACGTGATGTGGGGTCCTACTAAAGAAAAGTAAGATGCAGGGCAGAAGATAAAAGTAGGATGCGGTTAAGAGATATGATACTAGAGGTGATTGATTTCAAATTTGATTTTACTTGAGAATTAGAAATCGTACTAGAGAAATTATTTCCTTATTTTAAAAAATGAGGATCAAATCGAAAATGGTTGAAATGGCCGGATTGGTTCTTGGGTTCTTTGGGCCGTCCAATGGAACTAACCACCCTTCAAAATATTCAAACTAAACTTGAGCGAGTATCATCCCCATCTTTATCAAGCTTGGCCAATGAGAGGATTTACACTTAAAATCAGGGAAGATCACGTTAGTTTCAGTAAGTGTGATATCCCACGACAGGCGAACTTTTGTTCAAGTGTTCGAGGGATTACTTCTTTTAGCTGTAACTTATCAAGAAAATTGGTTCACATTATAGAGACGCTCAAAGATGCCAAAATAGCAACATTTTTATCTTAGTTGAGCTGCATTTTTTAGAGGATTCTATTAGGTTGAAGAAGCAAAAGTGTTTCAAAGAGATATGGAGAAAATTTGCATAAGCACACTTTACTTTAAGAAACTCTGTCCAACACATTATATTTATTATTTATTTTTCTTTTATAAACATTAAGAAGTCACAAATATACAAAGACAGGGTCTTACAACACACAGAGGCTACCGAATTCCCGATCGAGAAGTATTCTAGGTGATATGAACAATGATTGCGGATAGTAATTTCTTTAGCCTATTACTATAGTACTTTGCTATAGTGAACTATACTATAAGAACTTTTGCTACACGTTTATTTGCCGTCCTACGAGTTATAGTCATGGTTTGAGTCATCAAAGCTATGCCTTGCAAGTCAAACATCTTCGTAGCATTGTTCCATTCCACGAGGTTATACATGCATAGATAGACCTTTAATATAATTGAAAAAGAAAGTTGCAGGGACCAGACCCTATTAGTCTCAAGCTGGGCCCACCCAATTCGGAAGATATTTTTGTTAATGAAAAGACCTAGGCAACGTGGAAAAACTCGATGCGGATGCCTCGCCCAATCAAAGTTCCAGTCCAAAAAAATAAAAAATAAAAAAGAAAAGAAAAAGTCCCTAGCACCTGTACTCTTACCCCCAATGCAGGATGATAGGTAATACAAGGACGCGGGGTCTCCCATAAAAAGAGACGCGGTGGGGCAGACCAGATTAGTCGTCATTCACAGACAGAGCTAGGCAACATGCCAAACTGCAAGTGGAGGTCTCGCTCAATCGAAGTCCGTACCTGTACAATACTCTATCATTCAATGCAAGAAAGAGAGGATAGGATGTGATGTGGGGTCCTACTAAAGAAAAGTAAGATGCGGGCCAGCCTTGAAAAGATAAAAGTAGGACGCGGTCAAGAGATATGATACTAGAGGTTATTAATTCCCATTTTGATTTCATTCTAGAATTAGAAATCGTACCAAAGAAAATGATTCCTTATTTTCGAAAATGAGGACCAAATCGAAAAATGCTGAAATCGCTGGATTGGTTCTTGGGTTCTTTGGCCGTCCAATGGAACTAATCACTCCTCATGTTCAAAATATTCAAACTAAATTTGAGCGACAATTATCCCCATCTTTTATCAAATTAGGATAATGAGAGGATCTATACTTAAAATCAGGGAAGATCACGTTAGTTTCAGTAAGTGATATCCCACGACAGGTGAAACTCTATTCAAGTGTTCAAGGGATTGCCTTTTTTAGTTGTAAATTATCAAGAAATTTGGTTCACATTATAGACTCACTCAAAGATGCCAAGTAGTAACATTTTTAACTTAATCGAGCTACATTTTTTAGAGGATCTTATTAGGCTGGAGAAGCAAAAGTGTTTCAAAGAGACATAGAGAGAATTTGCGTAAGCACACACTTTACTTTAAGAGACTCTGTCCAACACATTATATATTTTTTTGCCTTTTATAAGCATTAAGAGGTCACAAATATACAAAGACCAAGCTCATGGGTCTTACAACACATAGAGGCTACATAATTCCCAATCGAGAATTATTTTAGGTGATATGAACAATGACTGTGAATAGTGATTTCCTTAACCTATTAGTATAGTACTTTGCTATAGTGACCTATACTATAGTAACTTTCGCTACAAGTTTATTTTCGTTCCTACGAGTGATAGTCATAGTTTGAGTCGTCAAAGCTATGCCTTGCAAGTCGATCTTCTTGGTAGCATCTTTCCATTCCAATGCCATCAAGAGGATTGTTGGTATTGTGAAAGGATCCCCTTTGTGAGATCAGGGCATCCCATATTTTTTGATTGCTTGTGGCAAGTTCTTTTTCATGGATCCTGGAGTGTCCTGGAATGTCAGCAAGAATGATTGGCTAGGGCCAGTTTGCTGTTTAGGCATAATAGGAGACTATATTAGGGTTCATTATGAGAGATAAGAACAAATGTCATTGATCATAGGGATCTTGAGAGAGAGGACCACCTCATTGGGCATAAGATGGCTGAGCATAAGATGACTGTGCATGATCGTTTGTGTCTGTTATTTCTTGCTCTTATGATTGGGGTCTCCTTGCTTGATTCTATGCATGCTGGAACTCCAGGTGCAAGACCTTAGTGGTTCCATAGGACAGGTGTTGTGTAATCTCATACTTCTTTAGGAATGGTCCAATTTTCTTGGTATAGAACCCTTTGAAGTTTTCTATAGTTGCATTCAACGGATCCAACGTGGTCTAGAAATGTCCTGTAAATCTAGGCTTCTTAGAGATGCAGTTGAGGCTTGTATATTGTGGTTCCTATTCCTTCTGGTGCACTGATGAGGGTGCCATTGTGTCTTACAAAAGTCCATGGCCTCTGGAAAAACACCATTGTGTGTAGCTCTAGTTCCGCTCAAAAAGCATTTCCTAGTTCTTGTACAAAGACACGTTTCTAGATTGTGTCAAATAGAACCAATTTAGTATAGTCAAGAGGTTGCTATCACTTTCACTCTCTTCATTACACTGAAGCACAAGCAATTTGGTTAACTTGACAATGAATTTTCTAGTGGGGAACTCAATAGTTATTAATTACTTATTGGTTAAGTACTAAAATAGCCATAGAAGCTTATTGGGGGAATCATTTTCTTTATAGATTAATGGATGACTAAAAGGGTACCTAGAATTTAATACAAAAGGATAAATAATTGAGCCTCCATGAAATCTGAATAGATCTGTGTGGTATTGCCACATAAGGTTATCAAGATTTTCAATGAGGCTATCATTTTTGATTTGTTCAATGATTTCCTAAGGATATTCAAGGCTCGGCCAAGTGCAATTTTGTACTTTTCCTGTTGAGGAAAAACATGCTTGCAAATATACACGTTGATCTCTACCAGTGACTTGGGTTTGGAGAGAAAATCAGTAAGAACATTTAGTCATCAAAGCAACTGAAAGTGAGGAATTTGCTTTTGTTTGAATTTAGTCATCTGAAGAAAGGATGCCATATCAAATTCTATCAGGAAATGATGGCCAATAAGATGAAATTCAAAATATTTTATCCTATCCTTTATTGCCAATATTTCCTTGAAAGTAAAATAATAATGCAATTCAGCCTGGGAAAACTTTCCACTTTGTAAGCACAAAGGTTTCGCTTACCTTCAATTTCTTCAAACAATATGGCTGCCCAATATTCATAACTAGCATCGCTCTTGAGGATTCTTTTCCTAGTGGATGGTATTTGCAATGGACGAAGATTTTGCATCATTTTTTTTTTTTTAGCTTTGTAATTGCTTTTGGTTGAGCTTTGCTCCAAGGTGGGGGATTTTTTTCAGCATCAATTGTCATGGAAACAACAACAGCAATTGCAATAAAGTCTCAGAGATAATTAATTATCCCAAGAAATTGTTAAATTTGCTTTGTCGTGAAATTTTCTTCGAGGAATTTTAGCAATTCCTTAGCACTGTGGGGCCCTAGATAGTGTGTACCTTTGTTGAGGTGCATACCAAGCAATTCAATTTATGTTTGGACAATGTTCATCTTTCTCTAAAAAAAGCATGATTCCATATTTTTCACAATGTCTACAAATTGAGCGAGGAATAGGCAGTGAGATTCCTCATTAGGGCTGAAGAGCAAGATGTCATTGTTAGGGAAATCCCTTATAATGTTTTGAAGATGACAAAATAAATCAAAGGTTATTAACGTGTTTATTGGTTGAGTAATAGACTATGCAGATGATAGAACATGTAAATGATATTATCAAAGTCTATACTTGGAAGAACCAGAAGACTTAACGTAACACATGTCCAAAGTCTATTCTGAAGATTTCTAGACTTTTGTGTCAAAGTCCGAAGACTGCCAAACTTTAGTGTCAAAATATGTTCTACATTAGAAGTCTGCCTACTTTGACAAATTCCAGATTGAATGTGAATGAAAAACTAGAAGACATACTCTATGCTGAAGCTAAACTTATTCAGACCGTGTTCGGACCTTAAAGCTAAATGCGTTCGAAGCGAGAATATGTTCGAGACCTAGATTGTAAAGTCTATTGCACTCGGACTCAGATTGTAAAGTCTGTTGCTCTCAGACTTTATATCCAGATTCGACAGAACGTAACACAAGCCCTAATCATATAACGGCTAGTGATTTGGTTTGGATTCCACATCAAGATTAATTTGATTGACTCAATCTAATTGATTGATGATTGGATCTTGAAGACAAGAACTTTCTATACGAAGAAGCTTTACTTATGGAAACCAAGATTCTGTTTGTATGGGCGATCGGAATTAATTTGGGATTCTACTTTTGTCACTCAACGGCTACCAAATCTTCTAGATACAGATCTATCCAATGGGTAGATTGGAAGACGGTCCTCGAGATACTGTCCAACGGCTAGTTTGGAAGTGGAGGAGTATTTAAGGAGATTAAGGACTGATGAACAAGTAAGAGACGGAGCGTAGAATTTATAATTCCAAAGTCTGAGTGACCTTCGATCATACATTTGTCTTTAGTGAGCTTAAATGTTTGTGATCGTGAAAGAAATACCAAAAGAGTGACTTAGTGAGATAGTGTCATCTACTACTAAATGTTTGCACTCAAAGTTGTAATCTCTTGTTGGTTGCATAGTGGAATTTAGCCAAGAAGGCTGTTAGCGTAGGAGAGTGGACGTAGGCTTGATCTAAGCCGAACCACTATAAATCTTATGTTCTTATTCTCTTCCCCGAATCTCTTTATTTTGTTCATAGCTCTATTTAACTGCTAAAGTCTGATATCGCTCAAAACCTGCTGCTCTTTAGACTCAGTTTCAAAAGTCTGTTGTTATTCAGACTCAAGTTAAAAGTAAAGATTTTCAATGCATTTTACAGAATCTGTTTTTACACCTATTCACCCTCCTCTAGGTGTCCTTACTAGCATTTTTAGTCATCAATATATGCTACTGCACTTGACAAGATTGGTTGAAAAATATGACACATGGCCTTATGAAATAAGGACGAGGCTACTTTGAGGCCAAAAGGGATAACTTTTCATTGAAAATGCTAGTTTGAAAAACAGAACCCTGTCTTGGGCTTGTCTTTAGGGTGAAAGTCCAATTGCCAAAATCTAGCTTTGAGATCGAATTTGGATTAGATGTGGGTTTTGGATAATCCAGCAAAAAGGGAATTTCAAGAGGGTAGGGGAAACTTGTCATCTTAGAGGAAGAGGTTGAGGAGCTGGTAATTTATCACTAGCTGCATTTTCTCTCTATTATGCTCCACTCGTTTTTGACGAAAAAGCTTCACAAGCTCATTGAGAATATGAGATTTCAAAAAGGCCTTATTGTAGTAACTTTGAGCATTCTTTTTAAGAAGAAGTAAGATGTTTGGGTCCATTCACATGAGACTTGCCTTAGTGGTATTAATATCTTCATTTTTCTTGAAAGGAGGGCGAACAAAAATACTTTGGATTTTTCCACAAAGGATGAGGATATTTCAAAGAGAATTCAGAATGGGCTTCTGAATAAGATTCTAATATTGTTTGCATAATCGGATCTAGCAAACTCATTTAGATAGAGAAGAGCATTTGAATATTGACAAATTTAGAGAACTGGTCTTTATATTTAAGGCATTTTCCAGGAATTATCTAAAATTGAGAAATTTGAGTCATGACATCCTAACCAATAATCAAATCTTTATTGGGAAGATTGGATCCAAAGATTTTAGTGGTTATGGAACACTGATGGAAGAATTGAATAGTTACTAGTGTAGTTTGCATATTTGTAAATAAGATATCTCTTGAGGCAGAGTTGAAATACCGAACATAGGAAGTCCAGTGTTCTTTAGGAAGCATTTTAGTGTCTAGAATTGAATAACTGGCAAGAGTATCCATAAGTGTGATGACTATGATTGATTTATCAAACTTTGAGGTGAGGATTTTTATAGGAAAATAAGGATAATTAACTTGACTAGAATATATACTAGAGTCTTGTTTCGAAAGATGAGAGATATATGGAAAAGATCTTCAGAATTTGAATCTGAATCAGTTTCACTAGGGGTTTGATAATAAGAAATGACACAAAGGGTTTGCTCAGATGATTCTTCATCAATGAAAAATAATGATTCAACATCATCATTAACACCAGTTTCAATTTCAATATGGTGTATTGAGTGATTTTGACATTTTTTCGTCTAGGATCAATTTTTTGGCGAAATAACCTTTCTCATTGTAGATGAAACATCGAGTTGATTTCTTGCGACCAAAATGATCTTTCTTTTTTCGCAGGAATCGCCATTTTTCTTTCTCCAGAAATGCTTTTGCTTGGACCTTCTCACACAATACTTTTTGAAATGCTTTTTCTTTCCGGAGAATATTTCCCAAGAGCCATCATAATATTTTTGGAGCACTTGATCTTCAAGTTTTGATGTGAACATGCTCCATCAACCTCTTGATCATCTTTGAGGTAGGTTTTCATCATCAGGCTTCTTAGGTACAAATCATCAAGGCACAAATGGATCTCCTACTATCTTTCTCCCAATGGAATATCCACAATTCTTCTTTACTTGTTGAGGAAGGATCTTGACTTGCTAAGATAGCTCTTTAGGAATAAAGGCTTAAAAAAACTTGTTTTAGGTTCACATCAACTCCAAGGCCATAGAAGAGTTTAAGCATTTCTTGATAATGCTTATTGAAATATCTATTTTGGAGAGAGCAACATTTTCTCTTCTTTTAAGCATTTTTTGATAATGCTTATCGAAATATCTTTTTTTGGAGAGAGTAGCATTTTCTTTCAAAAATCTCTTCTTTTGAGCTCATGGAGGTTAGCATGTTTGCCAATGAAAATATAGTAGAGGAGAGCAATAGCCTGGCCAAAGTCTGCTAGGAGCATAAATTGCACTTGATCTTATCCTGTAACCAATTGCCACCAATGTTTGCGGCCTATGAACCTCGTGACAAATCCAAAAAGAATATTATACTCGTCGTGATTTATGAGACCTTGGGCGTTTAGCCAAGTATGAAATTCTTCAAATCTTTCTAGCCATTTGGAATAATGAATATTATCAACAGTAAAAAACTGTTTGGAAGAGGAAGTTAGATTCTGGAATGGGTTATTTGGTTGGATAACCTTTGGTTCAGAGGGATTTGAATCTATTTCCGATCCGGAGGATCAGCCATGAATATTGAAGGAGTGGCTAGTAGAATAGGAAATAATTCGATAGCAGGGGATCAAAAAAAAAAAGGAGTAGGATGAAAGAGATACCGAGTCTGATTAGGAATCTGAATCGATTGGAAGAATCAATTCTGGAGGAGGCTGAATTTGGTCTTTCAAGATAGTGTGATCAAGTTGGTTTTCCTCCTAATTGCTTTGATCTCTTAGGAATGATTCTAACTTATTGGATAACATCATTTGGTCTGGTTTTTCCTTTGTGGAAGTTGAAGATTCTTCAGGAATCTTTTCTTTCCCCTTTTTTCCTGAATCAATCCATTTCTCTAAGTCGGTTCCGCAATTCTACCACATCAGTTTTGTCTCGTCTGGTAGATATTTTTGCAAGAGCAACAAAGATTGAAGTGCTTTGTGGTGACGGAAGAGAATACTCAGTTCATGGTAGGGTTGGAAACAGATCAAAAATTTTGAATTTTCTTTATTTAAGGAGTTGGATATGGTTTTTGAGCTTCTCTATTTCTACCTTTGGACTTTCAAGATGATGATATCCCAAATGCTGTCCAGATTCCAGGGCATGAAGCATTTTCTGGAAGTCTGAAAGCATCTTCTTGGTGGTTTCATCATATCTTGTAAGATCTCTTTGTACATCAACGATTTTGGAATTGATTGTTTTGAAAGCATTGTTGTATGCCAAAAAAACCTCTAATTACCAATTTAAGACGGTCTCAACAATAGGAGTTCTCTTTTGCCCTCCATGTTCATCCACATCAATTGGCACATGTATTTTTGGGATGTAACATACCTTCCTCGTGGATCAACAAATTGTTCGGCAACAGGGAACCAAAGCTTAAAGCCTTCTCGACCAAGAGGGAGAAAATTTGCATCATGGAACATGGAGATAGAAGGATTATCTTTCCTCTACTTTTCTTGGTTGGGTGGTGTCTCATCTGAGAGTTCTAGTTGGTATGAATGCTTTTTTGCCCACTTTAGGATTGGCTTGTAGAATGGAAAAATGGTTGATTTTTTATGAGGAGGTGAAAAAGGAGACGAAAGTGGCAAAGTTGACAAGAAAAATGGTGATGATGTATATGCCAGTGGTAGAGATGGAGCATAAAAATCATGAATTGAAACTTATCACTTTAACTAAGGATATCAACAGAAGAGTCTCTGTTCAAATTCCTCTAATATACACCATCTTTTGGTTTTCGGGCTTTTCGCCTGGGCCTTGTAGTTGGGTCTACTTCATTAGGGGAGTTTGTACATTAGGAATATTGATAGAAAGAATCCCAAAAATAATGACCATAACGGTCTTTGTAGTAATGGACAGGATTTTCATTACTTTGAAAGTATTGGACAAGCTTTTTTGAATCTGGCTTAGAGATTGATTCTAGAACATAAGGTTCAATCATAAATAAAGTTTGGAAGATAGAAAGGCTTTTTTCCTTTTCTTTGCCAAATTTGATGGCAATAGTGCCATCATTTTTCCTTATAAATTCAAAATCTGAGGACCGAAGAGGCTTATTGTTTTGGTGCAACTTTCATAGTTGGTAATCTAAGTCTCTGGAAAGAGTCTGGCCAACTTCTCTTTGGGAATTTGCCTAGAGACATGGATGCAGAATGTTTGGTCATTTTGTATACAGATGAACAAGACATCTTCGTTTCTATTTTGGAAATTTAGATGAAGGGCGTGATTCTGCACTCGATAGACCATTTGGTAGTGTAATGTCACCATAATGAAATCAGCAGTTTGGGGTGCTCCAGTGAGCTGGTCTGAACTTTCAAGAAGGAAAGCAACTAAGGGTCTGAAAGAGCAATATTAAAATTTGGATATAGGGTTACAAAGACTATCCCAACATTCAAAGTGGTTTAGATAGTGCCAATACAAGCATGCTAGTATTCTAAAAATCGAGTATCGAAGAAAGTCATTCTAGCCATGACTAGCAACCCTTTTTTTACCAAAGAAAGTGAGTGCAAGACGGACAGCTCCATAATGGATATGGTAGTATCCCTATTGGGACCACTGTTTGGGAAATTCTAGAGGGATCTGAAGGGCAACAAAGTACTCTTTTTTACTTGTTGGGATAGGATGCTGATCAAACTTTGAGCATCTTTATGCTATGAATCAAATTTCTAGGTAGTTTACAGCTAAAAGGCAGTCCCTTGAAAACTTGAACAGAGGTTCGCCTGTTGTAGGATAGCATACTTGCTGAAATTGACCTGGTCTTCCCTGGTTTTAAGCATAGATCCCCTCATTGGTATCATAGCTTAGTTCCATTTATAACTTGGTTAGTTCCATTCGCTTAGACGGTGAATCTAGTGCTAAGAAGATCTTCTCATCATCATGTCCAACCCTAAAACTCTTAATGCACCTGTTACTTTTACTTCATTTTTGCCTTCTTCTTCTCTTTCAGACTTTTCTGTGTCAAATACTTCTAAAATTAACTATCTTTACGAGGTCTCTCTTAGTAACTCTCTTAGTGATGACACAAAGATCTCTGAAACCCAACTTCTTCTTATGAACCCATATTCTGCTTTTGCTAAACCCTCTTCATCATTTTCCCTCATCCGTTCTATCCGACATCTTATCCGCCAAACTCCCACAAAAGTAAAAGAATATGTATAGTCCTCCAAGTTTAACCTGTATCCTTTTCTAGTCACTGAAAATGAGTACTTTGTTACTCTCCAGATCCCTCCAAAATTTCCCAAATAGTGGTCTCAACAAAGATACTCTTATATCTATTATGGAGCTGTCTGTCTTGCACTCCCTTTCCATGGTCGAAGGCTTACTAGTCATGGCTAGAATGGCTTTTGTAACATTTTGATTTTCGACTTATGAGAAATGGCTGTGAATCAGGTGTGCCAGTGGCAAGGGTAGGTCATGGATCATGGATCGATCAAGGGAACAACCAATCCAATGACCACATTAGTGGACCCAAGTAATTTAGTTGACGAACGACTACCTGACCAAAAGGACTAATCGAGGGATGGTCACGTCCATTACGGATCAATCGATGATCATGAATTGGTCCAAACGGTCATGTTTCGATTGCGAGTGATTTCGCCCAATCATGCACCGATCATGGATGACCATGGTTTGACTTAGTATGACTGTGTGTCGGGTATGAATCTAGCTGATCTCAAACAACCACATGACAATCAAGAGTTGACCTGAATGAGGCCTACGGCTGATTCCGGATCCGATCTGCTCGGCTAGAACCGATATAAAGGCCGGTCATTGAATTCGTGCCCTGAGCCATGAATCTAGCCAAGAAGGTAAACTTTGCCTACGACAACCACACCGAGAGTGGCTTGGCCATGACAATCGGGTGTGTCAGAATAGTCGTTAGGAGATGTACACAAAAAGCTCTTGCTCGGTCCTAGTTGCACTTCTGATAGCTTATTTCCCATGGTTTCCATATTAGTTGAATATGGACAAATTAGGACTCTCTAGAACACCTTAGCTTCTTCAAAAAGGAGGATGACTCACCATTCCACCTAGATTTTTCTAGATTTGGCCATGATTACCAATGATTCACCTTGGGGATTGAGCAAAGAATCACGGCTAAATGTCCCAATGAAAATGGGACACCTTGGGGCACATTATGACTAGTCTATGGCCATGATGCTAGCTCATCTTTTTAGGATGCCACCTATCCATGATGAATTGTCCCTTAATAATGAGTTAAGTGCTCATGTGGCCCAATAAAAAAGAGACAAACAATCATTCAAATGATCGCATTAGACCATTAGATCTTCATCTCATAAGCCTAGGTGTCCACTTAAAAATTTGGTAATGATGACTAGAGATTTGCTTTGGAGAAGAAGTTGGTAATTCATGCTTAGATGTCTTTTAGAATCTTAGGCTATAATAACCCTAAAATATAGCCTTAGTGAACAACGCAAAAGCCAATCAATTAGAAGAGGACATTAGGCATCAAAGGGGCTTATGTGTCTCTTAGGACCATAGGCACATTTTGAGCCTAAATTGAGCCTTGGAGAGCAAGCCAATAAATGGTCCAATAAGAAGAGGGCAAGTGTTCTCTTAAAACCCTAGACGTGCCATCTTACAAACTAGGCTTGCCACCTTGATGGCATAGCCGTGCCACTTAAAGAAATGTGATTGGGCCGCTTGGATGAGTAATAATGAGCTTGGTGTCTATAAATAGGAGGGGCTCCCATTCATTTCCATCACTTTAAGCCCTCTTGCCATTCACACCTATTCTCCCATTCCATTCCTTTCTCTCAACTTCACATCATCGCCCCTCATCAAGTAATTCAATCTAGTTCTCAAGGTTCATCTAGGTAAATAAGATCCATCTTTCTCCTTTAAGAAAGTAGATCCCATTGTTGAGACTAGTTAAGTGTTTACCCATCAAGCCATGGGTGGTGTGCAATGTCTTTTGTTCTATCTTGTTTGCAATGGGATATAGCCGCATGCTTGAGTCTTTTATGTTCGGAATAAAATCGAGATTCATTCAGATTGAGTTCATCACAAGACAAAGTTGCCCAAGCCATAAAGCCTTGATTTCAGCATAAATAGAATGTTGGCTCCAAGACTCACTCAGTGTGGGAATCACCCAAGACCATAAGGTCCTAAAATGACATTAAGGCGTCTCAATTTTATGCCTTGATTGGTACGGGGATCACCTAAATCCATGAGATCTTGGTAAGGCACCAAGGCATGACGATCTCCATAGTTCAAGTGGACGTGGGGACTTTGTGCTTGGCGTTAGATCAAACTGTGAGTTGAGGGTCATTCTCGATACATGTGGATTCACATTGGTTGAAGCCGAGGTCCGTTGAACTTAGGATCTACACGAGAATGAGGTGTGCCCAAGCCTCAAGATCTTGGATCGGCATTGACGTGTGCTGTTTCCGAGCCTTACTCGGTGCAGGGATCGATGCCACATGTTCGGTTTGAGTCACAAATCAAGGATCATTCCCGAGATGTTGTATAGTACAATGTTGGAATTCATGGCACATACATATGAAAGAGCATGCCTTCGGGTCATATACATGTTGGCTAAGAGAAAAGATAAGAATCAACTTGTATGATGCATTTATGTGTGCACTTAAAAAGGAAAAAGCATCCGTCACCACACAGCATTGGCGGCGCAGTCTTGTTCATTGAATGGGATACCTCGGTTGAGCCAAATTGCCATGGTCGAGTCATGATGCCTAGGTCTTAAACCTGGAAGCCTCGGGAAGCTAGCCCCAAAAAGGCTCAATCAAACCGAGATGCTCTAGGTGAGCCAGGAAGCCTAGCAAGAAGCTGGAAGCCCCAATTGAGCCAGGAGACCCTGGTTGAGCCAAGACGACGATAAATGAATTTGCATGGTGTTGATGTGTTCATTGATAAGTCGATGGTATGTTAATTGACATCATGTATTGGGTCAAGGCATGGCAAGTAATTTTCTATTGATTTGTTATTGACACTATTCGCGAGTGTTGTACTTGCTAGGCTTCGACGATGAGATGCTTTCCCATTAGAGAACTAAGGATTTTACTTACTAAATTCTCCACAAAACTCACTCTTTTATCTTTCGGTCTTGTAGGCATAGAATTCTCACGTTAGTTTTTGAGAGTTAAAGTCATGCTAGAGGAGATAGGAATTCTTATGGCCTATGTGAAAACTTGAACTGTGATGTAAAAAGGAAAGAGGGCCCGTAAAAAAATGGCTTGTAAAAGTACTTTTGTAATATAAAGTAATGTATTATGTGTGATGTATGTCCTAGTCTTCCAACTATTGTTTGTCTGGGAAGTTTCTTTACTCACGCTTCCACATGTATTTAAAAACAAGATAAAAAGAATCGGGACAATGATGAGCTTGGGATGTCGCGAAAATAACCCTTGTCTCATGACCCTAGAAATGGAGTTGGGGTCATGACAGCTTTATTGGATACTTAGTTTCTAGAATGCCAGCATGCTTGTATTGGCATTGTCTAAACCACTTTGAATGCTGAGATAGTCTTTATAACCCTATGTCCAAATTTTAATGTTGCTCTTTCAAACCCTAAATTGCTTTCCTTCTTCAAAGTTTAGATCTAGCTCACTGGAGCACCCTAAACTGCTGATTCTATTGTGGTGACACTATACTACCAGATGGTCTATCAAGTGCAGAATCACATCCTTGATCTAAATTTCCAAAATGGAAATGAAAATGCCTTGTCCATCTCTATGCAAAATAACCAGGCATCCTGTATCCATATCCCCAAGAAAATTCCCAAAGAAAATTTGGATAGATTCTTTCTGGAGACTGGGATTACCAATTATGAAAAATTGCACCAGAATAATAAGTCTCTCTAGTCCTCAAATTCTAAATTTGTGAGGAAAAATGATGGCACTGTTGTGATCGAATTCGACAAAGAAATGGAAGAAAGCCATTTCATCTTCCAAACTCTATTTATGATTAAACCTTGCGTTCCATAATCAATTTCTGAGTCAGATCCAAAGAAGCTTATCCAATACTTCCAGAGTAATGGAAATCCTGTCCATTGCTACAAAGACCATTATGATCATTGTTTTTAGGATCCTTTTTGTCAATGTTCCTATTTTACAAACTCCCATGATGGGGTGAACCCAACTGCAAGGCCCAACCGAAAAGCCTAAAAACCAAAAGATTGTATGTATTTGAGGCATTTGAACGGAGATCCCTTTGTTGATACTCTCGGTGAAAGCGATAAGTTCAATCCATGATTTCTTATGTTCCATCTCCGTTACTAGCATATACATCATCACCACCTGTCTTATCAACTTTGCCACATTCGCCTCCTCCTTCACTTCCTCATAAAAAAACAAGTCATTTCCCCATTCTATAAGTCCATCCTAAAATGGGCAAAAAAACATTCATACCCACTAAAACTCTCAAATGAGACATCACCCAACCAAGAGAAGCAGAGGAAGGATAATCCTTCTATCTCCATGTTCCATAATGTAGATTTTCCACTTCTTGGTCAAGAAGGCTCTAAGCTTTCTTTTTCTGCTCCCGAAGAATTTGTTAATCCACAGGGAAGGTACCGTCATGTTCCAAAAATACCTACGCCAACTGATGTGGACGAATATGGAAAGTAAAAAAGAACTCCTATTGCTGAGGTCGTCCTGAATGGGCAATTAGAGACTTTTTTGGTACACACAAATACTTTAAAAACAATCGATTCCAAAACCGTTGATATACAAAGAGATCTTAAGAGATATGATGAAACCACCAACAAGATGCTTTCAGATTTCCAGAAAAGGCTTCATGCCTTAGAATTTGGACAACATTTGGGATATTATCATCTTGAGAGTCCAAAGGCAGAAATAGAGAAACTCAAAAGGTATATCCAACTTCTCGAAGAAAGAAAATTCAAACTTTTTGATCCATTTCCAACCCTACTACGAAGTGAGTATTCTGTTCCGCCACCACAAAGCACTTCAATCTTTGCTACTCTCATAGAAACCTCTACCAAACGGGGCAAAACTAATATGGTAGAAATGCAAACTTGACTTAGAGAAATGGATCAATTAAATAAAAAGGGAAAATAAAAGATTGCTGAAGAATCTTCAACTTCCATAAAGGAGAAGCCAGACCAAATGATGCCATCCAATCCGTTGGAATCATTCCAAAGAGATCTGAGCAACCAGAAGGAAAACCGACTTGATCCCATTGTCTTGAACGACCATATTCAGTCTCTTCTAGAACCAATTTTTCCAATCGATTTAGCTTCCGAACCAAACTTGGTATCTCTTTCATCCTTCAGCTCTTTTTTGATCCCTGCTATCGAATCCTTTTCTATTCTACTAGCCACTATTTCAATATTCATGACTAGTCCTCTAGATCGGGAAATGGATTCAAATCCCTTTGAACATCCAACCAAATAACACATCATAGAATCTAACTTCCTCTTCCAAAACAATTTTTTACTATTGATGATATTCCCTAATCCAAATGGCCAAAAAAATTTGAAGAATTTCATACTTGGCTAAATGCCTAAGCTCTCACAAATCATGACAAGTATGATGTTCGTTTTGGATTCGTCACGAGGTTCACAGATAGCCTCAAATATTGATGGCAATCGGTTACATAATAAGATTAAGTGCAATTTCTGCTCTCAGCAGACCTTGACTAAGCTATTGCTCTCACCTATCATTTTTTTATTGACAAACCTGCTGACCTTTATTAGCTCAAAAGAAAAGAGTTTTTTTGAAAGAAAATGTCGCTCTCTCCAAAAGAGATATCTCAATAAGCATTATTGAAAAAGGCTTAAACTCTTTTATGGCCTTAGAGCTTATGCAAACTTGAAACATGTTTTTTTAGCCTTTATTTCTAGAGAACTATTTTAGCAAGTTGAGAGATCCTTCCTTAACAAGTAAAGCAGAATTGTGGATATTCCTTTGAGAGAAACATGGCAGGAGATCTATTTGTGCCTTGATGATTTGTGTCTAAAACATCAGATGATGAAAACCTACGTCAAAGATGATCGAGAGCTTGATGGAGCCTGTTTGCATCAAAATTTGAAGATCAAGTACTCAAAAACGATTATAATGGCTCTTGTGGAAAACCTCCAGAAAGAAAAAGCATTTCAAAAGGTATTGGGTGGGAAGGTCCAAGCATAAGCATTTCTGGAGAAATAAAAAATGGCGATTTCTGCGAAAAGGAAAAATCGCTTAGGCTGCAAGAAATCAACTCAATGCTTTATCTCGCAATAAGAAATGTTATTTTGCCAAAAATTGCTCCCAAATGAAAAAAAATGGTCGAATCATTTGATACACCATATTGAAATTGAAAGTGGTGTCGCTTGAAAATGATAATGTTGAATCATTACTTTTCATTGATGAAGAACCATCTGAGCAAACCCTTTGTGTCATTCCTTATTATCAAACCTCTAGTGAAACTATTCTGATTTAGATTTTGAAAATATTTTCCATATATCCCTCACCTCTTCGAAACAAGACTTTAGTATATATTCTAGTTAAGTTCATCATCCTCATTTTCTTATAAAATCCTCACCTCAAAGTTTGACAAATCAATCATAGTCATTGCCTTTATAGATACCGGTGGTAGTTCTTCAATTTTAGACACTAAAGTGCTTCCTGAAGAATACTGGACTTTCTGTGTTCGGTATTTCAACTTTGCCTCATGAGATACATTTTTTTAATAAATAAGCGAACTATACCATTAACTATTTAGTTCTTCCCTTAGTGTTCCATAACCATTAAAATCTTTAGATCCAGTCTTCCCAATAAATATTTGATTATTAGTTGGTATGTCATGACTCAAATTCCTCAACTTCGGATCATTCTTGGAAAATGCCTTAAGTATAAAGATTTGAATTTGTCAATATTCAAATGCTCTTTTCTATCCAAATGAGTTTACTAGATTCGATTATGTAAAAGTTATTAGAATTTTGTTCAGAATCCTATTTTGAATTCTCTTAGAAATGTCCTCATCCTTTATGGAAAAATCTAGAATTTTTTTGTTCACCTTCATTTCAAGAAAAATGGAGATATAAATTCCACCAAGACGAGTCACATGAGAATGAACTCAGAATATCTTGCTTTCTACTTAGAAAGAATGCTCAGAATTACTACAATAAGGCCTTATTGAAATCAAATTCTCAATGTACTTGTGAAGCTTTTTATGTCAACAAATGAGCAGGGCAGAATAGAGGGAAAATGTGGCTAATGATAAATTATCAGCCCTTCAACCTCTTCCTCCAAGATGACAAGTTTTCTCTACCCTCTCGAAATTCCCTTTTTGCTGGATTATCCAAAGCTCACATTTATTCCAAATTCAATCTCAAAGCCGAATTTTGACAATTGGGCATTCACCCTGAAGATAGGCCCAAGACAGGGTTCTATATTCCAAACTAACATTTTTAATAGAAAGTTCTCCCTTTTGACCTCAAAATAGCTCAATCATTATTTCAAAAGGCATGTGTCATATTTTCTAGCCGATCCTATAGAGTGTAGTAGTCTACATTAATGATATCTTGCTCTATATCCTTGATGAGGAATCTCACTGCTGACTCCTCAATCAATTTGCAATCATTGTGAAAAAATATGGAATCATGCTTTCTTAGAGAAAGATGAAAATTGCTTAGACTGAAATTGAATTTCTTGGTATGCACCTCAACAAAGGTACATACTATCTAAGGCCGCACATTGCTCAAGAATTACTAAAATTCCTAGAAGAAAATTTCACGACAAAACAAGTTTAGCAATTTCTTGGGATAATTAATTATCTTCAAGATTTTGTTCCCAAATTGCAAAATTGTTGCTTCCATTACAGTTGATATTGAAGAAGAATCCCTACCTTGAACCAAAGCTCAAACCAAAGTAGTTGCAAAGCTAAAAGAAGTGATGCAAAATCTTCCTCCATTGCAAATACCATCTACTGGAAAAAAAAAAAATCTTCCAAACCAATGCCAGTGTTGAATATTGGATAGCTATACTGTTTGAAGAAATCAAAGGTAAGCAAAACCTTTGTGCTTACAAAAGTGGAAAGTTTTCCCAGACTGAGATATATTATCATTATACTTTCAAGAAAATATTGGCAGTAAAGAATGGGATAAATTTTTTTTAATTCTATCTTTTCAGCCATCATTTTCTGGTAGAATTGGATATGACATCCTTTCCTCAAATGACAAAATTCAAACAATGTAGTTTCCCCGCTCTCAGCTACTTTGATGGGTTGACTAGTTTTCCAAATACTCTTTTGAAGCCAAGCACATTGCAAGAAAGAAAAATGTTCTTGCTGATTTTCTTTCTAGACCCAAGGCGCCAATAGAGATCAACATGTATATTTGTAGGCATGTTATTCCTCAACAGGAAAAGTACATGATTGAAAGAATGTGAGATTGGCCAAGCCTAGAATATCCTCGGGAAATCATTGAACAAATCCAAAATCATAGCCTCATTGAAAATCTTGATAACCTCATATAGCAATGCCATACGGATCTATTTAGATTCTATTAAGGCTCAATTCTTTATCATTTTAGATTAAATTCTAAGTACCCATTTATTCAACCATTAATATATAAAGAAGATGATTACTCTAATTAGCTTCTATGGCTGTTTTAATACTTAATCAATAAGTATTTGATAGCTGTTGAGTTCCCCATTAGAAAATTCATCATCAAGTCAACCAAACTATTTGCACTTTGGCATTACGAAGGGAGTGAAAGTGACAAAAACCTCTAGGTTGTACTAAAATTTGTTCTATTCGACTAGTATTTGGAAATGCCTCTTTGTACAAGAATTAGGAAATGCCTCTCAAGTAGAACCAAAGTTACACACATTAGTTTTTTTTTTTTTTTTTTTGGGGGGGGGAGGGAGAGGCCATGGACTTTTGTGTGACAAAATGGCACCCTCATCAATGCACCAGAAGGAATAGGAACCACAACCTACAAGCATCAACTACATTTCCAAGAAGCCCGTATTTATAGGACATTTCCAAACTACGTTTGGATCCATTGAATAAAACTACAAAGAATTCCAAAGGGTTCTATGCTAAGAAAACTGGATCATTCTTGAAGAAGTATGGGATTACACAACACCTGCCCCATGAGACCACTAGGGTCTTGCACCTGAAGCTAGACAAGCACTTGAGAAGCTCCAGCAGGCATAGAAATCAAGCAAGGATACTCCCATCACAAGAGCAAGAAATGATGAACACAGATGATCATGTATAGTCCTCATAAGAATCCTATGTCCAATGGGGAGGTCTTCTCTCTCAAGATCCTTATAATCAAGGATCTTTGTCCTTTTCTCTCGGAATGGACCCCAACATAGTCTCTCATTATGCCTAAACAGCAAATCACCTCCAGCCAGTCATGCTTGCTGACACTCCAGGACATTCCAAGATTAAAGAAGAACTTGCCTCAAGCAGTCAAAGAATGTTGGATGCCCTGATCTCACAAGGAGGATCCTATCATAATATTAGCAGTCCTCCTGATGACATTAGAATGAAACAACACTATGAAAAAGAACGACTTGCAAGGCATAGCTCTGATGACTCAAACTATTACCACAACTCATGGGACGACAGATAAACCTGTAGCGGAAGTTACTGCAGCACAGGTGCAAAATACTAAAGCAATAAGTTAAGGAAATCATTATTCACAGTCACTGTTCATATCACCTAAAATAATTCTCAACTAGGAATCCCAGAGCCTCCGAGCTTGGTCTTTGTATGTTTGTGACCTTTTAATGCCTATAAAAGGTAAAGACAATGTAATGTGTTGGGCAAAATCCATTGAAGTAAAGTGTGTGCTCACACAAATTCTCTCCATGTTTCTCTCAAACACTTATTCTTCTTTAGCCTGATAGGATCCTCTAAGAAATGCAGCTTGATAAGTTAGAAATGTTACTATCCTGGCATCTTTGAGCTCTCTATTCTGTAAACCAAATTTATGGATAGTTTACAACTAAAAGACAGTCCCTTGAAGGCTTGAACAGAGGTTTGCTTGTTATGGGGTAGCATACTCGTTGAAACTGACTTGGTCTTCCTTAATTTTAAGCATAAATCCCCTCATTGGTAGATGACATGCTCATTGAGATTGCTTGGCTTGGTTTTAGAGGCAATCTTTCAAATGTTTTTTGAGTAATTATTCAATATGGGACTTTTGGAGGTTTGGAGCAAACACTTGCAGGTGAGGGTTAGCGAGGGAGGGAGGGAGGGAGCAGCTTAGTCCCTCACTGAGTATTTAGTAGCGACAAATGAGCAAAGGATTTTTCAGTCTCCCAGCCAAAATCCTTTGTTTTGTTGGAGATACAAAAGCATCAAGAAAGGCCTCAAAATAGCACTTTAATTGTCTCAAATATTCAAAATTAAAATATATTTTGAAGAAGTAGATTAAATTTTTGAAAGATAAAAAGTTGGTCAGATCCGGGTGGTCGATTATGCTTTTGGAACTAGAACTGGATTGAAAAGTGTCGGTTTCATTTTCAGAGACTAACAATCCGTTAGTCTCTATAAATAGCGACGGACAAGCAAAGGATTTTTTAGTCTCCCAACCAAAATACTTTGTTTTGTCGGATATACAAAAGCATTGAGAAGGGCCTTAAAATGGCACTTTAATTGTCACAAATATTCAAAATTAAAATATATTTGAAGAAGTAGATTAAACTTTTAGAAAATAGAAAGTCGGTTTAGTCCGGGTGGTTAGTTTTGCTTTTGGAACCGGGAATTGGACTGAAAAGTATCGGTTTCATTTTCATAGAAAGGAAAATCGGACTGACATCTTTGGAAACTGGACCCAACCACTTTGTTCGGTCCAATCCGGACAATTCTCACTTTAGGCGGTTCCTTTTGCTTACCCTTATATAATATGAACCATGCGGAAGGAACCTATCTCAACTTTTTTTAATGTATAATGCCCCTTGCTACTACGAAATATTTACTATGAGTGACGTGCACCTTGTCATTAATTACGTGTACAACAAGCAATAATGATGCATAAAAGAAGAAAATATAAATTTGGCAATATTAAAAAAAGTGTTTTTTTTTCCTCTCCAAGCCTCATTTATTCTACTAGAAGTAGAATTAATGGGGGATTGAGTTTGATTAACTTGCATCATATGAAAGTTTCTCTTCTACGCATATGGTAAAATTAGGAAAATTTGTCTACAACATTTCGAAGGAAGGCTTTTGACAATGATATTTGATTCATGAAAGGGATGTAACACATACAGTTCTTGAACTTTGATCTAATATGCAATTTGATTTATGAACTTTTAGTTTGTTTTATGTGGTCCTTGAACTTTAGCCCAATATATACTATGATTGCTGAACTTTTAATTTATTTAATATAATCCATGAAATTTTGGTACATATTCAATATAATCCTTAAGCTGTATAAAAATATTTAATGTAGTCCCTTAAACTTTTTCATACAGTTTATGGATTATATTGAACATGTATTTAAAGTTCATAAACTATATTGAGCTAAAGTTAAAAGATCATATTGAACAAATTAAAAATTTATAAATCAAATTGCATATTAAACTAAAATCATTTTTCCTTTATTAAAAGACCCTCATATAATTAGGAAAAAGAGGCGCCGGGACAAGATCTGATGAGTCTCGAGCAAGGCCCACCTAACACACGAAAGGACCTAGGCAAGAAGCTAAACTTGATGCGGAGGTCTCGCTCGGCTTAATCAAAGTCCATCACCCGTACTCTGACATTGATTGCTAGATTAGAGAGAAAATAGGATGTGGGGTCTCACCAGAAGAAAAAAAAGAGATGCAGAGATCAGACCCGATTAGTTTTGAGCATGGCCCACGTCATCCGGAAGATATTTTTGCTGAATTATCTTGAGTTAGGTCAGAGGTCTAAAAAGAAAAAAATAAATAAATAAAGAGTTCTTAAATTAGTCCCCTGTCTATTTTCTTTTCATTTTTTTCCAGTTGCTTCTGTCAAATGATGATATAATAATGTAAGTTAGTAAGTCCAAAGATGGCATCATTCGTTCATGACTAGAAAGATTAGGCCAGATAAGCATGGAAGTAGGTTTACTTTCGACACAATTGTCACGTGTAATTATTGTCTTCCTTTCAGCAGTAGTAATGTCAATCAAAGGTAAAAACTCTTTTTCTGTATGTTGTCCTATCAAATGCAACTTTGAGAACCAGAATCAACAGAATTTGAGATATTGAGGGGTTTACTTGTATTAAGACCAAACAAAGGCCAAAATCCTTGTAATTAGCTAAATTATATTTTTCAATCTTTCTATCATTATATATATATATATATATATATATATATTGAAGTACTGCATATCCCTACTTAATTTGTTGTTTTTTTTTTTTTTTTTTTTTTGGGGTGAGGTGGGGTGGGATGGGTGTCTCATGAAAGGACAAAAAATCAAGGCTGCGACTGATATAAAGCAAAGGCAAATTTTTAATAAATTAGTATGTATAAAACTGAATAGTTCAATGTGAAGTTTGATCTTTAATGAAACTAACAGATTTAGGGATTTTCTTCATCCTGATTAACGGTCTCCTTTTTCTTAATTCAAGGAAATACTATAAATTACCTGGTGCAATCAATAGAATGCAAAAAGAAGTCCTCCTTAATCAATTAGTATCGACCCGAGTCATTCCATGGGTCCTTCCTAAGAGAGTACTATCAATAAGTGATTGCACAAGATGGTGAATATTTGGAGTGGATGTTAGCTTATATATTACTCGACATAGCATCTCCCACTAGGTGCAGAATTTGGTATGTCATGATTCCTCCATTTAAGTAACTCGCATCCTTACTAAAGTTGACTCAAATCGTCTCACTATTTAATATGTTGTCTATTCCATTCCCACACCCTTAATCATTTTAAAAGTTTGCCAAAAGTCGCACATTTTCCGAACCCTTTGTGACGAGCACTCTCTGCCCTCATAATATCTAGTGTGGACCTAGTCCGTCCAGGAATCACATGTATACTGGATGGGATCATTGCTCCGATACCATTTGTAATGACTCAACCATTTTGCGTTTGCTAACCCACGAAAGAAGCAATCATACAAGGTAGTGACTATTTGGATGCGAGTGTTAGTTAATTTATTCCTCAACAGAATTTCTCCCATCCGATATGGAATGTGGGATGCCATTGACCAAATGAGAGCTACGTGCCCGGAGGAGATGCGCACCACCAGTATAACATTGCCTGATTCCATTAAAAAAGGTTACACCGATGCGCCACAGAATTGCCCCATATGCGGTGATCAATGACGGGATTCTAAAAAAATGAGGGCTTATCCTAACGAGCAAACCTGAGAAAAAGCTTATAGACCAACAGGTATTTTCGCAAACCGCGACACAAGTATGCGATGTCCCTTTTGGATACGAGGGAGTTTGATCAAACATCGCATATACCAACAGAGCCATAGAGTCAAAACACTCGTAGAATACAAAACGTGTCCTGAACTCGGATCCCTTATCGGTAAATCTCTCGTGTAAATCTCTCGCGACTTTGTTAGTCTACCATGAGAATTGACAAAAAGCACTATTGATCTCTGCTTATTCAAAGTACAAGGGGAGAGTCTAGTCACTTTTGGTGACTATGGGTTCTTCATTTGTGACAGAATAAAGTCTGAATAGCGTAAAATGATGCAAATAAATAGTGCATTTGGTTTAGCATTTTGAAAGCTCATTGAGGAAATGCATAGCAGTTTAGCCCAAAATAGTTTAGGCAAATGCAAATTTCGTCTAATAAATTATGTTTTGAGAAACAACTTTAAGAGAAATGCCATTTGGTAGAAAATACATTTGAAAAGCCATTTGGGTGATTAATATTAGTTTCTTAATTTTAATTTGTTTAAAATTAAAAATAATATTATATATATATAGACCAAACCCTTCGCTGGACTGGTGAAGGGTGTGGTCTTTTATAATTTAAAAAAAAAAATTAATGAGAGACAAAATCAGATATTTGAAGAAATGGTGGGGCAGTTTTGGAAAAAAAAAATGAATTTCAGCATTTTGCTAATGCTTCAGCCTTTCCAATACTGATTTTCACTTGAAAGCTCATTCAAAATAGTTGGCAAACAGTTTGGCATTTCCTCAAAGGGCTTTAGAGGCCGAAAGTCCCGTGGAAATCTTTGAACTAAACGCACTCAGAATATGCACTAAGTTGTCAACTTCCGCCAACAGCTAACTAAAGAGAACTCAAATCAAAGCCGAGACTACACTGATAATTACATAACCATCATCGCTCCAGCTAAGAAATTGTGAAGGGCAATTGGAGTAAGTAAATTCTGAAATAGAGTTATGGTTTGGCATCGAAGAATACACGAGCTCGGCAGGACACACCTAGGCTAATTGAGCTCACTGAGGGATAGATATAATTATTGCATTTATATGGCCACTACACCAAATGAATGCTTCAGAATGCAAATATCTTGGGTGGTCATTTTAAAGCAAATCTTAGCAATGCTAACGCTGTTGTCTCATGATAAATGATGGACCGAAGATTTGGTCAATTCCATCGCCATCTTATTTTCTTTTCCAATGAGAAAACATGTGTTCGGACAAGAATAATACATCAAATGTGACTAACAATTAACGGCCACCCTTCTTCTTCGGGTGACCTCCAAAAAAAGTATAAAACTTAGTATAAGCATAAAAAGAAGCGAAAGAATTTTAATATCGTTAATCCGTTTAATCATAGCTTAATGATTTTTGACACTTTGAAGCAGAGTTATATCCGTTTAACAATTTTAACTTTGTCAAGATGGAAACAATAATCAAATCATTACGACAAATGAATTAATTTTTACTTCAGCAACTATTGACATAGGCTCTTCCATAAGCCCCACCACTGTCGCCGGGGAAAATTATACAAAAATTCTTAATCTATTATACAACGCCAATTCAGTTATAATTTTTTTTACTGTATGAAGCGTACCTACACTAAGTTCATGAGCACAAGTTGTAGTTATTTTTATATTGGTGCACACCTTCGGAATCCAGGGGTTGCGGACTAACCATAGAATCCTGTTCAATAGGTGGAACGTATTAGTTGTCCACTCTTAGGTTGAGCAGTAAGGGTCGGAGAAGGGCAATCATTCACTCTTAAAACTAGCATTCTTAATACCAAAGAGCCTCAATTTGTATCACTTGCTTGAGCAACGACTATATTCAAGAAATGTTCATAACAAGCTATTATAATTGAGCTAGAATAGGTTACACAGTATCTTAGATACAAACAAGTAATTCGATACAAAATACAGTTTTAGGCAAAGTACACCTAAAGTACTAAAATTCATCACGAAAATGCAATCGAGTTCAATTTCATTTAGTGCAATCTTGTCTTACAAGTTGTCAAATTGATACAATAAAATCTCTCTATTAAACTCTGGTTAATTTGGCTAACGGGATATACTAATGTGGTTTTTTTGTTACTTTCCTAAGACGTGGTCCTAATGTGGTCCCTATCAAGTGCCACATGAGAAATTTTTTTGAAAACTCAGAAAAAAAAGGATAAATGAAATTAAAAATAAAAGGAAAAGGAAAATTGTTAGTTGTTCATATCCTCTGTCACCTTTATTGTATGGAAATGTACCAAAAACAATAGGAAAATTACGTGCTTCAATTATTGGTAATGTTGATTTTGAATAAGGCAGTAACAAGGTTTTTTTTTTTTTTTGGTCGAAAAGGATACTATATTGCTAATCATGTAGGAAAATAGGAACAACCCTTAACTAGGGCTTCATTACAAAGCATGTCTACCATAAGTTGAGGAGGAGAATTTATCCAATTTGGCGAAAGTGATCCTCGTCCGTGGGCCTTCACGGCCCAGTCGGCTAGGGCATTGGCTTCCCTTCGACAGTGCCTCACCTCTAGGTTTCGGAAATAGAGCAGCAGCGCTTCTCCTTCGGCAAATAGGGCACGGCAATTCCACGGCGGCGGATGGCACCGGTTAATTGTTTCCACCAGAATGAGGTTATCAGATTCCAACAACAGGTTTGATTCTG
Organism: Eucalyptus microcorys; assembly: GCA_014182515.1. Taxonomy (NCBI): domain Eukaryota; kingdom Viridiplantae; phylum Streptophyta; class Magnoliopsida; order Myrtales; family Myrtaceae; genus Eucalyptus; species Eucalyptus microcorys. The sequence goes on along the minus strand of CM024570.1, from coordinate 1,869,409 downwards.
TTTTTTTGTTGATATAATAGATCCTTGAGAGTACATAATAAAGCTTGGATCTCCGTCTCGAGTGCAGATGTTGCTGGAACGCTGCGAGTGAAGCCTTCGATCATGCTACCGGTGTGATCTCGAGCAATGCTTGCGATTGCACCCATATGATTTGCAGTGGGGAAAGCTCCGTCCATATTAATCTTCACCGTGCCCTGCTGCAGTGGGATCCAAATCCTATTAGGGTTCAGCCAAGTGTTACCGTCTTGCGATTCCGTCTGCTGAGTTCTGATATAAAGATGAGCTAGGGCGAAAGCTGTTTCAACAAGCTGGTCCAAGTGTGTGCATTGATTGCGAAAGACAAAATGGTTCCGAGCTTTCCAAATTTCCCACAGGAGGCCTGCAATGCACTCAAAGGCTGGTAAGTCTTTCCTTTGTTCTATTAGATCAGCTAGCCAAGCATAAATATGGTGTGTTCTGTAAGCCGAAGTGTTGATCCGCACTTGTGGGTGATTCCAGATAGATTGTGGCCAGGGGCAATATAAAAATAAGTGTTCTGTGGTTTTGTGGGAGTGGGAGGAACGGAGTGTGCATACTGGGTCAAGGGTGATGCGTCGGCGGAATAGATTATCCTTTGTTGGTAACGCATTGTGGCAAATAGACCAAAGAAAATTACGTATTTTTGGGGCTGTTTTAACTTTCCATATCTGCTTCCATACATTCCAAGGTGTGTGATAGGAAGAAGATGCTAGAGAGTGTACCGTTCTGTGTTCTGTCTGTTTGATAAAGTTATATCCACTCTTCACGGTATAATTGCCGTCTTGTGTCCCTGTCCAGATAAGTTTATCTTCAGTTGACACTGGACAAAGTTTTATATGTAATATTTCCAGAACAGTGGGTTCATCAAAGGTTTGATTAAGAAGCTCAACATTCCACTCGTTCTATGTGGGACTAATGAAACCTGCTACTGTTTCAGGTTCATCTCGAGTCGCTGGCCCGCCCAAAATTCCCACAGGTAACCATCTGTCCTCTCTAACCTTTATCGATTTGCCGTTACCTACTGACCATTGCATCTTTTTGATAATAGAATCTCTGCCTAACAGGAGACTCTGCCAACCCCAAGAAGGTCTATTCCCTTTGTCAGCATGCCAGAAGTTTGTGGAATGAAAGTACAAGGCTTTGAATACACGACTCCACAACAACAAAGGATCTTGAAAAAGTCACCAAGCCTGCTTCCCCAAAAGGGCTTTATTGAAAGTAAGTAAGTCTCGGAACCCCATCCCTCCGTTGTCTTTTTTCTCTTTTGGTAGATCCCAGCTTTTCCAATGAATGCCAGATTTGTTGCTGTTGTTTTGCCACCAAAACCTAGATATTTTCTGTTCAACAGACTTGCATATAGATACAGAGACCTTAAATATTGACATAGCTTTGGCAATGCTTGAACCACTGATTTTAATAGAATCTCCTTCTCCCATTTTGAAATAAAATTTTCCTTCCACCCTTCCAATTTCGCATTTACTTGTCCAAAAATCCAAGCAAACATGTCTTTTTTAGATGAACCCCAATCAGACGGTATTCCTAGGTATTTCCCTGTTTTGTCCAGAATTGGTACCCTTAGTTCGCTGGCCAAGGTTAGCTTAAGAGGCTATGGGCATGTTTTACTCATAAACAGACCTGATTTATTCCTATTAATCTCCTAACTTGTAGCTAGACAATACTGGTTTAGTATGTTCGCTAGATTTTGGCATTCCCTAGTTCTACCATCTAATAAAAAGATAGCATCATCAGCAAAAAAGAGATGGGATAAAATGGGACACCACCTGTTAAGTTTAATTCCACTAAGATTGCCCATGTCGACAGCTTGTTGAATGAGAGTGGAGAGCATATTTGCCAATAGGATGAAAATGTAGGGGGAGAGAGGGTCACCCTGTCGAAGTCCCTGAGATGGTTGAAAATAAGGTAGATGTTCGTCGTTGAGTTTGACACTTAGAGAAGTAGTTGATACACATTGCATTAGCCACATAACCCATTGATCTTGAAATCCCATTTGATGGAGATAGGCATCCAAAAAAATCCCACTCCACCCTATCATAGGCTTTCTTCATATCCAACTTAAGGATTGCCTAAAACTTTTTTTTTTTTTTTTTTTCTGTTTCGAATCTTTAATTGATGTAGCATCTCCTGAACTATCAAGATATTATCTTGTATTTGTCTTCCTGACATAAAAGCACTATGTTCTTTGGAAATTAAGTCAGGTAGGCAATTTTTCAGGTGATTCGCTAAGACTTTCGATATGATTTTATATAGAAAATTGCATAAACTAATTGGGCGAAACTGATCTAACCTCTCGGGGTTCGGGATCTTGGGGATCAAAGATATTGTAGTTCTGTTTATGTCAGCGGGCAACACTCCTATTATGAAAATTTTTGCACTGATCGAAAAACATCCTCCTTGATAATGTCCCAGTGACTATGATAAAAGAGTCTATTCAACCCATCAGGTCCTGGGGCTTTGGTGGCTCCCAATTGAAAAGTCGCTTGCTTTACTTCCTCCCGTGTAACTTCAGCTGTTAGTTGTGTATTCATTGTGGCTGTAACTACTCGAGGACATTGCGTTAAAACAGGTCCATAGTCCTTATGTCCTACTGAAGTATAGAGATCCTGAAAGAAAGTAAATGTTCTGTTTGTCACCTATGCTGGCTCTCGGATCCACTCACCATTTTCATCCTTTAATATGCTGATTCTATTTCTTTTCCGCCTTTGGATAGTTGTTGCGTGAAAGAATTTCGTGTTTTTGTCCCCCCACCTCATCTAGTTAATCCTGGAACGCATCGCCTAGTAGTGTTCTTCCTGTAACCAGATCTGTTGAATTTGTTCCTTAAGTGAAATGACCTGATCTTTGTTATAATTGCAAACAGGTTGATTCGTGCATTGCTGAAGTTGCTGCTTCAAAAGATTTATTTGATGATGGCCTACTGAAAACTTCGATTTGCTCCAATTAGTCAACACTTGAGTTGTAGCCCAAAGCTTCTATGAAATGGTGGATTGATCTAGTGATAAAGAGGACCATGATTCTGACACCACCCTGTGGCATTCTGCATCTTGCAGCCAATAAGATTCAAAGGTAAAGTTCTTCCGCCTCCTTACCGAGTTGATTACTGTAGTTAATATTAATAGACTATGATCCGAGCCTAGGGCAAGTAAAGCATGAACTTCAGCATCTGCATAGGCCATTCGCCAGTCTATATTGCACAAAGCTCGATCAAGTCTCTCTTTAACCACTGCTTCTCCACTTCTGTTATTCACCCAAGTATAGGCACAACCCTTTGTCTCCATATCCATCAAAGCACAATCATGTAATAACTCCTTGAAAGAGTGTAATCTATATGGCTCAGCTGGTTTCTTTCCAACTTTCTCCCAGTGATGTAAAATTTCATTAAAATCATCAATACACACCCATGGCAAAGTTCTTAAGTGGCTGAGGTGCCGCAAATCCGCCCAGAAAAGCTGTCTTTGATGATAAACCGCAAGTGCATGCAGACAGGTAATGCACATAGGTGTTACACTCCTATCTTCATAACATACAACGTCAATGAAGTGTGAATTATGAGCATTAACAGTAAGAGAGATATGGTATGTCCAAAAAAGAACCATTCCTCTAGCCAAACCTAGAGGATTTACCACAAAACTTCGATTATAATTCAACCTCCGCTAGATTTTCCTAATAACAGGTTCTTGATTCCTTGTCTCCATCAAAAAGACAATATCGGGCCATTCTTGAGCCACTAAGGCTCTTAGAGTTTGAACTGTCAGGGAATTGCTCAATCCCTGACAGTTCCAACTTAGTATCCTCATTTGTCGATCGGTGGCTTGTTCGGGCAAGCCACCACAGCCCCATCACTGGCCCTTTCGGCCTCAAATATTGGAGTGTCCAACAGAAGACTCTCATCTAAACTATCCGGTAAGATAGGACGTGACCCATAAGGAGAGAATCGCTTTGCTTTCTTTTGGGGAGTAGTCTTTGTCTGCAATCGAGTATGCTTTTCTTTCTTGGATGAAGAAGCCTCAGCTATAAAAGCTTTCAGCTCTGTCTTCTGTTCTGGTGTAGGGGGTTGTATCTTATCATGAGCAGCAACTTGTGTAGGACCAGCAGGGGGAGAGCTAGGCACAATATTATCTATCATGGTGTTGAGCTGCTGTTCTGGACGAGTCTCCATAGGAGGTGATGGTCAGCTGACTTCACATGGTGCAGCAGGCAGTAAAAGCAACCCAGCTTGAGGTGTTTCAGGTACAATTTCTTCAATATCCTCTTGAGTGTTGTTCGATTCATAGAAAGCCTGCCAGAAAGGGCTATGTTCCCTAACTTCAGCCCGGAGCCACTGTCCATAGTAAAATTTGTCCCTCCCGTCAAATTTTGTCTCGTCATATGGAATATTTTTGCAATAGGATGCATAATGGCCTATAATGCCATAGGAATAGCAGTAATGGGGTAAACGTTCATAACGGAAGTCAAGCCACATATTTTTGCCAGCCACTCTGATTAATTTTACCAGGTTTAAGGGGCTCTTGTAGGCTAAGTTTCACTCGAGCTCTCCTTGCCCTTATAGGCGATCCCTCCTTTGCTTCAAGTCTGACTTCCAACACCTTGCCAACTTCACGCACAATAGGCAACAAAAGCATTCATAGTAGTGGGGGCATACCCCCGTCAGCATCTAATTTTTGGGGAGAGGAGAATTTCATCAAACAAAAGCATAATATCAACAAAAGCATTCATAGTTGTGGGGGCATACCCCCGTCAGCATCAATAGGCAACTATCTAGCAAGAAATGCATATCGCAGAATTCAAAGATAACAAAATCATTTCCAAATTCCACACTGTAAAGTTTGTAGTATTAGTAACACGACAAATTTTGATGTATTGATGTCAAAGCAAGCAAAAGTTGAGGTTTTCAGTATAATTTTTCAGATCCACTTAACTTTCATTTATCTATAAGCTGCTACATAAGATTTTTAATAGTGAGAGAGTGTATTCTTATCTCATTACTATAAGTTTGAATGTTTTGATGATATAATAAAAAATTCACAGTTTCGATATCATAATATGTATAATTTAGAGTTTTAGGTGATATTTTCCCTTTTTACAACACTTACCTTTATTCCGTGGAGGTAATTCATCACGTTTGCTTCCTCTTTTAGTCCGGGAGTTAATTCGTCCCTATCACTGTCCACATGATGGCGGCATCATATTTCCATTTGTCAAAAAGTAAGAAATGTCAGCCATCAGAGAGCTAAAAGACGAACAAAGATAAAGACAAGTCCAAGTTAGGTAGGGAGAATCTCTTAACCTCTGTCCCCATGACAAATGAATATCCATGTGTTTATAAAAGCCTTATCAACGAATACCTCTGAAATATTTGTTAGCAATGCTTAAAAAAAAAAAAAAAAAAGATACTTCAATTTTCAATATACTGATTACATATAAAATGAAAAATCCCTACACAATCCCATTTGTCTAGAGACATTTTAATGTAGTAATTCGAATATCTATTAATGCTAAGTTATGGTTTAGCAACTTATGAGCACCTAATCTATGAGAAGAAAAACGTGTTTAAAACATTATAGGAAAAAGAGGGAATAAAAGAATAATTTGATAACGGAAGAGCTGGGAAATAGCAAGTGAGAAAAAAATATAAAAAAAAAAGTCATGTCAATATTTTTTGTTAGTCAAGTTGGATGAAATTAATAGAATGATTCAATTGCTCAAATTCGATAAGTTTTAGGACTTAATTACATTTTTTTGTAAGATGAACGACTCAAATGTACTTTCGTAATAAGTTAAAAGTTTAAGTGCGGTTATCCTTTTAGTAAATGTCTCATTTGTTCCTTGTTGGTCCCCTTCCGAAAGTCTCCACATTGATGACACACTAGATCGTTTCGGATATTCCTTTGTTATTAGATATCTTAGACTCCATGGAATAATTTGCTACCCATTCACCGCCCAGAAGGAAAAAAAGAAAAAGAAAAAAGAAAAGAGGATGCAATCATTATGCGCAAACTCGAGCAAACTTTATTTATACCAAAAAGGCTTAGTAAATGCACCGAGTATGTAATAACCCAATAGTAAAAGGATAACACTATCTTCCATTAGATTGCGAGATTAAGTGACGTCACAAGGTTTGTACCATACATGTGGACTGAAAAGTTAAAATCGAATATTTTACAACAGGCGTGAGTACTCAACAAGTAGAGGAGAGAGCTGAAACCTAACATAAGCATTAAGCCATCGCCAATTTCAAGAAAAGTAAAACGGGTAATACTACATAAGAAATTTTTACTAAATGACACGGCAACTCGTGTGCCTTATGCTATGACATTAAGTATGCGTGCAATAAGCAATAATGATACATAAAAAAAGGAAAGAAATCACAAATTGGACAAGATTGAAACCGGATTTTTTTTCCAAAAGAGACAAAAATAAAAATTCCCAAGCTTCACTTATTCTACTAAAAATAGAGTTAAAGGGGGGCTGAGTACAATTGACATGAATCATATGATTGTCTCTTTTGTACCCTGCTAGTAAAATCGGTGAAGAACGGTCTAGAAACATTGCGACAGAGGGCTTCTGTGGCATGAGGATATTTATGCATGGAAAGACCTTAATATTATTGTAAAAGAAAGTTGCGGGGACCGGACCCGACTAGCCTCAAGGTGGGCCCACCTCATTGGGAAGATATTTTTGTTCGTGAAAAGACCTAGGCGACGTGATAAAACTTGATGCGGATGCCTGGCTCAATCGATGCGGATGCCACGCTCAATCAAAGTCCATCACTTGTACTCTCACGCTCAATGCAAGATGATAGACAATAAAAGGATGTGGGGTCTCCCAGAACAGGAGATGCGGAGGGACAGACGAGATTAGTCTTCATTCACGGAAAGAGCTCATGCAACAAGCCAAACTACATGTGGAGGCCACGCTCAACGAAGTCCGTATCAGTACAGTACTCTGTCATTCAATGCAAGAAAGAGATTGGGATAGGACATGGGGTCTTCCAAACAGGAAGAGGGCCGGCTTGAGAAGAGAAAGGTAGGATACAGCTAGGAGATATGATGTGAACCATGCGACGGGAACCTGTCTCCACCTCTCTCGAATGCTATAGAGGCCCCTCGCTACATTTAACATCATCGGGAGTAGATACTGAGGAGTCGCCCCTTCGAAAATTATTCAGTGAATCTAATACTTAAATTACATATAAATACAAACAGCAGGATTTGATGAGAACCTTAGGGGATCAATTTTTTCCACAAGAAGAATCTCTTTTTGATTGACAAGTTCACCGTCAAATCTATACCGCGTCAACCAGAATTTCTATTTCTTCATGACTGAAGTGGGTGTTGGCGTGTTTTCCATCTAGAAACTTGAAAGCAAAACAAGTTTTTATTAAAGCAAGTTTTCTTTTTAATCTCTTTAATCATAGCGCAATATGTGAGTGCCGGATCTCAACTGTAATTCTTTTCCTCTACTTTTCTTGTTCTTTCTCCTTTGCTTGGGAAGGTCATTTTCCCTAAATAGTAACTTTTTTCCCTCTTGTTTTTGGAACTTGTAGAGTGTTCAATAAATGTCTAGACAGCCGGATCTCTATACTCGTGTCCTAAGATTATTAAGTCATAGAGAACTCTTATAAGCATTGAGTTATAGCTAATTTCAAGCAAAGTAATATGAGTAATGATAAGTGTATTGAGGGTTTAATAAGAAATTTTCCACTAAAAGGTGTGGCAGCTCGTGTAACGTGCCCCATGTCATCAAGTACGTGTACAATAAGCAATAATGATTCATTAAAAAAAAGAAAATATAAATTGGGTACGATTATTTTTTTTTTCTTATTCTCCAAGCCTCTTTTTATTCTACCAAGTAGAATTAATGGGGCGTTGAGCAAGATTAACTTGCATCATATGAATGTCTCTCTTGTACACACGGCTGGTAAAATTGGGAAAATTGATCTAAAACGTTGTGACAGAAGGCTCCTATAGTAGGACGATATTTGATTCATGAAAAGATCTCGTATAAAGGGAGGTGCCTGGGACCAGATCCGATTTGTCTCAATCTAGGCCCACCTAATTTGGAAAATATATTTCTTCCATTCATGAAAGGACCTAGGCAACAAGCTAAACTTGATGCAGAGGCCTCGCTCAATCAAAGTTCATCGCCTGTACTCTGCCATTCAGTGCAAGACAGAGAAAATAGGATGGGGGGTCTTACCAGAAAAAGGGAAAGGCACGAGATGAGATCCGATTAGTCTTGAGCAAGGTCCATCTCATTTGGAAGATATTTTTGCTAAATTATCTCGAGCTAGGTTAGAGGTCTCACCAGAAAAACGAGTACGCGAAACCTGACCATTTTAAAAATATTTTCCAGTCGCTTCTGTCTAATGATAATATAATAAAGTAAGTTAACAACTAGAAAGATGGCATCACCTGGGAGTAGGTTTGCTTTTGACACAATTGTCAAGTGTAATTCTTGTCTTTCTTTCCGAAATAGTAATACCAATCGAAAATAAAAATTCTTTTTCCAAATGTTATCCTATCGAATGCAACTTTTAAGATTAAATTGACAAAATCTGAGATTTTTAGGGGTTTACTTGTTTTAAGACCAAACAAAGGCCTAAATCTTTCTAAGTAGCTAAAACATATTTTCCGATTTTCTATTATTATATAGTCTGAAGGATTTGCATATGCCCTACTTTATATATATATATATATATATATTTATTTTTGGGTGAGGTGGGGGTCGCGGTGTCTCACTATCTCCTAGTGAAAAATAACCTTTTTTCTTACAAATCGATTCCAATGCAACGGAAAAGGTACATGAAAGGAAAAATGTCAATGCTGCAACTGCAATAAAGCAAATGATTTTTAATTAATTAGTTAATAGAAAACTGAATATTCTAATGTTTGACCTTAGTCAAAATTACGGATTAGTGATTTCCTTGATCTCGAGTAACAATCTCTTATTTTTGCATTCAAGGATATACTATAAATTACTTGATGCAATCAATAGAATGGAAAAAGAAGTCCATCTCTGATCAGTTAGTGACAACCCGAGTCATTCCTCGTGGGTCCTGCCCGAGGAGTACTCTAAAGAAAGTAATAAATATCTAGCAAGGCAAGCTCTCACGCATTTCGCTGATGTTTGTGAAAGCATAGAGCTTATAATCTGCTGCGAGTGGCGGGCTATATTATTGCCGTCCGACTTCGCGTGTCATCGTCTTTCCTTTTCCCTTTTTACTTGCTTTTCCTTTTTTCCAAAAAGGCGGCCTGGAAAATTGTAATATAAAGCCACAATTTTCCATCTCCTTTTCTTTCCTATTTCTTTACTTATCCATTTTCCAAAAGGCAATCATAAAAATATTCAATCCTTTCCTTTTGCCCTTTTTCCTTACTTTTCCTTTTTTTTTTTTTTTTAAAGTGCCACCACGAAACTTGATTGGAATCCTTAGTATCTTTATCTATCACTTATTTTCTCTTGTCTGAAGCTGATGTTGCCTTTGGGTTGATTACTCTTTTCACAACATCCCATTTCAAAGGATCTCTAGATCTTAGGAACACCTTCATTTTATTCTTCCACACATTATACTATTTCCCATCAAAGTAGGGTGGCATGATATTGCTATGTCCTTCAATCAACCCTAGTGCCAAGATACTAGTTATAGAAAATCTTTAGCTCAAAAGTAAAAACACTTCAATAAGATAAGCACCGTAGCTCTGATACCAATTGAAAATGCTAGTATTACCATCTAGAGGGGGGTGAATAGGTGTAAAAGCAAATTAAACAAATAAATGCATAATAAGTTATTTTACAAGCAAAGTCTGACTAAAAGTGACATCAGACTTCTAAAGTAAGTTCAGACTCAATTAAGATGGTTTAGAAATTCGTGGAATTCAAAAAAAGATTGCGACTAAAAAATCAAAAGAGTTAAGGGAAGAGAAAATTGAACATGAGATTTATAGTAGTCCGTCTTAGATCAAACCAACGTTCACTCTCTCACACTAACAATCTTTTGGCTGGAATTCACTAAGGTATCAATAGAGAAATACAACGATTTGAGTACGAACTGAAAGTGCTAATATTAACACCTAGAGGGGGGTGAATAGGTGTGAAGAAAATTTTTCGCAAAGAAAAGTAGAAATAATTTACTTTTGAAATAGAGTCGAAAAATAACGAGACTTTGAGTGAGTTCGAGACTTTAGCAGTTAAATAGAACTTCGAATAAAATAAATGAGTTCAAGAAAAAGAATAAGAACATAGAGTTTATAGTGGTTTGGCTTAGATTAAGCCTACGTTCACTCTCCCACGCTGACAGCCTCCTGGCTGGATTCCATTATGAATCAAAAGAAAGTTTACAATCTTACGATCTCGACTTCACAGTGAAGAGTCTCTACTGCTCACTCACGAAGTCACACTATAAGTCTCTTTCTCTTTTGAGTACAATTTAAAGCACAATATATGAAATAACAAGAATTTGGGAAGTTTCGGACTTTGGAATTTCTCATTCACGCGCTCTTTCGAACAACTAGAGAGTCCTCCTTAAATACTCCTTCATGCCTTCTAGACCATTGACACTTTCCGAATGAATTCTTCCAATCAATATGTTGGACAAAATCAATCAAGGAGATTTTGAGTCGTTTGAAGATTGTGATGAAAGCCCGTCAATCCTGTTCGCCCATACAATTAGGATCTTGGTTTCCATAAGTAGATTCTTTCCATATTTACTTGCTATCCGAAAAGATTTGATGTATCAAAATTGATTCCAATAAAGATAATCAATCTCATAGGTGATATTTCTATCCAGAAGGCCATATATAATCTGTACGAACTGAACTCTTGAAGTAAGAAAGATAATCTTGCGTTTGGATAAGTCTTTGTTTTTCACTTGCGTTCAGTTTGGAATTTGTTAGAGTGGACAGACTTTGGATGTAGAACAGACTTTGACACAGAAGTCTGGAAATCTTCAGAATAGACTTTGGATAAGTTTTGTCAACTTCAAAACATCAAAGGAATTTTCTCCAACATGAACACTCAGTAAAGGATTTCATTTTCTCTCACTAAGTTACTTCTCTTGTGTTTTTCTCTCTTGAATACAATTTGTAAGCACTATCGATAAATAACAAGTGATTGGAAAGGTCTCACACTTTGGAATTTCAATTTTCACGCTCTACCCAAATGGACTGAATGACATCCTTAAATACTCCTCTATGCCTTTCTAATTGTTGGCATTCTCCAGAGGAATTTTTTCCAATCAATCCATTGGACAAAATAGATTAAGGAAATCTTGTAGCAGTTTGAAGATTGAGATGAAAATCCAATGATTCTGGTCGCCCATACAATCATAATCTAGGTTTCCATAAGTAGATGCTTCCCGAAAAGAAACTTGTCTTTGAGATTGATTTTATCAATTCGTGATTGATTCCATCAATATATTTATAAAAGGTAAGTGAGTTTCTTTGCCAAAAAGCCAGATATTAAGGATAAATCTCGTACGTACTGAATCCTTGTTGAAAGATCAATAATCCCGAGTCTGATTATATTTTTGCTCTGGACTTGGTTTCGGTTTGGATATTTTCAGAATGGGAAAGACTTCTGGAGTAAAATAAACTTTGACAACATTTCACGATATAGCAAAGAAGTCTAGTATTCTTTAGAATAAGAACAAGAATAGGAAAGTTTACTCAATTTCAAAACCTGATAGGAGTTTTCTCAACATGGATAACAAGAAAGCCAAGCAAGGGTAGTTGCAATCGATGAAGCCTACAATCCTAGAATATCCAGTCCACATTGGAGGACTTGGACTCTTGATAGAACAATTTACCCAAGAAGGTGTCGTGCTCATGGAAAAATTTCCAAGACGTTTAAACGAGGGTACGAGGAAGCAGGTCCTACTATAGGTACATTGGGAGAACCTAGTAGAAATTTTGATTATTATGTCAGCTATAGACCATCTCCCTCATATTCTCATGATTATGCTCCCTCTGGATGGGGAGAGGAGTTCAACGACTATAATTCTAAGAACTTCGACTTACTAACGTCACCACACATTCAACGAGTGTTGAAGATACCCACGATCCACCAGAAGATCAATGGTATAAAGCTGGAGAGATCCAAAGCCTAAGGGGCAACAAAACACAGACCCAGAATAGGAGAATATAAAGGAAGAAACGAATGCGTCAATTACAGCAGCAAGTCAATCAAATTCATATCACACAAGTTAAGCCAGCTTTAATTGCGGTAAACAATCCAAAGCCCTACAAGGCCAAGAACTTGGTTTGATAAAAAGAAGTCACAGAGGACTATAATATCTAACCAAGACGAAGATGGGCCCACCAAGGCTACCTCTCAAATACGTGAAGACAAGCCAAAAACATTGTCAAGGTCAATCTCCCCTCTGAGCTTGTGTATGGTTCAGGCTAGGTTACCTAGTGTATTTTGAGTCGTGCCGACCAAATCTAGAGCAGTTGAAGAAATCTTGACTAATGAAAAGGAAGGGGCTGAGTTTTACTTCGACAATGAGGAAGTAATGGATCCCGTGAGTAGTAGTTGTGAGCAAAATCTGAAAAATGATTAGAATCGATTAAACAAGACTTTTCTTGTGAAAATTCAAAATTAGATAAGAGATGAAATAGATTTTTACAAAACTTAAAATGTTGCAACAAATAAAGCTGAAAAGAGTTAAGGGAAGAGAAAATTGCACATGAGATTTATAGTGATTTGGCTTAGATCAAACCTTTGTCCACTCTCCCACGCTGGTAGCCTTCTGGCTGAAATTCACTAAAGTATCAATAGAGAAGTACAATATTTCGAGTGCAAACACTCAGTGGAAGATTTCTTTTTCCCACACTAAGTCACTCTTTTTGTGATTTTCTCTCTTGAATACAATTTGTAAGAGCTGTCGTTGAAGAACAAGTGGTTGGAAAGGCTTCAGACTTTGGAATTTTAATTTTCATGCTCAATCTCAAATAGATTGAATGACCTCTTTAAATACTCCTCCATGCCTTACTTGCCGTTGGCATTCTCCAAATGAATTTCTTCCAATCAATCTATTGGACATAATTGATTAAAGAAATCTTGTAGCCGTTTGAAGATTGAGATGAAAATCCATTGATTCTGGTCGCCCATACAATTAGAATCTAGGTTTCCATAAGTAAATGCTTCCCAAAAAGGAACTTGTCTTCAAGATTGATTTCATCAATTTGTGATTGATTCCATCAATGTATTTATAAAAGGTAAATGAGATTCTTCACCAGAAAGCCAGATATTAAAGAATAAATCTCTATTATGTTCATACTAAATCCTTGTCACAAGATCAATAAATCTAAGTCTGATTATATCTTCATTCTTGACTTGGTTTTCAATCTGGATTACGTCAGAGTGGGAAAGACTTTTGGAATGAATAGACTTTGACAAGACTCTGCGATATGTCTTTAGAAGTCTATTATTCTTTAAAATAAGAACAATAACAAAAAAGTTTTGTCAACTTTAAAATCTAGTAGGAGTTTTCTCAATAATTTCCTCATTTTTGATGGTGACAAAACTTTCATGTAGATTTAAACATAATATGAAAGTTATCTTGCAAAACAACATTTTAGCGGCACATGATAATTGATAGAGATAACAAACAATAAGCACAATAAAGTCTGCACAAAATACATATAATATGCATTCACAAAACACACCAATCAATAGTATGCATAAAAGAAACCACCCAGCATAGAAAAACTCAGTCAGCACCAATCAAAGCTTCAAATCTGCAAAACTCTCCCTTTTTGTCAATAGCAAAAAGAATCAAACAAACACAAAGAAAATAAGAAAAAGAGTTTGGTTCTAAAAGGATGAGGGTTGCCTAGGAACATGAACAAGTCAGAAATCCTCCAAAGTTTGCACAATCTTCTCAAGCTTAGTTAGACATTGATGGAAGACAGTCTCAACCCCTACTAAATTTTGAGATGCCTATTGATTCATGGTTCTGAACCTTATCATCAAGAGATTGTACCTTTCCAATTGAGAGATTCTGAGGTAGTACCGAGAGCAGCATGCAACTTCTAGATTTCAACCTCCATTCCATATTGATGTGCCTTAATCTTCAAAAGGAGCTCTACTATCCAAGGATAGTTTGATTCTAGTTCAGTTTGGGCACTAGTTTCTGCAAAATGTATCGGTGGAGTATCCAAAGGTGAAGGAACATCGACTTGAACATGTGAAATTTATTGCTCCCCTGAACATTAGCTTCTTTGTCCTGACCCTTAGGAGAAACTTCAGGGAAATGAGATGCATAAATATCTTCAGCATCTGGAGGAGATTAACTAATGCCATCACTAGTAGTTGGTTTGACAGTCTAGTCATTAAGAGGAGTTTTCTCACCTACTCCCCTTGTCATAATGGCTTCAGTTTGAGGAAGAACTCATTCTCCTTCTTGCACTCCTTCTCTTCTAGCACTAGTTTGTTGACCAGTTCCCTTCTCTCCAGCATCTCCTGCATCAACTTCCCTCGTATCTTCTCCTTCCTTTTCAGAATGCTCCTGGTCCTTGTTTATTGGCATCTCCCTCTTCATCATCTGAGTCATCCTCCTTACTCTCTTTGACTCCAGTTTCTTCTCCTTCACTTTCTTCTTCTGGTTCTTTCTCACTCTCATCCTCTTCTTCTTCCTCAGAATTGGCTATACCACCAAGAGGATCTCGCATGGCAATATTTGCCACAATATCAAAGATGGTCTCATCTTCATCATCTTCCTCTTCTTCATCTTGTAGAAGAAGAACATGTCTTTTCTCTTTGGAGTTCGTGAGACAACGTTCTTCCCTTTGCGCTTCTTCTCAGCCATAGATCCTAACTTAGCTTTGCTAGTAGATTCTTTCTTCAAAAGTTTCAAGGCTCCAGATAGATTTTTTAATCTCATTTTTGAGATCATTTTAAGTCCAATTTGCATGGGAACAATGGTTCTGGAGCAAAAATTGGATGGTGGTTGAATCTAGAAGTGTTGGAAAAGTCTGGTTACCAATGCTGTATATGGAAGTTGTCATTTTCCTTTCATGATAGTTCTATACATGTGCAATAGGATTGTGTGAGGGAGTGAGAAAGCAACACCATTGCAGATGGCCCAAATCATTTTTGCCTCGAATCTAGAAACATTAGTTTTGGAAGCAGCCTTGGGTCTGATATAGTTGATGACGATCTTGTGGAGTAAAATATTAGAAGCAGACATCCTATAGTAAGTAATGCTTCCCCTAGGAATCTATCCTTCACTAGAAACTTGGTGACCTCTTCGTTGGACACATTGATGGGCAAGAATCCACTCCATTTCTACTCTTAGAATATCAGCCAACAAATTAACATCAACATCAAACATTTTATCACTCATAGTAAATTGAACATGAGTGGGATCCAAAATAGATAGGTTGGAATAAAAGTAAGTAGTGAATTCGAGATAAGCATCATATTACTCCATACAGAACCTCTCCATTTGAAGCTTGGCAAATTTTTCTCGCAAATTCACCTTGATGGAATCCATGAAATCAAAATCTACGGTTCGAGGTTGATGACCCCCCTGTTCAGCATTTGAGTAGACTTTCTTATGGTCCTTTGATCGAAATAACTTCCTTTTGTTCTAGCGATTTTGCAGCAACACCCATTTTTGGTTGGAAATTTTTGAACACCCTCTCATCATCATCTTCCTTTTTGCTCTAAGTCTGACCCTTTGTGCCTAAAGCGAGGATTAGCAAGAAAGTTTGAAAATTCATTTTCTGCTCTTCCACCCTCTACCAGCCCTAAGTTTTCCATGGCTCTCAAGAACAAGGTTTCGTTTCCATAGCCATTTTTTTTTTTCAAGAATGAACTTATGAAATCCATGGGACTTCCTCCCTTTTTCAAAACTCATAATGTTTGAGAAGTACCTCAAGCTTTCTTTAGTCACTTCCCGAGTAACCTCTTCCGATTGGTCGAATAGGTGATTCATCCCTAGTGAGATCAAAATGCCGGACCTTAAGGACAAACTAAGGCTTACAACTAGCAATGCGAGAGGATTTCCATTGATTAGACATCGAAACAAACTTAAAGGATTTTGATGACATGTTCGAGAGTGATCGAGTGAGAAATTTTACAAATAATGTGAGAGAAAATCAAGAGAAGCAGGGGTTTGAGAGAAATATTAGGGTTTGCAAAGAGTCTAGATATCAGGGGGGGAAAAAGTCGAAGATTTTATTTAAAGAAAACGAATGAGGGCAACCGAACAAGCACAAAGAAAAAAATTTCGGTTTTTAAAAATTTTAAAAAAGTAAACTATCAATAATTTTTAAAATATTAATTTGAAAAATCATAGAGATATAACAATTCCCAAAAAATATAAAAGGCAAGCAATAATTCGAGAATAATTGTACCTATTCAAGAAGGAAAGAAATTTACGCGCCAAAATTTGAAATATAACTACTTGAGTTTGGAAGAGCTTTTAGAAGGATGTTTCTACTATAGGTTGAACTGATGAGTCTGTTTGTCCATAGACTTTAACCGGATGCAAGAATAATATTCAGTTTTTCACGAATGAACTCGAATGATCATTTCTCCAATGGCTTGGTGAAAATATCTGCTAGTTGATTCTTCGAATCAATGAATTGAACATTGATTTCGCCATTTTGCACATGGTCTCTTATGAAATGATGGCGAATTTCAATATGCTTTGCCCTTGAATGGAAGAATAGGATTTTTGGTGAAGTTGATCGCACTTGTGTTGTCACATCAGATTTCAGTGCAAGGTTCTTCTATTCCAAAGTCCCTTAGTTGTTGCTTGATCCAAAGAATTTGTGAACAGCAACTTCCAAGAGCAACATATTTTGCTTTTGCCGTTGAGAGTGCCACAGTGTTATGCTTCTTTGACAACCAGGACACTAACATTTGTCACAAGAGTTGGCATGTTCTTGAAGTACTTTTCCTGTCAACTTTACAACCAGCTAGATCAACATCTAAGTATCCAAGTAATGTAAAGTCTCCTTCTTTTGGATACCACATACCTAACTTTAGATTTGTTGCAATATATTTGATAATACATTTAACAGCACTGAGATGAGATTCTCTAGGATCGGCTTGGAATCTAGCACACATACACACACTGAATAGAATATCAGGTTGAGAACCAATAAGGTAGAGAAGACAACTAGCCATACCTTTGTATGTCTTTTGGTCTACTTTCTTTCCATATTCATCCTTGTCAAGTTTGGAAGAACTTGACATAGGAGAGTCTTCTTAGTTTTCCATCCCAAACTTTTTGATAACATCTTGTGCATATTTCTCAGTTCCATTTCTTTGATTGTTGACTTGTAGACCTAGAAAGAATGTTAACTCACCTATCATGCTCATTTTGAATTCTTCCTACATAGACTTTGAAAATTTCTTGCATAGACTTTCATTAGAAGACTCAAGATTATATCATCTACATATACTTGAACAAGTAGAAAGTCTTTTTCTTCCCTTTTGATAAATAAAGTTGTGTCAACCATTCCTTTCTTGAAACCATTGCTTACCAAAAACTTACTTAGTCTCTCATACCAAGCTCGAGGTGCCTGTTTCAAACCGTACAAAGCCTTCTTTAGTTTGTAGACAAAGTCTGGTTTTATGGGATCTTCAAATTCTGGTGGTTGTTCCACATAGACTTCTTCTTGTATGAACCCATTTAGGAATGCACTCTTGACATCCATTGGAATAATCTGAAATTATAGAAACATGCATATGCTAAGTAATAATCTTATGGCTTCTAACTTAGCTCTAGGTGCATATGTCTCATCATAGTCTATTCCTTCCTCTTGCGTATAATCTTTTGCAACAAGTCTTGCTTTGTTTCTTGTTACTTTTCCCTTTCATCCATCTTGTTTCTAAACACCCACTTTGTTCCAATCACAAATTTTTCTTTTGGTTTTGGAATTAACTCCTAAACATCATTAATTTTGAATTTTTTGAGTTCGTTCTGCATTACTTCTATCCAACTTTCATCAAATAAAACTTCTTATACTCCCTTTGGTTCTATTTCATAAATAAGAGCTAGGGCACTTGAGTCTCCTTTTACTTTGGATTTGGTACGGATCCCTTCTTCTATATTGCCAATAATGAGCTCTTTAGGATGGCTTGATTTGTGCTTCTAGTTACTGTTAGATTTGAAACTTTTGCAAGGGTTTGCTGAACGTCTAATTTCTTTGATTCTTCTAACTTTTCTTCTACTTGACTTTGATCACTAGAAAATTGAGGTTCCTTAGGGGAATCAGACGTTATTAGGTCTGAAACTAGTTTAGACTCTTCAAGTTGTCTGATCTTGTTGGTTCGGAATGCTTTCTTGAAATCTGACATTCATGGATTCTTCGACAGTCTGTGTATTCTTGTTGAAGACCTTGTAAGCTTTGCTTGAAGTAAAGTAACTAAGAAATATACCTTCATCCGATCTTTCTTCAAATTTCCCAGGCCGATCATTTCCATTCTTCAAAATGAAACACTTGCAACCAAACACATGAAAATAAGAGATATTTAGCTTTTTTCCTTTGTAAACTTCATAATGAGTTTTCTCTAGGATGGGCCTTAAAAATACTCTATTAATTATATAACAGGTAGTTGAAACTGTTTCTGCCCAAAAACGAAAAAAGACTCCACTTTCAATTTGCGAAGTTCGACCAGACTATTTTTTTTTTACAACTCCTTTTTTCTATTAGGATGTATGGAAATGAGAGAACAGTTCTAGCCATCTCTGTAAGTCACCATTTTTTCCTTTGGGTTACAACTCCATTTTTCTCAAGAGTGTATGGAGAGGAGAAAACATGTTGTAGACCATTCTTATCATAAAAATTTGCAAAGTCTTGATTTTCAAATTCTCCCCATGATCAGTCCTTTATGCTTGAAATGGCATAACATTTCTCATTCTGAACCTTCTTAGCAAACTTTGAAAAATATGAGAAAGTTTTTGTTTTATTTGCCAAGAAGAAAACCCACGTGAATCTTGAATAATCATCTACAACTACCGAATATATCTTACCACCGATGCTTTATGTTATAGTTTGCCCAAAAAAGATTCATGTGAAGCAGCTGCAAGACGTAATTGGTGGAAACTTGATTTATAGGTTTAAATGAGCTTCTGACCTGTTTTCCTAAGATACATGGAGTACACAACTCAGATTTTAGGTACAGCATTCTGGGAAGACCACAAACCAGCTTCTTCGATGATAGTTTAATAATCTGTTTCATACTCACATGACCAAGCTTGCAATGCCAAAGATATGCTTCATTTTGAGTTGAGATAAGACATTCAGAGTTCCTTGGACTTATGTTCAGAAGATAAAGATTGTCATGTCTTTGCTCGGTGAAAGTTTCAGAGAAGTCTCGACTAACTCCATAACAAACATATTCTTGCAAAATTGATTCTCAATCTTGTATCACATAGCTGGCTTATGCTCAGAATATTGTAATTCAAACCTTTCACCAGAGAAACATTGTTGATGATTAAACTTTCAATCATCATTATTCCATGTCCAATAATTTTTCCTTTGTTGTTCCCACCAAATGAAACATTTCCTCCTTTTTGTTTTTCTAGTTTTACGAAATTGCTTGAATCTCTAATCATATGTCTAGAACAGCCACTATTGTCCAAGTACCATTTGCTTTTCCTTTTAACAAGTAACTTGTAGTCAAAAAGAAATCTCAAACTTTCTTTGGTACCCAAATTTTCTTGGGTCCTAGTGAGTTAGTTTTAAAGACAGCCTTTCCCAATCCTTCTTAATAGGTCTCCAAACTTTAGGACATTCATTCTCAAAATGTTCTGAGCTGTTATACTTAGAACATTTAAGAGCACTATGACCAACAGGTTTTACAAAAACTTTTTGAAAATGATTTTTGTAAGAAGATCTTAGAGGTCTTTGTCTAAGTCTCTCATTGATTTTAGGAAAATTGATCAAAAGAGTACTTTCATTACTCAGACCCAAATTATATTTGTTGTAATAGGGTAGTTGGGCTGAAAGGATTTTCTCTAAAGTTTTTGATCCTTTGGAGAATTTGTAGAAATATCTGAAATCTCATTTTTCAAACATTCATTTTCTTTTGAAATGATTTTCTTTCAAATCATCAAAATCATTTTTCAGATTCTCAAGCTTTTCTCTCTAAGAATTATCCTGTTGCTTAAGTTTTGAATTTTCCTTCTTTAATTCGGAGATCCTTTTAAGAAAACATTTGAGGTTCAAGCAAAGTTTATCTATATACTTAGAAACTTTATTAAGAATTTCTAAATGACTTACCTCGAAGTCTGTGTCAAAGACTGACTCTAACTCTGAGTTTGATTTTAAGTGAGCCATCAGACAGATATTTGCAAACTCATCTTCACTTTCCTCACATTCTATGTCACGCCAAGGTTATACTTTTAGAGCTTTCTCATACTTTTTTTTTCTTCTTTTTAGCAAGGGACAATTAGGCTTGATATGTCCATTCTTCTTGCACTCAAAGCATATCACATCCTTTACTAGTTTCAGCATCTTCCATCAATCTTTTTTAGAAATTTTGCTTGCTTTACTTTTTCCAGTTCAATCTTCTTCCTTTCCTATTTAGTTTCCTAAATTTCTTTATCATGAGAGCCAGCTCCTCGTCGTCCATTTCATCATCTGTGTCTATATCATCAAAATCAACATCAGACTTAAGCATAATTGACTTCTTACCTTTTGGATCCTCTTCATCATTGATCTGTTCCACCTTATACGATTGAAGAGTGTCTATCAATTCCTCAACAGAAAGAGGCATGATTCTTTGTGTCTCCCGAATTGATGTTTTCGCATGGTTTCAATTCTTTGAAAGTTCTCGCAAAAGTTTGTTGACCTTCATTGGAGCAAAATTGGTTGACCTTGATATACCAACCCATTTACAATTTCTGTAAATCGATTGAACATATCTCTAATAGACTCTCCAAGCTTCATTTTGAAGAATTCATATTGGCCAAGTAAGATATTTATTTTTGTCTCATTTACACGATCTATTCCTTCATACGTGACATGAAGTTTATCCTAGACTTCTTTAGCTATTTCACATGAAGAAATTCCGTTATATTCAGTAAGAGACAAGGCACGATATAAAGAATAGATGGCTTTTGCATCAAGAGCCTATCTCTTGATAATTTATGCTTGATTGGATTCCTCAGCATCCTTATCTAAGACTTCTTTTCCCTTGTCTGAAGCTAAATCTGCCTTCAAGTTGATTCCTCTTTCTACAACGTCCCATTCTAGAGGATCTCCGAATCTCAGGAACGCCTTCATTTTATTCTTCCACACACTATATTATTTTCCATCAAAATAAGGTGGCCTGGTATTGCTCTACCCCTCCACGAGTCCTGGTGCTAAACAACTAGCCATAGAAGATTTTAGCTCAAAAGTATAAACACTTTAATAGAAGAGCATGGGGCTCTAATACCAATTGAAAACACTAGTACTAACACTTAGAGATGGGATGAATAGGTGTTTAAAATAAACATTGACAAATAAATGTGGAATAATATTATTTGCAAGTAAAGTTTGAAAAAGGATTAGAGTCTTATTAAACGAGCTACTAGACTTCTAATGAAAATTTAGAATCAGATAAGAGATGGAATAAAATTTTGCGAAACTTAAAACATTGCAAGAAATAAAGCTAAAAAGAGCTAAGGGAAGATAAAATTGCACACGAGATTTATAGTAGTTTGGTTAAAATCAAGCTTATGTCTACTCTCCTAAGTTGGCAGCCTTCTAGCTAAAATTCACTAAAGTATTAATAGAGAAGTATAATATTTTGAGTGCAAACACTTAGTGAAAGATTTTTTTTTTCCCACACTAAGTCACTCTTCTTGTGATTTTCTCTCTTGAATACAATTTGTAAGGGCTGTCGTTGAAGAACAAGTTGTTGGAAAGGCTTTAGACTTTAGAATTTCAATTTTCACGCTCTATCTCAAATAGATTGAATGACCTCCTTAAATACTCCTCCACGCCTTACTAACTGTTGGCATTTTTCTAGAGGAATTTCTTCCAATCAATCCGTTGGACATAATCGATTAAGGAAATCTTGTCACCGTTTGAAGATAGAGATGAAAATCGGTTGATTCTAGTCGCCATACAATCAGAATCTAGGTTTCCATAAGTAGATGCTTCCCAAAAAGGAACTTGTTTTCAAGATTGATTTTATCAATTCGTGATTGATTCCAACAAAATTTATAAAAGGTAAGTGAAATTCTTCACTAGAAAGCCAGATATTAAGGAATAAATCTCTATTATGTTCATACTGAATCCTTGTTGCAAGATTAATAAATCTAAGTCTGATTATTTCTTCATTATATCTTCTAAATTTCTGGGAAAGACTTGGATTTTTAAGAGTTTGTGATATGTCTTCAAAAGTCTACTATTCTTTAGAATAAGAACAAGAACAAGAAAGTTTTGCCAACTTTAAAACCTAGTAGGAGAATGAATCCAAAGATTTTAGGCCACCGACCTAGCCAAGAAGGCAAACTTTGCCTATGACAACCACATCGAGGGTGGCTTTGCCATGAACCTTGGGTGTGTCATATTCTTAGGGATGTAAGAAAAAAACAATGGAAAGCCATATTTTGAAAATGGACAAAAGACAAAAGAGAACCTTCTAGAATACCTTAGGTTCCTCATGAAGTATTATATGGGCCAATAAAAAGAGGACAAACAAGCCTTTAAATTATTACATTAGGTCATTAGATTTCCACCTCATAAGCCTAGGTGTCCACTCGAAGATTTGGTAATGATGGCTTAAGATTTTCCTTAGGGAAGAAGCAAAGGACTCATTGCTTAAGTGTACCAATTGGATAGCAACACCAAGGACTCTTATCATTTCCCCTAAGATTTAGGTGCGCCACATAATCTTATTAGACGGGCCACCTTTCCAAATAAGTGTGCCACCTTACAAATTATGCTTGCCACCTCAATGTTAGAGTCATGCCACTTCTAAAAAGATGATTGGATCATTCGGACAAGTAATGATGTTGGTGCCTATAAATAGGATGAGCCCCTAATTTATTTCCACCATTTGAGCCCTATTACTCCTTATGTGCCATTCTTCCTCTTTCTCTCGACCTTGCACCATTGCCCCTCATCAAGTCACTCACGCTAGTTCTCGAGGTTCATCCAAGTAAGTAAGATCCCTATTTCACTTCTAGGGCAGTAGACTCCATCATTGAGTCTAGCTATGTGCTCACCCATCAAGCCGTGGGTAGGATGTTGGATCTTTTGTATGGTTTTGCTCATAACTGTGTTTGAATGTACACTTGAGTCATTCACGCTTGGGATGAAGCTGAGGTTTGATCGAGTTGAGTTCGTCACGAGGCAAGGTTGCCTGAGGCCATGAGGCCTTGGACCAACATTAAAGTGCATTGGTTCCTAATCTTGTTCGGTGCATAACTTGCCCAAGGCCACAAGGTCTTGGAACGACATTGAGGCGTGTTGGTTCTAAGTCTTGATTGATACGAAGATCACCCAAAATCATGAAGTCTTGGTAAGGTGCTAAAGCATGCCAGTTCTATGTCTTGATTGGTGCGGGGACTTTGCGCTTGGCGTTTAAATCAAGCAACTGACCGAGGGTCATTCATGGCATGAAGTATGTTGATGTCCGATGTAGGGATTAGTGCTAAGTGATTAGTTCAAGTCACGGACCAAGGGTCACTCCCGATGTGTTTATTAGTGTACTACAAGAATTCATGGCACACATGTATGAATAAGCACGCCTTCGAGCCATGCATGGTCAGCTAAGAAGAAAAGAGAAGAATTGGCTTGTGTGATATACTTGTGTGTGCACTTAAAAGGAAAAAAAACGTCTATTGTCACATAGGCGGCAATGCCTTGTTCATGGAACGGGATGCCATGGTGAAGACATGATGCCTAGGTCTTGAACTCGAAATCCTCGGGAAGCTAGCCCAAGAAGCCTTGGTCAAACCAAGATGCCATAGTTAAGCCAAGAAGCCCAGTAAGAAGCTGGAAGCCCCGTCTACCTGGTCGAGCCGAGATGGCGATAAATGAATTTGCATGAGTGCCAATTATCCATAATCATGATATGTTGATGAATTCGTTGTTAAGCCAAAGGCATCTTACATTGACATCATGTTTTTAGTCAAGGCATGGCAAGTAATTTGCTATTGATCTGTTATCGACACTATGTGCAAGTGTTGTACTTGCCAGACTTGTAGATGAGTTTATAAGTAAAAATAAGTGTTTGATAATGACATAGAATTTATATTTTTAGAACATAAATTTGTTTGATAATGACACAAAATTTTTCTTAGGCGGCCAGTGAGAGGTTGGTGGCAAGCGACAGCGGATGGCAAAGGATGGCAGGTGACGGGGGATGCATGGCTAGCTACTAGTGAGAACGAGTAATGAGAAGAGTTTTTATTTTTCATTTTTATTCCAAAAACAGAAAAGTAGAAAATTTTTACTTCTCATTTCTGTTTCAAACCTATTTATAGACTAAAAATATGTTCTAGACATATAAAATGAAATTACATTACAAAATGGATTTTTATTCTAAATCTGTTTCTCGAAACAAAAAAGTAGATCTGGCTAAAAAAATAATAATTATGATGCACACCCTAATTGATCGTCGGATCTAAAATCAATGACATTTTCCGAGGTGAGTCGCATCTAGTGTTGGGTTGATGTGAAAACTTGACCTTTATTAGAGTGCTCTCTGCTTGCTTGTTTACCTCCTCCCATTTCCATCGTGTACCTCCGTATCTCTACTTGTTTGCTTCCAAAAAGACTCTTACCGTCCGAAATGGAACGCGCAGTAAGCCTGGATATAGGGGAACCATGGGTGATGCTGAACCGAAGGCTCAACAATTTAAAGGCAAGACGCGTCCCGACTCCAAATAACATACAACCTTCGGGAGATGGTGTTCTGAACAAAATTATGGATCGTAAACTATATGAAGCCATTTTACGAGAAGAACTCAAGAAATTCGTCGATGCATTAGAAGAGGTGTTAGCGTCGAGGAAACTAGAATTATGGCCAATCTTCAGCCAAGTCACCCCCTCCGGAAATTCATTGCTTCATGTAGCAGCAAGGTTTGGGAGAGTAGATGTCACGAAGCTCATTCTCGTTCATTACCGTGAACTTGTGACCTGGAAAAACTCCTCGGAGGATACTCCGCTCCATGTCGCCCTTCAATATGAAAAGTTTGAACTGGCAATGATGCTGATTGACCCGACAGAAGGCTCAAAATTTATATACTGGAAGAACAATGATAATAAATCTCCACTGTATTTGGCAGCTGAAAAAGGGTGTCTAGAAATTCTTCGGCCTCTGTTGGCAGCTTCTGCTCGAGATGAAGATTACGCAGACAAGATAGAGGGCATATCACCAGTTTTGGCCGCACTTAAGGGGAAATCAGGTAATGGATACTTTCATGTGTAGTAATAGTCTATATATGCATAGAGGTAAGCAAATTGCATAGCTTTATGATCTTTTTCAAAATTCATATTCGTCCAATTTGGAGAAAAGTTTGGTAATAGCTTTTAGTTAAAAGCAAACAAACCTGCAGCCGCTAACAGCAATGGTTATTTAACGAGTAAATTGGACCTCACCGGAAAAATGCTATGGCCAATATCTTCAGATATACTGCAAGAAATTATAGGTCAACTTCCAAAGTTACTTCATAAGGTCGATGAAAATGGGAGAACACCCCTGCACTCTGCAGCATCGGTTGGAAATGTTGAGGTAGTGAAGTTCCTGCTGGGAGAATGCCCTTATCTCGCCCTTCAAATGGACAAAAACGGCTCCTACCCAATTCACATCGCTTGCGAAGATGGTAATGTCAACATACTAGACATGTTAGTAGAAGAAATATGGCCCTACCTGGAAGAGATCAAAAACAAAAAGGGTCAGAATATCCTTCATGTTGCAGCAGAGGGTGGGAAGAACAACGTGGTCCAATGGATTTTCAAAGGATACAACTGGGACGTCAGGAAGATGGCGAATTTGAAAGATGTCGATGGAAACACCCCTCTCCATTTGGCATCAATGCACAGCCATTGCACAGTTATGCGCTCTTTGACGAAGAACAAAATAAGTGACTTGCAGCTTCTGAACAATAAAAAGTTGACCGCCCTGGATGTGGCCATGGAATTCAGAAGCGTGTCAACGAAAGATCGAGCGGTAGTGTAATTTTGGCTGCAGGCTATTTTTACTCCTAGCTGAATATAATGTGCTCGGGATTGATGACTAATTGTCTGAGTTGACATTTGCAGTTACTGGGACGTGCAATTTTGATTGTTGCTGGTGCACGGCGAAGCAAAGACATTCTGTCACCAAGAGAACAACATTCTGGAGCGAGCAAATCATCTCACGACAAGTCAATCAAGAACCAGGTTAATACTTTGTTGTTAGTGGCCACACTTGTGGCCTCCGTCACGTTCACCGCGGGCATAACCTTGCCTGGAGGATATAATGATTCCAATGATCCCCACCCAGGAACGGCAACCATGCTGCACGGCAGAATGTTTCAGCTTTTCATAATTGCCAACACGTTAGCCATGCATAGCTCCATTCTTGCAGTCGTAGTCCTACTTTGGGGTCTCAGCAGTGATTTCTATATTGCAGAACTAGCTTGCCGTTCAGCAGGGCCATTATTATTGATGGCTCTGACTGGCATGACAATGGCATTTTTTGCAGCTGTAACAGTAGCAGTGAGCAAACTTACTTGGCTCGGGAGCCTTGTTCTGTCCATTGGAGCCCTTTACCTTGTGATGGTCATAGTGGTTTTAGCATCCTTGATATTCCCATTCTCCAAGTTTGCCATGCAGATTGTGTCCCTTTACTATCTAGCCGTCGCTCTATCGTTATTTGTCACTCGGCCATTAGTCATATTGGGCGATTATATTTTAGGATTGATTATTTGCATAATTTATAAGCCTACGTTTCTATTTAGTGTCCGTACGGAACAATAGTCGGTCTAAATTTGTATATTTCGATTATGGCAGTTCTACTAAAAACTTTATCGGACTTCTGTACTAGTCATCTGTTCGTTGGGAATTTTCTATTCTGTCTAATTTATGATTCTTTCCGTAGAAACTCTTCACAATCTTCTATATTCCCTTTGATAAAATAAGAGTTCCTACTCTTTTTCAATTTTTTTTTTCTTTTTCTCCTCAGTTTCCCCATTAATACATCCGTATATCTATGTATCTTTGTTTGCTGGGAAAAGTTCCCACAACAAAATCTTTCACTGAAGATGGCAGAACTTCGGTTTTATTGTTAATAACAGGTCCTGTGTCACTCCAAAAAGGAAGCAAAAGATCTAAAGTACGGCAGAAGTAAGTGCAGGAAAAACGGGAGAAATGTAAAGTGCGTTTGAATGTAAAATGCAGTAAAATGAAAGATAACACTTTAAAAGCAAATTGATCGGTTGTCGATTTCGGCAAAAGATCGTTCTTGGCCCCTATTTGCGATCACTGAATCCTCCCCCTTTTCTTGCTAAATGTTTTCCTTGGCACGTGGAAGAGTTGCTCCCATTTTCAAAGGGATAATCTTTGAGAGCATGTTTTGTTGTCCCCTACCCAGAAACTTAGGGCTTTTTACCCTTTCGACTATACTTTCTTCGATTGGTGCTTCAGATTGAAGGCGCTAAGCTGAAAGTATGGCGCAAGGCCCGAATTGATAAAGCTTTGGAGTTATGTACTTTTGATTGGAAACTCAATCGCAAACTGTTGGGTAGTCTTGCTTGCTTTTGGTCACCATCCGTTAATTGCTTCTTCTTCAGGTTTGGCCCTATGTCAGTGACTTTTCTTGATGTGTTTGCCATCATCGGTTTAAATCCAAACAGTGACAATGCTAGCACCATCAACCCTTTGGCTTGTGATATCTTCAAGAAAGGTACGAACCCTTTCCTATTCCGGTTTAAAAAAGCTTATGCCCACCGTACATGAGATATTGAAGATGAAGAGCATGTTGCTTTCTTACTCTATTGGCTATCTAAATTCATTTTTTGTCACCCTTCTCTCCAAGTAATTCGGGATCTTAAGGATTTAGCTTTCTACCTCTCCCAAGGTAAGTATATAGCTATTGGTCATCTTGCTCTCGCTGTCCTTTATCGTGGCCTTGGTTTCACATCGGTCGCAATGTGTTTTCCTACCTCTACAGTTTTTCATAGCTCTTTCTAGACTTTTGGGTCACACCAAAAAGGTCATGTTATATTATTTGCTCGACTTGTATCGGGTTTTCTTTTTCCGCATTTATTTTCAATTAATTTCAATTTATTAGATGTTTACTTACCGCACCACTTTTCGTTAATTTGAGTGCAAATTTCTTTTCCAAATTAGATTAGAATTAGTCTAGACATTAAGGAAAAAAAAAAAAACCCTACAAAAACATTTGCATGGACGCTTACCGGTTTCATAAGGATTATAATTGGTAATCAAGATTGTGTGGCCATTTAGATAAACAACCTTCCAAGTTAGTGGTACCGCAAGGGCACTAATAGAAACATTGGCATAAACAATTCCCCATTCCTAGAAATCTCTAGTTGCGTGGGAATCGAGACAACACTCCCATATCTTAATTGGTTTCTAGCCGACCCCAATAGGCTAGTGGCGACTCCTAGAAATACATAGGTTATTAAGAATTAAAATACAAAATCCAACATCACGCGAGGTATGAGCTTGGGAGAGCCTGCGCCTAATCTAGGGCCGTTGGTCCGCCTTTTTAGGCAAATACCCTAAACCTTATTTCTCTTCCCCTGGACGGAAAAAGAGAGGTCATGACAACCTAGCGACTACGCTAGGGACTTGGTTGCAAACCTTAGAGGACTTATGCCGCAATAACTTGGTTGGTTGTTCACTAACATGCTGTTCATTTGATAGCGTGTGTCAAAGTTGCATGGAAAACAATGTTAGTCCACTAACAACGTGTTAATTGTTTCTGTAGGTTTGGAGTAATAAGGGGCGGAATGTCTGTTAATCCATTTCTTTTGTAGGGAGGTGTAGGAATGTATGTCTATATGGATGAAATTGAAGTGTCGTTTGGATATCAATTGTTGTGCGTGCCTTTATACTTACCTTAGCACTACACATTTACACACACAACCCACGATCTAAAACCCTAATCATACTAGGAAGTGTCACGTCCCGATTCTTCGAGCACGTGCCCATCCCTCATTGGTTGATTAATAGCAACGTCCCAAGACGCATCGCCGACCCATTTATTTTAATACGCATGCGGAAGGATATAAATAATCCCCAGACAATAAAACAATGGGATAGGAAAGTAGAATCATAAATTTTGAACCTGAAACAACCACACATAAATAAATTGTACAACATAAAATATATAGTACAATACAAACTATTAAAGTTAGGTTCTACTCAAGCCAGTCAAAAACAAGGTCTACAAGCAGGGGTGGAGGTTTCCAATCTACTCCGAGTCATCATCATCCTCGATCTCTCATTCTTCCACGCTCCAACTGGAGCCTTCAGCAGATTGCATCGGGGACTCTGGTACTGCAAGAGCCGGGTTTACTGCATCTATTATCGAGCCTTGAGGAGGATCAGCTGTGCCCTTCCCAAAAGCGACCTCCAGGATGTACAGAGGAATCTCAGATTCCGGAATAGGACTCTCTCTCTGGCTATCTTGAGCATGGCGGTACCACGATCTGTATCGGTGGGGCACCTTGTGGGTGAGACCCGCATTAACCCAAACCGTGGACCTCACTAGCTCATAGGTCCAGCCCTTAGGCCTCCCAGGCAATGGAAAATAAGATGCCTGCTCTGTAACACTCTTGGGTCATCCAAAAAACTTAGGGGCTGCCATATAAGGACCTGAAATGTTATCGCACAACGGGGTGAGATGCCGTCTCAGTGAGTTCTACCCCTTAAGACCTGACTAGGAAGAAAATACGCCCTGAGGGTTGCCTAAGCACGACACAAGTTAGAGGATTTACATTGGCCTCAGTTCCTTCCTGTTAGACAATACAATTCAAACAATTATTCAATCATCATTTCACAAATCACTTTACCCAACCAGATCGAATCATCAATCAATCGACTCAATCGATTACATGTTATCGAGACCATCACACGATCATTTCGATTATTCATTCTCAACTCTTAGTCACGGTCCAACGGGCACGATCTAGATTAAGTGGTAATCACGGCCCCACAGGCATAATTTAGGTGAAGTGGTCATCACAGCCCCACTAGCATAACTTAGGTTTAGTGGTAATCACGGCTCTAGTGGCACAATTTAGGTTAAGTGGTTATCATGGCCCCACTGGCATAATTTAGGTTAAGTGGTAATCATGGCCCCATTGGCATAATTTAGGTTAAGTGGTAATCACGGCTCCACTGGCATAATCATACTTCGGCGGTTTTCTTGATCTAACTCACAGTCTCACACGGTAATTTTTCAATCAATTACCAAAGTTGTCCATTTTTGGAATAATGACCCACAATCACTATTCACACTCAAATTGCACAATCTAGTATTCAATTAAATAAACATAAAGCACCACTTAAATCATCACGAAATTCCAGTCACTAGTTATCCAAGTTTAATTTCTAGAAAACAAATAATTAATTAAATAATTACGGAAATTAATTAGATAATGCCAATAAATACCAAAAATGCATACTTAGGCCCGTAAAGCCTAATTATATGCCTGAACATGCTTGGAAAAATTCCGAGACTCGTTAAATACATATTAGAGCCTATCTACTTGCTAATTACATAAAACTAACCACCTAACATGCATCGGTAATTAACTAATTCACTAAACCGTTCTAATTATCCACTAAACCAATCTTAGTCTAAACTAATCAACCCCTAAGCATCATTAACCTACTAAGTGAGGATTAGTGAGTTAAACTCACTTGATTAACGAACCGCTCGGTTCGAAACGATGGGGATGCGGCGGGGCTCGACTATCTTCAAAGTGGGCTTGCTTTTCAAGGTTGGGAAGCGGGCCAAAACTGGCCAAGATTGCTATTGGAAACCCACTTGTTCGGGTTCTGCTCGGTGCTGAGGGAGAGTTGATCCGGTGGCTGAACGACGAGGCAAGAGTGGAGGAGGTAGCAGGGGTTGGTCGCGGGTATAACCGGAGCTCCATGGTGGTTGGAGGTGGCTAAACGGACTCTGGACGAGCGTCACGGCACTGGACGGTGCTCGAACAGCAAGGACCGGTGGCGAGCTGGGTGTGACTGGTAGGCGTGTGACGGACGGAGCGGTAGGGCGAGTGGCGGTCTAGCGTGACGGCGAGGGCTCCTCCGACGACTTGCTAGCTTGCTCGGAGCTTGTTGGTTCCTCTGCAGGTTTTTAGAAGCTTTCAAAGCACAGTGAAGAAGATAGAAGGAGCTGGCCAACGGTTTGAGGGGGAGAAAGGGGGGCAAGGGGTCTACTTGGCCTTAGTTTCTCCCAACTTGTCCCCTTGACCATTCTCCTCCACCAGCTGCATCACCTGGCTGAAAAGCAGCCACAAAAGTCCCTTCTAGATGGCTTGAATTGGTCCATAAGTCATGGGCAAGGGGGGGCTACGAATTTGCAAGGATTTCCCCTCAATTGGACACTCAATCCCTCTTAAATCAACCCAATTTGGCCTTTATAAATTCCGTTATCGAGTCAATAGTCAAATTGGTATTTTTCCTCATCTATCGAACCGTCTTGCAACCCAATTGCGCGATTAAAAATGGTCCCTGACACTTTTCGATAAAAAAAACCCTACGACGACTTTTTCCCAAAAATCTCGGTTTGCAGAAAAATCTTCGGAGATTGAGTCAACGTTCCTAAAATAACCTGTGACATGACAACTTTAAATTTCTGAAATCGGATTCAATTTCGCGGTTACTTTCACTCTGGCGCGTTTTTAGCATGATTTAAGCTACTAGGTAACTTTCAGAAATTTTTAGTGCAAATGGCCCGTGGTCCATTTTCTTCGAGTCGCCCGTGGTCGATTTTCTTCAAGCCACAATGAATATATTTGATACATTGGTGACTCTCGATTGTCGTGAAAATCTTGAGGATGCAAATATGGACATATGGTACCAAAACGATAGAAAAATCAGTCTAGTGTCGGTCGATGAGAATTTTTCAATTTAGTGGAGTTTCCCATGTTTAGCCACACATCTCAGTCGAACCGACTAATCTCTGATCCTTGATTGATTTTTAATTGTGTCGTAATGGCCTCTAAAGATGAGCACGGTCGAGTAGTCGATTCCTGGTCGAATTCTCAAGTCTATTACATTAAAATTCTTTAATGGCTTCCCTAGATAGTCTAGTTATCTAGAGAGTGATCAGTTCTAAGAACAGCCCTATAGGCGCATCAATGAAATGCCCGATTAATTTAATTGAAAGTAGATGTAAAAAATTCAGGATGTCACAACTCTTCCCCTCTTATAAAAATTTTGTCCTTGAAATTTAAACCATTACAATACTTAAGCAAAAAGGTGGGGGTACATCTACTGTGACATCCTAAAATTCGAGCCCTTTGAGGGATGAGTGAAAGTGAATTTCTTCAATGCATTGTTGGTTGATCTCACTCGGAACTGATCACTCCTGAGATACTGACCTTGAAGGGAAAGGCTATTGAGGATAGAATTCGTATGACTAAAAGACTCGACCTGAGAAAACGACTTGACCGTGAGACTTGCGTGAGGACAATCCTGTAGATAGGCAAGCCGATTCTAAGGACGACTAAAAGTCGATTTGTGGACAGAACATAATGGAACGACGGGTGATTCTGTTTACCATTATCGAACCCACGAATGACCCAATGTCGATCCTCAGTGATCGTGTACTTTGAAATAAGAATCTATCCTCCATAAATTCATGTAGTCAAGGACGTCTATGTGTTGAGATGTCTTGAACGTGATTTGGCACGAGTAGATTACGCGTGAATCCTCGGAGCCGCCCGTCAGTCTAAGTTGTACCCGAAATGGCATTGGATGAAATTGACATGGCTTGATAATTAAAGAATGGGCTTCGAATTATTTGAAAAGTCTGGGACGGACTTTGGATGAAGCTGCAGCAACAGTCGACAGCGCCAGTTAAGCTGAGAAATTGGAAAAAGGATTTTCGGACTGAGGAAGCGAGCCCGAGAGGACATGGGCTGGGCCAAGCCAGTGTGGGCCTTAGGCCCAAGGTGGGACAACCACCATGGTGGGCCTAAGGCAATCAAATGAGCCCATTGGGCCAAACCAACTATTCATCTTCTAAGCCCATGGGCCAATTCTTAATCATTTCAAGCCTAACCAATTCCCAAGCCCATTCCTATTCTTAGCCAAGCCAAATTCTTAGGTCCATCCACCAATTTCAGCCCAAGGTCAGATTTGTAATTTGTGCAAGGTGAAATGACCAAATTACCTTTTAGTTGTAGGGAGAAAAGGCTAGAGAAGAGAGAGAAGATGAAGTCATCATGGCATGGGGACTTGGAGCAAGCATTGAAGAGCTTGATGGGGGCCTTAACAGCCCTCAAATCACCCTCTCTCTCTCCTCATTCGGCTCTCTCTCGACGGAGCTCTCTCTCCCTTGTTCTCCTTCTCTTCCTATTTCTGTTCCAGCAGAACTTCCTCCAAAGATCGGAGTTAATTGTTGACTTCCCGGACGAATCAACCTTCATGCCACCCACCATTGTCTTTAGGGGATCCAAACCGTGCAGGAGGACTTGGCCGTTTGCCGGCGGAGCCGCCGTTTGATCCGCAAGTCGGCCAGAAGCCAGCAGCAGTCTAACTGCCTAAAACTGTTCTGCTCCAGATCGACCTTTTGTAGAAAACGCGAGTTAAAAGTGGTCCTCTCGTGAGAATCAGCTAACGCTTCACCCACCACCATGACGAGCACACCCAACCCGTACTAGAGCACTTCACTATTTGCCGGAACAATTCTCCGGCTGTCCCGTAAGGCGGCGAGAAGCCATCGGTCGCTGGACCGCCCAGTTCTGCCTGGTTCACGATTTCGGTTCGTTTCGACCGAGCTTTCACCTAGCCTAGCTACCAGCCACTCCCCCTTGACCTCCTAGTGTCGCCGGTTGCCAACCACCCCCTTTGCCAGAGCTCCGGCTAAGCCGTTCAACTTGTTTTCTCCTCCGGCAGGGCTGTTTTTTAGTGTTTTCAGTGGGAGTCCAAGCTGTGGTTGCTGTGTTGAGCTTGGGGCCACCTTGGATTGTCGTTGTAAAGGTCTTAGAGCATTGCCGCCGCCGTCACCGCCGCGTCGGTGTCTCTGGCCTGCTTAACGGGTGAGTTTAACTCTAATCCTTTGATTAGAGCGTAAACTTGCTTAGGGTTAGTTTAATTAAATTATATTAGTCCTGAGATAGGTGGTTAGATTAATGGCTAAGATTAGTTTAGCTTAATTTTAATTTATTAGCTTAATGATGCTTATGTGGTTAATTAAGCATGTTTATCTTAATTGATTGATTGCTTTAATTTAATTATTGTTTTAATGATTTCTAAATATAATTTAGTATTTATTAAATTCTGGAAATTTACTGTTCACGAGTACTATTCACGTCCACTGTTCATATAGAATGCAAAAAATGTCTAAAATTCATGTGTGTTGATTTTATGAAGTAAATGGATGTGAAAAAGCATGGGCATCCCGTATGAATTGAGTGATGATTGTGCAATTGTGTGGTAATTGAAAATTTGTATTTATTCATAAAACCCGGGTGTCGGGTTTTGATACCGAAAATGGATTTAAGTATTATATCAATTAGTGGGGTTTGAAAAAGGAAAGGCATCAGTTTTTGGTTCGAATTAACGTGTACCCACGCACGACTACTTTCTCGGATGTTTTTAATACAAAGAAAAGAGGCCAGGATCGCTGTTTTAAATGAGGCATTTGAGTGAAATGCAAAGTATCCTAGGCCGATATTGAATTGTTGTGTGTTGGTTAATGTGAAACCGTCCTGAGCTTTTAAGCCGGACATTACCCTTTATGGGATATCCAATCTTTGGATCGCGGGTCGCATTTGATTTTGGACCTATACTCCTTCGGGAACATCGTCGACGTAGTGACGAAGCCGTGCTCCAAGTTGGGGAGATGATGCCTGGCTAAACGCCAGTAGATAGCCAAACTCCTGGAAGCACGGTATCTCTAGCAGTTCTCCACTAAGTATTGGCGTTACCTTGCAGTTGGTACACCGCGAAGACCACTTTCTCCTCTTCATTGCACATCAGAAGTGCAAACGCCTTCTCGAGGCCTTGGATCCAGAGCGACGCACCTTCCAGATCTCCTTCACCAATGAACCTCGGCGGGTTCAGCTTCAAGAACTGTTCCACCAACTTATGGATTGGTCTCTCTACAACCACATTTCTTGGTGAAACCTCAGCAGGAGCGACGGGTAGGTACAGCAATAGGTGCAGCAGCGGGTGTCGTAACGACTGCAGCCTCAATAGCGGCGGCAACAGCAATAGTAGCGGCGGCTTGAGCGGTGGCTGCAACAGTGGCGGTGAAGACGGCAGCTTTATCCTGGGCCTGTTGCCCCATCAATTCCCTTATCGCATCCAAGGCCTGGGTGATCCTAATGGTTCCCTGATCACCTGGGGTTGCTACCCCAGCACTAACAGGAGGTGGTGCTATACCATTAGCGCTAACCTATGCTGGCGCTCTACCTCAGCCTCCTCGGGTACCGATCCTGGTCGATGTCCTACCCTGAGTTATGACCCTAACAGTACTCTTCCTAGGAGTCCTTTGCTCCTGATCTCTCATGGCTTCTTTCTACTAAACCCGCTTCCAATTCCATATCGAATTAGAAGCTGAGCAATCCACACAAGCAAACAATTCTACCAACCAACTATCACAGACATACACAAGCATGAATTTAAAGGCCATTCCTACTACTATCCCATATGCCATCCCACCTTATCTCTCCAATCACTAAACCATTGCTCTGATACCATTTAAACAAAAATGTCACACCCCGATCCTCCGAGCATGTATCCATCCCTCCTTGGTCGATTAATAGCGACGTCCTAGGATGCATCGCCGACTCATTCATTTTAATACGCAAGTGGAAGCATATAAATAATCCCCAGACAATAAAACAATGGGATAGGAAAGTAGGACCATAAATTTTGAACCTGAAACAACCACACATATATACATTGCACAACATAATGTATATAGTACGATACAAACTATTAAAGTTAGGTTCTACTCAAGCTAGTCAAAAACAAGGTCTACAAGTAGGGGTGGGGGTTTCCGATCTACTCCGGGTCATCATCATCCTTGATCTCTCCTTCTTCACGGTCCAGTTAGAGCCTTTAGCAGACTACACTAGAGACTTTGGTATTGCAAGAGCCAGGTCTACTGCATCTATTATTGAGCCTTGAGGAGGATCAGCTGTGCCCTTCCCAAAAGGGGCCTCCAGGATGTACAAAGGAATAGGACACTCTCTCTGGCCATCTTGAGCATGGCAGTATCACGATCGATATCGATGGGGCACCTTGTGCGTGAGACCCATATTAACCCAAACCATGGACCTCATTAACTCATAGGTCCAGCCCCTAGGGCTCCTAGGCAACAAAAAATAAGATGCCTACTCTGTAACACTATTGGGTTGTCCAAAAAACTGAGGGGCTACCATCTAAGAATCTGAAATGTTATCCCACGATGGGGTGAGATGATATCTCAGCGAGTTCTACCCCTTAAGACCCGACTATGAAGGAAATACACCCTGAGGGCTGCCTAAGCATAACACGAGTCAGAGGATTTACCTTGGCCTCAGTTCCTTCCTATTAGACAATACAATTCAAACAATTATTCAATCATCATTTCATAAATCACTTTACCCAATCATATCAAATCATCGATCAATCGACTTAGTCGATTATATGTCATGGAGACCATCACACGGTCATTTCGATTATTCATTCTCAACTCTTAGTCACAGTCCAACGGGTACGACCTAGATTAAGTGGTAATCACGGCTCCACAGGCATAATTTAGGTTAAGTGGTCATCACGGCCCCATTGGCATAATTTAGGTTGAGTGGTAATCACGGCCCCACTGGCACAATTTAGGTTAAGTGGTCATCACGGCCCCACTGGCATAATTTAGGTTAAGTGGTAATCACGGCCCTACTAGCATAATTTAGGTTAAGTAGTAATCACGGCCCCACTGGCATAATCGTACTTGATCTAACTCACAGTTTCACACGGCAATTTTCTAATCAATTACCAAAGTTGTCCATTTTTGGAATAATGGCCAACAATCACTATTCACACTCAAATTGCACAATCTGGTACTCAATTAAATAAATAGAAAGCACCACTGAAATCAGCACGAAATTCCAGTCATTGACTATCCCGGTTTAATTTTCGAAAAATAAATAAATAAATAAATAATTATGGAAATTAATTAAATAATGCCAATAAATACCAAAAACGCATACTTAGGCCCGTAAGGCCTAATTATATGCCGGAACAGGCCCAAAAAAATTTCGAGACTCGTTAAATAAATATTAGAGCCTATCTACTTGCTAATTACATAAAACTAACCACCTAACATGTATTGGTAATTAACTAATTCACTAAACTGTTCCAATTATCCACTAAACCAATCTTAGTCTAAACTAATTAACCCCTAAGTGTCATTAACCTACTAAGCAGGGATTAGTGAGTTAAACTCACTTGATTAACAAACCGCTCGGTTTGAAACGATGAGGACGCGGTGGGGCTCAACTTTCTCCAAAGCAGGCTTGTCTTTCGAGGTCGGGAAGCAGGTCAAAGTGGGCCAAGATCGTTGCTGGAAACCCGTTAGTTCAAGTTCTACTTGGTGCTGAGGGAGAGCTGATCCAATGGTTGAACAACAAGGCAAGAGCGGAGGAGGCAGCAAGGGTTGGTCGCGGGTCTAGGCAGAGCTCTATGGCGGTCGGAGGTGGCTAAACGGACTCTGGCCGAGCCACACGGCACTGGACGGCGCTCGAACAGCAAGGACCGGCGGCAAGCTAGGCGCGGCTGGCAGGTGTGCGACGAGACGGGGCGGTAGGGCGAGCGGCGGTCCGGTGCAACGGCGAGGGCTCCTCCAACAGCTTGTTGGCTTGCTCAGAGCTTGCTGGTTCCTCTACAGGTTTTTAGAAGCTTTCAAAGCACAATGAAGAAGATGGAAGGAGCTGGCCGACGGTTTGAGGGGGAAAGAGGGGGCAAGGGGTCCACTTGGCCTTAGTTTCTCCCAACTTGTCCCTTGACCATTCTCCTCCACCAGCTGCATCACCTGGCTGAAAATCAGCCACGAAAGTCCCTTCTAGATGGCTTGAATTGGTCCATAAGTCATGGGCAATGGGGGGGCTACGAATTTGCAAGGGTTTCCTCTCAATTGGACACTCAGTCCTTCTTAAGTCTACCCAATTTGGCCTCTATAAATTCTGTTATCGAGTCAATAATCAAATTGGTATTTTTCCTCACTAATTGAACTGTCTTGCAACCCAATTGTGCGATCAAAAACGGTCCCCGACACTCTTTGATAAAAAACGGCCCTATGACGACTTTTTCCCAAAAAGTCTCGGTTTGTAGAAAAATCTTCGGAAACTGAGTTGGCGTTCCTAAATTGACTTGTGACATGACAACTTTAAATTTCTGAAATCGGATTCAAATTCGCAGTTAATTTCACTTTAGCGTGTTTTTAGCGTGACCTAGGCTACTGGGTAGCTTTCGGAAATTTTTAGTGCAAATGGCCTGTGATCGATTTTCTTCAAGCGACAATGAATCTATTTGATACATTGGCAACTTTAAATTGTCGTAAAAGTCTTGAGGGTGCAAATACGGACATAGGATATCAAAAAGATAGAAAAATCAGTCTAGTGCCGGTCGACGAGAATTTTCCAATTTAGTGGAGTCACCCATGTTTAGCTACACACCTCAGTTGAACCAAGCAATCCCTAATCCATGATCGATTTTTAACTGTGCCGTAATGGTCTCTAAAGATGAGCATGGTCGAGTAGTCGATTCTTGTTCGAATTCTTAAGTCTATTGCATTAAAATGCTTTAATGGCTTCCCCAAATAGTCTAGTTATCTCGAGAGTGATTAACTCTGAGAACAGCCTTATAGGCGCGTCGATGAATGCCCGATTAATTTAATTGAAAGCTAAAGTGAAAAATTCAGGATGTCATAAGAAGCCCATAAGAGGTGCCAAAAGATGGAACCCATGTGGGGAATGATCCATGGTTATCCACTTTTGGTCCCGCTCATTTTGATTGATGATAAAGAGAACTGTCCAACGTAAGTTCGGAGTGGGGAAAACTCTTTTGATCTAATCAAAATGAGGACCTTAAGCCTTTAGAATTTCACCTTCAGGCGTCAAACCTCACAAGTTTACATTCGTGTGTCCATGTGATTGGGGGAAAAAAAAGTCTCTTCACCCACTGTAAGTATGATTTCTCCATCTACTTGCTCACTTTAGATTGAAAGTTTCATTTTTTGGAGATTCACGGAAATTAATGGAATGCCCTTAAAAATATAGGCTCAGCACTCACTATTGATAAACAAACATTTCAAATACATCTGATATGGCCTACAAAACATATGTTTTTGTTTAAAGTTTCAATTACAAACTCAAAGTCAAATTTTGTATAGAAATTCTTCCAAGGCAAGATTACATTTTGGGGTATAGAATTAAAATCAAATTTTCAATAAAATTCTTTATTGTTCACATTTCAAAATTCAAA
The DNA here is from genome assembly GCA_014182515.1 of Eucalyptus microcorys. Classification (NCBI taxonomy): domain Eukaryota; kingdom Viridiplantae; phylum Streptophyta; class Magnoliopsida; order Myrtales; family Myrtaceae; genus Eucalyptus; species Eucalyptus microcorys. The sequence continues at coordinate 1,829,750 of CM024570.1, read as the reverse complement.
TTCAAATCACATTTTGTGTATTGATTTCTCAAAATAAAAATCACCTTACCTTTGTATGAGTGAAACCACAAATTAATCTTTCAAAATTGATGCCCCATTTGTGTATGAAACTTTTAAAATAGAGTGGGTATTCAAGCAATCGCCACTGATCGATATTTTAATGAAATCTCCTCTTACTAATAAAATCTCGACGAAATACCAAATTCTCGTAAGTGGAGACTACGGGGAAGGTATCATCGCCTTGATTTCGTTGTAAGAGGCGGCTTTACTGAAAGATCAATTTTTCATTCATATACTAACATTATCTTCCTTTTGCAGGTCATGTGCAACAGCTACTCCTTGAACTCATCTTGCTTGATCATGCCAAAAGTGGACTTTAATGCTAGGATGGGAATTGTGCTTATTATGCTTCTTTATGAAAGAGCTTCTTGTACTTTATCCTTGTCATTATTCCTATTAGGAACCGTGTTTTGCGTTTTGGGTTTTGATTGTGGACCCAATCAAATGCTTTCGTAAATCATACAACTCACATTTTTGAATAATGAAGTTAAAGTTCATAAAAGTCAAATTCTTTAAAACACTTGAAGTGTTTCAAACGAACTCTCTAGGCTGAGTTTTATGCCTTAGCTTCAAAATATTTGAAAATGAGTTTCAAGAAGAACTTGTGGAATATTTTATCTCTTCACTTAATTGCTTTCGTAGGTTGATTCGCAGGATGATGCTTTAAGGGGGTAAGGTTGTAATCATTCTAGTAGGGATTTCTTGTACAACAATTGACTTGATCATCCATTTTTGTTAAACAGGCAAAATGACGATTTTGTTCAAGATTGACATTTACTTCCTTTGGAAAGACAAAAGTGTGGGCCTTTCCCTAACAAAGCAAGTCATGAGATGCACCAATTCATACTCATTTATGGGCATATTTGGTTGAGCCATGAACTGCAGGAACATTTTCGTAGCATATGAATTCAAAAATTGTGATTAAGTGTGAAAAGAACTGTCAAAGCCTCGAAGGTCACAAATCTACTAGCCTAATGACAATCTTTATTACTTTGAAAGTGGCACTCAAACATTGTGATTAAGTGTGAAAAGAACCATCAAAGCCTTGAAGATCACAAATCTACTGGCCTAACGAAGTTCCACATCCTAGATGACCTCATATTAATTTGACATTTTTCGTGGAAGAAGAAATCTATAGACATTCTTTGGCATCAAGCTACTTCGTTGGTTGCAAACAACAAGCAATTGCAATCCCTACACTTCCGATGGTTTCTTGGCATCTAATCCTATATGGAGATGATTATTGGTGGTCTGTAAGACAACACTTCAAGATGTAGATGCACACAAACAAGAATCGATCATCAAATGTTGCCCTCAAATAAAAGGTGGTAATCGTTTCAATTTAAATTTGTTTTATTTTAGGATTGACTTGTCCCTACATTTTGTGCAGATTTTAGTGAGGCAAATTACTGGCAAGCAACAAGACTACATGGGGACGACAACCTGGTCTAGAATCACTTGATCTTTAAAGGAAAAAGGGTGTGTTCGTTCCAAAAGTCAAAACAACTCATTTATAAATTGACATAACCACCCATGCTAACAGAATTGTGAAGCTGGAAAATGCATTGATGCAACAAAAATGGTGAAAGATTACCTAGCCTAAAAGGGGTACATGGGAAACTAAGTAAAGAATGAAGGATTCAAATGAAACAAAAATTCATCAATCCAACATAATGGAGCTGCATATGGACAAGTTATCTAACTCAGTGTGGCATGCATTCGACCATAAGGACGATATATTCCTTTCCTCCACAAAGATACGGTGAGATGCTGAATTGCCCGACTTTGAAAAAATGGTGTACTTTGTTCCCAAACCTAATGTACCTAAGAGTAGGAATAATACAATGTTTCCATATGTGTAGGAAATTTTAGTTGAGGCAGATGGCCATAAAATGGATCGGAGGCACGCAATGCCTGAGTCACTCAACTTCTAAAAAGGGAAAGATTCAAATGGAATAGACATTTGCCAAGTGAATTGTTGTCAATCATGAGAGCAAATCCCTCTCCATAGCCAAGGAAGCGGGATGGAACGTAGTCATCAAATATGCCATAAAAGGGAGTATACCATTCCTAAAATGAATCACGTCGAATATGAAAATAACATATTACGTCTCTTTTTCCTTGTAGTTGATAAATGGGGCAAGTCACTCAAAGTAGAGTAACTCTCACCCGTGAAGCAAGATGAAACAAAAGTCAATTGATTCAGCACAAAAATGGAGTATCGTCCCTAAATTAGTCCAATTCATTTTGGAATGTAAGTAACATGCCCCATCTTTTGTAGGAAAAGGTGTACATTAACCGTTGGAGCAACACCTTATACCAAGAAGGCATGCTAAGGCCCAATAATCCATTTTGATGGAATAAATGGAGTAAAACATCCAAGGAGCAATGCCTTCATTGTCGAAATAAGGAGTACCCCTTTCCTTTCATCTTTGACACCTACTTAGAATGAGTGAATTCGATAACATCTAAATGGCCCATTTAAAAGCAAGATCTTTAAGGAAATGTTAACACCTAAAGAGCAAAGGCACATGAAAAGGAAACACAAGACATTTAAAGTCAGATGAAGCATCAGTATTCGAGGAACAAACTCAAGAAATTGATTTAAGCAGAATACATATCAACCAAGCAAGCACGTGGAGGTAACACATGTCAAATTCACTTAACGTGGCTTTGTGTCATTCTAGAGCCGATTCAATTAAATAAAAAAGAAGCGCCCCATGGACACTACCAGTGCATCGGCTTGGTGGTATTAGGAATGAAGTGGTTTGGGAATAGCCAGGGTTTGATCCTTGGAAATGGTAATGAGGTTGCCTATTGTGACATCCTGATTTTCAGGTTCTAATTTCGATTGGATGAGTTGGACTTTTCATCGACACGCCTATAGTTCTTTTATCTGAGTTGGCCATTTACGAGATAACTAGCCTATCAGGTGAAGCTGTTAAGGGATTTTAAAGCAATAGACTTGAGAATTCGACCAGGAATTGACTGTTCGACCTTGCTAATCTACTAGGGTCATTACGACATTGTCAAAATCAACCAGAGATCTGGGATAGGTCAATTTGGCTGAGATGCGTAATCAAAATGTGGGTGATTTCACCTGAATCCAAAATTCTTGTCAATCGACACTAGATCGATTTTTCTATCGTTTTGGATATCCTGTGTCCGTATTTGAAACTTGGAGATTTTCACTACCATAGAGGGTTGCCAATGTGTTGAAGATGTACATTGTGACTTGAAACAAATCGATCACAGGCTAATTGCACTAAAAATTCTGGAAATCTAACTGGTAGGCTAGGTCACGCTAAAATCGCGTCAGATTGAGATTAATTTCGAATTTGAACCCAATTTCATAAATTGAAAGCTCTGCCATGTCATGATCTATTTTAGGAATGTCGACTCATCTTTTGAGGAATTTTCGGTGAGTTCGGGATTTTTACGGAAAATTAATTCAGACGATTCGGAAAACAAAAAAAAAAATCGAATGGGCCAAATTGAGTGGATTTTTGACCTTCAAAGTGAGCTATTTGGTGAAAGGAAATTGTAGAAATCATGTGGGCTTCTTCTTTAGCAAATTGGGACATCAAATTGGAGGATTAGATGAAGAAATGGAAGTCCAATTGGATAAAATTCGTAGGCTTGAGGGACTATCACATTTTGGTCTTCATTTAAACTTCATTTAGGATAAATTGGCACTGAAATTGACCTTGGATGATTGATTGTTATTGTTGGTTGAAGGTAAGCTAAAATTGAGGATGATTAAACACCCATTCAAGTTAGTTTGTGGACTTCAAACCCCCATCCGTAGCTCCCTCGGACACCGGTTGGACCCCCTCCATTCGCATGTCTCTTTTTCTCTCTCCCTCTCCCTCTCTCTCTCTCTTTCTTTTCGCATGTTTCTTCCCCTCTCAACCGATCAACCCTACTGTCTTATCCCTTCTTCTTTCTTCGACTTCTCTCTGGCCCACGCCAGCTTCATCGACCCCCTGTCTTCTTCTGTTTTTCTTTTGTTTTCGTTTCACCTGCATGTTCACTGCCCCCACCAAACTCCCTCTGAATCTGCTGCTTCCTTCTTCACGTGCATCCCCACCGACTCTCCTCCATACGGCCACGAAGACATTGGTAAACTTCAGCAGCCAGTGGACCACGGGCCTTCATGCCAACACATCCGCGTGCTTCCTATCACACCCCGATCCTTCGAGCACTTGCCCATCTCTCGGTGGTCGATTAATTAGCAACGTCTTAGGATGCATTGCTAACCCATTCTTTTTAATGCACATATGGAAGCAAATAAATAAATCCCCAGTCAACAACAAGATGTGATAGAAAAGCATGACCACCAATTATCAAAAACCAAACCACACCTTTATACATATCAGACTAATTCATATACATTCTAGTCGATATTTACAAAGTCCACAAAAAGGTTGACTCTCCAAAACAAGCTATCTTATGACTAGCTAGTCCAACTCATTCGTTGATTCGGCAGAGTCCACACGATCAGGATGAGACGGCGGGTCCTTCACTACACCATTCAAAGGGTCAACTGGATCCTCGTCTCGAGCAGCATCAATCACTACAGAGGGGACATCAAAAGACCTAAAGGGACCTAGCCTAATACCATAGGGATCGGTATGGAACCATGCTCTGAATCGATTAGCTATTTCCTGATGTGGAACCTCTTCAATCCAGATAGTGGTTACAACTACATTGTAAACCCAAAAACCTCCAAGATCGGGAAAACTGGAAACTCGCTCTTGTTGGAGAAAACTTCCTTATCTGTTTTGAAGTTGACAAAACGTTTTTATCAGTCTAGTCTGAAAACTTGCAAACTCTATCGTCAAAGTATGAAGACCTCCAGACTCAAGATTCAAAGTCTACCCTCACTGATAGTTTTCAGACCGATGAAGAAAAGATTTATCCGATGAAGAAGACTTATCCAGATACAAGTATATCTTTAAGGATTTGGTTCATTCGGTTGAAGAATATCTCATGGCTGGAGATAGCATCTCATGATCAATTATTCTTATTGAAATCAATTTGAATAATTAGATCCGTTGATTGGCGAAGTATATTTGGAAGGTTCTACTTATGGAAACCTAGATCCTGATTGTATGTGCGAGCATGATTGGTGGGCTATCATCACATTCCTTAAATAACTCGAGCTCTTCCTAATTGATTCTGTCCAACGGGTAGATTGGAAGAACTCCTTTGGAAGGTGCCAACGGTAATGATGGCATGTAGGAGTATATAAGGAGGATGCTCAAGTTATTCATGGGTGTGCGTGAAAGAAAAATTTCAAAGTCTGAAACTCTTAATTCTTTGCTGTTACAATTTGTCGAGCTTAAACTGTACTCAAAAGAGAGATCAAATACTTGTGAGACATTGATGAAGTGTAGTAGAGTCTCTATACTGTGGAATCAAGGACGTGAGACTGTAAAATCTCTTTTTGTTCTTAGTGGAGTCCAACCAGTGGACTGTTAGTGCGGGAGAGTGGGCGTAGGCTTGGTCTAAGCCGAACCACTATAAACCTTGTGTTTCAATTCTCTTTCCTTAAACTCTTTACTTTAATTCGTAGTTTTATATATCAGCTTATAATCTTTTATATCTACAATTTACTATTTTCATAAAAATCGATTTAAGTTGTTAAGTCTTGCAAAAATTTCTTTAACACATATTCACCCCCTCTAGGTGTTCATACTAGCGCTATCAATTGGTATCAGAGCTTGTGTGCTTATTTAATTGAAGTGTTTTTACTTCTGAGTTAAAGATCTATGGCTAGTATGTTGGCTTCAGGTTTGATTGAAGGCCAAAGCAACACCAGACCACCTTATTTCGATGGAAAGGAATACAAGATATGAAAAAATAAGATGAAGGCATTCCTAAGATCGAAAGATCCTCTGGAATGGGATGTGGTAGAAAAATGAATTATTTCTAAAGTTACATCAATTTCAGAAAGGGGAAAAGAAGTTGTAGATGCTGGTGAGATGACTCAAGAAGAAATAACTAAGAGACAAGCTCTTAATGCTAAAGCAATTTACTGCTTATATTGTGCATTATCTCCTACTGAGTATAACATAATATTTTCTTGTGAAACAACCAAAGAAGTCTGGGATAGGCTGCACATTACCTATGAAGGAATTGATCGAGTGAAAAAAACAGGGATCAATATTCTACTCGAATAGTATGAAGCCTTCAAGATGAAGCTAGGAGAATCTATCACTGACATGTTTAGTCGTTTTACAGAAATTGTAAATGATCTAGAGTATCAGGGACAACCAATCTCAGGACCTATGAAGGTTAACAATTGTTGCGTGGACTATCCAAAGACTGGAATCACGTAAAGACCTCAATAAGGGAAACATAAAGGATCATGACACTTTTTGTAGACAAATTGATTGGCACACTTCAGTCCTATGAAGTAGAGCAAATCAACAAGGAAGAAGTTCCCAAAGGTAAGAAGTCAATTGCTTTGAAATCTAACGATGATTCTGATGTTACAGATTTTGAAGATGATATGGATGGTGAAGAGTTAGCTCTTATGATAAAGAGGTTCAGGAAACTGAACAAAAAGGGAAGAAGATTCAATTAGAAAAAACAAAACACTCAAAAGTTTCAAAACAAATCAACTAAGGATGATGAATCCAATAAAGATGTGATCTGTTTTGAATGCAAGAAAAAGGGACACATCAGACCCAACTCTCCCATGTTGAAGAAAAAGAAAGGGAAAGTTGAGAAATACAGGAAGGCTCTCAAGGCAAAGACATGGAGTGATACTGAATGCGAAGAAAGTGATGAAGATTATGCCAATATTTGTCTAATGGAAAAATCATAATCAGACTTAGACTCCGAAGTAGATACAGACTCAGACTCAAATAGTGAAATCGAGGTAAGTAACTTAAAAATCCCTACTAAAGTCTCGAAATACATTGATGAACTTTGTCTTAGTCTCAAAACCTCTCTCAAGAGGATTTCCGAGCTAAAAATGGAGAATTATACACTGAAGCAATAGGAAATTTTATGGAAAGAAAATTTTGAAAATTTAGATAAAAATTTTATTACTTTAAAAGAAAATGCAAACTCTCTTTCAAAAGAAAATACATTTTTGAAAAATAACATTTCAAATATTTCAAAAAGGTTTTCAATAGGATTTGAAAAAGTTAGAAAAGATTCTTTCAAGTACAAAGACCCTACTTTAACAAATCAGGCTTGGGAATGACTCTGAAACTATTCCTCTAATTGATTTTCCAAAATGAAAGAAAGAATCAAACAAAGGCCTACAAAAATTTTTTTACAGAAATCATTTTCATAAAGTCTTTGTAAAACCTATTGGGCAAAGTGCTCACAAATGTTCTAAGTGCAATAGCTCAGAACACTTTGAGAAAGAATGTCCTATGGTTTGTAGAGCTATTAAGAAGGAATGGGCAAAGACTGCTTATTGCACTAACTCCTCTGGACCCAAGAAAATGTGGGTATCAAAGAATGCTTGAGTTTCTTTCTTAATTGCAAGTCACTATCAAGAAAAATGTTAAATGGTATTTGGATAGTGGTTGTTCAAGGCATATGACTAGAGATTCAAGTTGTTTTATAAAACTTATGCAAGTAAATGGTGGAAAAGTCTCTTTTGGTGGAAACAACAATGGAAGAATTGTTGGATGTGGAACTGTAAAAATTGGAAGTCTCACAATCAACAATGTTTCTTTAGTGGAAGGACTCAGCTACAATTTGCTTAGCATTAGCTAATTGGGCGATACTGGATTCAAAATCAATTTTCAATAAGGAATATGTTCGGGAACCAGTAAAGATCTTTCACAATCCTTTACTAGACAAAGACATGGGAACATCTATTTTCTGGATATAAAACTAGAAAAGTCTCAATGTCTAATTTCAATTTAAGATGAAGCAGATCTTTGGCATCGAAAACTTGACCATGTCAATATAAAGCAGATTGCCAAGATCTGTTCTAAGAATCCTATTCGAGGACTGCCCAACCTGAAGTTTCAAAAATCTGACTTATGCACACCATGTGTATTGGGAAAACAGGTTAGAAGTTCCTTTAAGTCAATAAATCGGGTTTCTACTAATCGTGTTTTGTAACTTCTGCATATGGATTTCTTTGGGCCAACTAGAACTAAAAGCATAGGCGGAAAGAGATATTGTCTAGTAATCATGGACGATTACTCATGATTCACCTGGGTTTACTTTCTGGCAAGTAAGTCTGAAACCTTTTATTACTTTTCAAAGTTTGCTAAGAAAGTTCAGAACGAGAAGGGATATGCCATTTCAAGCATACGGACTGACCATGGAGGTGAGTTTGAGAATCAAGATTTTGCAAAATTTTGTGATGAATTAGGTTTTCAGCATGTTTTCTCCTCTCCATACACTCTAGAACATAATGGAGTTGTGGAAAGAAAGAATAGATCTTTGCAGGAGATGACAAGAACTCTTTTAATAGAAAGTAGTATTTCCTCTCATTTTTGGGCTGAAGCAGTTTCTACAGCATGTTATATTATTAACAGAGTCTTTTTAAGGCCTATTGTGGAGAAAACTCCTTATGAGTTATTCAAAGGAAAGAAGCCAATTGTTTCTTATTTTCATGTATTTGGTTGCAAATGTTTTGTTTTGAAAAATGCAAATGATCGAACTGGTAAGTTTGAAGAGAAATCAGGGGAAGGAAGCTTCTTTGGATATTCAACCAACAAAGCCTACAGAGTATTCAACAAAAAGACTCAGTCTGTGGAAGAATCTATGAATGTTAAATTCGAAGACTCTTTGCAGAATCAACTGATTCAGACTCATCCTGAAGAATCTGAACCTGCTCCAAACTCTACAAAGTCTACCTCCCCTAAAGTAGCTCAGATCTCTGAAAGTCAACAACGAACGTAAGTTGAAAAATCAACTGAAGAAGAAGATCAGCAAACTGTCAAACCAACAAGTAACTGGAAGTATAAGTCTAGTCATCCCAAAGAACTCATCATTGGTGATATTGATGAAGGGATTCACACCAGATCCAAAAGGCAAGAAGAGTCTAGCGTCGTGGCACTTATTTCTAAAATAGAACCCAAAAGCATAGAAAAAGCTTTAGTTAACGAAAGCTGGATTGAAGTAATGCAAGAAGAACTTAGACAATTCAACATTAACGATGTATGGGAATTAACTCCTAAACCAAAAGGTAAATCCATTATTGGAGCCAAATAGGTTTTCAGGAACAAGTTGGACGAAAAAGGAAAAGTGATCAGGAACAAAGCAAGATTCGTGGCCAAAGGATATACACAAGAAGAAGGGATAAATTATGATGAGACCTACACACTAGTAGCTAGGTTAGAAGCAATTAGATTATTACTAGCTAGGTTAGAAGCAATTAGATTATTACTTGCTTTTGCCTGTTATAAAAATTTCAGGTTATTTCAAATGGACGTCAATAGTGCATTCCTAAATGGATTTATCCAAGAAGAAGTCTATGTGGAACAACCTCCTGGATTTGAAGATCCAAAGAGACCAGACTCAGTATTCAGACTGAAAAAGGCTCTCTATGAATTAAAACAAGCACCTCAAACTTGGTATGACAAGATAAGTAATTTCTTAATGGAAAATGGTTTTGTCAAAGGAAAAGTGGATACTTCCTTGTTTATTAAAAGAGAAGGTAAAACTTTCTACTTGTTCAAATTTATGTTGATGATATTATATTTGGATCGCCTAACGAAAACCTGTGCAAGAAGTTTTCTAAGTCTATGTAGGATGAATTTGAGATGAGCATGATGGGTGTACTGTCCTTCTTTCTTGGACTACAAGTAAAACAATTGAAGGAAGAAATTTTCATTCACCAAGAAAAATGTGCGAAAGAACTTGTTAAAAAGTTCGGATTGGAGAATTGCAAAAAGACTGAAATACCAATGTCTAGTTCTTCGAAGCTGGTTAAAGATGAAGGAGGAAAGAAAGTTGACCAGAAACTTTACAAGAGTATTATTGATTCATTTATTTATCTTACTGCTTCTAGACTTGACATTTTGTTTAGTGTTTGCATTTGTGCTAGATTTCAATCAGATCCAAAAGAGTCTCATCTAAGCGCCGCAAAACACATCATCAAATACATTACAACTACTTCAAATTTAGGTTAGTGGTATCCCAAAGAAGGAGACTTTACCCTCTTTGGATATTCAAATGTAGATTTAGCAGGTTGTAGAGTTGATAGAAATAGTACATCTGGTACATGCCAATTGCTGGGAACATGATAGTATCTTGGTTCTCAAGGAAGTAAAGCATTGTAGGTCTTTCAACAGCAGAAGCTGAGTATGTGGCTCTTGGAAGTTGCTGTTCTCAAATCTTATGGATAAAACAACAACTGAGAAACTTTGGAATCAAAGACTCTTGCACCGAGATCAAATGTGACAACACCAGCGCAATTAACCTCACAAAGAATCTAATTCTTCATTCAAGAGCAAAGCATATAGAGATTCAACATCACTTTATTAGAGATCATGTTCAAAATGGAGAAGTTATGATTCAATTCATTGACTTCAAGAATCAACTAGCAGACATATTTATAAAGCCTCTAGAGAAAAGTCTATTTGAATCTATTTGCACCAAACTGAACATCATATCTTTGATCCAGTAAAGTCTGGATGTGCTCAAGACTTAAAGTTAAAGTCTGAAGGTGTTCAGACTCAAAAGACCAAGAATTATGACTGTAAGTTATTTCTATTATAGTATTTCAAACTTGCAAAAGGTACGATTACTTATTAATTGCTAATTGATTGAAATTATCTTTCCAAGTCTTTCTTTTTCAAAAAGGCAGTTATCAATTTTGAAAAGACAGTTATTTTCAAAACGGGGAGTTATTCTTTTTGAAAAAGGTATTTTTATTTTTCCTATTATGACATTTCGTTTAGCTCGCTTCACTTGCTTTATATTCTGTCAAGATTCGTTTTCTTCATTTTTACACTGAAACCCTAGAATACAAAATTCCTATTTGCTTTCACTTTCACTCTCGATTTGTTCAAAAGTTTTCACCTTTTTCGAGCAAGCTTGTGAATTTCTCCCTTGAAGCGACAATGTCTTTAAGAAAGTCTTCAAGAATTGCAAGCAGGGGATCATGACATATGCTTGAGGGTCCTACGCATTTTGACTTGATCGAGGAAGGAGATTCTTCTCCACCACTGTGTTCGAGTCAGCAACAACCTTCTCAGCAACGTCAATTTTCTCCACTGACTCAACTAGACGATGAAGTTACAGAGGAGGCTGAACTTGTAAGAATGCTAACTCCCAAGGTTGCTTTCAAACTTTACTCTAATTTAAAGAAAAGAGGAACGCCGATGTTTTTAATCGATGAATTTTTAAGAGATAGAGGATGCAAGAATGAAACCATGTTCTTGCGGGAGTTGGAAAGGTTAGGAGTTGTAGAGAAAGGAACGGCTGAAAGAACTTTTGCGAATTTCCCGAGTGACCCATTCTATGGCACTGCAAATCAACCACAAGTTCTGGACAATGATGAACGGATGTTTACTCATTTTCAGCCTAGAACGGGAGTGTTATTGCAAATGTTGTTAGTGATGGTTCAAGTCTTTTCAGATCGAAGAATCACAAGAGGGTTTATTCGAACCTTATGAAGAGAGGGGTTATGAATCCTAGGAGTGTTGACTTTGATTTTCTTGATTCGATAAAAGTCAATCTATGAGAGACGCTTGCTCTATTGCAATTAGAACAGTTTTGTTCTGAATCTACTGCTGCTTATCCAGAACTCACTACATACTTTTACTTGAACTTATCTTTCTTGGATGAAAACAGTTTTTCTTTCATAGTGAAGGACAAGGAATTTTTGGTGGATACAAACACGTTGGTTGACATAATTGGGGTGGAAAGAACGAGTTTCCAACCAATTAGCGTGTCTATTGCTCATGCTACTCTATCGTTGGTGAAAGATAAGGATGTTGAAGGCAAGATTTCCTACACAAGGTTGAATGCCTCTAACATCTTGCTACACAAGATCCTAATCAACTGCATTCGTCCCAAGTCAACATCCAAGACTGATGTCTCTTGATCTAAAGCGAAATTGATGTGTGCCATCAATACTAGATTTAAATTCTCTCTACCACACACAATCTTGTTTCACATGTACCAAATTGTGGTGAAAGATAAGGGACAACTCCCTTATTTTGCTCTTATCACGCGTCTCTTTAGACATTTTAAAATTCACATTTCTGCACCATTATGTTTGACAACCATCTCTCCAATGGTGATTGCTTTTAAAATGGTCGCAAAGATGCGTTTGAAAGAGTTGAACAAGATGTTGGAGCGTATGAAGGAGAAGTCTCCCGTCAAAGTAAAACAAGACTCTGCTACAGCGAAGAGGAAAGGCAAGGAACCCGTGGTTGCTCCAGTAAAGAAGAAAAGAGTTTTCATCTTGCAAGATGAAGAATATGAGGATGAAATGACTCTTTCAGCCTTAAGAAATTTAAAGAGTTTTGTTAGCTTTTCATGAGACAAGAGAAGAGCCGAAGGAGGAGAAAAAGAAAAAGAAAGAGAAGGAAGATAAAGAATAGAAGGAAGATGAAGAATAGATGAGGAAAGAAGAAGAAGAAGAGGAAGAAGAAGAAGAGAGAATGAGAACAAGATCAGGGTCAAGAAGACTCTTTCAAGCCAACTTTGGCTGTCTCCCTATCTAGTGGTTCTGAGATGGCAGGAACTAGAACTACTGACGCTCATCACTCTAAAGCTGAAGTTGATCAAGAAGAAATCTTACCTACTCCACCTGAAGGCAACAAAACAGGGGGAGCTGTTGGACCAAAATGTATTTCTTCACCTGTATTTGCTAGTGATGTAAGTCGTTCTACAGCAGACCCAGAGGATATGTATGCCTCGCATTATCCAGAAGCTTCCATTCATAGTCATGGTGGACAATCTGTTGAAGTTCCATCCATTCTCAAAATCCCTGGAATTGACCTAGCTGGTCCTAGTACTGTAGCAACTCAAACAGCAGACTTTTTGAGATTGCTGGAAATTCTATTGGACGTTAGGAAATAGCAATATACTATGGGATTTGAGATGCAGGATCTCAAGAATGCTTTTAAGGCCACTTCAGTGTCTTTGCACGACCAGTTGAATGCCCTGAAGAATCAAGTGCAGACTACTATGCAGGGTGAAGATTTTCAGTCACTAAAGCAGAGTTTTGAAAGGCTTGAAAAGACAGTGCATTCTATGGGAGAATTTGAGCTTGTTCGCCTTCCCAAATAGCTTGATTTTCTCTATTTTCAACCAACTCCTTTTCATTTGTTCTCCACTTTTTGTTGTTGACAAAAATGGGGAGAGGTTTGATGTAGATTTGATGATTTTTTTTACTGTTGGAGTTATCTTTTGTTTGGTTTGGTTGTGACTCGGACTGGTTTGGACTGATGATACTTGCAAGTAACTTAAGCTATGTTATTGATTATGATAACGATAGTTGCTTTTACAGGACTAACATGTTTTCAGTGGTTTCAGAATCGCTACTATCCTTATCATAATCTCTAATTAACTTTCAAGAATCATGATTTGCTTAAGTGTTGTTTTGCAAGGCAAAGTGTCCAAATTTGCAGGAAAGTTTTGTTACCATTAAAAAGGGAGAGATTGTTGGAGAAAACTTCCTTATTTGTTTTGAAGTTGACAAAACATTTCCATCAGTCTAGTCTGAAGACTTGCAGACTCTATCGTCAAAGTCTGAAGACCTCTAGACTTAAGATTCAAAGTCTACTCTCACTAATAGTTTTTAGACCGACGAAGAAAAGATTTATCCGATGAAGAAGACTTATCCAAATACAAGTATATCTTTAAGAATTTGATTCGTATGGTTGAAGAATATCTCATAGCTGGAGATAGCATCTCGTGATCAATTATTCTTATTGAAATCAATTTGAATAATTAGATCCGTTGATTGGTGAAGTATACTTAGAAGGTTCTACTTATGAAAATCTAGATCCTGATTGTATGGGCGAGCAGAATTGGTGGGCTATCATCACATTCCTTAAATAACTCGAGATCTTCCTAATTGATTATGTCCAACGGGTAGATTGGAAGAACTCATTTGGAAGGTGCCAGCGGTTATGATGGCATGGAGGAGTAAATAAGGAGGACGCTCAAGTTATTCGTGGGTGTGCGTGAAAGAAAAATTTCAAAGTTTGAAACTCTTAATTCTTTGCTATTACAATTTCTCGAGCTTAAACTGTACTCAAAAGAGAGATCAAATACTTGTGAGACATTGAAGAAGTGTAGTAAAGTCTCTACACTGTGGAATCAATGACGTGAGACTATAAAATCTCTTTTGGTTCTTAGTGGAATCCAACCGGTGGGCTGTCAGTGCGGGAGAGTGGACGTAGGCTTGGTCTAAGTCGAACCACTATAAACCTTGTGTTTCAATTCTCTTTCCTTAAACTCTTTACTTTAATTCGTAGCCTTATATAACTGTTTACAGTCTTTTATATCTTTAGTCTACTATTTTCATAAAAATCGATTTAAGTTGTTAAGTCTTGCAAAAATTTCTTTAATACCTATTCACCCCCCTTTAGGTGTTCATACTAGCGTTATCAGCTCTATAACCCTCACGGGACGACCATGAAGTTTGTGGGGATTCGCCCTGAAAATGTTATCCTACGATTACATATCATCACGACCTTCTCTTGGTCGGCCAAATCAATACTATCTATGAAGTTCGATTATATCAGGATTACTCCATCTAAGCTGATAAATAGATAGTATAGCTCGCGCTAAGCTGATAAATAGTATACTGCTCTCTATCTAAGCTGACATATCAAGCCCGTAAACTGATATAGTATACTAATAATGTTCACTCTAAGCTGATAGTAACATTGCTCACTCTAAGCTGATAAGGTATACTGCTCTCTTACTAAGCTTACATATCAAGCCCGTAAGTTGATATAGTAAATCGGTATATTACTCGTGCTAAGCTGACATATCAAAGATCGTAGGTTGATATAGTATACCATACTTGATAAAAATACTCGTGTGTGGGTACACGGTCGGCCTTATCCAAAATACAATATTTTCACTTTTGAACATCCCACCATTTTCAGCAGTCCCAAAATAGGTTTTTAGCACTATAGACCGACACCTGGTAATTTTCCAATTAATTACCAAACTATCAATTTTTGGGATAATTACCCACAATCACCAATTACACTCAATTGCACAAAATAACAGCCAATTAAATAAACAGATCACACCACTGCATTCAGCACGAAATTCTGGTCATCGGCTATCCCAGTCTATTTTCGAAAAATAAATAATTAATTAGATAATTGCGGAAAATAATTATTAAATGCAAATAAATAGGACTTAGGTCCGTAAAGCCTAATTAAAAGCCAAGACGAGCCTGAAAAATTTTAGAAACACTCTAGGTAAATACTAGAGTTTGTCTAGGCTCTAATTACACAACTCTAACCACCTAACGTGTAATAACGATTAATTAAAATGCTAATCTAATCTAAATAACAACATAAACCATACTTAGTCTAAACTAATCAACCCTTAAACGTCATTAACTTCATAAGCAAGGATTAGTGAGTTAAACTCACTTGATTAATGATCCGCTCGGATCAAAATGATGGGGACGCACGACAACCTCCAAAGTGGCACCGCCAAGCAGGGCTGGGATGGGCTCGAAAATGGTTCTTGATGCCTACAAACCCTTGCTGATTTTGGCTTCAGATCTTGGGTTGAAGAAGCTACAACGGGGGCTGGTTCGAGCACGGTTTAGGCTAGACTCGGCCACCGCGGGTGGAGATGCGGACTGGTGCGGGCTTGGCTTGACGGGCTGAAGCTCATGGCTGGGAGACCGAGGAAAAGATGGGCCGTTTCGGTGGGCTGGCCAAGCAAATGAAAGCACGAGGCCCGTTCATTTGCTCTTTGGGGACCAAGGCGTCAACGCCGGAGAAGGGTTTGTTGGAGTATTGACCGAGAGAGGTGGGGGCGCGAGCAGTGGAAGTGGCATGAGAGAAGGAGAGGAATCAGTGCTGGTGGGGGCAAGACACATGCAGGGAAAAGTGAAGAATAAACAAGAAGTAGAAGTGGCTAGAGGGGGGGAGTCGACGTTGGCAAGAGAGAGAAGGAAAGAAGGTGATAAGGATTGACTCAAAGTCAAAAGGGATAAGGCAAAGGAAAAAGGGAGACCAACTTTTAGGGGTTGTCGGTTTGGCGGGGTGGGGAGAGCCGATCGAGAGAGAGAAAGTAATAGAGAGAAAAACGTGCGAAAATAAGGGGAAGAAAAGAGGGAGAGAGGCGAGTGTTCGAAGGGTGAAGCGCACGGGGGCAAAATTGAAAACAAGGCCAAAATAAAATGAAATAACTTGAATTCAACGTTTCTTGGTCCTATAAGATCTAAGTTAATCCAATTTGGTCTCCAAAAATCCCCAAGTTAAAACACTTGATCCTCACTTACTTTCTTGCACTATAATTTCTCCAAATAACAATTCTTGGTAGCAAAAAGGCCATTCCTTTCAATTCCAAATTTTACTTCCCTTTTTTCGAAATCCGATTTATGAACAAACTTCTCCGATTGAGGTTCGATTTGTTGAGGAAAAAGCCCACGAAATTTCCTTTCACCAAGTAATTCACGCCAAAGGCCAAAAATCCCTTCAAATTGGCCAATTCGAATTTCTATTCATATTCCGAATTGTCCGAATCGATTTTCCGTAAAAATTCCGAACTCGCCGAAAATTCCTCAAAAGATGAGTTGACGTTCTTAAAATGATTCGTGACATAACAAAACTTTCGATTTCTGGAATCGAATTCAAATTTGCGGTTAATTTCAATCTAGCGCGATTTTAGCGTGACCTAGCCTATTGGGTAGCTTTTAGGAATTTTTGGTGCAATTGACCCGTGGTCGTTTTTCTTCGAGCCACATGTATCTCTTCAAGATATTGGCGACTCTCGGTGATCGTGAAAATTTCGAGGTTTCAAATACGGACACGAGTACCCAAAACGACAAAAAATCAGTTTAGTGCCGATTGACGAGAATTTTGCAATCATGTGAAATCACCCACACTTTGATCACACATTTTAGTCGAATCGACCTATCTCTAGTCTCCAATCGATTTTTAATTGTGCCGTAATGACCCTTGCAGACTAGCATGGTTGAGTAGTCAATTCCTAGTTGAATTCTCAAGTCTATTGCATTAAAATCCCTTATGGCTTCACCTGATAGGTCAGTTATCGCGTAAGTGGCCATCTCAGAGAAAGGCACTATAGGTGTGTCGATGAAAGGCCCAACTTATCTAATCAAAATCAGAACTTGAAATTCAGGATGTCACAACTCTTCCCCTCTTATAAAAATTTCTTCCTCGAAATTTAAACCTCAACCAATCCTTAAAGAAAAATGTGGGGTATCGTCGTCTCATCGAGTCTCACTTTCCTCGGTTGCTTCTTTAGTCCCGTGGTGTTGTCAGACCACTTTGACCAAGGGGACCTTCTTAGTGCACAGAATCTGTTCTTTCTGATTCACAAATTGAACCAGGCTTTCTACGTACAACATTCTGTTGTCCACGTCTGACTATTCAAGGCTCAGCACATGGGTCGGGTTAGACTCATACGTTCTCAACATCGAAACGTGAAAGACGTCATGCATTTGCGCCAACTTTGGCGGCAATGCAAGACGATACGCTAGGATCCTGATTCTCTCACAAGAATCTCAAAGGGACCTATGTACCTCAGTTTCAGTTTTCCCTCCTTGCCAAAGCACAAGGCATCCCTCATTAGTGACACCTTCAGATAGATACAATTACCAATTCGGAACTCCAAGGGTCTTCGACGTTTAACAAGACAACTTTTTTGGTGACTCTAAGCTATCTTTAATCTCTCTCTGATCACGGCAACTGCAATCACCGACTGCTGAACTGACTTTGAGCCTCTGATCTTTCTTCCTTCCCACCATTGAAATTTTGTACACTCTGCTATGCAATGATTCAAAAGGAACTATCTAACTGTTCTACTGAAACTGGGAACCTCGAGTCTAGATCTGATATAAATTCGTCCTTGGCACTCCATGTAGATGAGCTATTTGACACACATACACTTCGTACCAGGTCCTTTCTTAATGCAATAAAGCGAGCCGACTTTGCCAGTCTGTTGACCACAACCTCAAATGGAATCATTACTCCTCTAACTCCTTGGTAAGCCCGTCACAACGTTCCATCGTGATATACTTCCATTCCTACTCAGGACTCTCGAGTGATTATAAAAGTCCTCCTGGTTTGCATTACTGAACTTCCACTTACTGACACATCTGACACTTGCAACCTATCCGGTGATACCTAACTTTATTTTGGTCTACCAATTGAGCTAACGCCGATTCTGACCTACTTGTACTATTTGGTCGAATACTGCAACTGCTACAATGAGCTTCTGACAAGGTCTCTTCCCTGAGTGCTACCTTGTCAGGAACGCCCAATCATTCTTGGAATTTCAGTGTTCCGCCTTTAGAAATCTAAAAGTTAGCTTTTCTCTTATTAGTGTTTCTTGCAGGATCTTCTGAATCTTTGGGTCAATCAACTGCTGTGCCTTGATTCTAATCTAAGCATCCAGCTTAATTTTGAGGGTGGCTATAAGATTTGGAAGGTAGCCTACCTCAAACTTGAAAACTGAATGTAGAGCTTTCACGAGTAAAGTTCATTCCTTGATCACTATCCATACAACTGAAGACTTCCGACTCAGTGCATCTGCGACTTAATTCGTTTTTCCAGGGTGACACAGGACATCACAATCCCAGTTCTTCCGAAGTTCTAACTCACAACGTTGTCTCATATTCAACTCCTTTTGAGAGAATAAATGCTCGAGACTTAGATGGTCAGCGAAGATCTGGAATCTTTCTTCACACAAATAATATCTCCAAATCTTCAGAGAGAAAACTATTGCTGTGAGTTCCAAGTCATGCGCCAGGCAATTAAACTCATGAGGTCTCAACTAATGGGACGCGTATGCAACACTTTAGCACATTACATCAACACGTAACCCAATCCTCTAAACGACGCATTATTATAGATCTTGCATCCTGCAGAACCAAATAGTATGGTCAACACATGTGCGGTAGTCAGCTTCTGCTTAAACTCTTGGAAACTACGCTTGCACTGGTCTATCCAGACGAACTTTTCTTCTTTCTTCAGGAGTTGAGTCAACGGCGACAATGATGCTAAAAATCCTTCCACGAACCTTCTGTAGTAATCTGTCCAACCCAAACGGCTACTGATCTCTGATACTATTGGCGGTCTTGGTCCACCGATAACTACTTCGATCTTGGTCGGTGTTGACACCTAAATTTTGACGGCCCGTTTAGTCATTTATCGCATTAAAAATTAGGGTTTAATTTTATCAAAAATATATATATTAATTCCGTAGCATATAGATTTATGTGCATTTTTATTATTTTATTGGCATTTTATTTATTGGACCGGTGCGGATGGGTTCAAATTAGTCGGACTAAGCCCACAAAGCAAGCAAGTTGGCCCAAGCCCATGTTTTTTTATTAATTGACAATTATCTCGTGGAAAAATAGAAATTTTGAAATTTTTCCGGGATATGAATCTTTTGGATAGGGTATATATGTGACAAAATATTGCGATTTATCTTTGCAAGATTTGGATTTCGAGAAAATATTTATTGTAATCTTGAATTCTTATCAATATGTGATCAATTGGTGAAAAAGTATCGCGGATGTAGATTTGAAGGGGAAATCGAAAACCTATCTCCTACCCCCTATAAGAGCAACAAAGTGTACGAGGACCTCGGGGGCTTCTCTTTGTCGAAAAAGAAAACAAAAAAGTCAAGTGAAAAGAGAGAGACAAAGGAGGAGTGGTTTCGGTTCTTTTGGAAAGGAAAGGGAGAGAAGTGTGTAGAGAAGACAGGGGAGAGAAAGTGACGTGAGAGAGACAGTTGAGAGAGAGAGAGAGGAAAAAGTAAAAAAAAACACTGTTTCTCTTCTTCGGTGAACTCCTCGCCGACCAGCACTGAAGCTCCGCCTCGCCGCGCGATCATTACTGTCTACCGCACCCGCGTGGCCGCCCCTGTTCTGCCTTGGGACGCCACCGGAGCCCCAAATCAGCCGTATCGCCGAGCCGATTTGCCCTCTGTTGCAGCCTATCGTGACCCGCGACCTCCTGCTTACTCGCCACCGCGCCAGAGTGCCACCTGATCTGCGCCCGCAGCAACCGACGCCGCCGCACCTCTATACCCGCGAGCTCGCCACGACCCACCGCTCTTGCAGCCAAGCCCAAGCGCCGCCCGTCGCTCGTAGTCGGACCCAAGCCGGACCGCTGTTCGACCCAACGCCTTTGCGGTGCCCCATGTCCGTGAAGCCACCACCGATTCACCTCCTCGCCACTCGCCCGCCACCGGTTCACCCTCACCGGAGCTTCCTTGTTGAACCCGACGACCTGTTGCCCCGGAGACCGTCGCACGAGAAGGCCCACTTTTGGGGAAAAAAAAAGAAAAAAAGAAAAAGAGGATTAGGTAGTCTTTTTATTTATTTATTTTTTGTTTGTTTTTATTTTCTTCTATAGTTTTTTTTTTAGTGAAGTTGTTCCTTAAATGTATGATTGATATTCCAACATGAAAAAGACCCTCAAGCTAGGGATTGACAGTCCGATTTTCGCGCCTGAAATTTGACTTGCAATCCCTCATAAAAATTGACAATCCAATCTCAAGCCCGAGATTCGATTCGCGATTTAATTTTAAAATTGGTCAACCCGATCTCATGCGCGAGATATGGTTCGCTAATTTTTGGATATCAATATTGTCTTGCTTGATTTGATTTGATGTTGTGGTATTTGGATTAATTTTATTTTCATAAAAAAAATAAAAAAAAAATTCGAATTAGGGTTAAGTTTGTTTTAGAATGTTCCAAGTCTTAGGGTTATCTTGCACGTTTAGAATTGCAATCTTATATCGAATTTTTAAATAAAAAAATCAAAAAAATGTTGAATTAGGATTAGGTTTGTTTTTTATTTATTATCTTGCATATTTAGAATAGGAATTTTATTTTGAATCATGGAAAAAAAACCAAAAAAAGAAAGCACATTCATTTAGGATGTTAGTTTGATCATTATTTGAATTGCATGTGAAATTTTAATTTTGAAATTAAAAAAAACACAAAAAATCATCATGTAATGTTAGGGCATTTTTTTGTACGTCATTGCATATTTGGGTAAAATTGCACTTAGTTTAATTCTAAGTAATATTTTCCTTAATTCATTATAAATTTAGATATTAGATAGATTGCATTTTAGGTTAGAAATTATTTGGGTTAAGATAATATTTTAGTTTAATTTAGGATTTGGCTTAACCTAATTCCTAATGCAAATTGAATAGAATCTTAATCTAGTTAGATAATTTTCACATTTTACCTAATTCCGAATTTCATGAAAAAATGAAAAAATACAAAAATGTCTTTAGATAAATTAGTTTCAATCTCTAGGATAGATTGCATTCTTTTTAAGAAAAATAAAAAAAATGTCATTTGCATGTCATATAGGATTAGATTCATGAAATGCACGTCACTTAGAGATTAGAGATTGTTATTAGGTCCATTTAATTAGAAATTGCATGTCATTAGAGTTAGGTCACTTAGCTAATATTGCATCGCATATTGCATAATTTTCATTAAAAAGTGAAAACAAAAAAAAGAAATTGCGTGTTAATTAGAAACCATATTTAGGATTGTTGATGTAGATTTTAATTTAACACTGCAGATGCTTTCGTTGTTTTGAGGTAAGTTTTTGCAACTTATTCATTTGCTTTCTTGAGTGTTAAATCGGTGGTTTGCGCACTCGCATGGTCACCTCACATGTTAGGGAATTAAAATCAATTCAAGTTGCTTGCCAAACAATTTTTTTTTAAATAAAAGTGAAAGGTACCAAAAGGGCGTTAGAGAAATCTAGCGTAACCAAGTCCCCGAACTCATAAATCTCTGATTCGTAGAAGGAAAGTAAAACTCCCGTTACTTTACTTGGGTTTCTAATCGACCCACTAAAAATAGATTAGTGGCGACTCCTAATTGAAAAATCAATTGCATGTTAAGAACTTGAACCTAAGTCGCGAATTGGTATGGGCTTGGGAGAGTGCGAGTTAAGTCTAGGCTTAACAATCCATTAGCCAAACCCTAGGTGGTTCACCCCCAAAAATTTGGTCGCGATAGCTTAATGACTCTGCTGGGGACTTGAGTCAAAACTCTTAGTGGACTTAGGCCAATTTTCTCTTCTTTTAAAAATTTTTTGTTTGGCAGCGAGGATCCCAGGTACGTCCCTAACATTTAAGTTGTTAAATGTTTTTACAGATTGGGAGGTATAAAGGGAAGTGTTTGCTAACCTTTGTTTTGTAGAGAGGTGTAAGGAATGTATGGTTTATCTTTATATACGAAGTGTTGTTTGATTTAAACTGCTATGCATGCCTTGCATTTATCACGACACTTTGCACACACAACCTGCCGCCGGACCTGGGCCGCATAGGAATGTTTAGGATGGTGTTGAGATGGATACCACTCCAACCGCATGCTCACGGTACGAGTCGCCTATCTCAACCCCGAAGTTTCTTTTTTGGTGTCAAGAGTACCCACCTTGGTCCGCATGCCCGCAACCCGGGTCGGCTCTTTGACTAAGCCTGAGTCATGAGGACCCGACATAGTCCACAAGCCCGTGGCTAGTCTGATCATCCTTGTGGCTCCACCTTGATAAGCCTTATAGAGTAGAAATAGAGCCACTTACCATGCGCATGTCTATGTGATTGCCAATCATTGGTAAAGTAAGTTCTCTAAATTTTTTGTCTTTGCAATTTACTTACTTTATCGCATTATTTTATCGGTCCATGGCATTAGGATTGTCCTGAGTCTTGATCAATATACAATGGGGATGCCGGACATTCGAATTATTCTCCCTCCAAAGGAAGAGCTTAGCGCTTGGTGGGACAAGTTAGATCAAGATAGCCGTCAGTTCATAGAATCACATATTGGTCGTTGCTTCCCCTTTGCTGCGTATCAACATCCATGGCGGCCTCGTCCAAGCACTCGCCCACTTTGTTGGTGCCCTGAGACTTCTACCTTTATCTTCGGCGGTAAGCATGAACTCACTCCCACCTTGGAAGAGTATAGCATCGCCATAGGGAAGTTCTTGAAAGCTGAATTGATTAGTCCGCCTATCGGAATAGATCCTGTTACGGCTTTATATGATTTTCTGAGAGTTAAGGAAGACGACATAAGAAATGTTTTAAAGGCTCACCGCAATGTATATCCTTTATCTTTCCTGAAAGAATGTTTTGAAAAAGGCACCTCATTTCAAATGCGTAGGATTTTCCTCTTAGCTTTCTTTGGGTTTATAGTATTTCCTTACTGCAAGAATGCTATTAACCCTTTGATTGCTCAATTAGTTAGGCAAGTGTTGGAAGGAAAAAATTTTGTAAACACTGTCTTGACTGAAACTTTTCTTTCTCTCACTCGTTTCAAAGGAGGTGGTGATAAGACTCTCCATTCCTCTCCTAAACTTTTACAAATCTGATTCCTTTCTCATATAAAGGGATTTGGTGGTTTAATGACTATACATGATGTTAGTAATTCTAATCACCCTATTATGAGATTTGAGAACAACCAAAAACATGCACCGGATTACCATTATTCTAGGTGGCTAGCTTTCATGAAAAACCAACTTCCAAGGGTTTCCTATGGCATGCTAAATGGTTCCAAGTTCGGGTGGCGAGACTCTCGTGTGGAGGAGTTGGCCCATTCCCTCTATTGGGATTCACTGGAGCATTGGAATACTACCCTACTAGAGTGACTCGTCAGTATCAAGTCGTGCAAAAGCTTCCCCGGGCGTTACAAGCGGATCCACTTCAAATCAGCTTCGTTGATGGAAGCCGAGGCCATGAAGATTCCATCCTCACTATCAAATCGATATGGGACATGTGCCATCCACGAAAACTCAAATGGCCCGAAGAGGAGTTGAAGGGCAAAGAAAGGAAGTACTATGCCTCGACTAAGTATATCCAACAACACAAGATTCCCGAGGAGCTACTTCTGAAGATACCAGAGGCGCCGTTGAAGATCACCAATAATCGCCTCAAAAGAGTTGTTGAAAAAGCTTAAGAGGAGAATAAACAATTGCGCCGAATGGTGTCCCGAGTGTATATTGATCAAGCTAAATAAAATGCTTGGATCAATCTTTGCTTAATGATTAGGAAGTTTGAGTCATTTACTTTCCTAGTTCATTTGTTTAGGACATTTCGAATTTCTATTTTTGATAGGCCTGTCAAAAACTCCATTGATGAATAAAAGTTCTAGAATATTGCCATGGATCGGCATATTTTTATATAAGTTCTAGAATGCTTATTTTTGTTCATTTCTTATATTAGGTCATAACGGATCCACCGCGATCGCCTATTATTACATGATCAAGGGCTAAAATGGCTGACCAAAATGAAATGCGTGATCGTATGTCCACTGTGGAGACTCAACTCCAACAAGTACTCGCCTCTATATAGCTTGTGACAGATCAACTCTAATTCCTCCAAGTGAATCCAACAGCTGCACCTGCTCTTCCTGAAGTAGTTATCTCGAAGCAAGCAAACAAGATTCAAACGATTGACGACGACATGCCCGAGCTGGAAGATGACTCAGTCCTTGTTGGAAAGGCCAAACTCGACAGCGTTCCTAAGGCAGATCAGGATGAGCGTGTTGGGAAGCTAGAAGAGAAGGTGAGACAGCTGCAGGAGTCACAAAGCTCACTCCCGTTCAACCTCTCGGTCTATGAGAAGGTCAAAATGCCGCGCAAGTTCAAAATGCCGGAGTTTAAGAAATATGACGGTACATCTTGCCCAAAATCTCATCTGCAGATATACCACGTGCGCATGGCCCAGCACGTAAAAAATGAGCCCCTCATGATCCAATCGTTCCATGCGAGTTTGACTGGACTTGCACTAAACTGGTACGTGATGAACAATGTGAACCTCCCGACACCTGGAACGAAGTGGCTGACGCGTTCCTCAAACAGTACAAATTCAACATGGACATCGCACCTTCCCGAGAAGACTTGGAGCGGATAGAAAAGAAAAGGAGCGAGTCATTTAAAGAATATGCTGTGAGATGGAGAAACCTAGCAGCTCAAATTACTCCTGAGCCTACCAATAAGGAGTTGATGAAGTTGTTCGTGAAGACCCTCTTATTTGAGTTTCGTAACTGAATGGCCAGTACATACGTCGAAAGCTTCAATCAGCTTATTCCTGTAGGAGAACAAATCAAGATGGGGATAAGGGAAGGATGGTTTACTGAGACATCTAGTAAAAGATTCACTGCCAAGAAGGAGAAGGAAACGGCTGTGGATGTGAATGTGGCGTATAGCCAAGAAAATGTCAAACGTGTCTCGGCCATCCAAGTGAATCCAAGACAACCACAAACTGCTGGCCGTCAATCATTTAATAGAAGGCAATCACTCCTCTCCCTGGGTCTCCATCCCAAGTGCTAACAATCCTCCGAAAGAAAGGTTTGCTTACTAGTGAACCAAAGCGTCCCAATCGCGAAAATCTTCGCGGTTACGACACGACAAAGAAGTGTGACTATCATAATGGTGAACTGGGACATTCGACTGATGAATGTTTCACCCTCAAGCACCGGATCCAGAGCCTCTTGGACACGAAAGTCTTTTCATTTCAAACTGCTCAGCCAAATGTCCAAAAAAATCCGCTACCGGAGCATGAGGGTAGGGTGAATGCTATCCTGGAATCTGAGGCCGGTCGAATCAAAAACTCAAGGGTGCACGTGAAGGATGCCTACAATGGACTGGTGAGAGCTGGATATTATCCAGATCATGAGGATATTCCCCCATCATTGATGAAAGAAAGAGTTGCCAAAATGGTGGATGATGGCATCATTGTGTATGCTGACTATAACTGTATAGTTTCCACTATTTCCCACATCATCATCAATTGGGAGGAGGAGCTGGCTGCTCTCGATGATGGTAATGAAGAAGTAGATTTGTCACTCGCAGATATGCCCCTGCTAAAAGATGCATCTGATGAGGAGATTGTGATCGAGATGCCTCAACCACATGAGTATGTTAACAATAAGACAGTACCTTGGTCCTATGATGTTGACCTCGTTACAAGGTCTGGTCGAACTTATGCTCAAGCTAGTGCTCAACCTGCAAAGCCTATCACTGACAAAGAGGCTAAGGAATTTTTGGTTGTAATTAAAGTAAGTGAGTATAATGTGGTCGATCAATTGCGAAAGATGCCTACTCAAATCTCTTTGCTCGAGCTCCTCCAAACCTCCTCGGTGCATCAAAAGTCGTTGATGAAGGTGCTAAGTGAAATTCGTGTACCCAAAACGGTCGAGGCAGATAAGTTGGAGGATTTTGTGGGATCAGTCCTTCTCAAGGACATGATTGCTTTTTCTGATGAGGAATTCCCTCTCGAGGGTAGGGGCATAACAAAGCACTCTACATATCGGTCAAGCACAAGGCTTTTCATGTGTCCCGAGTGCTCATTGATAATGGGTCCGCCCTAAACATATGTCCGTTGGCCACTCTTCACCGCCTCAAGGTAGACCCGTCGAGGATACATGCTGCGAAGACTTCGGTGAGAGCTTTTGATGGAACGAAAAAGGAGGTGATCGGGGAAATTCATCTTGACGTGCAAATAGGGCCGGTCATCTTCAACATTCCCTTCCAAGTGCTGGATATCCCTACCGCATTCAATTTTCTGCTAGGTCGTCCCTGGATACACACTGCTGGAGCAGTCCCTTCAAGTCTACATCAAGCTGTGAAATTTGTGATCGAAAGGAAGCTGGTCACTGTGTATGGTGAGCAAGACCACCGGATTTATCACGAGACGGCTATCCCCTATGTAGAGCCGGATTCTGAGTTTGAATCAAGTTATCACTCATTTGAATTAGTATCTACCATACATGCCTCTTGAGGTTCATCATCGCCCACCCCTGAAGATGCCTCCTTCATGGTGGGAAGAGTAATGGTTAGGAATGGTTTTGTCCCTGGCAATGGTCTTGGAAGAAATGGTCAGGGCATTCGAACCCCCATTGAAGCCCCTCAGAGGTCCTGATTTGCTGGGTTAAGGTACCATGGAAGAGGTAGAGGAAGTTCTGGAAGGCATAACTCGCCACTTGAGCAAGGGCGAATGAGGCAAAACTTACCACCTCCAAACATTCATGAGACGTTCCCGGGTCCTCCAATTATGATGCAAGATGAAGCTGAAGTGATGGATACTTTAGGACAACCAAGTGGGAAGTTTGATTATATGGTGAAGTATTTGGCTGCTCCTAGCTTTTACTTTGACGCCCGTAATATAGTTCCAAGTGGATGGGATGGCATGGATGATCCGACACCTTCAAAGACAGAAAACTCTGATGACACCCTGGAAGGAATTTCAAGTTTGTTCGATGACCTCTTCATTGGAGCCATT
This sequence comes from Eucalyptus microcorys, assembly GCA_014182515.1. Classification (NCBI taxonomy): domain Eukaryota; kingdom Viridiplantae; phylum Streptophyta; class Magnoliopsida; order Myrtales; family Myrtaceae; genus Eucalyptus; species Eucalyptus microcorys. The sequence goes on along the minus strand of CM024570.1, from coordinate 1,802,258 downwards.
GATGGAGAACCTCTAGAAGAAACGGGCCCTGGCCCACAAGAGTAACCCATTTATCACTTTTGCACATTCCCCCGCGGGAATTTTTATTGCTTTCTAGGAATTGTTTTCGATTTCTTCTTTTTCGCTTTCTTCTTAGGACTTGAATTGCATTTTCCATTCAATAAATTGTAATTGATTGATGAATTTCAGTGAAATTACAAGTTTTATTTTGAGGGCATGATGAGGTACACCAAACCAACCCGGTGATGATATCCAGCCGATAAAACAGAAGAAAAATCCAAGGAGAACTCTGAGGCTTGGGCTTCATCATGCTTTCTTGTGTCAAAATGTTTCGAAAAAAATGCTTTTGCAAAAGAATTTCAAAAAAATTCACATATAAAATATGATTTACCCTATTTGTCTTTTTGATCTTTCTATTTCATGTTTCAGGGACGATCATATAGCATGCAGAGGTGTGGAAATGGTCCAATCGAATGCAACAACTACTGATAATGATGATCCTGAAGACTCCATCGAGGATTCCATTGACGTGTAGCGAAGTTGGGAACAACATGAAAAAACCTAGGCTCTCACATCCGAGCAGACCGTCACTATTAATTTAAGTGACACTGAAGAAGCCAAAGAGGTGAAAATAGGGGCGAATCTCCCCAAAGACGAGGCTGAGCTTCTAACTCGATTATTGAAGGAATATCTGGACATCTTCGCATGGACCTACGCCGACATGCCTGGGTTAGACCCGTCAATCGTGAAGCATTGTTTGCCTACTAACCCGGACGTGCCTCCTAAGAAGCAAAGGATGCAGAGAACTAAGCCCGAGCTCTCGAAGAAGATAGAGGAAGAGGTGATGAATCTTTTGAAGGTGGGATTCATTGAAGTCTCACAATACCTCGAGTGGGTGGCTAATATCGTGCCTGTGATGAAGAAGGACGGTCGAGTTCGAGTTTGTGTTGATTATCGGGATCTGAATAAGGCTAGCCCGAAGGATGATTTTCCGTTACCACACATAGACGTCCTTGTGGATAGTACCGCTGGTTTTGAACTATTCTCATTTATGGATTTTTTTTCTGGGTACAATCAGATAAGGATGAAGGATGAAGACAAAGAGAAGACTGCTTTTATCACCCCGTGGGGAACCTTTCATTATAAGGTCATGCCCTTCGGACTCAAGAATGCAGGGGCAACCTACCAGCGAGCCATGGTCACGTAATTTCATGACATGATGCACCAGGAGATTGAGGTCTATGTTGATGATATGATTGCAAAGACCCGACCAGGAAAGAACCACATTGAAACCTTAAAGAAGTTGTTCGATCGATTCCGTGAGTTTAAGCTTCGTCTAAACCCCACTAAATGCGTGTTTGGAGCAACATCTGGTAAGTTACTTGGATTCATTGTGAACAGTAAAGGGATTGAGATCGACCCGGCTAAAGCTAAGGCCATATGTGAGCTGCAACCTCCATCAACGGTGAAAGAAGTCCGAAGTCTTTTGGGGAGATTGAATTACATTGCTCGATTCATTTCCCAACTTTTCGAAACTACCAAGCCGTTCTTCAAGCTCTTAAAAAAGAATGCACGAGTCAACTAGGATGATGAGTGTCGAGAAGCATTCGACAAGTTGAAACAGTACTTGATGAATCCACCAGTTCTTGTCCCGCCATCGCCAGGGCATCCTTTGATTCTCTACCTCACCATTCATAGTGAGTCATTAGGTGCGATGTTGACTCAGGAAAGTCCTGTCGACAAAAAAGAACGAGCCATTTATTACCTGAGTAAAAAATTCACTGTGTCAGAGCTGAAATATTCTGATGTGGAAAAGACTTGTGCTGCACTAGTGTGGGTGTTGCATAGATTGAGACAGTACACACTGCATTACCAGACATTCCTTGTAAATGAGAACGATCCTATCAAGTACCTACTTGATCGGTCAGCTTTGGTGGGTAAGTTGGCTAAGTGGCAAATTTTGATCTCAGAATTTGATGTGCAATATATGCCACAGAAGTCGGTTAAGGGTCGAGTGATTGCCAATTTATTGGCTGAGAATTCGAAAGTCTCGAATAGTGACGATCGTTCCCTAGATGATCGTATCTTGAGTGTAAATGAAGATTCATGGACAATGTTCTTTGATGGAGCTGTGAACTTCTCTAGTTCTGGTACCGGGGCAGTTCTGATATCCCCAGACGGACAACATCACCCAGTAGTGGCGAAATTGATATTCCCATGCACTAACAATATAGCCGAGTATGAAGCTTGCATCCTCGGGCTTCAAGCTGCAATCGAGATGGGTGTAGCCAAATTAAAAGTGTCCGGAGATTCCGCGCTGATCATACTACAGACCATAGGTGAATGGAAGACTAAGGATGCTAAATTGCTCCCGTATCATGAGTACCTAGAAGATTTGATCAAGGAATTCGATGAAGTTTCATTTGAATACTTATCGAGGTCTCACAATCAATTTGTAGATGCACTCGCAACTTTATCATCTATGTTGCAAGTCACTGACGGATTAGAAGTCAAGCCATTAAAGATAGAGGTTCTACCAAGGCCGGCGCTGTGGCACCCCGAACCCCTCTTAGGACGCCATAGGCACCAACGTTTCACCTTATTACATCTCTAAGAAGAAGCGTCGAAATTAGTAGACACATTTTTTTTTTTTAAAACGGTCCCAGCGCGACTCTTTAGCGGAAGCAAAATAAAACATCACCATCTCTCCCTCCTTCAACCATGGTACAAATACACACCACTAATCATCATGATTAAAAGACAAGCCATGACACTTTATTTACATATATCTAGGATGGGATTTCTTTGGGTCGGTACATCAAAAGGAAAAGCCAGGACTCAGCCACGTCCGGCCTAAAACCCCAAGAAGAACCCTCGACCCACTACAATTCACGTGCAACAATCCCCATCATCAGTGTCGGCTAACTATCCCCAAAAAGTCCAACTCCTACGCGTCACGCATGGGCCCTCACACCCAATCCGGTGCATTAGGCGGTGGCGGCGGCAACATCCCACGCATCACACCGTCGCGACGAATGTGGACCGATATGAACTCCTAGACAACAGGGCCCCCAGCCAGGCCTACATCGTACATGACTAAACAGCGCACTTGTATATACGTCAATCCAGGAACAGAGGGACAGCCAAATTCCTCGCACTCGACCTCTACATCGGATGGTAGGCCGTAAAACACACCTCGCGTGACAGCAGGGAGCGGCATGCTGCTAATTTGAAATGTTGGTCCCCAAAGGGGTGAGTACAACCACTCAGCAGGTAAAAGAATCCAATAGCCATTCAATGCATCATACAATACAATCATAACATCGTACATGCCATTTATGCATCCATGCGTGCTTACCTCGAAGCCATGCATATACCATCATCATGCATCCATGCACTCATCATCATCATATCACATGTATCATCATCATTACCATGCATCCATGCACATCTCATCATCCTCATGTCGTACACATGTATCGTCACATCATAGGTCATCATCATATCATACCATGTCATATCATATCATATGTGATCATCATCATATCATCTCATATATCATCATCATCATATCATATCATATATCATCATCATCATACCATATCACACATCATCATCATCATATCATATCATATATCATCATCATCATTTTTCACTTTTATCTTTTAATTCGATCACCACTTCCGTCATCGCAAGATAACCCTCCGGCACACACCACCGGGCATCTGGCCCCCCCACATTCCGGGCATCTCGTATCTCAACTAGCATCACGAGGCATCCTCTCGGGCAAAAACCTCCGACAAGGCTTCCGGCATTTACACTCCCTGGCCGGGCATCTCACACCCCAACTGGCGTCACGAGGCATCCCCCTAGGCACAAACCTCCAGGGCTTCCGGCACCCCCACTTCCCAGGCATCTCGAAACTCCCGAGGACAATCCGGCCTTGTATCTCAATACAATTCGGCTTCCGGCACCCCCCATCCCGGGCATCCTGATACTCCCAGGGCATTATCATCTGCCATAACAGTTTTCTCATTTATCATCATTCACGTTTACCAATTCATACCTCAACTCAGCATGGCACACAATATAATGGCAAACAAGATCACTTTCATCCTTTGATTCATACATGTATTTCTAATCATCATCATACATGCAGCAAGACATAATCATTGATAACAATGCCATTCATGGAGTCCATGCCATTTAAGATGGTCCATATTTCATGCCTTTTACAAAATTCCAGTGTGTACCATTTTTGGAAAATATTCAAATTAAATATCCATATGCTTCTAAAAAATTCATGAAATCAAGGCATGTGATAAAAAAGACAATAGAATAATGATTTCATGCAAATTACATAGTCAAATAGAATTCCACTCAAATCCATAATTCACACAAAACAGCATGTAATTTCGGATGAAATCAGAATGCACAGTTTCCGAAATAATTTGATTAAAATACCCGAACGACCTTCACAAATTACGAAATTTTACCAAGTTATAGCCAAGACACCAAAGTATAATTTTCATGAAGACGTCCAAGCCAAATTCTTTTTAGATTATTTTCTACAGTCACACGAAGCTTCTGGATCTAACACCGAAACGTCCAGTACATGCTTCTCCGAAATACTAGGTTTTCAACCACTTATTCTTCTTCGTTTCCTCTGAAATTTGGATATGTTTTACTTCAAAGGGTCCCCTACAACTTTCATTAAGGAACCTAAGTCCAATTTCCAAAGCATAGTCACCATATAGGTCTATGAATTCTCGGGTGTCCAATACCGCGTTCCCAGATCTACCATCTTCAAGAGTAAGTCGATTCACTAGGCTACACTTGCTCATTTTACTTCAAATTTGAGTATGTTAATATTTAGAATGTTCTCTACAAGTTTCATGAAGAAATCGAAGAGATATTCTTAGTAAATATTAACATGCAACCACAAATCCACCGAAAGGTCAGTGAAATCGTTCCAGATCTAAGGTCTCCGTAGAATGAGAGTTTGACCCATTAAATCTCCATAATTTTACACCAAATTTTAGTATGTTGTATTTTAAGATGTTAGCTACAACTTTCATGAAGAAATAAAAGTCAAAATCGAGCTCAAAACATGCATGAAAGCTCTCACAAGGTTCTGACTCAAACTGTTCATGCGAAAACAGCATGCAACTCAAGAACAAACACATTAGCCTCACTCCTATGCCTCCAAACATCCTAAATTTCGACCATACATGCCAAAAATTGGTGCAAGAGTAGAAAGTGGATTCCCAACTTGCCTCTAGACCACACAAACGATGGCACACGGCGGCGAACACGGCGGCACACGGCGGCGAACACGGCGGCGAACAGCGACTCCTTCCTCTCGGCTTCTCCTCCCTCTCGGCCTCACTCTCCCTCTCTCTCGCACAATCTCTCTCTCTCCTTTGGGCGGTAACTCAACTGGCCACCTCTCTCTCCTCTTCCCTTTTATTTCCCCCAAACCTCATCATTTGCAATGATTAGGTTGCCTCTCAAATGGCCAATGCATGGGAGTTCTTTTTGCCACTTGGCAAGACCCATGCATGGACTTGGGCCTCCCTTTCTTGGGCCTCCTTTTGGGCCGGCGACAGCCCCTCCGTGGGCTCCTATTGGGCCGACCAGCTTGGCCCATTTAAGCTTAGGCCAATGGGTCTAAGGTCCAACCTAAATAAAAATTAAATTTTCCCCTTTTTATAATTTCTTCTATAAATTTTAAATTTTAAATTCCACATGGCCAAAGTCTTGTGACATTTTATTTATAGAAATTTAGTCTATAAAGTGCATGGCCAAGCATAGATTGTTATCATTAATCTATCAAATTTAAAATCTCATAAACACAAGCACAAATCACCTAATCTTAAAAGAGACTAATGGCTAAAGCATAAACCATAGGTAATTTCATTACCTATTTAGAGGCTTCAACACACCTTATAGCTTGACTTTGGATTTTTTTGGGATGCCACAGGCTTATTGTATGGTAGTGACTAAAGAGCCTGACGGAAAACCATGGTATTACGATATCATGAACTACATCCAAAAACAGGGATTCCCCGAGGGAAGTACTCTAGCCGATAGGAAGTACATCATGAAGATGGACTCAAAGTTCTTCGTCAGTGGTGAGAATTTGTACAAGAGATCTTATGATTCAGTCTTGTTGCGGTGTGTGGGTGCAGTTGAAGCCACTCAAATCATGCAAGAAGTTCACGAAGGAGTCTGTGGCCCTCATATGAATGGACACATGTTGGCTAAGAAGATCATGAGATTAGGCTATTATTGGCTCACGCTAGAAAGTGACTGTATTCAGCATGTTCGAAGATGTCATCGTTGCCAGGTCCATGGTGATAAGATAAATGTTCCTCCAACTGAGTTTCACCAGTTTTCCGAGCCATGGCCCTTCTCAATGTGGGGCATTGATATGATCGGCCCGATAAACTCGAAGGCTTCCAATGGGCATCGATTCATTTTAGTGGCCATAAACTATTTCTCCAAGTGGATGGAAGCTACGTCATTTGCAAGTGTCACTGCCTGCAATGTTGTGAAGTTCATCAAACGTGACATAATTGCTCGCTATGGTGTCCCTGAAACAATTATCACTGACAACGGGACAAATTTGAACAACAAGCTTGTTGATGAGTTATTCAGTGAGTTCAAGATCAAGCATCTGAATTCGTCCCCTTATCGCCCTCAAATAAACGGGGCTGTTGAAGCGGCCAATAAGAATATTAAGAAGATTTTGGCTAAGACAGTCGAGAATTATTGAGATTGGCATGACAGATTACCCTTCGCATTGATGGCATATCGGACATCGATTCGTACTTCTACCGGGGCAACTCCTTTTGCTTTGGTATATGACATGGAGGTAGTTTTGCCTATGGAAGTGGAGATTCCTTCCCTGAGAGTATTATCCCAAGTGGAATTATCTAAGGCAGAATGGTCGCAACAAAGACTTGAACAATTGAACTTGATCGATGAGAAAAGACTGAAGGCTTTTTATCATGGCCAAACTTATCAGCAGAGAGTGGCCAGATCATTCAATCGGAAGGTACGACCAAGACATTTCGAGGTAAATGATCTTGTTCTAAGGAAGCTGTCACCAATTTTTCCAGATCCTGGGGGGAAGTTTGCTCCAAACTACAGTGGCCCATATGTGGTGAAGAAAGTGCTTCCTGGAGGTGCTTTGATCTTGGCAGAAATGGATGGTCGTGAGTTTTCCACTCCAGTTAATTCAGATGCTGTCAAGAAGTATTACCCATAATAGAATTTGCCATGTCATGTTTTGAATTGCAAACAGTTTATGATGAATAAATTGCCTCATTGAGTTACAAATTCAATTGTCCACATTAGTTGCGAATATTGCATGTTTTCCTTGATGAATTGTGTGAGATAAATTGAATGTGTCAAATAGGATACTTTGGAATGATGAAAGGCAAACCCTATTCCATACACTGTTTCATACACTAGCTCCCAATGAGGTGTGTGGAAAAATTCCATGCCTACGAGGAAAAGGGTGATCTTGCAAAGGGTACGTCAACCGAGGTGATGAGAGGCATTTCTTCTACTACCCAAAACACTACAGGTATATCCATTGCTCAGCCCTTTAAGCCCACACACATGAAGAGTTCTTTAAATTATCCCTGTCAAGGATCATCCCACATTGGGACAAATTTGAAATGAATGGTAGGAATCTTCTTACTCACACTTGCATCAATCTTCGAGTGTTGCTTTCGTAGTGTAACTTGTACGATAATTTAAAGTGCCTTAGGACGATGAAGAGCAATTTTTTCTCCATCCTATACACTTTATTCATTGCGTAGCCCCTTTGAGCCTATGAATTCATTTCAAATTAAACACAATTGGCGATCATCCCCCACATTGGGGTAGGGCAAGAAAAATCAAAGCACTCAAGTAGCATGACTTGCAATGCTGATAAAAATGGAGACTTTGTTCAAAGAAAAAGTGCAAAAAAAAATGGGGCATGAAAAAGCAGTGTGCCTGGTAAAAGCAAGGCCACTGCCCAGAAAAAAAAAAAACAACTAAAATGCTGAAATGTTACAATCAATGGAATTGTGATGTCAAGATGATCACCAGCTTTGACCCTTTAAACACTTTTGGGCCTAATCATCATTTCGTTTCTCAACTCATGAACTCAGCCTACGTTATGTCCCTTGCAAAGTCTCTTCAGATTAGGGCATTTGAATTAACGTAAAAGTTCATATATTTGAAAGCATCGCTTGAAGAAGTGCAAGTAAGATAATTTCTGCTTCATTTCTCATGTTTCTTGACTTGTAAACCCCAAGATGATTGTGAAATATCATTCATTTTTCAATAGCCTCGACTCAAAGAGTCCCCTTTGCTAAGCCATTATCCAAGCCCGCATTACGGTCCCTATAAAGACCTCTCAGATTGGTAAGTTCGTACCACTTGCGAGATTACCTGGACTCTTGTTCGGCATGACAATGGTGAGATAGAGTGATTGTCAAAATCCTGCATCAAAAGTCAGGATAAAATGGCCCTTTTAATGAGGAGAAGTGAAAAGTCCTTTCAAACTAAATGATCCTTCATTTGACACATCCATGATGATCATGTGTTCAGATTGGAATCTTCTTTTGAAATCATTTGGAATTAGGTGATGCGAGATTGATAGAAATTCTCATGAACCTCCATTGAGTTAATGCATGCTTGCAATTACAAATGTATGTTGCTTCTCCTATGACCATGTTTTGTAGGAGACATTTCCCTAGGAACAGAGATAATACCAGGTAAGTATATCTCTATCCCTACCTTAAATACTTGTCATTGTGCAGGTATTCCCTTCTGAAAACACCGACACTCAATCGAGCTGTCCCCCAAAGATCTTTCTCCAGATTCAGTCTAATTAAGGCGACCGAAGAAAGGTTCGGGTCCTAGCCAAGCAAAACCTCAGTTTAAGCGACCGTAAAAAGGTACGGGTCCTAGACAACATTTATTGCTCTAACAAGCGACTGTAGAAAGGTACGGGTCCTGGAAAAGCAATTTCCCCATTCAGGCGACCGTAGAAAGGTACGGGTCTTGGAAAATCAATTTTTTCGTTAAGGTGACCGTAGAAAGGTACGGGTCCTAGACACAACCAAACACTGTCCTACTATGCGACCGTAGAAAGTACGGGTCCTAGGAAAGTAGTTTCCTTACAAAACCTTGTTGCCCTACTAGGTGACCGTAGAAAGGTACGGGTCCCAGGAAAGTAGTCTCTTCGTTACTATTTTAGGCGACTGTAGAAAGGTACGGGTCCTGAACATGTAACACCAACTATCTTGAATCACTCTACCATCCTTGAAGGTAAGTCATTCCAGGTAGGTTCCTTTATCAACTGCATTAGCATTTCCATGCGTCATATAAATTGCATTTTAAAATGGGATTCATTTTCCAAAAAAAAAAAATCATTCAGTGCATGTGCATAGTCAAAATTTAGGCTCAATTTGTCTTTGAAAACAACCTCTTCGAGCTCACTTTCAAAGAGGGGCAGCTGTTGACACCTAAATTTTAACGGCCCATTTAGTCATTTATTGCATTAAAAATTAGGATTTAATTTTATCAAAAATATATATATTAATTCCGTAGCATATAGATTTAGGTGCATTTTTATTATTTTATTGGCATTTTATTTATTGGACCGGTGCGGATGGGTTCAAATTAGTCGGACTAAGCCCACAAAGCAAGCAAGTTGGCCCAAGCCCATGTTTTTTATTAATTGACAATTATCTCGTGGGAAAATGGAAATTTTGAAATTTTTCCGGGATATGAATCTTTTGGATAGGGAATATATGTGACAAAATATTGCAATTTATCTTTGCAAGATTTGGATTTCGAGAAAATATTTATTGTAATCTTGAATTCTTATCAATATGTGATCAGTTGGTGAAAAAGTATCGCGGATGTAGATTTGAAGGGGAAATCGAAAACCTATCTCCTACCCCCTATAAGAGCAACAGTGTACGAGGACCTCAGGGGGCTTCTCTTCGTCGAAAATGAAAACAAAAAAAGTCAAGTGAAAAGAGAGAGACAAAGGAGGAGGGGTTTCGGTTCTTTTGGAAAGGAAAGGGAGAGAAGTGTGTAGAGAAGACAGGGGAGAGAAAGTGACGTGAGAGAGACAGCTGAGAGAGAGAGAGGAAAAAGTAAAAAAAAAACATTGTTTCTCTTCTTCGATGAACTCCTCGCCGACCAGCATTGAAGCTCCGCCTCGCCGCGCGATCACTACCGTCTACCGCACCCGCGTGGCCGCCCCTGTTCCGCCTTGCAACACCACCGGAGCCCCAAATCAGCCGTATCGCCGAGCCGATCTGCCCTCTGTTGCAGCCCATCGTGACCCGCGACCTCCTACTCGCTCGCCGCCGCGCCGGAGTGCCACCCGATCCGCCCGTCGCTCAGTAGTCGGACCCAAGCCGAACCGCTGTTCGACCTAACGCCCTTGCAGTGTCCCTATCCGCGAAGCCACCACCGATTCACCTCCTCGCCGCTCGCCCGCCGTCGGTTCACCCTCGCCGGAGCTTCCTTGCTGAACCGACGACCTGTTGCCCTAGAGACCAGCCGCACGAGAAAGCCCACTTTTGGGAAAAAGAAAAAAAAAAGAGAAAAAGAGGATTAGGTAGTCTTTTTATTTATTTATTTTTTGTTTGTTTTTATTTTCTTCTATAGGTTGTTTTTTTAGTGAAGTTGTTCCTTAAATGTATGATTGATATTCCGACATGAAAAAGTCCCTCAAGCAAGGGATTGACAGTCCGATTTTCGCGCCCGAAATCTGACTCGCAATCCCTCATAAAAATCAACAATCCAATCTCAAGCCCGAGATTCGATTCACGATTTAACTTTAAAATTGGTCAACCCATTTTCATGCGCGAGATATGGTTCGCCAATTTTTGGATATCAATATTGTCTTGCTTGATTTGATTTGATGTCGTGGTATTTGGATTAATTTTATTTTCATAAAAAAAATAAAAAAAAAATCGAATTAGGGTTAAGTTTGTTTTAGAATGTTCCTAGTCTTAGGGTTATCTTGCACGTTTAGAATTGCAATCTTATTTCGAATTTTTAAATAAAAAATAAAAAAAATGTTGAATTAGGATTAGGTTTGTTTTTTTTAATTATCTTGCATATTTAGAATAGGAATTTTATTTTGAATCATGGAAAAAAAGCAAAAAAAAAGGAAAGCACATTCATTTAGGATGTTAGTTTTATCATTATTTGAATTGCATGTGAAATTTTAATTTCGAAATTAATAAAAACACAAAAAATCATCATGTAATGTTAGGGCATTTTTTTGTACATCATTGCATATTAGGGTAAAATTGCACTTAGTTTAATTCTAAGTAATATTTTCCTTAATTCATTATAAATTTAGATATTAGATAGATTGCATTTTAGGTTAGAAATTATTTGGGTTAAGATAATATTTTAGTTTAATTTAGGATTTGGCTTAACCTAATTCCTAATGCAAATTGAATAGAATCTTAATCTAGTTAGATAATTTTCACATTTTACCTAATTCCGAATTTCATGAAAAAATACAAAAATGTCTTAAGATAAATTAGTTTCAATCTCTAGGATAGATTGCATTCTTTTTAAGAAAAAATAAAAAAAAATGTCATTTGCATGTCATATAGGATTAGATTCATGAAATGCACGTCACTTAGAGATTAGAGATTGTTATTAGGTCCATTTAATTAGAAATTGCATGTCATTAGAGTTAGGTCACTTAGCTAATATTGCATCACATATTGCATAATTTTCATTAAAAAGTGAAAACAAAAAAAGGAAATTGCGTGTTAATTAGAAATCATATTTAGGATTGTTGATGTGGATTTTAATTTAACACTGCAAATCCTTTCATTGTTTTGAGGTAAGTTTTTGCAAATTATTCATTTGCTTTCTTGAGTGTTAAATTGGTGGTTTGCGCACTTGCATGGTCACCTCACATGTTAGGGAATTAAAATCAATTCAAGTTGCTTGCCAAACAATTTTTTTTAAAATAAAAGAGAAAGGTACCGAAATGGCGTTAGAGAAATCTAGCGTAACCAAGTTCCCAAACTCATAAATCTCTGGTTCGTAGGAGTAAAGTAAAACTCCCGTTACTTTACTTGGGTTTCTAATCGACCCACCAAAAATAGATTAGTGGCGACTCTTAATTGAAAAATCAATTGCATGTTAAGAACTTGAACCTAAGTCGCGAATTGGTATGGGCTTGGGAGAGTCCGAGTTAAGTCTAGGCTTAACAATCTATTAGCCAAACCCTAGGTGGTTCACCCCCGAAAATTTGGTCGCGACAGTCGGGTCCACGGAGATTCCTTCGCCTAAAATCACATGACCTATGAGTGCAACATGAGTCGACCAACACTCACATTTGCTAAACTTAGCATACAATCCATGAATCCTTAGGGTCTGAAGTACCGTTTTTAGATGACTCCCGTGTTCTTCAGCATTCCTCAAATACATCAGAATATCATTAAAAGACACGATCACAAATGATCTAGATATTCTTTGGACACTTGATTCGTCAAACCCATGACAGCAGTTAGAACGTTCGTCAGACCCAATGGCATCACAGTACTCTCATAAAGGTCATATCGAGTACGAAACGCTGTCTTCGGTATAACCTCATTTTTTATTCCCAACTAATGATAACCTGTCCCCTAGTCGATCTTCGGCAATGAACACTTGTTCTTGGTTGTCACCTGATTGAGTGGACGATAGTCGATGCATAATTATAACAAACCATCTTTCTTCTTCACAAACGAAACTGGTGCTCCCCAAAGTGATGCACTGGTATGTAGCAATCCCTTATTTGATAATTCTTGCGTCTATACCATCAATTATTTCAACTCAGACAACGACATCTGATAAGAAGCCTTAGAGAGTGGCTCTATCCCGAGTGCTAGCTTGATCGCAAATTTTATCTCTTTCTCTGACGACATGTTTGACAATTCTTGAGGAAATAAATCTAGAAATTCATAGACTATTGAGATGTCCTCGATCTTCAGTTCTTCAATCTGTCTTATCTATTACAATCGCCAAGTAACCTTGGCAACCTCCGTCTAACAAACGGGTTGCCTTCAACAACGAGATTAATGAAATCGAAGGTCCTTCTCGACTCCCAATAAACTCAACACTTTCACATGCTAACGGATTAGACTGGATTATTTCATGTCAACAATCCATCACTACGAGAGGCTCGAGCCAACTTTGTTCATACTTGACGTCAAAGTTATATCTCAGCAACTAGTCGAGTACAACTATAGCTAGAGATTCCCTTTTCTTTCGCTTTATTTCAACAAACTGGAGTTCCTCAAACTTAACCAAAACTCTGTTGTGCTACTCTGATAAAATCTCCCCAAGAACATTCTTCCTTTGATTAGTGTAGGGTCAGTTCTATTCCCGTCCTTTCGCCATCCTAGTGGTGTCCTAATTGTGGTAGCGGTGTTTGTGCTCCCTTGAATTCTCACTGACAGTCCCTCACCTGATGGTTGTGCTGGTCACAATCATAGCACGTTCTAGCCATACCTGGACAGTGGATTTATCCATGCTTCTTTCCATAATTTTGGCACCCATATGGTGAGTCCTTTATCTCCTGTCAAGTGATAGCATGCACTCTTTCTTGTACTGGAGGCCTGTCCCAAAAACCCCACGATGCGTTCTATGGCACACTCCTTCTGATCCATCCTATCAATGGTGACAGCAGTAACAGTTGCCGAGGTTCCATCTGCCTGCGCGGACAATCCATATACCAATGGCTGTGCTGGCGATATCTGCCATAAATTCTTGTCCTCGGAAAACGCGAGGCTGATCCATGTCATCTCTCATGGGAACAACATGCTCCATTTTGACTCGGCGCTGACCTGACTATCCCACCCTTTCTATTGGGCAAAATATAATACTTTTCTCTCTACATTGGTTTTTTCCCTGACCGATTTCCATTTATGCTTGAACTGAATCTTGACTCAGATACTATAGTCTATTCCCTAATCACAAATCCAGGTTGGACTTCAGCAGATGCGACAACAACAGTGGTTATGGCACTGACGGTGGTAGTGACAGTGGTAACCTCCACAGCTTGGTCCTGCGTTTGCTGACTCAACAAGTTCCCAAGGGTCACTAGCGCTTGAATGATCCCATCGAACCTAGGATCACTCGGTGCTACTACACTAGTACCGACCTACAGTGGTACTCTTACACTAGTGTTGGTCCGAACCTACGCTTATCTTGACTACCTCGGGTACCAACCTTTATCGGCATTCTACCTCGAGTCATAGAGGCTACTGCCCCTTACTAGAAGTTCTCAGCTCATGATCACTCATACTATAGGCTCCTATAGACGCCTGTTTTCTAATTCCAATACAAGATTAGAATTTGAGTGACCCACACAAACAAGCTATCAAACAACTATCAAACATATGCACCAGCATGAAATAAAGGCCATTCCTACTAACTATCCCATGACTCCTCGCACCTTATCACTCCAAACACAAATCTGCTCTAATACTATTAAACAAGGATGTCACGCCCCGATCCTCCGAGCGCGTGCCCATCCCTCGGTGGTCGATTAAATAGCGATGTCCCAAGACGCATCACTGAGCTATTTTTTTTTTTAATGCATATGCAGAAGCAAATAAATAAATTCCCAGACAACAACAAGATGGGATAGAAAAGCAGGACCACCAATTATCAAAAACCAAACCACACCTTTATACATATCAAACTAATTCATTTAGATTCTAGCCAATATTTACAAAGTCTACAAAAAGGTCGACTCTCCAAAACAAGCTATCCTATGACTAGTTAGTCCGACTCATTCGCTGATTTGGCAGAGTCCAAAGGGTCAGGACGAGATGGTGGGTCCTCCACTGTGCCATTCGAAGGGTCAGGTGGATCCTCATCTCGAGCAGCATCAATCACTACAGAGGGGACATCGATAGACCTCAGGGGACCTAGCCTAATACCATAGCGATTGGTACAGAACCATGTTCTGTATCGATTAGGTATTTCCTGATGTGGAACCTCTTCGATCCATACAGTGGTTACAACTAGGTTGTAAACCCAAAAACCTCCGGGATCGGGAAAATTGGAAACTCGCTCTGTAACCCTCACAGGACGACCATGAAGTTCGGGGGGATTCGCCATCCAAGAACCTGAAAATGATATCCAACAATGGGGTGAGACGATGTCTCAGCAAGTTCAACCTTCTAAGACCTGACTAGGAAGAAAATACACCTTGAGGGCTGCCTAAGCATAAGCACGAGTCAGAGGACTTACCTTCGCATCAATTCCTTCCTGCAAGTCAATATAATTCAAATAACCATCCAATCATTTCAACACCTCAAGACAGATCGAATCATCGATCAATCGACTCAGTCGATTATATGTCATCACGACCTTCTCTTGGTCGGCCAAATCAATACTATCTATGAAGTCCGATTATATCAGGATTGCTCCCTCTAAACTGATAAATAGATAGTATTGCTCGCGCTAAGCTGATAAATAGTATACTACTTTCTATCTAAGCTGACATATCAAGCCTGTAGACTGATATAGTATACTAATAATGCTCACTCTAAGCTAATACTAACATTGTTCACTCTAAACTGATAGTAACATTGTTTACTCAAAGTTGATAAGGTATATTGCTCTCTTACTAAGTTGACGTATCGAGCCCGTAGGTTGATATAGTATACCGGTATACTGCTCGCGCTAAGTTGATATATCTGAGACCGTAGGTTGATATAGTATACCATCCCGATTATTTGACAGATTCACCTTTTTTATTATACTCGATAAAAATACTTGTGTGTGAGTACACGGTCGGCCTTAACCAAAATACAATATTTTCACTTTTGAACATCCCACCATTTTCAGTAGTCCCAAAATAGGTTTTTGGCGCTGTAGACCGATGCCTGGTAATTTTCCAATTAATTACCAAAACTATCAATTTTTGGGATAATTACCCACAATCACCAATCACACTCAATTGCACAAAATAACAGTCAATTAAATAAACAGATCACACCATTGCATTCAACACAAAATTCCAGTCACCGGCTATCTCAGTCTAATTTCTGGAAAATAAATAATTAATTAAATAATTACGGAAAATAATTATTAAATGTAAATAAATAGGACTTAGGCTCGTAAAGCCTAATTAAAAGCCGAGACGAGCCCGAAAAATTTCCGAACCACTCTAGATAAATACTAGAGTTTGTTTAGGCTCTAATTACACTACTCTAACTACCTAACGTGCAATAACGATTAATTAAAATGCTAATCTAATCTAAATAACGACATAAACCATACTTATTCTAAACTAATCAACCCTTAAGCGTCATTAAATGCCTAAGCAAGGATTAGTGAGTTAAACTCACTTGATTAATGATCCGCTCGGATCAAAACAACGGGGACGCGGCGAGGAAGGACAACCTCCAAAGCGGGATCGTCAAGTGGGGTTGGGACAGGCTCGAAAACGGGCCTTGATGCCCACAAACCCTTGCTGATTTTGGCTTCAAATCTTGGGTTGAAGAAGCTGCAATGGGGGCTGGTTCGAGCACGGTTTAGGGTAGACTCGGCTGCCGCGGGTGGAGATGCGGACTAGTGCGGGCTCGGTTTGATGAGCCAAAGCTCACGACTGGGAGGCCGAGGAAATGATGGGCCGTTTCAGTGGGCTGGCCGAGCAAATGAAAGCACGAGGCCCGTTGTTGCTGCTGCCGGGGACCACGACGTCAATGCTGGAGAAGGATTCGTTGGAGTGTTGACCAAGAGAGGTGGGGGCGCAAACAATTGGCGTGAGAGAAGGAGAGGAATCGGTGCTAGTGGGGGCAGGACAGATGCAGGGAAAAGTGAAGTATAAACAAGAAGTAGAAGTGGCCAGAGGGGGGGAAGTCGATGTTGGCAAGAGAGAGAGAAAAAAAGTGATAAGGATTGACTCAAAGTCAAAAGGGACAAGGCAAAGGAAAAATGGAGGCCAGCTTGCAGGGGCTGTCGGTTTGGGGGGGAACCGATCGAGAGAGAGAAAGTAACATAGAGAAAAACGTGCGAAAATAAGGGGAAGAAAAGAGGGAGAGAGGTGGGTGTTCAAAGGGTGAAGTGCACCGGGGGGGAGGAATTGAAAACAAGGCCAAAATAAAAGGAAATAACTTGAATTCAACATTTCTTGGTCCTATAAGATCTAAGTCAATCCAATTTGGTCCCCAAAAATCCCCAAGTTAAAACACTTGATCCTCACTTACTTTCTTGCACTATAATTCCTCCAAAATAACAATTCTTGGTAGCAAAAATGGCCATTCCTTTCAATTCCGAATTTTACTTCCTTATTCCCGAAATCCGATTTCCGAACAAACTTTTCCAAATGAAGTCCGATTTGTTGTGGAAAAAGCCCACGAAATTTCCTTTCACCAAGTAATTCATGTTAGAGGCCAAAAATCCTTTCAAATTTGGCCAATCTGAATTTTTGTTTGTTTTTCGAATCGTCGAAATCGATTTTCCGAAAAAATTCCGAACTCTCTGAAAATTTCTCGAAAGATGAGTCGACGTTCCTAAAATAATTCATGACATGATAGAACTTTTGATTTCTAGAATCAAATTCAAATTTGCTGTTAATTTCAATCAGGCACAATTTTAGCTTGACCTAGCTTACCAGGTAGCTTTTAGGAATTTTTGGTGCAATTGACCCGTGGTCGATTTTCTTCGAGCCACACGTACCTCTTCGACACATTGGCAACTCTCGGTGGTCATGAAAATCTCGAGATTTCAAATACGGACACAGGGTACCCAAAACGACAGAAAATCAGTCTAGTGCCAATCGACGAGAATTTTGCAATCAAGTGGAATCACCCATACTTTGATCGCACATCTTAGTCGAATCAACCTATCTCTAGTCTTCGATCAATTTTTAATTGTGCTGTAATGACTCTTGCAAACTAACACGGTCGAACAGTCGATTCCTGATTGAATTCTCAAGTCTATTGCATTAAAATCCCCTAATGGCTTCACCCAATAGGTTAGTTATCTCATAAGTGGTCATCTCGAGAGAAAAACACTATAGTCGCATTGATGAAAGGTCCAACTTATCCAATCGAAATCAGAACCTTAAATTCAGGATGTCACACTTCCCACCAAAGAAACCTCCACCATTTTGTCCCCTCTGCCCATCTCCACTCACCAGTCAGCCTAGCCCATCATCTCTTGCATTGAAGCCAGCCGTCCTCGCCAATCCAGCCCACTCGAAGCCAAGACTCGCAGCCCCGGCCATCGAGCTCAGGCGAGCGGAACCAAAGCAGCAAGTTCAGTAGTGCAGAGGCAAAAACCTAGCTTAATCGTGAGCTTTGCGGGTCTGATTTCGGCCTTGGTTTGGTCCCCATTAGTGCCGCCGCTTCGGATTTTATTGCCTGTCTTCGCACCGCCGTCGTGATGGACTCACCAGCCCGTAAATCTGGTGAGTTTACTCACTAATCTTTGCTTACTTAGGGAGTTAATTATGCTTAGTGGTTGATTAGTTTAGGTTAAGTATGGATTATGTGGTTAGTTAGAACGAATTAACAATTTAATGATTCGTTATTGCATGTTAAGTGGTTAGAGTAGTGTAATTAGAGACTAAATAAGCTATAGTATTTATCTAGATAGGTTCATAAATTTTCTGGGCCCGTCTCGGCATTTAATTAGGCTTTTCCGGCCTAATTAATAATTATTTTTCGAAAATTAGATCGGGATAACTGGTGATCGAAATTTTGTGTTGATCGCAGTGGTGTGATTGATTTATTTAATTGAGTGCTGGTTTGTACAATTTGAGTGTGAATTGTAATTTTGGGGTATTTATCCCAAAATTTAATAATTTTGGTATTTAATTAGAAAATCACTGGACGTTGATTTACAGTGCCAAAAATATTTTTATCGACTATATAATTAGTGGGATTTTATAAAGTAAAGATATTATATTTTTGGCTGAGGTCCACCATGTACCCACACACGATTATTTTTATCGGGTATGATAAAAGTGATGAAATTGTTGGTTGAGTAGAATGGTATACTATATCAGCCTGAGGGCTTTGATATATTAGCTTAGAGTGAGCAATATATCATAAGTATCACATAGCTTCAGTGAGCAATTAAGTATTGCATAGCTTTGGTAAGCATTAGCAGTATACTATATTAGCTTGCGGGCTTGAATATATCAGCTCAGGGTGAGTAGTATACGCTATTATCAGCTTTTGTTGAGCATTTCTAGCTATCTTCAGCTTAGGGTGAGCAGTCATTGATGTGATCAAACTTTATAGATAGTATTGAATGAGTTGACTAAGAGATGGTCTTGATGGTATGGAATCGACTAAATCGACTGATCGATGACTCGATTTGATTTGATGATTGGATGTGTTGAAGTGATTCATTGAATTTATAAATTATACTAACTTGCAAGAAGGAAAGGAAGCAAAGGTAAGTCCTCTGACTCGTACCTATGCTTAGGCAACCCTTTGAGGGTATTTTCTTTCTAGTCGGGACTTAAGGGGTGAACTTGCTGAGACGTCGTCTCACCTCATTGTGGGATAACATTTTTAGGTTCTTAGATGGCAAATCTCCCCGAGCGTCAAGGTCATCCCATGAAGGTTACCGAGCGGGTTTCTAGTTACCCCGATCTCGGAAGTTTTTGGGTCTATGAGCTTGTTGTAATCACTGTTTGGGTCGAAGAGGTTCCACATAATGAGATACCTAATCGATTCAAAGCATGGTTTCGCTACGCTCCCAATGGAATTAAGCTAGGGCCCTTAGGACTTTTAATATTCCCACCGTGGTAATTGATGCTGCTCTAGACGAAGATCCAGCTGACCCTCCTGATGGCGTAGTGGAGAACCCGCCGTCCCGCCCGGCACCTGTGGACATTGAAGAATCGGCGAACGAGTCAAACTAACTGGTCATAGGACAGCTTGTTTTGAGAATCAACCTTTTTGTAGACCTTGTAAATATCGGCTAGTATTGTATATGACTTAGTTTGATAGGTATATAAGTGTTGTGGTTTTCAAAAAACAATTAGGGCCTTACTTTTCTATCCCATCTCTATGTTGTATGGGGATTTATTTATTCGCTTTCGCATGCACATTAAAATGAATGGGTCGGCGACGCGTCCTGGGTCGTTGCAATTTAATCGACCACCGAGGGATGGGTACGTGCTCGGATGATCGGGACGTGACACTTATGGCGGCCCCTGACCTGTTGGGGTTGCCACAGCGTTTCATCGTCTTGGCTATCCTTTCCTTTGATACCACTTCGTTGCGGTGGTATCCTTTCGCAGCGACGACTTTGTTTGAGCAACCCTTGGCCCTTAAGGTTCGCCTACACCTTGACTTTCATTGGTCCCTGCGCTAACTATTGCGGAAGTGAACACATACTCCAATCAAATTGAGAATGATGCACACTATATATCACCTAGGGACTTTATTTATTTTTGTCTTTCGGACGATGTTAGTTGGTATACATAGGCCAAAAAACCCTATATTTGGCGAAACCAAAATTGAACCGACTATCTAGCTATCTATCCACATCGTTGTCCTGGCGTCATGACCTGGCTTCCAAAAATTTGTTGTAGTCCTCCCGAGCCCTCCACTACTCCACCTCGCTCGACCCATCGTGATCATCCCCCAACAGTGGTAGTGGTCCTACCGTGCGCCCGTTAACCCAGGCGTACAGGACAATAAACCCCATCAGCACGGGGCTTGTGGTAAGTCCGGTGTCTACGGTAAGGATCACCCGAATCCAGATAAATGTGATCCCCAGGTTGGGGTTAGGGTGCTTCATCCGCTCCCATCCAAGATCGATAGGGATACCATAAAACATACCAGAGGACGTGGGCTGTAGTAGCATCTCTATGTCTTTGAAATATGTTAGCCCCACGAGAGATGAGTACGACTACTCAGCAGTCAAAATTCTACTAAACTATATTACGCACATCTATTGCTACCCGACTCCACACAATCCAAAAGAAAACACACCACTAGAGCAAGGAGTAGACATCAATTCATGAGAATATCATTATAAAATGGCATATCATAAACAATGAGAATTTAGAAACTCATTTTATCTCAATTCACCACCACCATCTTCCGGAAGGACCAGTGTTTGCATCCTTCCAGGCTCTCGCACCCTACTTGGCATCACAAGGACCTCCGGTTCCATATTCAGTCACCGGGCATCCGGAGCGTGTTACATTACACCTCTAGGCATCTCGCACCCCACCTAGCATCACGAGGAACCTCCGGGGCTCACCACGTATGATGTCCCTAGGCATCTAATACGTGTTACGTCACACTCCCGGGCATCCCGACTCTCGAGGCACCTCCGAGGCTCACTGGTCCCTAGGCATCTAGAGGCATCGCCATCATGATCCTCCAAGCAACCCGACACCTGGGGCATCGTCGTCCCAGGGGTCCGACAGCATCAATAACGTTTCAACCATGGTGTAGTAGTCTAATCAATTTAATGCCAAAACATTTTTGTATCCGCAATATGTGAAATTGCCTTGGTTTTCAAAGTCCCAATTCATGGTATAAATCAACGTGCAATGAAATCTTTAGAGCTATACCAAATCTGTGACAACTAACCTTTCATAGAATCTAGAGTTTAAATACCAGAATAGATCAAAATAAAATTTCATCTTTCCACCCCTATCATAGTCCGAAATTCGAGATGTGGACTTAAAATGTGCTCATGACTCAAAACTTGATAATTTTCATCAAAACCATAAGCATTTCTTGAAATATTAAAATCAGCACGTCTGCGAGTTAACGATCTTGGTATGAACCTCAAGATTTTCAAAAGAGTTTACAAGTAAAGTCTTGAGGCTTTGCAAACACTAAGAATCAATACATACATAGATGCCAAAATCACACTTAACCATAAACGATATGAAATCCTCCATCACATAGCCCGAAATCAACTCAACAACTTCCGAATTCCCCATTTGGCGCAAGTATTCAAAATAACGTGGGTTAACAGGACGCGTTTCACCAAGCAGCAACTGAGTTCACGCGATATAGGTTAGTAGATATCAACTTGCCTCAAGTCTGGCGGTGTTGGCGGCGAGTGAGCCGTGAGCTGCGAATGCGACTGGCGGCTGGACGACGCAACGGCAGACAAAGATGCGGCTGGTGGCGAGCTGCAGAACGGTGAGGATGCCGGTGACGTGGTGGTGTGGTGGTGTGGTGCGGGTGGTTGCTGGTGAGCGGCGGAGAACAGGCGGAATGACACAGGTTTTTGGAGCAGAAATTCTATGGGAATGTTGCTGAATTGAGAGAATGGCGTCGAAGAAATGAGGGAAGCTCCTTCTGCTGCTGTCTTCACGCCTATTGACTCTATGAGTCAACAATCTAGAGTCCTGGTGGCAGTCGAATGAGAGGACAGCCAAATAGTCCAATGCTGGGCATGAGACAGCTTGCATGTCTCATGCAAGGGACGTGTCTCCTTGCATGCGTGGGTCTGCGTTGGCCGGCCACCGAAGGAGAGAGGAGACGTGGCTGTAGGTGGCTGCCTCTTGGTCAACTCCTTCTTCGGTTGACAACTAAGGAGACGTGGCTTGGACGTGGCTGCAGCTTGGCCCAAAATTTGCATTCGCTGGCCATCAAAGAAGGAGTTACGTGGCTGCATGGGTCAACATTTCCCTCTTAGTTGACCGGCTGAACGGAGAGGAAGGCGCGACTAAGGGTTCTTCACGTGCATGGGGAAAGGGCGACTTAGCATGGCTGCTAGGTGGTCAATTATTCTCCCTTGTTGACCACTAATGGATGTGTGCATGGCTGTGCATGGGCAAAGGTCTTCGGTCGCGTGGAGAAAGAGCATCTTAATGTGGTTGCAATTTCGGAAGTCAACGTCTCCGTGTGCATGAAAAACTTGCTTCAGTAAGGTACATATGCGGAAGGGGTTGGTCTCGTGAGTGACGTTACGTGAAGAAATTTCTAGATGAGATGCTATCACAAGAACGTGACAATACGTGACGTCTTGGTATGGCGATGGTAATGACGAAACGGCATCCACAAGTGGTGCCAACGACGTAGTCCGACGACATACTTGTTGACCCATCACAAACCATTACGTACTCGAGGTCTGGTGAAATCTGGATATCACATTGCCATAAAATATATAATAATAAATAAAAAAAGAAGCTTTTGCATCTCTTGCTTTTGCAAAAATAGGAGAGTGATTAAACTAATGAGACCAAAGACCTCAGACTCTCTTTAAGCTTTAAAACAGGAGGTTCATTCCGTCGTTTGCCGCCAAATTGTGAAACTGACTAAGGTAATGTTGTATTGTTTCCAATTTTACGATCCCTGAGGATTCATGCACTAACACATTCCTTTTTGTTCTTCGTAGGGTCGCCTGACTACTAAGGCACAGATAAGTACCCTTCTTCTCAAAATCAAATGGAAAACAAATGGAGAATTTTCATTGCAAGAAAGAACATTTAGTGTTTTTCTAGAAACAAGCAAAAAAAATGGAAATGGAAGAAACAAGTTTTCCACAAAGTTTGCAAAAATCTTCTTTACCTTTAAATTGTCCATCCACTCGACGGATCACTCATTTTGAATCAAAATTCCCTATGGAGATTAATCCACCCAAATGATCTCAACAAAAATGAAAGGCGATGTTGCTCATGCCAAGCGAGAAACACTTAGGATGAGGAAAGGCAACCCATTCCAAACATGTCCTTTAAGCACTCTGGAATTCGAGCCAAAAAAGAAAACCCGTGTCGTTTAAGGTCAATGAATTCATTCGCAAGCATTACATAGATCAAGATGATAAGAGACATTTTTTTCCTCTATAATACACACCACATGTGACAATAGTTAGCCCATTTGAGCTTTTTAATGTGAAGAGTTTTTTACAAAATACCCCTATCAAGAACCACCCCACGATGGGGGCAATTATGGAGGTTTGGGTTGACATTATTTGGAGAGGAAAGATGAGGAAGGTTTCTTTGCTCTCACTTGCATAAATATTTTGTGGTAACTTCAAATGAATTCTTATGGAAACTTGAAGCATCCTGAGGTGAAGAAGAGCATTCATTTCTCCACCCAAACATAGATACCCATTGCTTAAACCATATTGAGCCTAACTATTCATTTTTAAAACCCAAGTGGTGATTATCTCCCCACATTGAGGGTAGGGCACATGATTTACCAATGCAATTAGTGTTTATATGAGAATATGAGAAGCATCTCGAAAGTCTTAAGAGCTCAAAAAGTTCAAAAGAGCAAAAGTCAAATGAAAATTAAGGGGCATGAAAAAGTAGTGTGCCTAGTAAAAGCAATGCCAATGCCCAAAAAAATGGGAGAGTAGAAGAAAAACAATTGCATCAAGAGGAATATCCCTGTGAAAGCAAAAATGGCAAAAAAAGAAGAAGAAGCCTACATTGAAAAGAAAATCATTGCAAATGCAAAAGCCATTATGTTAAGATGATTAGTGAAAAGATTTTCAAGACAATTTGAATTTTAAAAGTCAAGTGCTTTAAAAGAAATGGATGATATGGTAATGATGCCATGATAATCACTAGCTCTCAAATCTCCCTTTAACAAAAAGTTCTAACCCTTTTGAGCTCAGCCTTTTGAACCTTTCCCTAAATCTACATTACAACCCATGTAATATTATTTGCTTGACTTGTATCAAGTTTTCCTTTTCTGCATTTATTTTCAAGTAATTTCAATTTCTTAAATGTTCACTTACTGCACCGCTTTTCATTAATTTGAGTGCAAATTTCTCTTCCAAATTAGATTAGGATTAGTCTAGACATTAAGGAAAACAAACCCACAAAAACATTTGCATGGATGCTTAACGGTTTCATAAGGATTATAATTGGTAATTAAAATTGTGTGGCCATTTAGATAAACAACCTTCCAAGTTAGAGGTATAGCAAGGGCGCTAATAGAAACATTGGTGTAAACAAGTCCGCATTCCTAGAAATCTCAGGTTACGTAGGAATCGAGACAACACTCCCACGTTTTGATTGGTTTCTAGCCGACTCCAACAGGCTAGTGGTGACTCCTAGAAATACATAGGCTGTTAAGAATTAAAATACAAAATCCAACGTCACACGAGGTATGGGCTTAGGAGAGCCTGCGCCTAATTTAGGGCCGTTGGTCCGCCTCTTTATGCAAATACCCCTAAACCTTCTTTCTGAGGTTGTGACATTAAGCTGCAACATTGATACAGCAACAGAGCAATTCAAGGAATCCGAGAAGTCTATTGTTGCCTTAGATGAAAGATGATCAAACTCCAGCTCCTAGCCCAGAACTTGGCTCATGACAAAGAGTTTTTATCTTTTCGTTTTGTAATTGAGTGGGAATGTTCTCACTCTTGACTTCTCCATGTTTGAACTGATGTTGAATGACCTAATCTTGTAATTCCCTTTGTACTTGGACAGGGGTTTCCCTACAATTGGGTATGTTGATGGATGCTTTTCTTCCCACATTCTAGTCCGCGATGATATTTCTTCATGTGTTAATTAGCTTGCTCTTCTATACCTTATTATCAATGCGGAACTGTCCAACTCCCATGTCCTTCATGGTTGTCTTGCCAAAACTGCCCACTACCTACTGGTGATCTCCAACGGTTCGTTTATTTAATAACATCAGATTGTCTTGCCAAAACTGCCCACTCCCTTCACACCATGGCTCATCACACCAGAGCTTCCAGCAAGAATGTGTATTGTCCTAGCGCTTTCACAGGTCGTCTTACTACCTTATATCGTCTGGGAAAGAAAGGAAGACTTTTGGCTAACTCTGTTGATCTAGCCGTCAATCTAGAAGCCTGGGAAGACTCTGCTCCCGCTGATCTTAGGTTGGGTCCTTACCTCAAGACCTTGCCTTTGCCTTCGTATTTTGATGAGAGCTTTCCTCAAGATCACATAGAGCAATTCCTTTTTCAGCAAAGAATCCTCATTGACTATCAATGGCCCTTAATGGATGATAGGTTTTCCCATCTTCCTGCCTTCGATCCTGTGTTTGTTGCCTGGTAGAAATGCTTAAAACTTGATTTTGAATCTACCTAGAAAAGACTAAAGATTTCCCAAGCTCTTGAACTTTGTTCCGTTTCTCTTTCTCTTGATTATAATCTGCTTGCTAGCCTTTGTTGTTTCGGGTTACCTTCTACCCATTGCTTTTTCCTTCCCGCAAGTCTTTTGTTGATTACTTTACTTGATGGCCAAGCTATATCTGGGCTCGTGCCTTACGATGATGATTCCCTCACCTTACACTACTAACGCCCCAATATTCCGTGATTTGAACTCATCAAACCTTCGTCCCAATGCTTTTGCGATACATTATGGGTAGCGGTTGTAACATGACAACTGAGGAACATGTAGCATTTCAGCTATACTGGTTCCCTCAGTATGTTTTCTGTAGGGAATAACGAATTCCCTAAAAGCGATCCGACACTAAATCGAACGCAGAAGACGAGCCCAGAAAACACATGTATCACCAATCAGAAAGTACGTCACGAAATCGAACGTATCTTATTTCCACAGATTAAACACCAATATTGAAGTTCGAGGAAGAATCCTGATCCCGTTCTACCGAGAAGCGTACCGTTGCTTTTAGGGGGAGAAATTTTGAACGTGAGGGTACTGTTCTTACGTTACCTTATTGGAGGGAGAGAGTTTTTTCTTCTAAAAAAGACGTACGTTCACCAAAAGGTACGTCCCCTATTTCTTTTTCTCTCTTGAAATGTCTTCCCCAAAAACGTATCTTTTCAACGTAAAAAAAGTTCCTCTAAAAGGCACAACCCCTCATATCTAAACAACGCAACCTTTCACATCGCAACCGTTCCTCCATGGGCCCTTATCTTGCGGGTTGGGCTTTTAGCTTGAACATGGGTGGATGGGCCTACTTAGGCCCATCATCACATTCAAAAAAACCCATCATCTCCCACTCATACATGGTGGGCCGAACAGGATCCTCTTTACCTTTCTACAACATTCATATCGGTAAATAATCCGTGCGACTAGCATACTTTGAGAGCTCGTTGCCATACATCTGTTAGGAATATCTAGTAGCTCATAATGGGTATTACACTCTGAGTAGATTTAGTATGCAGTACTTTAGATCGATCGATCACATTTATATCTCTCTCTTGATCTCTTTTTAAACAATGATATATTTATATTATATTCACAATTATGATTATCTCAAAGACAGTCATAATTGGTCGACTAGTGAATACAAAACTAGAATATGATTTTGCAAATTCGATCTTCCTCTTTCCTTTAAACTCTCAATTTCAGTTCAATTTGCTTTCTAGAAATGTCCCATTAGATCGAATCAATTCATGATCATTGGCAACATCCTAAGATAGCAAACACTAAATAGAAATCTTGAGAATAAGTAAGAGTCATGAGGGTACTAAATTGAGGAACTATTTTCCTCAAAAGTCTCACCCGGCATAAAAGTTGAGATCAAACTTTTGCCACTCTTATTGATCGTCTCATGCATACGTGTATGAAATACATATTACGGTATTAACCCATTTCCCATGGAGCACATGTCTATACCATCAATACCGTACATATAATAGTTTAGACATACCTAATGTCTAACTTGAGTTCACATATCTACTCATTCACAAAATTCATTAGAACTTACATCTGGCATCATAGATAGATAAAGTAAAATATGTGGGGTATTTTACTTTCGGACATAGTAAATATTATGTCCTCATCTTAACACTAAGTTAAGGTGACATATGTATTTTAAGCTTGAGCTCTCGATTATTACCTAGATAAATAAGCTTAAAAACCATCTCATCTCTATTTACCACGTAGTAAATAGAGACGATTACCCATGTGAGTGGGCTAATATTTCATCTGTCCGACATACTTTCTCAACTTTATATAATGCACTGAGCACTAAGATGCATAAACGTCAAACAAAGATTCATATGCATTAATAATGAAAAACACAAATTCATTAATGTGAACACTATAGGGAAATTACAATATTCAATACATCAGCCTCTATGCAGTCCTAGAGATTTTACATGACCACAAAACACATCTCTAGGTATTAGCTTTGTCATAAGATCTGCTACCATTCTATGCGTAGAAATGTATTGTGTTCACATCTTTTCGTGTAACCATATCCTTGACAAAATTATACTTTGTATCTATATGTTTGGTCTTGCCATGATATTTTGGATTTTTGGTGTACGCTATAGCTGCTTCGCTATCACAATTAACCAATAATGGATTTGCAGCATACCCAATAACACCTAAATGATCCAAAAATCTCTTAACCCAAACACCTTCTTGTACTGCTGCTGGTAATGCCACGAACTCAGCTTCCATTGTGAACAAGACTATACACGTTTACTTCTTACTGCTCCAAGATATGGCGCCATTATTCATTAAGAAAGCAAAACCAGAGGTAGATTTCCTTTCATCTAAATCTCCTCTCCAATCAGCATTTGAATAGCCTTCAAGTCGCAAATCATTTCATTGGTAATTTAGCTTGTAATCAGTAGTTTCCTTCAGATACCTTAGTATTCTTTTAACGGCCTTCCAATGTGCTTGACCTGGATTGGATTGGTATCTACTCACCATTCCAACTGCAAAACATATGTCAGGTCTTGTACACATCATAGCGTACATTAAGCATCCCACAGCACTAGCATAAGGAACATGTTTCATTTGTTTATTTTCTTGTGGAGTCCTTGGACATAGTCTTTGGCTCAATCCTTTACCTTTTGCAATAGGAGTATCTATGGGTTTACAATCTTGCATACGAAATCGTTCAAGAACATTATTTATATATGTTTCTTTTGAAAGAGATAATGACATCTTCTTAACTCCAAGAATGTATGCAGCCTCACCCATATATTTCATCTCAAAGTTGGAAAATAACCAACTCTTGACAGTATTAACAAACTCTATATTGCTTCCAGCAATTAGTATATCATCAATGTATAATGATATAATCACAAATTGATCTTTAGATCTTTTAATATATACACAATGATTCTCATCATTCATTGTAAAATCATATGCCATTATGGCATTATGAAAACGTATATACCATTGTCTCGACGATTGCTTAAGGCCATATATCGATCTCAAAAGTCGACATACCTTTCCTTCTTGGCCTTCCATAATGAAACCAGCAGGTTGTTCCATATATATTTCTTCCTCTAATTCTCCATTGAGGAAAGCAGTCTTTACATCTATTTGATATAACTCAAGATCTATACTTGCCACTATTGCCAGAATTATGCGAATCGAGGTAAATCTCACTACGGGAGAAAATGTTTCTTCGTAATTAATTCCTTCCTGTTGATTATACCCATTCGCCATAAGATGAGCTTTATGCCTTTCTATCGAGCCATCAGCTTTACGCTTAATTTTGAGAACCCACTTGTTCCCAATGGCTTTGCATCCTTTTGGAAGATCAACAAGTTCCCAAACATGGTTTGACTTCATTCACTTCATCTCCTCTTCCATTGCACGGATCCATTGTTCCTTATTAGGGCTATTTAGAGCCTCATGTACATTTCTTAGCTTATCTTCATCTTGTAAAGCAACCATAAAAGTTTCCCTTTCAATGTCAAAGCATCGATGGGGAATACTTTTGCGACTTGTTCGCCGTATAGGAGATTTTACACTTTGCATATCATTCCCCATCATGCTCCCACTCGGATTAGATAATGACGATTCGTCTCATCATGTGGTTGTATTTGAGAGTGAGTTGAATTAAATTAATCACTTTTCATGTTACTCCCACTTGGACGAACTCCATTAAATTCATTATTTGGATCCATGGTTTCAAATAGGGAGTAATCCTCACCTATTTTGCCCTTCTTAGGAAATTCATTCTCTAAGAATGTGACATCACGTGATTCAAATTCAGTTATACTTTCACTTTCCTGCTCACCTATAAACACATACCATTTCGAGTGTTCAAAGTATCTTATGAAAATACCCTTCTTTCCTCTGGGATCTAATTTCGCAAATTTGTGAGAGGGCTCATGAGTATAGGCAGCACAACCTCATGGTTTAAGAAAACTTAAGTCCGATTTTCTACCTGTCCATAACTCATATGGAGTGGAAGTAACTGATTTGGAAAGCACCCAGTTAAGTATATAGGTAGCAGTTAATAACGCATTACTTCAAAAAGTGATAGGTAAGTTAGAATGCACCATCATGGACCTAACCATTTCTAGTAAGGTTCTGTTCCTTTTCCCCGCAACACAATTTTTTTGAGGAGTATATGGAATAGACAACTGTCTTTCTATTCCTTTTTCATTACATAAATTTCTGAACTCATCAGATAAATATTCTCGACCTCGATCGGATCTCAATACTTTTATTTTCTTATCTAATTGATTTTCTACCAAGTTCATAAACCTTCTGAAACAACTCAATGCTTCAGATTTATGAGAAATCAAATAGACATATCCGAATCGAGTATAATCATCTATAAGTGTGATGAAATAAACAGTCCCATGCCTTCCTCTCACATTCATCGGATCACAAACATTAGAATGAATTAAATGCAAAGTAAATTATGCTCTTTTACCTTTTCCAAAATGGTTTACTTGTCATTTTCCCTACTAGGCAATGCTCACATATGGGCAAATCGACTTTTTCAATGTTGCCCAATAAGCCATCTTTGGCTAGTCTATTTATACGTTGTTGGCCAATATAACCAAGTCTAGCATACCACACATTCACATCATTATCCTATAAATTAGGAGACGTGAAAAGGGAATAACAAACATTGGCATTACCATAGTCAGCATTTAATACAATGAAATCATCTAGAAAATAACCACAACCAAAGTAATTTGTATCCAAATACAAATACACACCACTATTATGGAAGTTCATATTAAAACCAAGCTTAACCAACACTAAAACAGACACTAAATTTCGACAAATCACCATAGTATACAATACATCATGTAGGAATAAAGTGCGTCCACCACGCATGTTCGGTTGGTAGGTGCCAATTCCTTTTACTTTTGCTCTAGAGTTGTTTCCTACATAAATCCACTTAGTTCTAGTTGGTACTCGTCGGAATTCCACGAAGGATTCTTTATCCTTCGCTACATGGTCTGTTGCTCCTGAATCTACAGTCCACAAAGGATTAGACTCGGTTAAGAATACAGAACTTGACACATAAGCAAAGTTCTCAATAGTACAAGGGGTGTATACCTTCTTTAGTTCGCGATAGTTGCGAGCATAGTGACCCTTCTTGTCACAATTGTAACACTTCACCCTTGTCAGCTTCTTCATTCGATGACGCTTTCCTCTTTCATGTTGGTCAACCTTTGGTTTCTTTCCTGAAGCACTTGCTCCCTTGCCTTTCCTTTTATTGAACCAGTCAGGACGTTTGCGCTTAGAGCTCAAAACTCTATGTGAGCTGGAACCAACATGATAAATTTCAGTTTCCGGCTTAACCGCAAAGAGGCGGTCCTCTTCCAGCTCAAGATGACGTACTGCATCCTCAAAGGTTTTGATATTCTCATTATGGATCAGGTGCACCTTCATATGCTCCCAACTCTGAGGCAAGGAACAAATCACTGCTTGCACTTGTTGCTTATTAGTCAGGACATAGCTAGCATCTTTCAGCTCATTAATCATGTTTAACATCTTTCTAAGGTGTTGCTTCATGGTCTGACCATGAGGCTTCTTGTAAGAGTCAAATCTAATAGTGAGCTGCTTTAGTCTGGTCACCGAAGTATGATCAAATCTTGCTGCCAACACTTCCCACATTTCCTTGGCATTCTCAAAACGCCTAAACTCTCGCATGACGTCATTCTCCATGCTACTCAGCAACGTAATGCGAGCAAATGAGTTCTTTCTTTTCCATGTAGCAAATGCATCCTTATCTCTCTTATGTTGTGCAGTGTTTCCAACTTCAAGTACTTCCATGGTCAGGTTAAGAGCTTCTAGTGCCTCTTGCTCTTCCAGCACATATTGGATTTTCATGTGCCATGTTTCATAGTTATCGCTGTTGAGCTTCTCACCTTTGTTTAGCTCAGCGACTATGCTCTTTGTGGCTGAAGCCATTAATCTGAACATATCAGACACATATGCACGAATTATTAATGCCTATTATTTATGCATCCATTTTGCACAAACCCATCATATTATTGAATAATTTCAAGTAAGATTTCAGAATCAAAAGGTCACTATGTTTCCAATTATCATCCAAAAATCCTAACTTTGAATTATTATTAATATAATCTTTTATGCAAAATAAATTCTTTGAAGCTATAAAAACTTCTATGAACTACCCACAACAGAAGTAAATAATATTTGACATCCAATAATGATAAAATAATAATGCTTTCACATAATGCAACTAACATATCAATTGCTACACCAACAACAACTAGGTAGAAAGCATTTACATAAGATGTCCATAAAGTATACTTAAAATAAAGATCAGTCAAAAACATCTAACGCTAAGACAACACATGAACTGGGAACGATTCCTTTTTGTTCAATTTCTTGATCTTTTCTTCTTTAAATTCCTGAGACATTCTAGGTAGCCACGGTAAAACAGACGGGTATCCCTTAGGATTTCTCCTTCGCACATTCATCCCATGTCGGATTGAAGTCATTCCATGGGTCGCAGTCTTTGTAGCTTCAATCCGGTAATATTCATCTATAAAAATCATTACAAGCCTCCTATACATAGTAGCTCTGTTGACCTCCCATAGGCGATTCAACACTCCTTGCCATATCGATGGAAGAGTGTTCATGAAGGATTGCACCATCTCATAATGTGGCATGGGACGACCATTCCATATGACCTCTTGTATTTTACGGTTGACCACAAGAACATGATCAATTAAGTCACCACTCTTCCATTGATAATCAGTCAGCTCGGCTATCAACCTAGAAAGCAGCTCGGCTATCAACCTAGAAAGCCTTTCCTTTTGTTCATCTGTAATTGTGTGAATAGGTGTGCACGCCTTACGGGGAGGCATTGTTCCTACAACAAATGCAGAACAAATAAGGGATTACATATAATCCACATAGACTTAATTTAGGAAAAAGAAACACATTATTTTCCCTTTTTTTTATGTGGGGTCAACGGTCAAAGTCAACGGTCAATGGTCAGACGGGTCGAGGTCAACGGGTTGGATGGGTCGGGCCGGTCGGGTCGGATTGGACCGGTCGGACCGGTCAGGTCGGGCCGGACAAACCGACCGGCACGTTAGCCCGCGCGTGCGCGTCATGTGCCAGCACCCCACGCGTGCGTTGCATGCGCTTGGGGCTGAAATGGCGCATGCAACACACGCGCCTAGGGGGGACTGAATCGGCGCATGCAAACCCCCGTTCATTTCGGCCGTGCATGGCGGCAAATCTGGTAGCCCCCGGTAGGGATCCGCCACTCGTTTTTCTCATATCGACGAGAGCTTCGACCCTATACTATCGAAACGAATTTCAATTTACAAAAAATCAAAAGCAGGGGTGAACAAGTATGCGGGTGTCGGGATTTTCCGTCCTCGATCGGTCGACGGCAGTGTTTCACGAAAATTTAATCAAAAAGCAATTCATAAACATGAAAAGTGATTGGGAAACATGAACGATGGCTCTGATACCAATGTAGGGAATAACGGATTCCCTAAAAATGATCCAACACTAAATCAAACCCCTAAAATGAACGCGGAAGACGAGCCCAGAAAACACATGTATCACCGATTAGAAAGCACGTCACGAAATCGAACGTACCTACTTTCCATTGATTAAACACCAATGTTGAAGTTCGAGGAAGAATCCTGATCCCATTTTACCAAAGAGCATACCGTTGCTTTTAGGGGGAGAAAACTCTTAATGTGAGGATACTGTTCTTACATTACCTTTTTGGAGGGAGAGAGTTTTTTCTTATGAAAAGATGTATGTTCACCAAAAGGTACGTCCCCTTTTTCTTTTTCTCTCTTGAAACGTCTTTCCCAAAAGACGTATCTTTTCAAAGTAGAAAAACATTCCTCCAAAAGACACAACCCCTCGTATCTAAACAACGCAACCTTTCACATCGCAAACGTTCCTCCATGGGCCTTTATCTTGTAGGCCGGGCTTTTAGGCCCAACATGGGCGGACGGGCCCACTTAGGCCCATCATCACATATTAAAAACGTCATCCTTCGGACTCCATCTCTAAAGAGTTTAGTGCTCTAGTGATTGCTACCGCCTTTGGATTTCATCAACCCCTCGGGAAGACTATACTTGCTGCCTTATATTGATCCATCATTGACCTTCAATCCTCTTTCAATGCCAATCATCCTGAACCCTTCTTTGGCTTTCGCAAATTTGGGTTAAACTGTATTTCCCCAATCTATTCGCCGATTCTCCTGAGATTCCTCAAAGGTGGTATGATATGCATTTGGGTCTACTTGGTCTCGACAGCTTTGGTGTCAAAGTCCTGTGCAAACCTTTAAAGCAACAGTCCTCATGTCCTCTTTCTTCCTTTACCTTTTTCTTGAAATACTTTCTTTCAATCTGAGAAAAGTCTACGATATTCGACCATGTTTTCTTTTCTAGCCTATATCCAGCTTTAGATCACTTCCTGAATTATTCCTGTGACCGGTATCCAAAGGATGAGTATTTATGGATGCATGCCTTTACTCCAGGTGATTTACCATTATACTTCTTCAAAGATAGCAAATTCTTTCCTGGGTTCGAAGTATACCATCAACAATACTATGCTAGGCAATTTGAGGCTATCCAAGAATCCCTATGCCTTGTGTTTATTCAATTGACTTCCCATTCTCCTTACCGAAACGCTTCCATCCTGGAGCTGATTTTGAGTGCCAAAAAGCTATCGATGAGGAGATGATTACAGGCTCTTACTACTGCTGCTTCTGGATTGATGCTAAGTGCTCATCCTCTTTTAAAGACTGGTAGGCTTCATATCGAGTCATTCTATTTGCTATTGGTGTCAAGGCTATTCTGTCTAAGGTGATTGGTGTCCATCTTCCTGGATTGAATGATCTTTGTACTACTCATGACGATGCGAAGCCTTCTTCCTTGAATAAGTATACTAATTCATGTTGATCTGTACTTTGTTATGTTTAGCTTATCGAAGAACCCTACACGAAAGAGCGCTTCCTTATCATGACAGATCTTCTCATTTTGACTCTAGCCGCAACATGAGTTGAATTGGTACTCCTTCAACTAATGGCCCTATACATTCCTTCGGTGTCTTGTCTTCTCCTATGGATGTTTGTGATTTAGAGAGATGGAGGAGGTTGTCCACCATTCTATCACATGAATATTCCCAGATCATTTATAACCCACTTTTGATGGAAGAAATTAATTATTTGCTATTAAGCTTGGATCCCCTAATAAATTACATATCATGCCTTGCTTTTCAACACATATATAGGGAATTATCCCTGTCCATCAAATCTATTCTCGATGTGTACCAGGATAACTACGTCAAGCTTGCTTCTGTTGAGGCGCTTGAAGCTAAGTAATGACACAAAGAATTGGATAGGGCTAATCTTGAAGAGGAGCTTACAATCAGGGTGGAGCAACTAGGCAGTAATAGGCGAGAGCATCATCACTCATTCAATGTGTCACTCAAAATAATCAATCTACAACTGATGGAGCTAGTTGAGGAATCTACTGGTGTATTAACTCAAGATATTCATCAAATCTAGGATGTTTTTGTTGGAGAAAACTCCTTTAATGTTTTGAAGTTGACAAAACTTATCCAAAGTCTAGTTTGATGACTTCCAGACTTTAGTGTCAAAGTCTAATGACTGCCAGACTTTAGTATCAAAGTCTGCCCACATTGACAAATTTCGAACTGAATGCCACTGAAAAATGAAGACTTATCCAGACGCAACATTATCTTTATTTCTTCAAAGGTTTGGTTCGTATGGTTTATGGATGGCTTTCTACGGTTGGATATGGCACCTACATGATTAGGTATCTTTAATGGAATCAATTTTGATATTCCAATCTTTTGGAAGGCAAGTAAATTTGGAAAGAATCTACTTATGGAAACAAGATCCTGATTGTATAGGCGAACAGGATTGACGGGCTTCCATCATAATCATCAAATGGCTCAGGGTCTCCTTAATTGATTCTGTCCAACGGATTGATTGGAGGAATTCCTTTGGAAAGTGCCAATGGTCGAGAAGGCATGAAGGAGTATTTAAAGGAGACGTCTCTAGTCATTCGATAAGTGCATGAAAGAAAAATTTGAAAGTCTGAAGCTTCCTAGTTCCTTGCTATTTCATTCACTAAGCTAAAATTTGTACTCAAAAGAGAGAAAGACTTATAGTGTGACTTCGTGAAAGAGAAGCAGACTCTTCATTGTGAAGTCGAGATCATCAAGGCTTTAAAAATCTCTTTTGATCCTTAGAGAAATCTAGCTAGTAGGCTGTCAACGTAGGAGAGTGGACGTAGACTTGATCTAAGCCGAACCACTATAAACTATGTGTTCTTATTCTCTTCCCTAAACTCCTTTATTTTATTCATAGTTTCATCTAACTGTTAAAGTCTGAATTCGTTCAAAGTCTGACATATTCTAAAAGCAAATACTTCTAGCGAACTTTGCAAAAAAATTTCTTAACACCTATTCACCCCACTCTAGGTGTTGTTACTAGCCCTTTCAATTGGTATCAGAGCTTGTGTGCTTATTTCATTGAAGTGTTTTTACTTCTAAAGCTAAAGATCTATGGCTAGTATTTTGGCTTCGAGTTTGGTTGAAGGCCAAAGTAACACCAGACCTCCTTACTTTGATGGGAATGAGCACAATGTGTGGAAAAACAAGATGAATGCATTTCTGAGATCGAAAGATCCCCTAGAGTGGGATGTGGTAGAAAAATGGATCAATCCTAAAGCTACATCAACCTAAGAAAGATGAAAAAAGGTTATAGATGCTGGCGAAATAACACAAGCAGAATTAATCAAGAGACAAGCTCTTGATGCTAAAGCTATCTACATTTTGTACTGTGCTTTATCTCCTACTAAGTATAACCAAATTTCTTCTTATGAAACAGCGAAAGAAGTTTGGGGTAGATTGCACATTACCTATGAAGGAACTGATCGAGTAAATAAAACGGAAATCAATATTCTACTCTGACAGTATGAAGCCTTCAAGATAAAGCCTGGAGAATCCATCACTGATATGTTCAGTCATTTCACTGAAATCGTGAATGGATTGGCATATCAAGGACAGCCAATCTCAGGATCAATAAAGGTCAATAAATTGCTGCGTGGACTCTCCAAAGACTAGAAACACGTGAAGACATCAATTAGAGAAACCCAGAGGATCATGCCTCTTTCAGTAAACGAACTAGTAGACACACTTCAATCATATGAAGTGGAGCAGATTAATGATGAAGAAGATCCTAGAGGTAAGAAGTCAATTGATTTAAAATCTAACGATGATTCTGATGATACAGATTTAGAAGATGACATGGACGATGAGGAGGTAGCGCTTATGATTAAGAAGTTCAAAA
Organism: Eucalyptus microcorys; assembly: GCA_014182515.1. Classification (NCBI taxonomy): domain Eukaryota; kingdom Viridiplantae; phylum Streptophyta; class Magnoliopsida; order Myrtales; family Myrtaceae; genus Eucalyptus; species Eucalyptus microcorys. The sequence continues at coordinate 1,764,774 of CM024570.1, read as the reverse complement.
AGTTGAATAGAAAGGGAAGAAGATTCAACTAGAAGAAATAGAGCACTCAAAATTTCCAGAATAAACCGACTGAGGACAATGGAACCAATAAAGATGTGATATGCTTCGAATGCAAGAAAAAATGGTACATCAAATCTAACCGTCCTTTGTTAAAGAAAAATAAAGGAAGAACTAAGAAATATAAAAAGACTCTCAAAGCAGAAACTTGGAGCGATACTGAGTGTGAAGAAAGTGATGAAGGATATGCCAATATATGCCTAATGGCCAATTCAGAATCAAACTCAGATTTTGAAACAGATTCTGATTCAGACTTAGACAAAGAAGTTGAGGTTAGCAATTTAAAAATTCCTATTAGAGTCTTAAAGTACATAGAAGAACCTTGTCCTAGTCTCAAAACTTCTCTTAAAAGGATTTCGAGCTAAAAAAGGAGAATTTTAAGCCGAGGCAACAGGAAATTTCTTGGAAAGAAAAGTTTGAAAGTTTGAATAATTGTTGATTTGAAAGTAAATTCCGATTCTCTTTCAAAGGAAAATGCCTTTTTGAAAGAAGATATTTCAAATATCACAAAAAGATTTTCAAAAAGATCTAAAAAGTTGGAGAAAATTCTTTCAAGTACAAAGACCTTATTTTAACAAATTTGGTTTGGGTATGACTTCAGAAACTATTCCTTTAATTGATTTTCCCAAAGTTAAAGAAAGAACCAAAAAAAGACCTACAAGGGCATTTTACAAAAATCACTTTCAAATTTTTTTTGTAAAACCTGTTGGCCGAAGTGCTCTTAAATATTCAAAGTGTAATAGCTCAGAACATTTCAAGAAGGAATGTCCCAAGGTTTGGAGACCTGTTAAGAGGGATTGGGCAAAGACTATTTTCAATACTAACTCTCCTAGACCCAAAAAAAATATGGGTATCAAAGAAATCTCGAGTCCTTTTTTTGATCACAAGTCACTATTAAGAGGAAGATCAAATGGTATTTGGATAGTGGCTGTTTGAGACACATGACAGGAGATTTGAGTTGCTTTATAAAACTTGTTTAAATGAATGGTGGAAAAGTTTCCTTTGGTGGAAATAGCAAAGGAAGAATTGTTGGTTGTGGAACCGTGAAGATTGGAAGTCTGACTATCAACAATATCTCCTTGGTGGAAGGTCTGTACTCAGCATAAGTCAGCTTTGCAATACTGGGTTCAAAATAAATTTCTATGAAGGTATGTGTTTGGGAACGAGTAAAGACTCCTCTCAATCTTTCACTAGACGAAGGCATGAGAATATTCACCTTCTAGATATAAAACCAGAAAGTTCTTAGTGTCTTATATCTATTCAAGATGAAGTAAATTTTTGGCATCGAAAGCTTGGTCATGTTAACATGAAGCAGATTGCCAAGATTTCTTCCAAGAAGTTTGTCCGTGGTTTTCCCCACCTCACTTATCAAAAGTCTGAATTATGCACTCCATGTGTTTTGGGAAAACGGGTTAGAAGTTTTTTTAAACCTGTAAATCAAGTTTCTACCAATCGAGCTTTGCAGTGTCTGCATATGGACCTCTTTGGACCAACCAGAACTCAAAGTATTGATGGAAAGAAATATTGCCTAGTAATCGTGACTGATTACTCTCGCTTTACTTGGGTTTACTTTTTGGCAAATAAGTCTGAAGCCTTCTTTCACTTCTCAAAGTTTTCCAAGAAGGTTCAGAATGAAAAAGGATATGCTATTTCAAGAATATGAACATACTATAGGGGTGAGTTCGAAAATCAAGACTTTGCGAAGTTCTGTGATGAATTTGGTTTCCAACATGTTTTCTCTTCTCTATACACTCCAAAACAAAATGGGGTCATGGAAAGGAAGAATAGATCCTTACAGGAGATGGCCAGAACCCTCTTAATTGAGAGCAAAATTTACTTGCGATTTTAGGCTGAAGTAGTTTCTATAGCTTGCTACATCATCAATAGAGTGTTCTTGAGGCCTAATCTAGAGAAAACTCCTTATGAATTGTATAAAGGGAAGAAATCAAATATTTCTTACTTTCATGTGTCGCGACCCGATCTCGCCACCCTCGAGTCTCTCATCATCGTGAGGAGAGAAAATGGGGAAAGGTCAGCTTTAGAGGTACTTGATCACGAGAGTTCTCTCAAAACAACAAAAAACAAGACATCATATTGAGATCAATCGTTTTAAAGAAGTGCAATACAAAAGTCAAGTTTTGGGGCCTCGGGGTCGGCCTTGGTCTTTCATGCGAAGGTCCCACCAAGACACCTACCCAATCTTTTTTTTTTTTTTGTGACTTATAGCAATTATTAACCAATTTTATTCTCGCATGGCCAATAACGCTACTAAGTCTCCTAATCAAGCGATCTATATGATCTCAGGGTTTTCCCTTGATATCATGCATCGACCCTATCATTCATCTAAAAATCACAAGCATTGCAAAAAAATTTAAACATGCATGCAGGTTTTTTAAACCTTGTTTCTCAACCAATCAAATAAGAAAGTTAATCGTCAGCGGGCCACTTACTACCAAGGGCATGCGCCAATCACAAACACAAACAATTTCGAATGCATGATGAGATTATATGTATGAAGGGTACAAGTGATATTTCAAAAAAAAATATCTCAAAATCATTCATGAAAAGTTTTGAGACAAGGAGATGTCTCAGCTATGAAAGGCATTCAATTGCCAAGGCTAACTCGAGCCTCGCATTAGAAGTCACAAGCGTCGCAGGCATTTTGAATACAATTCAAACTGTGACTTTTACGTTGTCAAAACAGGATTTTTCCTTAAGCCAAATCAAGTTTTGGAGAATAACTTTTTTAGAAATCATTTTTGAGAAACATCACATGTACCAAAACTTTTTTGAAATATGCAATTTGAAAAAGTCGGTTGTTTAACAAAAAGATCAAAGCATTTAAAATTTTTTTCATGAAGATGGCATTTCCTAATTTCACACACAAACTAACCTAAAAGATATAGCTAAACAATCACAATCGTGTTCATATTAGGAAATTTCAGAACAAACGTGCAAGGATAGCAAAATTGAGTAACACCCATTGACAATCTAGCTCTGGGAAATTTCCTATCATGCATGAGAAGATGAAAAAACAACTTTTGTGAGGAAAGTTTTCTTGAACGAGCTACACATGAATTTACAAAAATCTGACAACAAGTAACAGCACATCAGAAATTGGTCAAAACAACAGGACATTCAGCTAATGTCATGAGAATTTTTCCTATCATAATATGTCTAAAAATCATCAAATTTATACACAAGATAGCCAACATGATGAAAAACAAGTTTCATTAAGAAACCAAGTTCATATTCCAAATAGAAAAAATGGAACAAAAATATCAAAGGTCTGTCCAAACAGGGGTTAAAACATGGGTCCGAATTTGATCCCTTATTCAGATTGTAATCTGAATTTGAAACAATGGAAAATAGTACAAATGATGAGCAATTAGCATGCAATTAGCGGCATTAAAAACTTCTAAGTGTTTCCTACATCTTCCTAGAAGAGCTCAAGTTGAAATGAGGTCATTTCGGACGTCGTTTTTTGCCAAAACAAAAAGTTACTCCTGGTATCAAAATATGCAGAAAGAAGAACGATTGTTTTTAGGATCTACCTATCCGAATGATTTCCAAAAATTCTAGAAAAAATGTATGTTGTAGAAAAACATGCTTTGAACAATTTTCATAAAGGAGTTGATTTAAGATTGAGGGTGGAGACGAGGGAGCAGAGACAAGCTATAAGCGACGGTGAGCCTGCGACAAGGCTGCGAGCGACGGCGAGAGATGGAAGAGGAGAGGAAGGCGGTCGTGCGATGAGGAGGAGGAGAAGCATCAAGAGGAAGAGGAGAGGAAAGGGGTCGTGCGGAGAGGAAGAGGAGGAGAAGGATCAAGAGGAAGAGGAGAGGGAAGGGAGTCATGTGGCGAGCGGCGAGGAGGAGGAGGAAAAGGAGGGTTGGCTAGGGTATTCGATAAGAAAACTCAAAAAAAAGAAAAAAGGAGGTCTAATGGCGTGAGTTTAATTTTGGGGGAGGGAAAGTAACAGCTCATCTGTCACTATCAAGTGGTGGGGCAGGGAATTTGGGGGGGGAATAAAAGTGTAATAAATTTTCTTTGGGGGGGGATGGACAAGGGAAAGTAGGGAGTGGGGGAGTGGGGGTGTGGGGACTTTTTTTTTTTTTTTTTTTAAACGGAAAAATAAATAAATGTGTGACATCTTGAATTTTTAGTACTGTTTTCAATTGAATAAATCGGGTCTTTCATCGACGCATCTATAATGCTATTCTCAGAACTAATTACTTGTGAGATAACTAGACTATCTGGGGAAGTCATTAAGAGATTTTAATGCAATGGACTTGAGAATTCGACCGGAAGTCGACTACTCGACCGAGCTAGTCTGCAAGGGTCATTACGGCATTGTTAAAATCGATCAGAGATCAGGGATAGGTCGATTCGACTGAGTGTGTGATCAAAGTGTGGGTGATTCTACCTGATTGCAAAATTCTCGTCGATCGGCACTAGACCGATATTTTGTCGTTTTTGGTATCCTATGCCCGTAATTGAAACCTTGAGATTTTCACCACTACCGAGAGTGGTCAATGTATCAAAGTGGTATATTGTGACTTGAAGAAAATTGACAACGGGTCATTTGCACTAAAAATTTCTAAAAGCTACCCGGTAGCTTAGTTCACGCTAAAAAGGCGCCAGATTAAAATTAACCGTGAGTTTGAATTCAATTTCAAAAATTGATGATTCTGTCATATCACAATAAATTCTAGGAACGTTGACTCAGTCTCAGAAGATTTTTCTGCAACCCGAGACTTTTTTGGAAAAAAGTCGGCATAGGACTGTTTTTGCCCTGAAAAAGACAGGGATCATTTTTTATCGCAAATTTGGAAAGCAAGTGGATTGTATGGGTGGGGGAAAATGCCAAATGGATTGGTGAGGTACTAATTGGATTTGTTGAGGCCGAATTGGATTGAATTAAGCACGAACGGGTGTCCAATTGAGAGAGATTGTGTCAAATTCGCATGCCCCATTCTCTATGGTCTTTGGACCATTTCAAGGTTGCAAGGGGGTGCATTAGTGGCTCATTGAGGGCAAAGGAAGCCAATCTTGGTGGACAAGCTCAAGGAGACAAGCTTGTGGAAAAATTGGCCAAGGTGGCCCCTCCAACCTTATCTCTTCCCCATCTCTCTCCCTCACTTGCCGTCCACTCCTCCATCTCCCTCCTCTCTTGTTGTTCGAAGACCACCAGCAGCCAAGGAAGTCGCTGGAACAGCCACACCACCGCCGGACCATTTTCCTCCTCTCGTTTTCACTTCCGTCGGTTTCTTCTCCAGCTAACCTTTCGCCAAAGATCTAAGTTGAAAGTGGTCTTCTCGAACGAATTAGGCAACAATCCACCCATCGCCGCGAGCAACATATCCAGACCATTCCAAAGAGCCCAACCTCGCCCTGAACAGAGTTGCTGGCCATTTTGTATGGCCGCTGCAAGCTGCCGGTCTACTGCCCGCTTGCACTATTTCGCATTTTTCTCCCATTCCAGTCCTTCTTTTGTCCATCCCAACCTCCAACAAGATCCCAAAGAACCCCAGGAGCCGCCGGTTGCCAACCACCCACTCGCCGGAGCTCCGATCGGCCCGTTTTCGCCGTTGAAGCTGCTAGTTTCCTCTTTGCAGTCCAGCAAGCAGAAGTAGAAGCCGAACCAGCTCTGTTTCTCTCTTTTGCAGCTCAAAACAAAGGCAAAGTGCAGTGGGTTTCTAGTAGCTTCAAGGCCCGTTTTGAGGTGGTTCTGGGCCTTGAAAGTTTGGCCCGCTTTAGAGAAAGTCGGTCCCCGTTGCGTTCCCGACGTTTTGAACAGGATGGATCGTGAATCAAGTGAGTTTTACTCAATAAACCCCGCTTAATAGACTAATGATGCTTAGGGATTGATTAGATTTAATTAAGTGTGATTAGGTGGATAGATTAGAGTAGAGTAATTAAATTAGTGCCTTATCAATGCATGTTAGGTAGTTGGTACATGTAGTTAGCAAGTAGACACGCTCTATTATTTATTGAACGAATCTCGAAAATTTTTCGGGTCCATTTCAGCTCTCAATTAGGCATTACGGGCCTAAATTGGATTTATTGCATTTATTTAATATTTTCCATAAATATTTAATTAATTAATTATTTTTTAGAAATTAGGTGGGATAGCCGACGACCAGAATTTTATTCGAGTATGATGGTGTGATCCATTTATTTATTTGAGCGTTGAATTATGTTGAATTGAATTAATTATGATTTTAAGATTTTATTTTTAAATTAATTAATTTTGGTAATTAATGAGAAAATTACCGAGCGTCGGTTTACAGCGCCAAAAATATGTTATGGGCTATTGAAACTGGTAGGATATTTAAAAATGTGAAATTATTATATTTTGGCTAAAGCCGACTGTGTACCCACACACAATCATTTTCAACGGGTACTCTTAACTCGAGGAAAATAGACCAAGATAATGTGTTAATTGAGAAATTTATTTGAGGAGTGTAATGTTGTTGGCCGTGGGTGAATAATCATATGACATTATGGATTAGATCAAGAAAACTGCCAAAGTACAGTTATGTCCATTGGACTGTAGGTTACCACCTAATCTAGGTTGTGTTCGCTGAGCCGTAATTTAGCACTACCACCAAACTTGGAATCGATTGTGCACGTTGAGCCGTAATTCAGCATTACCACCGAATTTGGAATCAATTGTGCCCGTTGAGCCGTAATTCAGCGTTACCGCCAAAGTTTTAGTAGGCCGTGCCTGCTAAGCCGTAATTCAGCATTAACCGTGGAAGAATTAGTTAGCCGTGCCTGTTGAACTGTAATTCAGCATTACCGCCAAAGTTTTAGTAGGTCGTGCTTGTTGAGCCGTAATTCGGCGTTGGGGTTAAGTATTTGAGATGACCGTGTAGGCTGTGCTCGCTAAGCCGTAATTCAGCATTGAATTTGAGAAATTGAGATGAGCCGACCAAGAAAAGGGTCGAGATGGCATGTAATTGACTAGGTCGATTAATCAATGATTTGATCTAATGTTATGAATTGATTGAGTAATGTGATATAAGGCATCTGTAAAAAACGTTGATTTGTAGGATGGAACCGAGGCCAAGGTAAATCCTCTTACTCGTATTGTGCTTAGGCAGCCTTTAGGGCATATTGGCTTCTTAATCGGGTTTTAGAGGGTAGAACTTGCTGAGACGTTGTCTCACTGATTATTGTATAACCATTTTCAGGCCCCTAGTTGAAAGCGGTGGGAAACCCGAGGCCCGAAGTTCAGAAGGTGAAGCCTGGAAAATCGACGAGCATGCCTGACTAGCTAGTCCTAGGACATTTCTCTTTTGTTGAAAGCCGATTCCTTTTTGTAGGCTTCTGTGTATAAACTTGTGTGTTTATAAAAAGGTCTTTTATGAAAAATTGGTCCTACTTTCCTATCCCATTGTTTTATTGTCTGGGGATTTCATATGCTTCCGCATGTGTATATTAAATGAATAGGTCGGCGATGCGTCTTGGGACGTCGCTATTAATCGACCAAGGAGGGATAAGCACGTGCTCGGAGGATCGGGGTGTGACAAAATGACATTAAAAAATAATTTTGAAAAATAAAAGTATTTAATTTTGAATAATGATAAATTTTGGTCATTTGTAGAAGATCATAAATTTATTTAAATAAGTTGTGTGGCATCCTAAAATCTTATAACAATCTCTAAATGTACTACGACCCATGAATAGGTAATGGAAGCGCCATCGGACTATATTATAGTCATTAGACCAATGGATTACAATTAAACAAGGCCGAGCATTGAATGGACTATTGCTTTGTTGGAGATGTATCATATGCTCTTGAGAGACTGAGGTTGTACTATAAGATGGGTTGATAAGAAATTTTTGGCCATGTACTCTACAAATTGAACTATCCTTGTGTATTGTTGTAATATCTATGGCCGTGCAAATCTTGATGATTATGTAATTATAAATGGAGATTAAGGTGAGATAATTAAAGGAGTAGATGTGGGCTGATTTCTTAAGGCCCAAAAACCGCCCAAACTGGCCCACGTTTCCTCTTGGTTCGGTCGACTAAGGCCTAGCCAATTTGCATGAAATTTGACAAGTGGTAGAGGGACTTCATGAGGTGTCACCACCCCTTGCTTCACCGGAAATCCTCCATGCAAAATCTCATGATTACTAGCTAATCATGAGAATAAAAGAAAAAGAGAAGGGGGCGGAGCAACCGAGGGAGAGAGTGATCGAGAAAAAGAGAGTGACCGAGAAAGAGAGAGAGAGAAACAGAGAGAAAAGGGAGAGAGTGAGACTAAGAGAGAGAGTTCGAGCGGGCGAGCAAGTGAGAGAGGAGGGGAGGAAGGAGACCAGCCCTGCCGTGCGTGCGCCTGCTGCCGCCGTCGACGCCGCCTAGCTTTGCTGTTGATCAAGCTGCGCCCGAAGTCCTCAAGTCGCCGTTTTGCTTGCTGCGTTTAAGGCAAGTGAAGTCCATTGATCTACACGATGCTTGTTGTGGTTGTGTGCGAAGTGTAATAGATATTGGATGTGCTGGATGTTGGAATTTCGAAAAGTATAGGAGTAGTTCTTCAAGCTAGTAAACTGTTTCATGGAAAAACAGCTTGACCCTTGGCGATTCCGTGAATTTTATACAATTATCCAGTTGAAATTTGACTTTGTGTCCTTGATGAAAGTTGTAGATGACATCTTGAGGAGTAACATAATAAAATCTGGGGAGAAATGATCAAGTATTGGTCGGTGAAACGATTTTTCTTTGAAAGAGTTAAATCTGGAAATTGTTACGGAGATTTAGGGAGAGTTATGGTGATTATAGCTCTTGATCTATCATGAATACGACTTCGAGTTCTTCACAAAAATTTTACCTCTAGGTTTTATCTATAATATATCAAAATTTCAGAATTTTCTGAGTTTATTTAGTGGTTATACCGAATTTTTTATTAAAACTGTGCAATAGTGATGTTTGAAGTTTTATGGCTGTGATGCATGGACCATTGCGATTCATATGAAGTTTTCTTGACTTGGTGTTCTTCATAAAACCTTTTTCTCTAGATCTCATTTATAACATGTTAAATGTTTAGAATTTATTAAGATCATTTACTAATTAAAAGAGTGCATTCTGTTTTATCCGAAAATTGTTTTATTTTCAAGAACAAATGAATTGCTCTATGAGTTGTGATGCCTTGGGTCTTCATTTATACAATGGATGTGGTGACATTTAGCATATCATATGACATCAAGAAAAATGAGATTGATGAGACTTTGTAAACTCATGGAAACTTATGATCAGATTGCATCAAAGGTTATTTTTCAAAGTGAGCCATATATATATTTTGTGATGTTGATGATACCATTGGACGGTTAAGTCAACGATGCCTCAGGAGTTTCGAGATGCCCAGAGGTGTGTGCCGGATGCCCGGAGGTGTGTGCCAGATGCCCGGAGGTGTGTGCCGGAGGCCTCGTGATGCCAGTTGGGGTGCGAGATGCCCGGAGGTGTGTGCTGGAGGTCTCGCGATGCCAGGTTGGGTGTGAGAGCTATGAGGGATGCAAATATTGGTCCCTGGGAAAAATGAGATCCTTTTTGAAAATCAAAATGGGAAATGAATCATGCGCATGTGTGTGCATATGGCATGGGACATACATTGTCTATGTATTTGAGTTGGTACTATTTGGCATTGAAAACGTGGTCATTAAGGCATTGAATGGATCTCATGGAGGTATATGCATGATTGCATGGATGATATGTGCATTTCACACGAAATCTTGGTTGTCTTGCTTGTTGCATTGTGTAGTTTGCTGGATCTTTTACTGCTGAGTGGCTGTACTCACCCCTTTTGGGGACTAACATTTCAGACTAGGAGATATGTCTTTGTCGCCAGTCACCCCCGGTACTTTCTATGGCATATTGACCGACGTCGAGGTTGAGTGTACGGAGCATCATCACCCCGAGATACGGGGGTTAGTTTTTGTTCGTGTGCGGGTTCTGGTTTTGTACGACGTTGGATCACCCGCCGGCCCTATCATTCAGGAGTTCTTGTCTGTGCATGTCTGCCGTGACGGGATTATGCTGGGGATGCTGCTGTTGCCGTCGATTGATAGACTAGGTTGAGTGTGACTGAGCACGATGGAGGGAGGATGAAGCTCTTTGGACCGCCGACACTGGATGATGGACCGTTGTACATGACTGTTGTGGAGTCGGGTAATTTTGGTTATAGCCGAGCTTAGAAAAGCCTTGGCCTTTTGATGTACTGACTCATGATGTCCATCGAGTTATGTAAATAGAAGTGGTTCGGCTCTAACTTATATAAGATGTGTAGTTGGTGTGCACTGCATTGCATTGTTTGGTATGGGATAGGGAGATTTTGAATATGCTTCCGTTATATGAACTGCGCTGGGACCGATTTAAATGATATAAACCCCCAGGACTTATGGACCCACTACAATTCTATGGTATCGAGTCATGCTTTGCCAGGTCAAGTGAAAGGTAAATGAACTGTGGCGACCTTTGCGGTTCGAGGGCCGTTTCGCGGTGCCACAAGTTGATTCTAAATTCTTATTAATCATTAGTTTCATTAATAAATTTTGTTAAAGTTAAAAACACATTTCCAAACATGGATACACATTACCTATGAATATGTTTTTCGAATTTTCAATGAATTGACTTATTAATATTATTAGTGTAAATTCATTGTAAGCTCTTTTTTTAATTAATTAATTATTTATGAATTTGAATCAAATTAATTAAAAATAAAAATATTCATTTAATATACAACGTGTCCCAACGTGTCGGAATTCTCTATTTTTGAGAAATGACATGTCGACGTGTCGTGTCGTGTTATGTCGCGTGTTCGTGCTACTTAGCCAAGAACCCAATCCTTCATTCAATGGCAAAGCATATAGAGATTCGACACTATTTCATAAGAGATCTTGTCCAAAATGGGGAGATTATGATTCAGTTCATTGACTCGAAGAATTAGTTGGCAGACATATTTACAAAGCCTCTGGAGAAAAATCTATTTGAGTCTATTCGCACCAGATTAAATATTTTATCTCCTACAAGTTAAAGTTTGAAGTTGGTTAGATTCAAACTATCCAAAAATTACTTATGTAAGTTAATATCCTTTCAATCCCAATAACTTTATTTTAGTATGAAAATTCGAACAGGTACGTTGATATTTGAAACATTACTTCCTTTATATACCGTCAAGTACTTTTCTTCATTTTCATCTTCTCAAACCCTAGAATACAGACTCTCTACTCTCTCATTTTTATTCTCAAGTTTGTTTTGCAAGTTTTCATCTTTTTCACTTGAACTTGTTCGAGAAATCCTCCATGACTACGAAGATGTCTTTTCAAAGAAAGCCGTCTCAGATCGTAAGCAGTGGACCATAGAATATGCCTGAGGGCCCGACACATTTTGATCTAACCGAAGAAGAGTCTCCATAACACTCTCCACAGTGTGCTAAACAGAATCCTCCGCGCAAATCAGTGGAAGAGGAAGTTGAGGAAGACGTAGAACCTCTCAGAACCTTGAAACCCCAGATTCTTGATAAGCTTTACTCTCATTTCAAACAGGTTGATACTCTTATGACTTTTATCGATGAATTTCTAAGAGAAAGAGGATATAAGAATGAGACTCTGTTCTTTCGAGCGATGGTGTCATGCCCCGATCCTCTGAGTGTATGCCCATCCCTCGGTGGTTGATTAAATAGCGACGTCTCAGGACACATCGCTGACCCATTCTTTTTAATGCACATGCGAAAACAATTAAAATAAATTCCTAGACAACAATAAGATGTGATAGAAAAGTAGGACCACCAATTATCAAAATCAAACCACACCTTTTTACATATTAGACTAATTCATATACATTACTAGCCAATATTTACAAAGTCTACAAAAAGGTCGACTCTCCAAAACAAGTTGTCCTATGATCAGCTAGTCTGACTCGTTCGCTAATTCAGTAGAGTCCATACGGCCAGCGTGAGATAGCAGGTCCTCCACTGCGCCATCCGGAGGGTCAATTGGATCCTCATCTCAAGCAGCCTCAATCACTACAGAGAGGACATCGAAAGACCTAAGGGGACCTAGCCTAATACCATAGGGATTGGTACGGAAACATACTTTGAATCGATTAGGTATTTCCTGACATGGAACCTCTTCGATCGAGACCGTGGTTACAACTAGGTTGTAAACCTAAAAACCTCTGGGATCAGGAAAACTAGAAACTCAATCTGTAATCCTCACGGGATGAACATGCAGTTTGGGGGGGAATCTCCATCCAAGAACCTGAAAGGTTATCCCACACTGGGGTGAGATGACGTCTTAGCAAATTCAACCCTCTAAGACCCGACAAGGAAGAAAATACATCCTGAGGGCTGACTAAGCACAACCATGAGTCGGAGGTCTTACCTTTGCCTCTGTTCCTTCCTATAAGTCAGTATAGTCGACATTTTCAACCAATCATTTCAGCACATCAAAACAAATCGAATCATCGATCAATCGACTCAATCGATTACATGTCATTTAGACAATTTTCCGGTCATCTCAATCAATACTATCTATAAAGACCGATCATAATCGGGACTACTCTTTCGAAGCCGATAATAAATAGTATAGCTCACCAGAAACTGCTGCAATATATAATATAGCTCACCAAAAGCTGCCGCATATAATATAGCTCGCTAGAAGCTACCGCAATATATAAAATAGCTCGTCAGAAGCTACCGCAATATATAAAATAGTTCGCCAGAAGCTGCCACAAATATAGATTCTGATCATCTGATCAAATCACCGTTTTTATGATTCTCGATAAAAATAATCGTGTGTGGGTACACGATCGGCTTTAGCCAAAATATAATATTTTCTCACTTGAAAATCCCACTAATTTCAACAGTCTACAAATTCATTTTTGGCATTGTAAACCGACGCCTGGTAATTTCCCAATTAATTACAGAAATTAAATAAATTTAGGAATAAATCCCTAAAATACAAATCACACAAAATATGCACAAATTAGAACTCAATTAAATAAACGGATCACACCATTACAATCAGCATAAAATTCCGGTCACTGGCTATCCCGGTCTAATTTTCGAAAAATAAATAATTACGAAAATTAATTATTAAATGCAAATAAATAGAACTTAGAACCGTAAAGCCTAATTTAAAGCCAAGACAAATTTGGAAAATTTTCGAATCACTCTAGATAAATACTAGAACTTGTCTAGGCCCTAACTACACTACTCTAACCACCTAACATGCAATAATAATCAATTAAATTGCTAATCTACTCGAACTATCCATCTAATCCATATTTAACATAAACTAATCATCCCTTAAACGTCATTAACTTACTAAGCAAGGATTAGTGAGTTAAACTCACCTGATTAACGATCAGCTCGGATCAAAACGACGAGGATGTGGCGAGGAATGACAACCTCTAAAGTGAGACCGCCAAGCGGGGCCAGGACAAGCCCGAAAATGGCCTCGCAAAGCTCATAATTGAGCTGAATGGGTTGCTTCGGTTCAGCCTATACTGATTCGGGGTTGACGGTTGGACACGGGGCTGTAGTTAAGCTAAGATGCGAAACTAGTGGCTGCAATCTGAAGAGATGCAGGTTGATGAGCTAGGCCAAACACCCAGCCAAGCACGGTTGGGATTGTGGGCCGTTTGGACACGGAAAGGTGAGGTCGACGTCAGGGCTTCGACAGACGGCTGATTTGGTGGGGTACACGGATGCATTGCTGGCATGGACCTTGAGGGGAAGTAGAATCAACAAAGTTTGGTGAGGGCAACGTAGGCGTAGGTGCACCGAAATTGAAAGAAAACCAAAAGAAGGTAGAGGAGTCGTCGAGACTAGCTGGGCCAGAAGGAAAACCGAAAGAGACAAGGGGGTCATCGAGGCCAGCGGGGCTAGAGAGAAGACCAAAGAAAGAACAAAAACACAAATTAAAAGATAAGAATGCAAAGGTGGTTGGCTGAGAGGGAGAAAGGAAAAAGAAAATATACAATAGAGAGAGAGAGAGAGAGACGTGGTCGAATTGGATGGGCAAAGGGGCCCACAAGTCAACGATCAAGAACGATGGAAGACCATCTGCATGGAACCGTTGACTAAAGGAGAAATGTTCGTGGGAGAGAAAGAAAGAAGGGGTGATCAACGAGGGAAAAGGGGAAGGAATGCACGCGATAGGGAAAACATGTACAGGAATGAGAGGCCAAAAGTGGAAGGGGAGAATAAGAATAAAACATCCTATTTTTATCCACAATCGATCTCACAAAGTCCCATGTAAGATGCTTGGTCCTCACTTGCTTCCTTGCACCATAATTCTCCCAAAATAATGAGTCTTGGGTAGCAAAATGGCTATTCCTTTCAATTCCGAATTTTACTTGCTTTTTCCCGAAATCCAATTTCTGAACAAATTTCTCCAATCGAGGTCTGATTTGTTGAGGAAAAAGCCCACAAAAACTTCCTTTCACCAAGCAGCTCGCACTGAGCCTAAAAATCTCTTCAAATTGATCAATCCGAATTTCCGTTTGTATTCCGAATCGTTCAAATCGATTTTCCGTAAAAGTCCCGAACTCGCCGGAAATTCCTTGAAAGATGAGTTGACGTTCCTAAAATGACTCATGACATGACAGAACTTTCCATTTCCGAAATTGAATTCAAATTCGCAGTTAATTTCAATCAGACGTGATTTTAGCGTGATTTAGCCTATTGGGTAGCTTTTAGGAATTTTTGGTGTAATTGACCCGTGGTCGATTTTTTTCGAGCCACACTTACCTCTTTGACACATTGGCGACTCTTGATGGTCATTAAAATCTCAAGATTTCAAATACGAACACAAGGTACTCAAAACGACAGAAAATTGGTTTAGTGTCGATCGACGAGAATTTTGCAATTAGGTGGAATCACCCACACTTTGATCACACATCTCAGTCAAATCGACCTATCTCTAGTTTCTGATCGATTTTGACAATATCGTAATAACCCTTATAGTCTAACACGGTCGAGCGATCGATTTCTGGTCAAATTCTCAAGTCTATTGCGTTAAAATTCATTAACGGCTTCACCAGATAGGCCAGTTATTTCATGAGTGGCCATCTCAGAGAAAAACACTATAGGTGTATCGATGAAAGGCGCAACTTATTCAATCGAAATTAGAACCTGAAAATCAGGATGTCACAACTCTTCCCCTCTTATAAAAATTTTGTCCTCAAAATTTAAACATTTACCAATCCTTAAACAAAAAGGTGGGGGGTTATCATCGTCTCATTGAGCCTTCACTTTCCTCGGTTGCTTCTTCAGTTCCATGGTGTTGTTAGACCACTTTGACCAAGGGGGCCATCTTAGTACACAGGATCTAATCCTTCTAGTTTACAATCTGAACTGGGCTTTTCACGTATGACACTCTGTCGTCCACGTCTAATTCTTGAAAATTCAGCATGTAGGTCGGGTCAGGCTCATATGTCCTCAACGTCAACACGTGAAAGACGTTATGCACTCGTGCCTACTTCGATGGCAATGCAAGATGATATGTTAGGATCATGATTCTCTCTTTAGAATCTCAAAGGGACCTACGTACCTCAGTTTCAACTTTCCCTCCTTGCTGAAGTGCAAGGTATCCCTCATTGGTGACACTTTCATAAATATGTAATCACCAATTTAAAACTAGGTCTTCAATGCTTAACAAGACGACTTCTGATGACTCTAAGTGGTCTTTAACCCGTCACTGATATTTACAACTACAATCATCGACTGCTGAACTGACTCCAGGCCTATGATCTTTCTTCATCTAACTTCCTTCCCATAACTGAAGTTCTGCCACTCTGTTATGCGAAGCTTCAATAGGAATCATCTAAAAGCTCTGCTGAAACTGGGAACCTCTGATCTAGAGTTGATATAGATTCTTCACTGGCACTCCCTGTAGACAAACTATCTGGCTCACATATACTTCTGCGTGTCTGTCCAAATCAAGATCCTTTCATACTACAATGAAGTGAGCCGTCTTTGTTAGTTTGCCGACCACTATTCAAATGGAATCATTACCTCTCTAATTTCTTGACAAGCCCGTCACAAGGTCCATCGTGACATTTCCACTCCCACTTTGGAATCTCGAGTGATTGTAAAAGTCCTCCCGGCTTGCATTACTGAATTTCCACTTACTAGCACATCTGACACTTGCAACTTGTTTGGTGATATCTATCTTTATAGCAGTCTACCAATTGGGCTGATGCCGATTCTGACCTACTTTGTACTGTCTGGTTGAATACTGCAACTACTATAGTGAATTCCTACTCTTCCTTGAGTGCTACATCATCCGGTACACCCAATCATTCTCGGAACTTCAGTGTTCCGCCTTTTAGAAATTTGAAAGTCAGCTTTTCTTTTATCAGTGTTTCTTGTAGGATCTTCTAAATCTTTAGGTTTGTCAACTGCAGTGCCTTGATTCTAATCTGAGCATCCAGCTCAATTCTGAGGGTGGCTATAAGATTTGGAAGGTAGCTTACCTCAAATTTGCAAACCGAATCTCGAGCTTTCACGAGTAAGGTTCATTCCTTGTCTACCATCAGCGCAACTGAAGACTCCTGACTCAGTGCATCTACGACTCAAATAGTCTGTCCAAGGTGATACAAGATATCACAATCACAGTCCTTCTGAAGTTCTAATTCACTACGCTGTCTCATATTCAACCCTTTCTAAGAGAATAAATACTTGAGACTTTTGATGGTTAGTGAAGATTTGGAATCTTTATCCACACAAATGATGTCTCCAATTCTTCAAAGTGAAAATGATTACTGCGAGTTCTAAGTCATGCACCGGGTAATTCTGCTCATGAGGCCTACCTGACGGGAGGCGTATGCAACATCTCTTCTATGTTGCATCAACATGCAACCTAATCCTCTAAACGATGCATCACTATAGATCTCGTGTCCTCCAAGGCTAGATTGAATGGTCAACACAGGTGTGGTAGTTAGCTTCTACTTAAGCTCTTGGAAACTATGCTCGCACGTGTTTACCCACACGAGTTTTCTTCTTTCTTCAAAAGTCTAGTCCATGACGACACTGATGCTGAAAATCCTTCCACAAACCTTCTGTAGTAACCTGTCCAACCCATATGGCTTCTGATCTCTCATACCGTTGTCGGTCTTGGTCCACCGATAACTGCTTCGATCTTGGTCGGGTCCACGGAGATTCCTTCGCTTGAGGTCACGTAACCTATGAACGTTACATGAGTCAACCAACACTCACATTTGCTAAACTTAGCATACAATCCATGAATCCTTAGGGTTTGAAGTACCATTTTCAGATGACCCCCGTGTTCTTCAGCACTCCTCAAATACACCAGAATATCATTAAAAGACACGATCACAACTGATTTAGATATTCTTTGGACACTCTTTGTAACATATCACAATTCATCGATCCTCTAGAGTGGATACTTGTTATTGATTGTCACCTGATTGAGTTCACGATAGTCGATACACAAAAACAACGAACCATCTTTCTTTTTCACAAACGAAACTGGTGCTCCCCAAAGTAATGCACTAGGACGTATAAATCCCTTATTCAACAATTCCTGCATCTGCACCTTCAGTTCTTTCAATTCAGACAACGATAACTTGTAAGAAGCCTCAGAAAAAGGCTCTGTCTCGATACTAACCCGATTGCGAATTCTATCTCTTTCTTTGATGACGGGCTTGACAATTCCTATGGAAACACATCTAGAAATTCTTGGACTACTGAGGTGTCCTCAATCTTTAGTTCTTCAATCTGTCTTATCTATGACAATCACTAAGTAACATTGGCAAACCCCGTCTAACAAATGGGTTGCCTTCAAGCGACGAGATTAAGGAAATCGAGGGTCCTTCTTGACTCCTAATAAACTCAACACTTCCACATGCTAACAAAATAAACTGAGTTACTTCACGACATCAACTCATTATTATAAGATGTTCTTTGAGCCAAACTTTTTTACACATGACATCAAAATTACACATCAGCTAACCAGTCAAGTACAACTCTAGTCGGTGATTCTCCTACAACCTTAACACCACGAACTGAAATTCCACAAACTCAATCCAAAACTCTGCTACGCTACTCTGATAAAATCACCCCAAAAACATTCTTCCTCAGATTGGTGCATGGTCCTATTCAATCCTGTCCCTTTTTTCCATCATAATGGCATCTTATCTGCAGTAACAGTGTTTGTGCTCGGTTGGACTCACACTGATAGTGCCTCACCTGATGGCCGTGCTGGCCACATCTATAGCACATTCCCGTTATACCAAGACACTGGATTGATCTAAGCTTCTTTCTATAAACTCGGTACATAGCTGGTGAGTCCTCTATCTCTTGTCGGTTAACAACATGCACTCCTTCTTGCATTGGAGACCTGTTTCAAATAGCCCACTGTGCGTTGTGCGGCGCATTCCCTTTGATTTGACCTATCAATGGCGACGGCAAAAGCTGCTACGGTTCTATCTGCCTGCATGGATAATTTCTAGCCAGGTGGCCCTATTGACCACATTCAAAAGAAGCACCCGCCTTAAAGAGGCATGGGGCTAATCCATGTCGCCTTCCGTAGAAGTGACACACAACATTCTGACTCTGTGTTGACTTTTTGATTATAATCCTTCGATTAGGATGAATAGGGTGCTTTCCTTTGGTTATCAGCTTCTTCCCAGACCGATTTACATCTTTGTCTGAACTGAACCTCGACTCGGACACAACGGCTCGCTCCAAATCACATCTCCATGCTAGACCTTAACAGGTGTGGCAACGACATGGTTACGCCACTGGCAGTGGTAGTAACAGCAGTAACAGCGGTGGCTCGGTCTTGAGCTTACTGACCTAACAATATCCAAGGTTCACTAGCGCCTGAATGATCTCGTCGAACCTAGGATTGCTTGGTGCTGCTACACTAGTACCGACCTGCAGCGGTACTCTTACACTCGCGCTGGCTTGAGCCAGCGCTCTGCCACAACTACCTCGGGTACCGATCCTTATCGGCGTTCCACCACGAGTACAGAGGCTACTGCCCTCTTACTAGGAGTCCTCAGCTTTTGATCACTCATACCACAGGATCTTTATGGAAACCTGTTTTCTAATTCCAATACCATATTAGAATTTGAGTGACCCACACAAACAAGCTACCAATAAGTTATTAACCACATGCACCAGCATGAAATAAAGGTCATTCCTACTAACTATCCCATGACTTATTGCACCTTATCACTCTAAACACAAACCTTGCTATGATACCACTTAAACGGGGATGTCACGCCTTGCTCCTCCGAGCGCGTGCCCATTCCTCGGTGGTCGATTAAATAGCGACATCCCAGGATGCATCGCCGACCCATTCTTTGTAATGCATATGCGGAAACAATTAAAATAAATCCCCAAACAACAATAAGATGAGATAGAAAAGCAGAATTGCCAATTATCAACACCAAACTACACCTTTTTACATATCAGACTAATTCATATACATTACTAGTTGATATTTACAAAGTCTACAAAAAGGTCGACTCTCCAAAACAAGCTGTCCTACAATCAACTAGTCCGACTCGTTAGCTGATTCGGCAGAGTCCACAGGGCCAGGGCGAGATGGCGGGTCCTCCACTGTGCCATCCGGAGGGTCAACTGGATCCTCGTCTTGAATAGCCTCAATCACTACAGAGGGGACATCGAAAGGCTTGAGGGGACCTAGCCTAATACCATAGGGATTGGTATGGAACCATGCTCTAAATCGATTAGGTATTTCCTGATGTGGAACTTTTTCGATCTAGACCGTGGTTACAACTAGGTCATAAACCCAAAAACCTCCAAGATCGGGAAAACTGGAAACTCGCTCTATAATCCTCACGGGACGACCATGCAGTAGGGAATCTCCATCCAAGAACCTAAAAGGTTATCCCATAACGGTGTGAGACGACATCTCAACAAGTTCAACCCTCTAAGACCCGACTAGGAAGAAAATACGCCATGAGGGCTGCCTAAGCACAACCCTGAGTCGGAGGTCTTACCTTTGGCTCTGTTCCTTCCTGCAAGTCAGTATAATTGACATTTTCAACCAATCATTTCAAAACATCAAAACAGATCGAATCATCGATCAATTGACTTAGTCGATTACATGTCATTGAGACCATTCCCCGGTCCTTTCAATCAATACTATCTATAAAGTCCGATCATAATCAAGACTGTTCATTCTAAGCCGATAATAAATAGTATAGCTCACCAAAAGCTGCTGCAATATATAAAATAGCTCGCCAGAAGCTGCCGCAAATATAGATTCTGATCATCTAATTAAATCACCATTTTATTCTTCCTGATAAAAATAATCGTGTGTAGGTACACGGTCGGCCTTAGCCAAAATATAATATTTTCTCACTAGAAAATCCCACTAATTTCAACATTCCACAAATTCATTTTTGGCGTTGTAAACTGTGGCACCCCCCGACACGGCCCCCAATCCGATAGGGTCACCACAGTTCGCTTACCTTTCACTTGTCCTAATAACATGTCACTCTGATACCATTTAATTATAGTGGGTCCATATGTTCTGGAGGTTTATATTATCTTAATCAGTCCCAATGCAGTTCGTATAACGGAAGCATACTTGACATCTCCCTAACCCGTACTCAAGCTAAATAATATAATGCAATGCACACCAACTACACATTTCATACATGCCGGACAACTCTTATTTACATAACTAAGATGGACATCACGAGTCGGTACAACAAAAGGCCATGGCTTTAACTAAGCTCGGCTATAACCCAAAAGTACCCGACCCCACATAAGATATGTACATCAATCCATCATCCAATGTCGGCTATCCAAAAAGTGTCATCCTCTACTAGTCACACGCGCAATCACAACCAGCCTGGTGCATCGGCCGGTGGCGATGGCAGCATCCCCATCATCATCCCGTCGCGTCGAACATGCACGGACAGGAACTCCTGGACTACAGGGCCATTAGGTAGACCCACATCATACATAACTAAAACTCGAACTCGGATAAACACCAGTCCACGAACACCAACACAGGGGTGCTCCGAGCACTCGACCTCAACATCGGACGGTAAGTCATAAAAAGTACCACATGTGACCGGTAATAGAGGCATCTCTCAATCTAACATGTTAGTCCCCAAAGAGGTAAGTACAACCACTCAGCAGTAAAAGATCCACCAACCCACAAAATGCAACAAACAAGACAACCAAGATTTCATGTGAGATGCACATACCATCCATGCAATCATACATATGTCTCCATGAGATCCATTCAAAACCTTAATGATCACATTTCCAATGCCAAGCAATACCAATTCAAGTTCATGGACAATTATATCCCATGCCATATGCACACACCCATGCGCATGATTCAATTCCCAATTTTAATTTTCAAAAGGATCTCATTTTTTCTTCCAGGGACCAATGTTTGCATCCCTCATATCGCTCGCACCCAACTTGGCATCACGAGGAACCTCCGGCACACACCTCCGGGCATCTCGAAATCCCGAGGACATCCGGCACACACCTCCGGGCATCCAGCACATACCTCCGGGCATCCCGACGGTATCATCAACATCTCAATGTATATTCACATATATATCTCACTTTCAACATAGCATTTGATGCAATAATGTCAAAGGTTTAAATCAACTTTTTGATATCACATGATATGATAAACGTCATCACATATGCTGTATAAATAACAACCCAAGATATCACATCTCATAGAGCAATTCATTTATTCTTGAAAATAAAACAAATTTTCGGATAAAACAGAATACACTTCTTCAATTAAAATTCTGGAAAAATTAGTAAATGATCTTAATAAATTCTGAAAGTTTAACATGTCATAAACGAGATCTAGAGAAAAATATTTCATGAGAACACCATGTCAAAAGAGCTTCGTACGAGTGGCTACAGTCCATGCATCACAGGCTTAAAATTTCAATATCACCATTGCACAGTTTTATTCACAAATTCGGTATAAACCCTAAACAACTCAGAAAATTCTGATATTTTGATATGTTATAGAAAAAACCTAGAGGTAAAAGTTTCGTGAGGAACTCGAAGTCAGATTCATGATAGATCAAAATCTATAATCACCATAACTCTTCCTAACCCTCAGTAACGGTTTCCAGATTTAACACTTTCAAAGAAAAATCATTTCACCGACCAATACTTGTCCGTTTCTTCTCAAATTTTAGTATGTTGCTCCTCAAGATATGATCTACACCTTTCATCAAGAAAACGAAATCAAATTTTAACTGGATAGTTTTATAAAATTCACGGAATCAGCAGAGGTCATGCTGTGTTTCCATAAAACAGTTTACCAATCCTAAAGAACTACTCCTACTAGTTCGAAACTTCAACATCCAGCATCAAATTTATGCATCCTCAAGTCTATTTACACTTCACACAACCACAGCAAGCAAAATGTAGGCTAACGGACTTTACTTGCCTTAAGTTCAACGAAATCAAGCAAGCAAATGGCGACTCGGGGACTTTGGGCGCGGCTCGATTGACGGAGAAGCTAGGCGACGTCGACGGTGGCTGTTGGTGCATGCACGGCAGGGCTGGTCTCCTTCCTCCCTCGCCGAAGCACCCTCACTCCCGCTCGAACTCTCCTCTCTTTCTCTCGGATTCTCTCTCGCTCGCCCGCTCAGTCTCCCTCTCTCTCCCGAACACTCTCTCTCTCTCTCGGTTGCTGCCTCGTCCATTCCGCCCCTCTCTCTCTCTTTTTCTTCCTTTCACCCTCATGATTAGCTAGTAATCATGAGGTTTTGCATGGCATTGGATACTTGGCTTCAAAGGAAGGACATGTGGCTTCTTCCATGGGACAAATGGAGAGGGTGGTGTGGGGCTGCTCCATCCGGTTTCTCCTCCTTCGGTCGACAGCCCTTTGGGCTTCTTGGGCCGGGCCTTGGTCGGCCGAACGGTGGGGGGTTGTGGGCTGGTTTTGGGCCTTAAGAAATCAGTCCACACCTTTTCCTAATAATCCACCTTAATCCCCACTTATATTTACTTAATTACAATTATTCATATGGCCTTAAAATTCTACAATATTAATCGATGGTAATCCAACTTATAGAGCACATGGCCATGAATAGAAAATTTCTCATCAATTCATCTTTTAGCACAACCTAGATCATTCATGAGCATATGCTATATTCCCAATCAAAACAATAGTCCATTCAATGCTCAGCCTTGTTTAATTGAAATCTGTTGGTCTAATGACTATAACATAGTCCGATGGCACTTCATCACCTATTCATGGGTTGCAGTGTATCTAGGGATTGTTATGAAATTTTAGGATGCCACATAGACCAACTTCCGGTAATTTCCTAATTAATTACGGAAATTAAATAAATTTAGGAATAAATCCTTAAAATACAAATCACACAAAATCTGCACAAATTAGAACTCAATTAAATAAACGGATCACACCACTGCAATCAGCATAAAATTCCGATCACTAGCTATCCCGGTCTATTTTTCAGAAAATAATTAATTAATTAATTAATTACGGAAATTAATTATTAAATGCAAATAAATAGAACTTAGGCCCATAAAGCCTAATTGAAAGCCGAGATAGATCCAGAAAATTTCCGAATCACTATAGATAAATACTAGAGCTTGTCTAAGCGCTACTCTAACTATCCACCTAATACATTCTTAACCTAAACTAATTAGCCCTTAAACGTCATTAACTTACTAAGTAAGGATTAATGAGTTAAACTCACCTAATTAACGATCCACTTGGATCAAAACAATGGGGATGTGGCGAGGAACAACAACCTTCAAAGCGGGATTGCCAAGCGGGGTCGGGACGGGCCCGAAAATGGCCTCGCAAAGCTCACAATTGAGTTGAATGGGCTGCTTCGGTTCAGCCCTATACTGATTCGGGTTTGACGGTTGGACATGGGGTTGTGGTTGGGCTAAGATGTGAAACTAGTGGTTGCAATCCGGAGAGATGCGGGCTGATGAGCTCGGGGATGCCGAGTGGCTGCGCTGGGCCGAACACCCAGCCAAATGCTGTTGGGATGATCATGGGCCGTTCGGACACGGAGAGGCGGGGTCGACGTCAGGGCTTTGACGGATGGCTGATTCGGTGGGGTATATGGATGCGTTGCTGGCATGGACGCTTGAGGGGAAGTAGAATCAACGAAGTCTGGTGGGGGCAACGCAGGCGCAGGTCCACCGAAATTGAAAGAAAAACAAAAGAAGGTGGAGGAGCCGTCGAGACTAGTTGAGCCAGAAGGAAAACTGAAAAAGATAAAGGGGTCGTTGAGGCCAGCGGGGCTAGAGAGAAGACCAAAGAAAGAACAAAAACATAGATTAAAAGATAAGAATGCAAAGGTGGTCGGTTGAGAGGGAGAAAAGAAAAAGAAAATATACGAGAGAGAGAGAGAGAGAGAGAGAGAGACGTGGCCGAATTGGATGGGCAAAGGGGCCCGCAAGTGAACGATCAAGAACGATAGAAGACCATCTGCTTGGAACTGTCAACTGAAGGAGAAATGTTCGTGGGAGAGAAAGAAAGAGGGGGTGACCGACGAGGGAAAAAGGGAAGGAACGGACGTGACAGGGAAAACATGTGCAAGAATGAGAGGCCAAAAGTGGAAGGGGAGAATACGAATAAAACATCCTACTTTTATCCATAATTGATCTCACAAAGTCCCATGTAAGATGCTTTGTCACACCCCGAACCTCGAGCGCGCGTGCATCCCTCGATGGTTGATAGAAAGCGACGTCCCCGGAGTCATCGCCGGCCCCTTTCAATTTTATTGCACATGCGGAAGCGAATTACTAATCCCCTAACCTCAACAAACATGGGATCAAAAAACAAGACAACAATTTTCAAATCAAAATACACATTCATAAACACCGCAAGCTTATACAAAAGGTCTATCTCAAAAAGATCTATTGAGCCACCTATGCTCCTGACCCTTCTACTTCAAGCTCAGGGTTCTTCACACTAGGGACCTAAAAATGGTTATTCAATAACCAGTGAGATATAAATCTCCGCGAGTCCTCCCTTAAGCCCCCGATTAGAACACCAACTCAACTCAGGGTATCTCCTCAAAACCACCCCACAAACGAACAAACAACGAACAATCAATAGTCGGTTCGCATGCAACTTTACTCGGTATGCCATATCCTGCACGTTATAATTCAGCATGATACACGTAATGCACATGGCCGTTAGGTGATGCGTTTCATCAATCACACACGAGTCGCATCAAAAGTGATCTCACTTGGCCATTGCCACACCCTGTGCGTTGTCGATTCATGCGTGCATGCCATAAACAATGTGCTTAACTCATGCATGACCGGAATCATTAATGCAATGATTCTCATGCGTTCTTGCACATTAATGCTCCACTCATTGCGCATCAATTGATCACACGGGTATCGATTATAAGATAAAATCATTATGACACGTCCCATACCGTGCTACATAATTTTATCTCATAATAAGGCCCAACCATCTCAACTCTCACGCATGTCTAGTTACTAATGATCTACCGACCATAGCTAACTTTCCAATGGGTGCTCATCCACCTCAACACTCAAGTGTGCTCTAGATAATAATGACCTCCCGGCCATGGCTAACTTCCCAGTCAGCGCTCATCCGACTCTCGCCGAGCTACCGATAAAAAGATCAGGCTTCGTCCCACCCCGTCAGGCACGGCTACGTCTTGAACTCCCATTCAGATGGTTTCCCAGAAAGAGACATCGGTCCAGAGTCTACTGCAACCAGCTTTCGACTCCCGTTGGGTATCGCCCCCAAACTCCTGTTTGGTGGCATTCCAATTTGATCACGCGAGCACACCACTACAATACCCTTTTTCTCATAATAACGGTCCACTTCTAAGGTCTCTTGGACAATCCATTTTCCCTTCTTTGTGGAAAACATACAATTCATGCAGATGTTTATGCAATAACACATCCAATCACTTCATAGAATCAACACATATCAATCTTAGACACTTTTTGCATTCTGGATGAACAGTGCCTCGTTAATAGTGTACGTGAACAATACTTGGTGAAAGTGCACGTGAATAGTAATTTGCGAATAGTGTCCCGTGAATAGTAAATTTCCATAATTTAACAAAACATAAATTAAATTCAGAAATCATTAAAAGAATAATTAACTTAAGGAAATCAATCAATTAAACTAAACATGCTTAATTAACCACATAAGCATCATTAAGCTAATAAAGTAAAATTAAGATACTAATCTTAGCCATTAATCTAACCACCTATCTTAGGACTAATATAACTTAATTAAATCACCTAAACTAGAATTAACACTAATTAAACTAACCCAAAGCAAGTTTAGGCTTTAATCAAAGGATTAGGAGCTAAACTCACCCGTTAAATAAGCTGGAGACACCGACGCGGTGGCGATGATGGAGGAGACACTTCGGGACCGCTATCATGATGATCCAAGGCGGTCCCAATCTCAACACAGCAACCACAGCTCGAATTCCCTCTGAAATTCTGGAAAATAGCATTGCCGAAGAAGAAAACAAGTTGAACGGCTTGGCTGGAGCTTCGACGAGGGGGCTTGGCTGGCAACCGGCGGCTCCCGGGGGTCTTGGGGGTCTTGCAGGTGGATGGAACGAGCAAAGGAATGGTCGGAATGGGAGAAACCAAGCTAAAAATGCAAAACAGGCGAACTAGGCGGGCTCCGGCCAGTATCGCGTGCGGCGGCATCCGGCGGCCGGACAGGACGGCCGGCGGATCGTTCCGACGAGCGGCAAGGTGCTCCTGTATGGGTTGGGTGTCCTCGACATAGTGGTGGGTGGAGCGTGGGCTGATTGGCATAGGAAGATAACTTTTAACTCAAGTTTTTGACGAAAGGTCAGCTGGAGCAGAACAGTTTCAGGCAGTCAGACTACCGCTGGCTTTTGGCCGACCGGTGAGTCAAACGGCGGCTCTGATCGGCGAATGGCGAATTCCTTCTACAGAGTCTGGATCTCCTGAAGACAATGGTGGGTGGAATGAAAGCTGATTCATCCGAGAAGCCAACAATCAACTCAGCTCTTTGGAGGAGGGTCTACTGGAATAGAAACAGGAAGAGAGGGAGAACGAGGGGGAGAGAGCTCCGTCGAGGGAGAGCCGAATGAGGGGAGAGAAAGAGTGATGTGAGAGATGTCAAGGCCTCATCAAAGCCATTGAAAGCTTGCCTCAAGTCCCCATGCATGACATCATCATCTTCTCTCTCTTCTTTAGCCTTTTTCTCCATACAACTATGGGCAAAATGGTCATTTCACCTTGCACAAATTACACATTTGACCTTGGGCTGAAATTGGTGGATGGGCCTAAGAATTTGGCTTGGCCATGAGTAGGAATGGGCTTGCGAATTGATTGGGCTCAAATGGGCTTAAGGTTAGACCATAGGCTTGAAAGATGAATAGTGGATTTGGACCCAATGGGCTCACTTGCTTGCTTTGGGCCCATCATGGTGCTTGTCCCACCTTGGGGCTAAGCCTCACATTGGCTTGGCTCGGCCGACTTCCTCATGGACTCACTTCCTCGGTTCGAAAATCCCTTTTTCCAATTGTTCGGCTTAACTGGCTCTGTGGACTGTCGCTGTAGCTTCATCCAAAGTCCATCCCGGACGCTCTCGATAATTCAAAGTCCGATCGATAGTTCTCATGCCATGTAAATTTCGCCTAATGCCATTTTGGGTACAACTCAGACTGACGAGCGGCTTCGAGGATTCCCACGTAATCGACTCGTGTCAAACCACGTTCAAGACATCTTGACACATGGACGTCCTTGACTACATAAAATTACGGAGGACAATCAAAGAACACGATTACTGAGGATCGACATAGGGTCGTTCGTGGATTCAATAACAGTTAACGGAATCACCTATCGTTCCATTATGTTCCGTCTACGAATCGACTTCTAGTCGTCCTTAGAATCGGCCTGCTTATCTATAGGATTGTCCTCACGCAAGTCTCACGTCAAGTCGTTTTCCTAGGTCGTGTCCTTTAGTCGTACGAGTTCCATCCTCATTAGCCTTTCCCCTTAAGGTCAGTATCTCAGGAGTGATCAATTCCGAGTGAGATCAACCAACAATGCATTGACGAAATTCACATTCATTCATCCCTCAGAGGACTCGAATTTCAGGATGTCACAACTCTTCCCCTCTTATAAAAATTTCGTTCTCGAAATTTAAACCATTCAGATTCTTCTTGAAAATGGTGGGGGCATTGTTGTCTCAACGATTCGCTTTCCCAAGTCTTTCGTTCCACCTCAAACTGCTATCCAACACTTTCAGTACTACCAAATCATTTCCCAACTCGCTCAAATCATTCTTGGTTCCAAAAGGCTAAGCACTTGACCATTTTTGCAAAAACAAAAGTTGCAAAAATTTGGTTTTTTTTTTTCTACTAGGCGGCTAACTGTCGTGGCAGGGATTCGAACCCCCGTTTCGGACCAACAGCTTCACACCCGCATACCACTCGGCTAAAGGCGCCGATGGTGCCCAAAATTGCTTTCTTTTTCCATTTAAGGCCAAAATCCTTATTTGATCCCAAATCTCGACAAATTCCATTATATAAACAGTTTCAGCTTTCCTTTCTTAACAAATCGAGATGTCCCTATCATAGGCGACACCCAAGGAAAACATGCTTCCCTATTTGAAATTTCAAAGGTCTTCGATGCTTATATGTGTAGTTTTTTTGGCGGCTTTGAGCGGTCTTTAACCTATCACTGATAACGGCAACTGAATTCATTGATTGCTGAATTAACTCTAGGTCTGTAACCTTCTGCACTCTAACTTCATCCCAACAAACTAGAGTTCTGAATTCTCTGATATACCACGCTTAAAATGGTGCCATCTGAGCGATTTACTGATAACTACTACAGTGTGCTTCTGACAAGATCTCTTCCTCATACTCCATATCGTCGGGTACACATAATCATCCACAAAATTTTTAATGTTCCGTCCTCAATAGCTTACAAATCAGCCTTTCTCTTTTCTGTATCTCCCTACAGAATCTTCTGAATCTCTGAATCTATCAACTATAATGTCTTAATTCTTAGTTGTACTTCCGGTTCAATTATGAAGATGGCCATAAGACTTGAAAAGTGGCCTACCTCAGATTTGAAACCGAATCTCCAGCTTCCTCGAGTAAAATCCACTCCTGAGTTACCATCTGCGCAATTGATCACTATCGATTCAGCGCACTTGTAACTTCACTAGCTTTTTCGGGGTGATACAGGAGGTTACAATCACAGCCCTTAAGATGTTCCATCCGACGACACTGTCTCTGGTTTAATTCTTTCTCAATCCTCAACTGATGATAACCCATACTCAGGTCAACCTACGAGAAGATCAAAGCTCCCTGTAACTAATCAAACAGATCATCAATTCTTGGCAACCGATACTTGTTCTTGATTGTCACCCAGTTGGGTTGTCGATAGTTGATGTAAAGGCACAACGACCCATCTTTCCTCTCATAAACCGAACTGGTGCTCCCCCAAGGTGATGCACTAGGATGTATAAATGCTTTATCCAATAATTTCTGCATTTGCACCATTAGTTCTTTCAAAGTTCCATGCACGAGTCGAGTCGAGTTCATACTTTCTCAGATGACCTTGATGGCGTCAACTGACTTCTTGGTAATCCCATCACAAGACCCATCGTGATGTGTTTCCTCTTCCACTCGGGAAACTCTAAAGGTTATAAAAGTCTTCCAGAACCAGCTGAAATTGTTAGCACTGGTGCGGTAGTCAGCTTCTGCTTAAACTCTTACAAACTACGCTCGCACCTATCTGTCCCTACAGACTTCTCTGTCTTCTTCAACAATCTAGTCAAAGGTATAGCTATTGTTGAAAACCTTCCCACACACTTGTCTATAAAACCTGTTAACCCAAAAAAAAAAATTTTGATTTCTATTACTGTCGTCGATCTTGACCAATTGATCATGGCTTCAATTTTGGTCGGGCTCACGAAAATCTAGTCCATGTCCTTGTAAGGTCTGAAACACTGCCCTTAAATGTCTTTCATACTCCTCTGTACCTCTAGAGTACACCCAGATGTCGTCGATAAACACTATTACGACTCGGTCTTCCTTTCTAGGAGTAAACCGGATGATTCCTCAAGAAACGTGTCAGAAAACTTCTGTACCACGGCGATGTTTTCCACTTTCGGTTCCTCAATTGTCATATCCACTACAGTTGCCAAATAACATTGGCAACCCACATCCAATAACCGAGTTGTCTTATATGACGACATTAAACAAACGAAGGTCCTTTTTGATTTTTCAACAAATTTGAAACTTTCACACGCTAACAGAACAAACTGGATTACTGCATAACGACAATTCATTACAACAAGATGCTCTTTGAGCCAATATTTTCTATTTACAATCTCAAAGTTAAACATAAGCAAAAACAACCAGGTACCACTCTAACCAGTGATTCTCCTTTTCACAACTTCATTTCAACAAATTGAAATTCTACAATTCATTACAACAAGGTGTCATTCTGATAAAATTATCCCAAAAATATTTTCCCCTGATCGGTACATGGTTTGGTTCATTCCTGTCCTTTTCGCATCCTAGTGGCATCTTGTCTGTGGTGCATTTCCTCTGTTCTGTCCCATTGGTGGCGGTAGTTGAAGCTGCTGTGGTCCCATCTGCTTGCTCGAACAATCCTTCACTTGGTGACCGTGCTGGTTACATCCGTAGCATGCTCTCAATAAACCCGGACACTGAGTTAGTCCATGCTTCCTCTTACAAATTTGGCATCTGCCATTCGAGTTAGGTGCCGGCTTTCCGATCCTACCCTTTCGATTGGGACGAATAGGATACTCTCCTCTAGTCATCAGCCTCTTCCCAAACCTATTACCATCCTAGTTAGATCCGAACTGTGACCTAGATGCAACGGCTCATTCATTCTGGTCTCTCTTTATCATCTGGGCTCATTTATATAGGTTGTTGTAGTTCCTTAAGTTGAGTGATATCAGGGGACTCCTCAGTTTTGGTCTGAGTCCATCTCTGAATCTTCTAGCTCGATATACTGGATTCTAGACCAATTCGGGGGCATACTGCGACAGTTCAGCGAACTTCACTTCGTACTGATCAACTGTCATTGTACCTTTGTGAAGGCGTTGAAATTCTACCATTTTCAGTTCTCTGGCCGTCTCAGAAAAGTATTTGTTGTTGAAGACCTCAACAAAGGCGTTCCACTTCGGAACCACTCATTCAGGAAATACCATTCCTCTGGTGGCTCTCCACCATGTGCCTGCAATCCCTTTCAATTGGTAGACTATGAGAACGACCATCTCCACCTCAGTGCACATCAGTAGTTCAAAGGCATTCTCCATCTCTTGAATCCATAGGGCTGCAACTTTGGGATCTCCTGCTCCCGTGAACTTCGGTGGATTCAGCTTTAGAAACTGTCCCACCAACTTAAGCATAGGCCTCACGGCAACCACGTTCCCTAGTGGAACCTCAGCAGGTGCGGTAGCGGCGGTAGCAGCATTAACAGCGGCAGTAGCAGTGGCAGTAGCAAAAGCAGTAATGGCGACGACTTGATTTTGGGTTTCCTGCTCCATCCGATTTCCCATCGTCTCTAGCGCTTTCATGATCCTGTCCATTCTCGGATCACCAAGGGCTGCTACCCAAGCACCAACTGGTGGCGATGCTACTCTAATAGCGTTGGCCTCAGCCTGCGCTCCTCCTCAGGTACCGACCCTAGTCGGTGTC
Source organism: Eucalyptus microcorys (assembly GCA_014182515.1). NCBI lineage: Eukaryota > Viridiplantae > Streptophyta > Magnoliopsida > Myrtales > Myrtaceae > Eucalyptus > Eucalyptus microcorys. The sequence continues at coordinate 1,732,991 of CM024570.1, read as the reverse complement.
CTTCCCAGACCGACTGACGCAACAGTCCTCTTCCGAGGAGTCCTCAAATCCAGATCACTCATTCTACAGGATCTCTACAGAACCTGCTTTCCAATTCCTCACCGAATTAGGAAAACTGACTGACCCACACCAAACAAACTACCAATCAACTAGCCAATCACAGGCGTCTGCATAAGGAAAAAGCCTTTCCTACTCACTATCCCAAAACCCATCTCACCTTATCACTCCAAATACAGACCTTGCTCAGATACCACTAAATGGGGATGTCACGCCTGAACCTCGAGCACGCGCACATCCCTTGGTGATCGATAGAAAACAACGTCCTAGGACATATTGTTGACCCATTTCAATTTTATTGCATGTGCAGAAGCGAATTACTAATCCCCTGACCTCAACAAACATGGGATAGAAAAGCATGACAACAATTTCCAAATCAAAATACACATTCAAAAACACCGCAAACTTATACAAAAGGTCTATCTCAAAAAGATCTACTGAGCCACCTATACTCCTAACCCTTCTGCTTCAAGCTTCGGGTTCTTCACAATAGGGACATGAAAATGGTTATTCAATAATTTGTGAGATATAAATCTTAGCGAGTCATCCCCTAAGCCCCCGATTAGAACACCAACTTAACTCAGGATATCTCCTCAAAACCACCCCACAAACGAACAAACAACCAACAATCAACAGTCGATTCACATGCAATCTTACCCGGTATGCCATACCCTGCACATTATAATTCAGCGCGATACACACAATGCACATGGCCATTAGGTGATGCATTTCATCAATCACACACAAGTCGCATCAAAAGCGGTATCACTTGGCCATTGCCACACCCTGCGCGTTGTCGATTCATGTGTGCGTGCCATAAACAATGTGCTTAACTCACGCATGACCGGAATCAACAATGCAATGATTCTCATGTGTTCTTGCACATTAGTGCACCACTCATTACGCATCAATCGATCACACGAGTCTCGATTATGAGGTAAAATCGTTATGACACGTCCCATACCGTGCCACGCAATTTTATCTCATAATAAGGCCCAACCATCTTAACTCTCACGCGTGTTCCAGTTACTAATGACCTATCGGCCATAGCTAGCTTTCCAATTGGTGCTCATCCACCTCAACACTCATATGTGCTCCAGATAATAATGACCTCCCAGCCATTGCTAACTTCCCAGTTAGCGCTCATCCGACTCCCGCCGGGCTACCGATAAAAAGATCGGGCTTTGTCCCGCCCCATCGAGCACGACTAAGTCTCGAACTCTCGTTCAGATGGTTTCCCAAAAAGGGACATCGGTCTAGAGTCTACTACAACCGGCTTCCGACTCTCGTCGGGTATCGCCCCTAAACTCCCGTTCGGTGGCGTTCCAATTGGATCACGCGAGCACACCACTACAATCCCCCTTTTCTCATAACAACGGTCTACTTTTAAGGTCCTTCGGACAATCCATTTTCCCTTCTTTGTGGAAAACATACAATTCTTGCAGATGTTTATCCAATAACACATCCAATCACTTCATAGAATCAACGCACATGAATCTTAGACACTTTTCGCATTCTGGATGAATAGTGTGCGTGAACAGTACTCATGAACAGTGCACGTGAACAGTAATTTGTGAATAGTGTCGCGTGGACAGTAAATTCCAGAATTTAATAAAGCATAAATTAAATTTAGAAATCATTAAAACAATAATTAAATTAAGGAAATCAATCAATTAAACTAAACATGCTTAATTAACCACATAAGCATCATTAAGCTAAACTAATCTTAGCCATTAATCTAACCACCTATCTTAGGACTAATATAACTTAATTAAATCACCTAAACTAGAATTAACACTAATTAAACTAACCCAAAACAAGTTTAGGCTCTAATCAAAGGATTAGGAGCTAAACTCACCCGTTAAACGGGCTGGATACACCGACGCGGCAGCGACGATGGAGGCGATGCTCCGGGACCTCTACCATGATGATCCAAGGTGGTCCCAAGCTCAACACAGCAACCATAGCTTGAATTCCCTCTGAAATTCTGGAAAACAGCACTGCCAAAGAAGAAAACAAGTTGAACGGCTTGGCCGGAGCTCCGGCGAGGGGGGTTGGCCGGCAACCGGCGACTCCCGGGGCTCTTGGGGGTCTTGCAGGTGGATGGAATGGGCAAAGAAATAGTCGGAATGGGAGAAACCAAGCTGAAAACGTGAAACAGGCAAACTAGGCGGGCTTCATGTGGTATCGCGTGCGGCGGCTTTCGGCGACCAGATGGGACGGTTGGCGGATCGTTCTGGTGAGCGGCAAAGTGCTCTTGTATAGGTTAGGTGTCCTCGACACGGTGGTGGGTGGAGTGTGGGCTGATTGGCATGGGAAGATAACGAGTTTTTGACGAAATGTTAGCTAGAGTAGAACAGTTCCAGGCGGTTGGACTGCCGCTGGCTTCTGGCTGGCCGGCGAGTCAAATGGCGGCTTCGATCGGTGAACGGCGAAGTCGTCCTGCACGGTCTGGATCTCTTGAAGACAATGGTGGGTGGTACAAAGGATGATTCGTCCGGGAAGCCAACAATCAACTCAGCTCTTTAAAGTAGGGTTTGCTGGAACAGAAATAGGAAGAGAGGGAGAACGAGGGAGAGAGAGCTCCGTTGAGGGAGATCTGAATGAGGGGAGAGAGAGAGTGATGTGAGAGATGTCAAGGCCTCATCAAAGCCATTGAAGGCTTGCTTCAAGTCCCCGCGCATGACATCATCATCTTCTTTCTCTTATCTAGCCTTTTTCTCCTTACAACTAGGGGCAAAATGGTCATTTCACCTTGCACAAATTACGCATTTGACCTTGGGCTGAAATTGGTGGATGGGCCTAAGAATTGGGCTTGGCCATGAATAGGAATGGGCTTGGGAATTGATTGGGCTCAAATGGGCTTAAGGTTGGACCATGGGCTTGAAAGATGAATAGTGGATTTGGGCCCAATGGGCTCACTTGCTTACTTTGGGCCCATCATGGTGGCTATCACACCTTGGGCCTAAGGCCCACACTGGCTTAGCCCGGCCCACTTCCTTATGGGCTTACTTTCTCGATCCGAAAATCCCTTTTCCAATTGCTCGACTTAACTGGCTCTGTTGACTATGGCTATAGCTTCATCCAAAGTCCGTCCCGGACGCTTCCGATAATTTGAAGTCCAATCGATAGTTCTCATGCCATGTAAATTTCGCCTAATGCCATTTTGGGTACAACTCAAACTGACAAACGGCTCCGAGGATTCCCGCGTAATCGACTTGTGTCAAACCACGTTCAAGACATCTCGACGCATGGACGTCCTTTACTACATGAAATTTCGGAGGATCGATTGTTATTTCAAAGTACACAATTACTGAGGATCGACATGGGGTCGTTCGTGGATTCGATAATAGTAAACAGAATCACGCGTCGTTCCATTATGTTCTATCTGCGAATCAACTTCTAGTTGTCCTTAGAATCGGCCTGCCTATCTACAGGATCGTCCTCACGCAAGTCTCACGGTCAAGTCATTTTCCCAGGTCGAGTCCTTTAGTCGTACGAGTTCTGTCCTCATTAGCCTTTCCCCTCAAGGTCAGTATCTCAGGAGTGATCAATTCCGAGTGAGATCAACCAATAATGCATTGACGAAATTCACATTCATTCATCCCTTAGAGGACTCGAATTTTAGGATGTCACATGCTTTGTCCTCACTTGCTTACTTGCACCATAATTCTCCAAAAATAACGAGTTTGGGGTAGCAAAAATGGCCATTCCTATCAATTCCAAATTTTACTTCCTTTTTCCCAAAATCCGATTTCTGAACAAACTTCTCCGATCGAGGTGCGATTTGTTAAGGAAAAGCCCACGAAAACTTCCTTTCACCAAGCAGCCCACACAAAAGGCCAAAAATCTCTTCAAATTGGCCAATCCGAATTTTCATTCATTTTCCGAATCATCCAAATCGATTTTCTATAAAAATCCCGAACTCGCCAAAATTACTCGAAAGATGAGTCGATGTCCCTAAAATGACTCGTGACATGACAGTACTTTCCATTTCCGAAATCAAATTTAAATTCGCGGTTAATTTCAATCAGATGCGATTTTAGCATGACCTAGCCTACTAGGTAGCTTTTAGGAATTTTTGGTGTAATTGACCCGTGGTCGATTTTTTTTGAGCCACATGTACCTCTTCAACACATTGACGACTCTCGGTGGTTGTGAAAATCTTGAGGTATTAAATATAGACACAGGGTACCCAAAATGACAGAAAATCGGTTTAGTGTCGATCAACGAGAATTTTGCAATCAGGTGAAATCACCAACACTTTGATCACACATTTTAGTCATTTCAACCTATCTCCGATCTCTGATCGATTTTGACAATGCCGTAATAACCCTTGCAGACTAACACAGTTGAGCGATCGATTTATGGTCGAATTCTCAAGTCTATTTCGTTAAAATTCCTTAACAGCATTACCAGATAGCCTAGTTATCTCATGAGTGGCCATCTCGAAGAAAAACACTATAGGCGCGTCAATGAAAGGCCCAACTTTTCCAATCAAAATTAGAACCTGAAGATGAGGATATTACAGATGGAAATATTAGGAATAACGCCTGAAGGAACGGTAGATAGAGTGTTTCTTAACTTTCCTGTTGATCCTCACTTTAGTTCTTTCAATCACCCTGAAAGCAAAGACGATGATGAGAGGATGTTTTCGAACTTCTAGCCGAAAATGGGCATTGCTGCTGAAGTGCTTGATGATGGAACAAGTTTCTTTCACTCTAAAGATCACAAATGGGTTTACACCCAATTGCTGAAAAGATGGGTGATGAACCCTTGATTGGTCGATTTTGATTTTCCAGACTTGATCAAGGTGAACCTGAGGGAGAAATTTACTCTCCTTAAACTGGAAAACTTTTGTTTTGAAACTGCTATTACATATCCTGAGTTGACTGCAAGTTTCTATTCGAACCTGTCTTTTCTTGACCCGAATAGATTTCAATTCACTGTGCATGATAAAAGCTACATGGTGGATGTTGACATGTTGGTTGACATTATTCGAGTGGAAAGGAGTGGTTTCCAACCAATAAATGTCTCGGTTGGACAAGCGACAAGATTTCTTGTTAGGGATAGACTTCCTGAAGGAGGCATCACTTATTCCATAATATCAGCCTCGAATATTTTGCTGCACAAAGTTGTGATCAATTGCATTTGACCAAAGGCGACTTCAAAGATAGATGTTTCTCGATTTGAAGCCAAACTGATGTTTGCTATCAGTAATGGAATGAAGTTCTCTCTCCCTCATACAATCCTGATGAATATGTGTACAGGAATGTTGTGAAGGATAAGGGACAGCTCCCTTACTCAGCGTTGGTCACACAACTGTTCAAACATTTTCAAATTCAGTTTCCAGCCTCTCTTTGTGCTAGAACTATTGCTCCTATGGTTATAGGATTGAAGATGGTGTCTAAGATGAGGTTGAAAGAACTAAACAAGGCCATAGAGCGCTTGAAGGAAGAGACCCCCAGCAAAACCAAACAAGACTCTACTGCAAAAAGAAGGAAAGGCAAGGAAATTATGCGTGAACCTGCCAAGAAGAGAAGATCTCTTATCTTGTAGGACGAAGAGGATAAGGATGATCTTACTATCTCTACCTTTACCTTAAAGAATCTTCAGAGTTTTGTCAGTTTTGAGCAGCAACAAAACAAAGAAGAAAGAGAAAAAGGAGAACCTGAGCAAAGAAAAGGAGGAAGAGAATACAGAGAAGGAACGTAGGGAAGAGAAGAAGCAAGAAGAGGAGTCGGAGAAGCAGGAAGAGAAGTTGAAGAAGAAGAGGGTCAAGATGACTCCCATGAACCAACATATGCAATATCCTTATTTGAGGATTCAGAAAAGACAAGGAGTGGACTTGTAGGAGCTCGAACCGAAAAGGAACATCACTCTCGATCTGAAATCGAGAAGACTCAAGGAGGAGAAATCCCTTCTCCACCTGTAGGCACCAAAATAGGGGGAGTTTGTGTGGACATAAAGACTTCTTCTCAGCACTTTGCGAGTGATGATATCAGTCGATCTCCTGCCGATCCAAAAGAGGTGTATGCCTTTATTTTCCTGAATTTGAAGTTCCCTCATCTATCAACACTCCACAAACTCATCGTGCTGAGGCTAATGCACAAATAGAAACCACTGCAGACTTTCAAAGGCTGCTAGAGCTCTTTCTGGAGTTAAAAGCACAGTAATATGGAATGGAGTATGATATCCATAAGCTTCACTCTGCTTAGCAATCTACTTCAGATTCTCTCCATGAGAAGGTACACACTCTTAATCTTCAAGTTCAAGCTTTACAGCAGTAAGTTAAAGAGACTGCCAAGGTTGAAGATGTTGAGAAGCTGAAGGAGATAGTGTGAAAGCTGGAGGAGACAGTTCAGTCAATGGGGGATTTCCAGCTCGTTCAAATTCCAAAACAAACCTGATTTCATTTGTCTTTTATCTATTTTTGACTTTCTCCACTTTTTGCTACTAACAAAAAGGGGGAGAACGTGCATATTTGACTTACTCGAACTTTTGTTAAACTTTTACTTGAACTTTTGTTGAACTTTTACTTGAATTTTTGTTCTGTTATACTATTTGACCTTTGCAGGCAACTTACTTTTGTAGTAATGATTATGGATGGATAGTTGTTTAAGTCTTGATATTTGTCTTATATTTTCAAGATTAACATGTTTTTTGTGGTTGCAGAATCGATGCTATCCAAATCCTAATCAACTTATTTTTATAAGACATCATGTATTTCTTAAGAGTTGTTTTGCAGGTCAAAAGTTCATAAATCTGCAGGAAAGTTTTGTTACCATAAAAAAGAGAGATTGTTGGAGAAAACACCTTTAATGTTTTGAAGTTGACAAAACTTATCCAAAGTCTAGTTTGATGACTTTCAGACTTTAGTGTCAAAGTCTGATGACTGCCAAACTTTAGTGTTAAAGTCTGCCCACACTGACAAATTCCAGACTGAATATCACTAAAGAATGAAGACTTATCCAGACGCAAGATTATCTTTATTTCTTCAAATGTTCAGTTCGTATGGTTTATGGATGGCTTTCTGGTTGAATATAGCACCTACATGATTGGGTATCTTTAATGGAATCAATTTTGATATTCCAATTTTTTGGAAGGCAAGTAAACTTGGAAAGAATCTACTTATGAAAATCAAGATCCTGATTGTATGGGTGAACATGATTGACGGGCTTTCATCACAATCATCAAACGGCTCAAGATCTCCTTAATTGATTCTGTCCAACGGGTTGATTGGAGGAATTCCTTTGGAAAATGCCAACAGTCGAGAAGGCATGAAGGAGTATTTAAAGGAGATGTCTCTAGTCATTCGATAAGTGCGTGAAATAAAAATTTTAAAGACTGAAGTTTCCTAGTTCCTTGCTATTTCATTCACTGAGCTAAAATTTGTACTCAAAAGAGAGAAAGACTTATAGTGTGACTTCGTGAAAGAGAAGCAGACTCTTCATTGTGAAGTCGAGGTCATCAAGGTTGTAAAAATCTCTTTTGATCCTTAGTGAAATCTAGCCAGTAAGCTGTCAGTGTGGGAGAGTGGACGTAGGCTTGATCTAAGCCGAACCATTATAAACTCTGTGCTCTTATTCTCTTCCCTAAGCTTCTTTATTTTGTTTGTAGTTTCATCTAATTGCTAAAGTCTGAATTCGTTCAAAGTCTGACATTTTCTAAAAGCAAATACTTCTACTGAACTTTGCAAAAATATTTCTTAACACCTATTCACCCCTCTCTAGGTGTTGTTACTAGCCCTTTCAATTTTATTATCCCTTACTTGTGAGTGCAAGGATTTGCGTAGTAATATCCGAGCTCTAGCCTCCCGAAGAACTCAATACGAAATGGAGAACCTAACACTAGAGTGGCAACTAAGGAGCTTTATTTTTGCCTCGTGCCAACAATTTGGCTTTTAACTGTTTTTCTTCACAATTCAGTTAATCTGTAGATATCTTTTCCTTTTCTGCATGGAATGTATATATGCCTCGGTATATCTTCTCGACTTCGTAATGTGCATATACCGATTGACTAGGTCCCTTGCTTATCTTTGACTCTTTTCAAAACATCCCCCGAGCTAATCTAGTCCCCAAACTTATATATAAAATGGTCATCTCTCCACAAGTTTGAATCACGAATGGGCCCTAGTTAACAGCTTCATCCTTCGGATTTAATTAATCAAATTCAGTAGCTGACCTTATCTTACCATCGTCTAAACGTCTCCTCGTACAGCACTCTAACTGATAAGGTCAACGAATCTCACTGCAAGGGCAACTCCCATCAACAGCCATAATCCTTTCAAACAATCAATCTTCCTAAGGCGTGAACCAATCGATAAAACCCACTTGCACCATGTAATTAAATCTTTTATATTTCCAAAGATTTGATGATCTCATAGACCATCATTACCCTCTGGATTCTTCGGTTTCCTTTGCGATCCCCGAGACTTCAATAACTTCCTCCCACCATGCATCAATGCACGTCCTTCTAGTCTCCCGATTAACCTGGTCGTGCTTGCCCCCATTGTCCATAATCTTTCCAACTGTCGTAGTTTTCAGCTACAAATACCCCTCTCCTTTGGATTCATTCATCGTCCCAAATCATCTTTTATCTTTCCTCTAAAGATGGCTGTGCCCCAAGTGATAAACTTGGTTCACATATTCTCAATCGAGGCCATCGAAGAATGTAAGCAACTCTATGAGTTGCTCTCGGGAGGCCTGGCTTTTGTAGCCTGGGATGAGGAATAAGAACCCACTGTGAGGAAGCTTTTGCTGGACATGGACATTGCCCTAGTCGAGGATTCCGAGCTTCACCGCTAGTACGACACATTTGCCTCGTTTTCTCTGATGGTATGGAAGCTTATAAGCTTAACCTCGCCCAAATCCAGGAAAAAGCCATTCTAGAAGAGAGGGTTTCCTCTCTTGACTGTCGTGCTGAACTTGCCGGACAAACCATGAACTGGTACAACAAGGCACTTGCTTCAGTAGAGAATAAGGTGTCTCAACTCCACGAGCAACAAGCTCTGTTGGAAGGTAGGCTTGCTAGGGAGTAGGAGCGAATCACCACCGCGAGGTCCCGTCTCAATACCAAGCATATTGTTGGGTTTAACGAGCGGCTATTTGATTTGGGCCTTGAAATGACCATAATTAAAGACCTCGTTGCCGAGGTGAAGAATCGCTTGTCCTTGCAAGATGTGAAGATTGATACCCTAGAGAGAGAGAGGAACCGTCTCTTACCTATCGGATGCCCTCATCGGTGACCCATAGCAAGCAGGCCAATTCTCATATGGAGGGACACTTGAGGGACTTCTTGGTGGTGATCAATGCCCAGCTGGCGTTTATCCCCATCACCAACCTGTAGCCAGTGTTGCATCTTTGCCGCTTCTACAAGAGCCTGGCATATAATGTGTGTGTGGCCTTTTCTGCTTCGGTTGATCTAGGACTGGATGTAGATGTGCCCATGTGGGGTTGTGAATATCTCCCTTTTTTCTTGTTTTAGTTGTCGTAGTGTACTGTTCTGCCTTAATGAATAAAGGAGGTTCTCGAGCTTATGTTTGCTCTTCCTTCTCTCTCATTTCCCACATCATATGGTAGAACAACTTCAAATATTTTCCATTAATGGATCACGATAACTCTTCCCCTTCCAAACTTATTAATCAGTAGGCATTGCCGTTTAATACATCAACAATTTGAAAAGGCCCTTCCCATATGGGTGACCATTTGTCGAACATTTCGGTTTTTGTATGAAACGGGAGGATCGTCTCCCAAACCAAATCTCCTACTTAAATTTCACGTTCTTGCTATAAGCCCTCGCTATTAATTTCTTTTGGGCAATCTCATGATCCAGTGCTGCCGATCTTATCTCGGCAAGATCTCACCTTGAAGTCTTATCCTTAATGACTACACTGTGATCTCCAACAGCAAAATTGCCTCTTAGCTGTAAGTCAATAGGTACGGACTTTTCCCTAGTGTCGATAAAGTCACATCCCATTCTCTTGGGTTCTCCTTGAGATGCTTCTTTACCAGATTGATAATCACCTTGTTTGAAGCTTTGGCTTGCCCATTAGCTTGCGCATAGTATGGCGTTGAATGCACCATCTTTATCCCTCTTGAATCTATAAAATCGAGGACTTTGTTACCAGTGAAAAAGGTTCCTTGGTCAGCCGTTATAGTTTCAGGTATATTGAAACGATGTATGATGTGCTCTTCGATAAAATCCTTTACGACTTTTTGAGTTATGCTCTTATATGATACCGCCTCCACCCACTTGATGAGGTAATCGGTGGCCAAGACTATGAATGAATGTTTCTTACTTGATGGTGGGTATATCTTCCCGATAACATCTATTGCCCATCCTCTAAAGGGTCACGGTTTAACTATCGGCTTCAGCCAAGTGGAGGGACATGTTGTATTGGGTCGTGCATCTGGCAAGGTTTGCATCCTTTCACATAACTTATACAATCTTGAGTCACGGTGGGCCAAAAATAGCGATGGCGCCTCAATGGCCACTTCATTTTAATACCCACTTAATGAGCTCTACAAATTCCTTCATGAGCCTCAGCCATCACCAGCATTGCTTCCTCTTTATCTAAACACATCAATAGCATCTCCTCAATGGCATGGCGATACAGTTCCTCACCCAAGAGTGCATATTTTAGTGCTTGCCTTTTCAATCTTTTATCTCCAGACTAGGGTTTTTTAAATACTCTATTATTGGAACACACCAATCCCAGCTATTTTTCCTAGCTGAATCTTCAACAAGCATCACTTGTTGTGACATAGGCGGCAATGCCTTTACCTTGTTTGTTAAGTTATAACCTAACCTTCCGGAATGTGGTAGCTAGATGCCATTTGAGCAAGTTCATTGGTGTCACGCCCCAAACCTCGAGGACGTGCACAACCCTCGGCGGTCGATTAAATTGCGACGTTCCCAGGACGCGTCGCCGACCCATTCATTTTATACACATGCGGAAGCAAATTCATAAACATATACCTCGACAACAACAAACACAGGGATAGAAGAAATACATGCCAATGCCTTATATACCAACGACTATTTATATACACTAGGTCAAACCTACAAGCATATACACATAAGTCTAGTTCAAAAAGAACTATTGAGCCATCTAAGCTCCTGGTCCTGCTGTCTTGGGTTCCAAATCCTCACGGCACCATCAGGGATGTTGATGTCTAAAGGATCAACTACCTCCGCTTCATGCCCTTTAGCCCCGGGCCTCAAGTTCGCCGCGATATCATTCAATATATCGATATCCAGGATGAGGTGGAGTACCTCCTTATACTCGGTTTTGACGGCAGGCCCATCAAAACCCTCCAAAGGACCCTCTCGAACCCCGTTAGGCCCGTTATGGAATCATGATTTGAAGCGATGAGGTAACAAGTGAGGTAGGCCCTCATCAACCCAAATAGTGGTCACCACAAGCTCACAGGTCCAAGTGGTCTCAAGGATGGGGAGAAGGGTAACCTCCCGTGGACACCCAAAATGGACGTGATGGACCTCCATCTAAGGACCTGAAAATATTTAAACCACGACGGGGTGAGATAAATCTCAGCGAGTCTACACCCTAAACCCCGATTAGGACGAGAATTTACCTAAAGACAGCCTAAACAGGCATCACACACAAACTTACCTTGCCTCAGCACCTCTCTATACATTAGCTCATCACATAAATCATATGCATACATCATGCGTATTTCATAACAGGAACATATCAATTCATTCTCAAACAATTACAGGGGTCCCGATTATAAGATCAAATCGTTATGAAACGTCCAATTCAATGCCGCATAATTTTGTCCCATAATCAGGCACGACTATCTCAATCACTCAAGCGTGTCCTAGTTATTTACGATCCAACGGCCACGGCCAACTCAATAGTCGGTGGTCATCTGGCATAACCAAGCGTCATCCCGCTCCGTCGAGCACAGCAATGTTAACATCTAGACGGCATTCCAATAGGGAGTATCGGTCCAGCCTCTATTGCGACCGGCATTTTTTGTTAAGGGCATCTAAATTTAATTAGGCATCGTCCTGCATGAATGCATCAGAACGAGTTCCAATAATGACCACACGCACATCCATGCTCGGCCAAGAACATCATGCTTTGCACTCAAATACTTCCATTTCAAATAATGAACTCGGCCAATTTTCTTCGTATTAAAAATGAAAGGGCTAGTAAGAACACCTAGAGTGGGGTGAATAGGTGTAAATAAAATTTTCTCGCAAGACTGAATAGTAATAAATTGCATTTTAAAGATAATTGACTAAGAATGTAAACAGCTTTAAACAATTATTTAAAGCAACGAATAAAAGTAAGGAGTTAAGGAAAGGGAATTGGAACATAAGGTTTATAGTGCTTCGGCTTAGATCAAGCCTACGTCCACTCTTCCGCACTGACAACCCACTGGCTGGATTTCACTATGAATCAAAAGAGACTTTATAGTCTCACGTCCTTGACTTTTTAGTGTAGAACCTCTACTACACTCTTTCAAAGTCTTACAGGTGTTTGCTTTTTATTTTGAGTATAGCTTTTAGCTCGACAACTGAAGTAGCAAAGAACTAAGAAGCTTCAAACTTTAAAGTTTTTCTTTCACGCACACACTTGAACAACTTAAGAGTCTTCCTTATATACTCCTCCATGCCTCTACAACCGTTGGCGCTTTTCAAAGGAGTTTTTCCAATCTACCTGTTGGACATAATCAATTAAGGAGATCTCGAGTCATTTAAGGAATGTGATGATAGCCCATCAATCCCGATCACCCATATAATTAGGATCTTGGTTTCCATAAGTAGAACCTTCCAAGTTTGTTCACCCTTCAAAAGATCTTCATATCGGAGTGGATTCCAATAAGAATAATTGATCATAAGATGCTATATCCAGCCATAAGATCTTCCATGAACCAAACGAACCGAATCCTTAAAGATAAACCTTCATCTGGATAAGTCTTCACTCTTCAGTCTAGAATCTGTCAGTAAAGTCAGACTTTGAAATTAAAGTCTAGCAGTCTTCAGACTTTAAGAGTAGCGTCTGGTGTTCTTCAGACTAAACTATACGGAAGGTTTTGTCAGCTTCAAAATAATAAAGAGTTTTCTCCAACAATCTCACCATTTTTATGGTGACAAAACTTTCCTGCGGATTTGAAAATTTTTAACCTGCAAAACAACATTTAAACCAAACATGATATCTTATAAAATAACTATGTTAGTCTAGCAAGATAAAATAACTATATTTAAACCAAAAATAAGTTGATTAGGACTTGGATAGCATCGATTCTGCATCCACAGAAAACATGTTAGTCTAGCAAGATAAAATAACTATCCATCCATAATTAGTATCACAGGCTAAGTTACTGCAAGCCTCAAGGATTCAAATCAAGATAACAGTCAAAGGTCCAAAGTCAGAAGTCCAAAAATAAAAATACCAACCAAAAGGTCATCAAAATCAAACAAAAAAAAAAAACTTGAGAAATGTGCTCAAAAAGATAAATCTGCACAAATTTGCACAACTTCTCCCCCTTTTTGTCAATAGCAAAAAGATATAGGGATAAACGAGCAAAAAGGTTGAGTGAGAAGAGTTGTGTGAAAATCGAGGTTGTTTTGGAATTCGAACGAGCTGAAATTCTCCCATGGATTTGACTGTTTCCTTAAGCTTTCCAAGAGTCTCCTTTAGTTGCTGTAAATCTTCACCCTTCACAGTATCTTGAACTTGAGTCTTCAGGGCGAGTAGCTGTTCTTGCAGAGAAACTTAAGTAGTCAAGAAAGCTTTCTTTAGATCCTTTATCTCAAACTCCAAGCCATATTGATGTCTCCTTAAATCCAATAGAATATCCAGCAGTCTTGAAAAGTCTGCTGTTTGTTCTGGTGCAGCACTGGGTCCAGCCGAGTCAGTTGTAGGAGTCTTGAGATTGGAGAGTTCTTCAGCAATTCGTCCACCATGACTAGGAGTGGATGCCTCAATGTTTGCTTTAGGGTAAAGAGAGGCATACACATCCTCTGAATTTGCTACAGATCGACTAACATCACTAGAAGGTGATACTAGAGCAGGTGAAGAAATACCCTGTTTTTCAGCAGCTCCCCCTGTTTTTGTGCCTTCAGGTGGAGAAATTAATTATTCTTTCTGTTCAGCTTCAGCTTCAACATTTGAGTGATGTGTCCCTTTTCCTCTTTCTCCAGTAGTTCCACTCTTTGTCTTTTAAGAGTCACTTGACAAAGATACAGCCAAGGTTGGCTCAAAAGAGTCCTCTTGACTCTCTTCTTCTTCTTCTTCTTCTCTTCTTCCTTCCTCTGTTCTTCATTCTTCTTCCTTTGTTCTCATCTCTTCTCTTCCCTCATCTCTCTTCTCAGTCTCTTCTTCTTCTGCTGTCTCTCTTCCTTCTTGAAAGCTAACAAAACTCTGTAAATTCTTTAAAGCAAAGGCGGAGAGAGTAATGTCATCATCTTCTTCTTCATCCTCCAAGATGAGTGCTCTCCTCTTCTTGTTAGGTTCAGTCATTGGTTCATTGCCTTTCCACTTTGTTGTTGCAGAGTCTTGCTTTGCCTTGACAGGAGACTTCTCCTTCATGCTCTCTAAAGCCTTGCTGAGCTCCTTCAGATGCATCTTAGTGACCATCTTTAATCCAATCACCATTGGAGCAATGCTTTGCTTACATAAAGGAGTAGGAATATGAATGTTGAAGTTTCTGAAGAGTTTTATGATAAGAGCAGAGTAAGAGAGTTGTCCCTTGTCCTTCACTACTATCCTGTACATGTGCATGAGGATAGTGTGCGGCAGAGAGAACTTATAGCCAATTTTGATGGCGTACATCAGCTTTGCTTCTGAATGAGAAACATCAGTCTTTGACGTAGACTTGGGCCAGATGCAGTTGATCACGATCTTATGAAGCAAGATGTTGGAAGCATTCATTCTTGTGTAGGAAATTTTGCCTTCAGCAAACCTGTCCCGTACAAGTTCTAGTGTAGCGTGAGCAACTGATCCACTGATTGGTTGGAAACACCCTCTTTCCACCCCAATCAAGTCAGCCAAGGTGTCTACATCGACCATAAATTTCTTGTCCCTAACTGTAAAGGAAAATCTATTCGCATCTAAAAATGATAGATTTGAATAGAAGTAGGCTGTGAGTGTTGGATAGGTGACTGTTGTCTCAAAGCAAAATCGTTCCATTTGAAGGAGTGCAAACTTCTCCCTTAGATTTACATTCACCGAATCAAGAAAATCAAAATCAACACTTCTAGGATTCATAACCCCTCACTTCAGCAATTTTGAGTAGGTCTTCTTATGATCCTTAGAGCGGATGATACTTGCTCCCTCACCACGAACATTTGCAGCCACTCCCATCCTAGGTTGAAAATGTGTGAACATCCTTTCATCGTCGTCTTTTTCTTCAGGCTGATTGAAAGTACCAAAACATGGGTCACTCGAAAAGTTGGTAAATGTTCAATTAGTCAACCCTTTAGGCGCAATGCCCATCTTTCCATCTCATGCAGGAATAAGGTTTCATTCTTGCAGCCCCTCTCTCTCAGAAATTCATTGATTAAAGTCATTGCAGTACCACCTTCTTTCAACTTATAATAAAGTTTAAAAAGAACTTCAGGAGTCAGCGTTCTTACAGGTTCTACATCTTCCATAATTTCTTCTTCTAGTTGATTATGTGGAGAATCTTGTGTCCTGTATTGAGAAGACTTTGCTGCTGCTGCTGAGGAGAGTCATTTTCCTCGGTCAGATCGAAGTGTGTAGGACCCTCACGCATATGCTGTGGTTCCCTGCTAGTGATTCTAGAAGACTTTCTTGAAGACATAGTCACCTTCGGGTAAAATTCTCGAACTCGTTCATGAAAAAGGTGAGATCTTTTTTGAATAAACTAGAGAGAAAGTGGGAACAAGTAAGAATTTCGTATTCTAGGGTTTGAGAGTGAAAATGAAGAAGATGAAAATTAGCAATACATAAAGCAGATGAAACGATGTATACGGATCGTCATAAAGGAAAACGTAAAAACTGCATTTTTGAAAAAAGAAATGCCTTTTTGAAAATGAAAAACTGCCATAAATTCAAAAATTGAAAAAGATAATTTCTAAAAATAAGTAAATAACAATTCAAAAAGTAAAAGTACCTTTTTCAAGTTTTTATCCAAAAATTAAATTAGTAGAACAGAGATAACTTACAGTGGTAACTTTTGGTTATTCTGAGTCTGATCATCTTCAGACTTTAACTGATAAAGTGTATAATATTCAGTCTAGTACGAATGGACTCAAAAAGACTTTTCTCCAGTGGCATTGTAAATATGTCTGCCAGCTGATTCTTCAAGTCAATAAATTGTATCATAACTTCTCCATTCTGAACATGATCTCTAATAAAATGATGTCGAATCTCTATATGCTTTGCCCTTGAATGAAGAATTGGATTTTTTGTGAGATTAATGGTGTTGGCGTTGTCGCATTTGATCTCGGTACATGATTCTTCAATTCCAAAGTCTCTTAGCTGTTGCCTTATCCATAAGATTTGAGAGCGGTAACTTCCAAGAGCTACATATTCTGCTTCAGCTGTTGAAAGAGTTACGGTACTCTGTTTTCTTGAAAACGATGATACCATCTTGTTTCCAAGCAATTGACATGTACCAAAAGTACTCTTTCTATCCACTTTGCATCCTGCTAAATATGCGTTTGAATATCCAAGGAGAGTAAAGTCTCATTCTCTGGAATACCACAGAGAGTTGTTGCAACGTATTTGATGATGCACTTTGCAGTAGTTAGATGAGATTCTTTGGGATTTAATTGGAATCTAGCATAGACACAAACACTAAACAAAATGTTAGGTCTAGATGCAGTAAGGTAAAGAAGTGAACCAATTATGCTCCTATATAGCTTCTGGTCTACACTCTTCCCTCCTTCATCTTTATCCAGCGTCGAAGAACTTGACATAGGCGTCTGTGTCTTTTTGCAATTCTCCAATCCAAACTTATTGATAAGATCCTTTGCATACTTTTCTTGGTGAATGAAAATTCCTTCATTTGATTGTTTAACTTGTAATCCTAGAAAGAAATTTAACTCACCTATCATACTCATCTCGAATTCATCCTGCATGCATCTAGAAAATTTCTTGCAGAGATATTCATTAGGTGATCCAAATATGATATCATCAATATAAATCTGAACAGGTAAAAAATCTTTACCTTCTCTTTTAATAAACAAAGTAGTGTCTACCTTTCCTTTAACAAAACCATTTTGAGTTAGAAATTTACTTGACCTTTCATACCAAGCTCGAGGTGCCTGCTTTAGTCCATATAGGGCCTTTTTTAGTTTATAAACTGAATCTGGCTTTCTTGGATCTTCAAAACCAAGTGGTTGTTCCACATAGACTTCTTCTTGGATAAATCCATTTAGAAATGCACTTTTCACGTCCATTTGGAATAACCTAAAATTTTTATAGCAAGCAAAAGCAAATAGTAATCTAATTGCTTCTAACATTGCTCCTAGTGTATAGGTCTCATGATAGCCTATTCTTTCTTCTTGTGTATATCCTTTGGCCACGAGTCTTGCTTTGTTTCTAACAACTTTTCCCTTTTCATCCACCTTGTTCCTGAAAACCCATTTAGTTCCAATAATAGATTTACCTTTAGGTTTAGGAATTAATTCCCAAACATCGTTGATGCTAAACTGTCTGAGCTCTTCTTGCATGGCTTCAATCCATCTTTCATTAGTCAAGGCTTTTTCTACAGTTTTGGGTTCAATTTCAAAAACAAGTGCTAAAGCACTAGACTCTTCTCGCCTTTTGGATTTGGTATGAATTCCTTCATCGATGTTGCCAATGATAAGTGACTTGACTTATGCTTCCAGTTACTAGTTGGTTTGTGAGTCCGTTGATCCTTTACTTCAGTTGATTCTTCTATAACATCTTGTACTTGAGCTTCAAGAGTCTAAACCACTTCGGGGAAAGTAGACTTTGGAAGGTCTGGAACAGGTTCAGAATCTTCAAGTTGAGTCTGATCTAGTTGAATCTGCATAGAGTCTTGGAACTTGACGTTCATAGATTCTTCCACAGACTGAGTCTTCTTGTTGAATACTCTGTAGGCTTTGCTTGAGATTGAGTACCCAAGGAAAATTCCTTCATCTGATTTTTCCTCAAACTTACCAATTCAATCATTTGCATTCTTCAAAATAAAACACTTACAACCAAACATATGAAAATAAGAAACATTTGGCTTTTTCCCTTTAAAAGCTTCATAAGAAGTTTTCTCTAAAATAGGCTTTAAAAACACTCTGCTAATAATATAATAAGCTGTAAAAACTGCTTCAGCCCAAAATCGAGAAGAAATGTTACTTTCAATTAAAAGGGTTCTTGCCATCTCCTACAAAGATCTCTACTTTCTTTCCACAACTCCATTTTGCTCTGGAGTACATGGAGAAGAGAAAACATGCTAGATACCAGATTCATCACAAAATTTAGCAAAGTCTTGATTTTCAAACTCACCTCCATGGTTTGTCTGTATGCTTGATATAATATAACCTTTTTCATTTTGTACCTTCTTAGCAAATTTTAAAAAGTAAGGGAATGTTTCAAACTTACTTGCTAGGAAGTATATCCATGTAAAACGAGAGTAATCATCCACAATTACTATACAGTATTTCTTTTCACCAATACTTTGAGTTCTGGTTGGTCCAAAGGGATCCATATGCAGAAGTTGCAAAACTCGATTAGTAGAAACTTGATTTATAGGCTTAAAAGAACTTCTAACCTATTTTCCCAAAACACATGGTGTGCATAGATCAGTCTTTTGAAAAGTTAGATTAGGGAGTCCACGAACAAGTTTCTTAGAGGACATCTTGGCAATATGCTTCATATTAATACATCCAAGCTTTCGATGCTAGAAATTTGCTTCGTCTTGAATGGATATTAGACACTGAGAGCTTTTTGGTTTTATATCCAGAAGATAAATATTCCCATGTCTTCGTCCAGTGAAGGATTGAAATAAATCTTCACTAGTTCCTGAACAAATTCCCTTTTGGAAATTGATTTTGAATCCAATGTCGCACAATTGACTAATGCTAAGTAGATTGTAATTTAATCCTTCTACCAAGGAAACATTGTTGATTGTGAGACTTCCAATTTTCACAATTCCACATCCAACAATTCTTCCTTTGATATTTCCACCAAAAGAAACTTTTTCTACCATTTATTTGCACAAGCTTAATGAAACAGCTTGAATCTTCAATCATGTGTCTTGAATAGCCACTATCCAAATACCACTTGATCTTTTTCTTGATAGTGACCTGTAATTACAAAAAGAACTCAAGCTTTCTTTGGTACCCATATCTTCTTGGGTCCAGGGAAGTTAGTACAAAATACAGTTTTTGCCCAATCCTTCTTAACGAGTCTCCAAACTTTGGGACATTCTTTCTCAAAATGTTCTAAGTTGTTACACTTTGAACATTTGAGAACACTTCGGCTAACAGGTTTTACAAAAACTCTTTGAAAATGATTTATGTAAAACGTTTTTGTAGGTCTTTGTTTGATTCTTTCTTTTACTTTTGGAAAATCAATTAGAGGAATGGTTTCTGATGTCATTCCCAAACCAGATTTGTTGAAATAAGGTCTTTAAACTGAAATAATCTTTTCTAATTTCTCAGATCCTTTTGAAAACATTTATGTGATATTTGAAATATCCTCTTTCAAAAAGGTATTTTCTTTTGAAAGAGAATCTGCATTTTCTTTCAAATTAGCAAAACTTTTGTCTAGATTTTCAAACTTTTCTTTCCAAAAAGTTTCTTGTTGCTTAAGTTTAGAATTCTCCCTCTTCAGTTCGGAAATCCTTTTAAGAGAGGTTTCAACACTAAGACAAAGTTCATCTATGTACTTCGAGACTTTAGTAGGAATTTTTAAATTACTAACCTCGATTTCGTTGTCTGAGTCTGAATTTGTTTCAAGATCTTAGTCTGATTATGAATTTGCCATTAGACATATATTGGCATATTCTTCATCACTTTCTTCGTATTTAGTATCACTCCATGTTTCTGCTTTGAGAGCATTTCTGTATTTCTCAATTCTTCCCTTCTTTTTCTTCAACAGAGGACAGTTGGGTCTTATGTGCCCCTTTTTCTTGCATTCAAAATAGATCACATCTTTGTTGACTTCATCATCCTCAGTTGATTTGTTCTGAAATTTTTGAGTGCCTTGCTTTTTCCAGTTGAATCTTCTTCCCTTTCTATTCAACTTTCTGAATCTCCTTATCATGAGTGCTAGTTCTTCATCATCCATATCGTCTTCTAAATCTGTATCAGAATCATCGTTAAATTTTAAACCAATTGACTTCTTACCTTTAGGATCTTCTTTCTCATTGATTTGATCCACTTCATATGATTGAAATGTGCTGACTAGTTCGTCTACAGAGAGCGGCATGATCCTCTGGGTTTCTCCAAGCTTCATCTTGAAGGCTTCATACTGTCTGAGTAGAATATTGATTTTTGTTTCTTTAACTCGATTAGTTCCTTCATAAGTAATGTGCAACCTATCCTAGACTTCTTTGGCTGTTTCACAAGATAATATTCTGTTATACTCAGTAGGAGATAAAACACAATATAAAGAGTAAATGGATTTAGCATCAAGAGTTTGTCTCTTGGTTATTTCTTCTTGTGCCATTTCGCCAACATTTGCAACTTCTTTTCATTTTTCTAAGATAGATGTAGCTTTGGGAATAATCCATTTTTCTACTACGTCCCATTCCAGGGGATCTTTCGATTTCAAGAATGCCTTCATCTTATTTTTCCACACATTATACTCATTCCCATCAAAATAAGGGGGTCTGGTGTTGTTTTGGCCTTCAACCAAACCTGGAGCCAAAATACTAGCCATAGATCTTTAACTTAGAAGTAAAAACACTTCAATAAAATGAGCACACATGCTTTGATACCAATTGAAAGGGCTAGTAAGAACACCTAGACGGGGGTGAATAGGTATAAATAAAATTTTCTCGCAAGATTGAATAGTAATAAATTGCCTTTTAAAGATAATTGACTAAGAACGTAAACAGCTTTAAACAATTATATAAAGCAATGAATAAAAGTAAGGAGTTAAGGAAAGGGAATTGGAACATAAGGTTTATAGCGGTTCGGCTTAGATCAAACCTACGTCCACTCTTCCGCACTGATAACCCACTAGCTGAATTTCACTATGAATCAAAACAGATTTTACAGTCTCACGTCCTTGACTTTTTAGTGTAAAACCTCTACTACACTCTTTCAAAGTCTTACAAGTGTTTGCTCTCTCTTTTGAGTACAGCTTTTAGCTCAACAACTGAAGTAGCAAAGAACTAGGAAGCTTCAGACTTTGAAATTTTTCTTTCACGCACACATTCGAACAACTTAATAGTCTTCCTTATATATTCCTCCATGCCTCTACAACCGTTGGCACTTTCCAAGGGAGTTCTTCCAATCTACCCATTAGACAGAATCAATTAAAGAGATCTCGAGTCGTTTACGGAATGTGATGATAGCCCATCAATCCTGCTCACCCATACAATCAGGATCTTGGTTTCCATAAGTAGAACCTTCCAAGTTTGTTCGCTCTTCAAAAAATCTTCATATCGGAGTGGATTCCAATAAGAATAATTGATCATAAGATGCTATATCTAGCCATAAGATCTTCCATGAACCAAACGAACCGAATCCTTAAAGATAAACCTTCATTTGGATAAGTCTTCACTCTTCGGTCTGGAATCTGTCAGTGAGGTCAGACTTTGAAATTAAAGTCTAGCAGTCTTCAAACTTTGACAGTAGCGTCTAGTGTTCTTCAGACTAAACTATAGGAAAGGTTTTGTCACCTTCAAAACAATAAGGAGGTTTCTCCAACAAAAAATACCTAGTAAATAATTGTGCGTGGTCACAAATTTAAATCGAGCCAATAAATGTGATACTCTCCCATTTTAAAATTCCATGATTTTATATATTACATAAAACATTTTTGGCGTCAAAACCTAACGCCTGGTATTTTTTAATTAAATACCATAAAATCAAGTTTTTGCAATAATAATTAAAAACCATAACCAAGCACTCAATTGCATAATTTAGCAATCAATTTCACATATAAACGCATCAATGACGATCAGCGTAAAATTATGATAACTGGCTATCCCGACACAATTTATGCTAATTATAATTAATTAAATAAAATGTAATTAATTAAATAGATTACAAATTATTTATACTAATCCACTTAATTAATCTAATTAAGCTAATCGAACTAACCTAATTGAGATAATTAAACTAATCTAACTAGGCTAATCTACATTAATCTAATTAAGCTAACTAATTAACCTAACTAACCACCTACCTAAACTATTTAATCTAACTAGCCATTCTAACTAACTAGTCACACTAACTAAATTGCACGAATCCTAATTAACCTTAAACTAATCCCCCTAAGTGCAATTAACTTCCTAATCCAAGATTAGGATGTTAACTTATCGGATTAGCGAGGCGACGAGTTCATGGCGACGGTGGTGCGAAGACAACCAAGACCCTAGCCTATGGCGTCACCAACAGAAGCTTAGACCGGGCTGAAAAAGCTAGATAAAGCTCACGGCCAGAGCTGGAAATCTGGCTCTATGGGCTGGCTGAACGGTCTTGGTGGAGTTGGCTGTGGCGCGGGGACGGGTGGCTGAGGTCGCTGGGCTGAGGTGGCTGTGAAAGCGTGAGGTGGATGGTTAAGGGATGGCTAGACGATGGCAAAGGCCGGACGGGCAAGGGTTGGACTGAAGTGGTTGGTGAGCTGGCAGCTGTGTGGTCGCTCGGTGGTCGCTAGAGTGAGGTGCAGTGAAATCTAGCGGACCAGCTGGACAATGGACAATGAAGTTGGTTGATCGTGTGAAGTGGAAATGGACAAGCGGTGGACTTGGATGGTCGGTAGCAGGGAAAACCAAAGTGTAGAGAAGAAATGGGAAATGGATGTAAGAGAGGGAGGGAATTGGAGAAGGAAGTGGGCGGCTTGGTTCTACGGAGGTGGGACAAATGCAAAGGGAGAAGGAGAGAGAGGAGAGAAGGAAGAAGAAGAAATAAGAAGTCAATGCAAGAGCCAATGGGGGAGCTTGAGAAATATCCATGCAATGATTAAATTGGCACAAAGTCTTCAGCCACAAAAGTCTATGCATCCTCCAATGGCAATTTTCCACCATTTCCTCACCTAAACAAAGCCTTTTGGCAGCCCAAAAATCCCATACAACAGCCCCTACAAATTTCTTCCATTTTCTTCACCAAATAATCCATTTTGGTGGTCAAAAATCCAACTAGGGCTACCCATACGAATTTCCCTTCAATTCTTCACATAACAAATCAAATTGGTGGCCAAAAATCCAATTAAAGGTGCCCATCCGAATTTCTCCTAATTAATTTTGCTCAAGATTTTAATTACGAGCACTAAGTACAGAATCGACGGAAAATCGGGTTAATGCCGTTCGACGCGAGTTTTGCAATTATGTGGAATCACCCACAATTCAATTGTGTGTTTCCGTTGAATCAACCTATATTCGATCACTGATCGATTATAATGGTGCCGTATTAACCATTGCCGATTATCACGGTTGAGCGATCGATTTCCGATCGAATTCTCAAGTCCACCCCATTTATATCCCCTAACGGCTTCACTTAATAGGTTAGTTAACTCGTGAGTGATCAGCTCAAAGAAAAATAACCATAGGTGCATAGACGAAATGCCCATTTCATATTATCAAGACGGGGTCGAAAATTCAAGATGTCACATTTGGCCTCCACATTTTAATATTGCAGTATATCTACCAGCTCAAAATCGGGAAATTTAGTCAATAACTCTTTAGCTTAGCTATAGTACTCTGCAATATTCTTGTTGAGACATTGATATTCCCCTATCAATTGCTTGATCACTAGTTATGAATCACCCATTACTATAATCGATTGTACATTCATGTCAGCCAACAAATAAAGGCCAACTATGAGTGCTTCATATTCGGCTTGATAATTTAAGCATTTTGAATCCAGCTTGAGTTGGAATTTCGTCTTATGCCCCCTTGGTGACACAATAAAAATTCCCACTTCCGATGTAATGAATGTAGATGAACCATCAAAATATAGTAACCATAAGAGCAGCTATACATAGACTTCACTTCCGATGTCCTCGACTTGGACCCATGAGTGTTCCGCAAGAAAATCCGCTATGGCTTGTCCTTTCATGACTTTCATGGGGCACATAAACCAAATCCATTTTGGACAATGCAAAAGATCACTTTGCAACTCAACCTTTCACTATAGGCCTCGTAAGCATATATTTTATGACATCGGTTTTACTTATTACATGAACAATAGTTGGCAAGAAATAATGTCGCAGTTTTGTACATGCAAAATACAAAGATAAACCGACTTTCTCAATAGCAATATATCTTCTATTTCAACATCATTTAGTATCCTACTAAGGTAATACACTGCTTGCTCTTTACCATCATCATTCTCTTGCAGTAGCGTACTACGGGTAGCTGTATCAATGGCTGACACATAGAGTGTTGGATGTATGCCTTAAAGCTACTATGTAATAGTTACATGTTAGAGATTTCAGTTGTACTATTATTATTATCATTTAATTAATGGCAATGATGTGTTCATTCATTTGTCCAATTATTTTATATTTATGAATGATTCTATAAGATCAGTTGCAACTAGACCTATTCTTGAGATGTTAAGAATATATGTGACGGGTTCATAGTTAGACTAAATCTTCAAATCGTCCCCAGTCGATGGATTATTGAGTGGATATTAATAATCCTATTGAGACCAGTGTGTTCATAACTTCACCATTAAGTATTTGATACTTAAGGGAATGATAAGTCATAAGTCATTGCATATTGTGATGCATGAGTTAAGAACACAAATGTTTGTATTAGACAAGTTCACTGAACGTGACGCATATGGAACGATTAATGACATGGAAGCTTTTAGCGTGGTCAATGTCTAATTGTTCATGCTTTTGGTCTTGTGTAAATGATCCTTAGACCTGAGGCACGGCATTAACTTGTGTGTCGAACAACTATGGTTCATGGGTGCACATAATGCCGAGTCGTTAATTTGTCTTTATACCTAATGGTCATAGTTTGTTCATATATGAAGTTGCACATGTATGCAATATGGAATCTGTCTCCTTGTTACATGCAAGGTATAATAATGATGTCCTATACAATCTGATTATGACAATGCATTAAAATCCTCGGCCGAGGTTGTAATCGAGAATAAATTGTTTATGTCTTGAATAAAATGCATGTCAATTAGATTTGTGCATATTATCGAATTGGTGACTTGACAAATATTCCATGGTCTTTGTTTGATCTAGACATAGTAAGACAGAGGGATTGAATTACATTGTAGCCAAAACTGACAAGCTCATTATATTCTTAAAACATTTACACTATCTGGGTAGCCATGACATATTGCTGATGTCAATCATGGCTTGTGGGACCCAAAGATTAATCGGGACAATTAATTCTTTGAGGAGTATTAATGTGTTAGTACAAGTCTTACTACCAGCTTAGTGATGAATCTAGGGATGTCACACACCATAAACAATTAGGATAACGTGGAACAAGAGAGAAATAATGTTGCAAATGTTTTTGCAATTACTAAAATCGAATTGAGTTGACTTGAAATGATTTAATTTAATTTGTATTATAGTCACGAGCCTACTTGCATATGATGTACTTGCATGCCCAAAGTGAATATATGTTAATGTATTCCAAATGTACATATAAAGATTATGTCATTTTTATTTTTTATTTTTTTAAGGGGATTGATTAATTAATTATTTATTCATTTAATTAATTAATTAATCAATGTGCATTTTTTTTTTTTAATTGGGAAGCTTCATGCATGAATGGTTGACCATTCATGCACGATATGCATGAAACTTCATGGATTAGTGACGGTTAGTCCCTTGATCAACAACCATTGCTGATTTGAGAGAGTTTTAAAAGTGCCGCAAAAAGATAGTTAAGGAATGGTTGCAAAACATATAGAGAGAAAAAGGGTGTGCATGTTCTTATGTGTTCGTACAAGAGAAAGAAAAAGGTGTGCGTGCTCTTGTGTATTAGTACACAAGAAAGAAAAGGGATTCTCTCATTCGAGCGGTGGCTAAAAACATCAAGGATACAGAGGATCGTTTCCATGAGATTGGTAGCACGATCATAGTGGTGATTATCCGAAAGTTCTCTTTTCCATTTGACGTTCATTATTGGTGTGTCTGAACTAGATGTCCGACGTTTATAGGGCTCAAACTGTAGAACATCCGAACCAATTTGTTTAAAATGCGCTTCGAGAGGTAATTCGTTTAACTCCCTTTTTATATTCAGATTTTTTATCAAAACGCACGAACAATGCCTTTGGAGAATCATGTATAAAATAAATCATATTTATTTCTGCTACGTTCTTTTTGTTAATTTTACCTATACATGATTCATGAAACCCCAACATAGAGTTATAGGGTTTTGCCTCCTTTTGGTGACATCAGCACTGGAGGATTAGTTAAGTATGCCTTTATTCTCTCGAATGTGACATCCTGAATTTTCAACCCTGTCTCGAATAAATGATTTGGGCTTTTCATCGACATGCCTATAGTCTTTTTCTCCAAGCTGATCACTCACGAGATAACTAATCTATCATGTGAAACCGTTAAGGAATATAAACGCGACTGACTTGAGAATTCAACCAGAAATCGATTGCTTGACCGTGCTAATCAGCAAGGGTCAATACGGCCCTGTTAAAATCGATTAGAGACCGGAGATAGATCGATTCGATAGAGGCATGTAATTAAATTATTGGTGATTCCACCTGATTGCAAAATTCTTGTCGAACGGCACTAAACCGATTTTTCTGTCAATTCTATACCCTATGCCCGTAATTGAAACATTGAGATTTTTACAACAACCGAGAGTCGCTGATGTGTCGAAAATGCACAATGTGGATCGAAAATAATAGAGCACGAGTCAAACGCACTAAAAATTCATAAAAGCTACCTGATAGGTTAGGTCATGCTAAAATTGCGTTCGGTTGAAATTAACCACAAAATTGAACCCGGTTTCAAGAATCGAAAGTTCTAGCATGTCACGATTTATTTTTAGGACGTCGACTCATCTTTTGAAGAATTTTCGGCGAGCCTGAATTTTCGGCGAAAAATCAAAATTGGATGATTTAAAACCGGGAAATTCGGAGGGCCACCTTGGTGTGGATTTTTGGCCTTCAAGTTGGATTGTTTGGTGATGGAAATGGTGGAAATTTGTTTGGGCTTCCTCCTCAGTAATTTGGCTATCAATTGGGGATTATTTGGTGTGAAATTGAATTGAATTGGTGAGGGAATGCATGAAATTCGTAGGGCCACGGGGGCTGCAACATTTGGGCATCAAAGCTTGGCTTGTTGGAGAATATTTGGAGGGAAATGGCTGCTGGATAGGGCTGAAGCTAGTGGGGGCCTTGCACTTGAGTTTTGAGATATTTTGGCTTGACTTTGAGGGCTTTTTGTCCTCTTCTTCCCAACCAGCAGCAGTTTATTCTTCATTTTCATCTCCCTCAAACTTCGTTTCCAGAGCAACCAGACCAACAAAGCTCCTCATCGTAGCTAGCCAGGCCTCACACTGCTATCCAAGCCGTGCCCGAGCCTGAGACCATCCGCTGGCCCCGCTCGATCACGCCTCTAGTCCCGCGTGTCCCCTGCATCCTGAGCTCGTCGTCCGCCTGTGCCAGCATCCGTTGAAGCTAGCCCATCAACTAGCTCCTTTGTTGGCCACCTTAGCCTGTCCCGGCACCACTCTAGCTTGTCCCCATCGCCACCCGGTCCCTCTTTGCCTGTTCCAACACCAGCCAAACCGTCTAACCAGCCTCTCGGTTCAATCCACAAAACCGAAGTTTTTGTTGGGATATGGGCCTTCCAAGGCTGTTTTTTGGCCCTTCTGAGCCTCCTTTGGTGTCGTTGTAGGCCCGAGTCTTGCTCACCTTCGCGTCGTCATCGCCATGAACTGGTTTATTCGCTAATCCGATGAGTTTACCTCCTAATCCCTAATTAGGGTGCTAATTATGCTTAAAGGTATATTAATGGCTAAATAGTGGGTTAGTTAGGTTAATTAGGATTAATGAGGGATAATTAGCTTAATTAGAATGGTTAGGATTATTTAATTAGGCAATTAAGTGGTTAGATAGTTAGTTAGTTCCTTTAGTTAGCTTAGTAGGTTAGATTAGTTTAATTTAGTCCAATTAGGTGGTTAGTTTAGTGTAAGTAGAGTAATTAGCAATTTATTTAATTATTTTGCAATTTATTTAATTATTTATTAATTAGCAAAAATTATATCGTGCTAATCGTCGTGGTGTAGTTGGTTTGTGTAATTAAGTACTAATTTGTGCAATTGAATGTCGATTGATGATTTTTAATATATTATTTCAAAAATATGAAATTTTGGTATTTAATTAAAAAAATACCGGGTATCGGTTTTTGACTCCAAAAGGGTTGTAAGCACTATATAAAATAGTGGAATTTTTAAAAGATAGGATACCGTGCTTTATGGTTCGATTTGACCTTGTGTCCATGCACACCTATTTTACCGGGTGTTTTTAAAATGAAGAAAATAGGCCAAGCATATTATTTAAATTGAGGCATTTGAGTGCAAAGCACGATGTTCTTGGCTGGAATTGGGTGTGCGTGTGATCGTTATGAGAACCAGTCATGAGCTTTTACGCCGAACAATGCTCATTTGGGAATGCCCCACGTCAATAGATGCCGATCGCAGTGGAGGCTGGACTGATGCTCCTTCAGGAATGCCGTCTAGAGGTAGACGTTGCCGTGCTCGATGGGGTGAGACGATGCCCGGCTATGTCGGATAACCGCTGATGGTTGAGTCAGCCGTGGCCGTTGGGTCGTAACTAATTGGAACGCTTGAATGAGTTATTTGACCGCGCCTAATTATGAGACAAAATTGTGTGGCACGGAATGGGGACCCCTGTGATTGATTGATATGTGGAAAGTGAAGCGTTTCAATTATCAAATACATTGATTGTATTCATATGTTATATGAATGGTATATGTGTAGGGAGGTGCTGAGGTGAGGTAAGTCTCATTTGATGTGTGCTTAGGCTGCCTCTAGGTGTATTATCTTCCTAATCAGGGTTTAGGGTATAGACTCGCTAAGACATTGTCTCACCCCGTCATGGTTTACAATTTTTAGGTCCTTAGATGGAAGTGCGCCCAGTTCATTTTGGGTGGCAGCGAGAGGCCGATACCAAGTGTACCATCTTCCCTATCCCCGGGAATCCTTGGACCCGCGAGCTCGTCATGACCACGATTTGGGTCGATGAGGGCCAACCTCGTTGGTATCTCATCGATTCAAAGCATGGTTTTATCACGGGCTTGACGAGGTCTAGGAAGGTCCTGTGGATGGTTTCGACGGACCTGCCGTCGAGGGTGAGGGTGATGTGGTACTTGATCCTATCGTGAATGCCGATATTATTGCAAATATCGTAGAGAACCAGTTGCTCGAGGATAAGCAAGAGCCCATAGTAAAAAAGGTAGCTGACCCGCTAGACATCGACATTCTTGACGGTGTTGTAGTGGACCCGGACCCCAAGTAGGAGGGTTTGGGGTAGGGTTAGCTTAGTAGCCCTTTTTTTTTTTGGATCTTGACCTCTTGTATATAACTTTGTAGGGCCGACTCAATTTGTTTATAAAAGTGTGTTTGTGAAAATTGATTGTCCTGCTTTTCTATCCTATGT
Source organism: Eucalyptus microcorys (assembly GCA_014182515.1). NCBI lineage: Eukaryota > Viridiplantae > Streptophyta > Magnoliopsida > Myrtales > Myrtaceae > Eucalyptus > Eucalyptus microcorys. Next base: position 1,703,177 of record CM024570.1, on the reverse strand, counting down.
TTGTTTGTTGTCTAGAGATTGTTTCTTTCGCTTTTGCCTGTGCAATAAAATGAATAGGTCGGCGACGCGTCCTGGGAACGTCGCAATTTGATTGACCACCGAGGGATGTTCGTGCGCTCAAGGTTCGGGGCGTGACATCAAAGGCACGCTAGTGTTCTTCTCACCAAACGATTTCTTCCTAGTTTTTCAGCTTCAAAAAGGAGAAAACACTTCTATTTTGCCAGATAAGTTAGCAATAAACCTCTTAAGAAATTTTATCTTCTCAATTATCACTCGCAATTGTTTCTTGTTGGTTGGAGGGGGTTAATCTAATATGGCCTTAGCCTTAGCCTTATTCTTATCTACCTATTCCCCTATTTTAACCAAAAATCGGAAGAAATTCCTAGCTCTTATTCCGAATACACATTTCAGAGGATTCATTTTCAATTGATACTTCTCCATTCTATCAAAAGTTTATTCAAGATATTCGAGATGACTTACCTCTTTTGACTTGACTAGAATATCGTCGATATACACCTCCATGAATTGTCCTATCATGTCATGAAAAATGAAGTTCATCGCCCATTGATAAGTTGCTCCCACGTTCTTAAAGTCAAATGGCATAACTTTCCAGACAAACGTTCCTATAGCTCCCGGCATTTGAAGGCCGTCTTGTGGACATCCTGCTTGGCAATGACAATTTGATTGTATCTACAATGGCCATCCATCAAGGATAACATCTCATTTCCAACTGCAGAATCCACTAGCAGATCGGCAATTGGCATTTGATATTTGTCCTTCGAGGTTGCTGAATTTAGGTTTCTAAAGTCAATGCAAACTCGCAGTTTTCCATTCTTCTTCTTGACTCGAACTATGTTACACAACCATTCTACATACCAAGCTATCTCAATAAATCCTGCTTTTAATAGTCTCTCTATTTCTTCATTTACCATAGGAGCAAACCTTCTTGGTGGCTGTTTATAAGGTTTTCAACCTGGCTTTATCGATAGACAATGCTCAACCACGTCTCCACTCAACCTGGCATTTCATGACAATCCCATGCGAAGCAGCCCCTATGCCTCTACAAGACTTCAACTAAATCATATCAAAATTCAGCACTGATTAATGCACTTACAAAAATAGGTCACTTTGTTTCATCATTGCTTATATCAACTTCTATGAGCGGGTCTTTGAATTCAATTGTTTTTGTATCTTCTTTGAGTGGAGACTCCTCAAAATCCCCTATACAATCAGCGAATCCCAGAGAATCCTCAGTCTCCTCCGTAAGATAGTAGGAGTACCACTCATCCAGCTCTTGTAACTAGCCGCTTCCTTCCATGTAAAACATCGATTTTTCCCTTGGCTAGCTCCCTTTCCTTCAGGATCCATTCAAACCCTATCACCATAAAGCGGCCATAGGTAAGTTTGTCAGCATTGACTCAGGGTGGTTCTATCACAAATACCACATCATCTTCAACGGTGTCCATTCGAACCACATCAGCCCAAGTAATGCTTGTTTTATGATTTGCCCTTGCATATCCTATTTTATTACCATTCTAGAAGGCTAAAGTTTGATGTAACAAGGGTAAGCAATGATTACTATTTATCCAATCCCTTCCTAATAACAAGTTGTAAGATCCGTCAGCATCTATTGTGAAGAATGTGGTTTTAATAGTATGTGATCCAATTGTAAAATCAGCAACCACCGCCCTCTTTGCATCGGGGATATATCTTGTAAAGCCCAAGAGCGTCACATTTGTTAGGATTATTTCCTCCTCATCTTTGCCTATCTACTACCATAAAGGCTTTCAAATGCCTTGTCTTATGAACTAGAAGTTTCTCGAACTCTACCACCTCATCATCGGTGAACTCGAATTCAGCCTTGACTATCTCTATCAATTCAAAAGTCTCTTCCTTCATCGATAGAACTCTCTTAGCAGAAGCTTTGAACTCAGGAGGGAATCTCACTTGCACCATTTTGAACTAGCGCCAGATGTCTTTCTATTGAACTTGCTCTTTATTTTATCCACCCTCCTCTCAATCCCTTCTTCACTTTGCTTCCTAGGAAACTTTTTCCTTCAACAGTATCATCCTCTTGGCAGCTACTATGTTCTCTATCCACTCCAGAAGAATCTCTTTCATGTTTCACCCATACTAAGCTTTTCATTTCACCATGATGTTTACCTTTGTGTCTTACCAAGGTTCCAGCTTGCATATGCAACTCTTGTAGCTTTTTCTTTTGCTGCATTCTTCTTCTTCGAGTCCTCAACATTGGCTTTTGCTCAAACAGCTAAGTTCCTTGTGGGCTAGCCGAAACTTCTTTCCCCATGAATGTGGTATCTTTATTATCCGCAAGGGCTTATGGCATTGACTAGTTAAAGGTAGGAATTCATCTTCATATTCAAATGGCGATCCTCAACTTGATAGTTTTACTGGAGGCGACTTCTGTTTTGGTTTGGGAGTCCTTGAATATCAAATATAATAATCTAAATTTCCTCTCAGTTCTCCCAATGTTCCTATATCGGGATGCCCTCCCTCATAAGGTTGTTTAAACAGTATCCTGTTTGTCCACTTTCTTCTTGGCACCGCACTACTCTTGGGAGTTTGCTTTTAAATTATCTCCCTTCGAATCTCGAGTCTCTTCTATCCTCAATCACTTGTGTACGATTAGAGTAGTCATGAGAAGGCATATAATACTGAGGCGGCTGACGATATTGCTGATTATGGTTCATGTTTCTAGGTCTTCTCGAGATTCTTTCCTGATTTTGATGATGTCTCAGTATTGCTTGATAATCATCACTATCCGAGAAGTACTGATGCATGATATCCCTTCGGCATCTTTGGTATAAAGTCCTTCAATTTGCATGCCCCCTAAAAGCTGCCGACACTATCCTGGTCATTCGGGGGAAGGGATCTGAATCAATTTTCATTCTTCCATCCCCTTCTTGGACAAATTTAATCTTACCCTGACAAATTACCTCCTATACAGCCTTCCTGAAGACGTTATAATAATTTGTACTATGGCTCCAAGAGTGGTGCCATTTACAATACCTTCTACTATCAATTTCTTCTTTGCTTGGGATGATTTGACCTTCTGTCAACCTTATCACTCTGCCGCGTATGAAGTGATCAAAAATATCATCTAACTTGGTAACATCAAATGAATACTGTGACATCCTGAATTTCAGGTTTTGTTTTCGATTGGATAAGTTGGGCTTTTTATTGACGAACCTAAAGTTCTTTTCTTTGAGTTGGCCACTCACGAGATAACTAGCCTATCAGGTGAAGCCGTTAAGGAATATAAACACAATAGACTTGAGAATTCGACTAGGAAACGACTGCTCGATCGTGCTAATCTGCAAGGGTCATTAGACACTGTCAAAATCGATCAAAGATCAGAGATGGGTCGATTCGACTGAGATGTGAGATCAAAGTGTGGGCGATTCCACCTGATTGCAAAATTCTTGTCGATCAGCACTAGACTGATTTTTGTGTCGTTTTGGGTACCATGTGCCCATATCTGAAACCTCAAGATTTTCACGACAACCAAGAGTCGCCAATGTGTTGAAGATGTACAATGTGGCTCGAAAATAATCAACCACTAGTTAATTGCACTAAAAATTCTTAAAAGCTACCCGGTAGGTTATGTCAAGCTAAAATCGCGTCAGATTGAAATTAACGGCGAATTTGAACCCGGTTTTAGAAATTGAAAGTTCTTTCATGTCACAATTTATATTAGAAATGTCGACTCATCCTCCAAAGAATTTTCGGCGAGTCTGAGATTTTTATGGAAAATCAATTCAGACGATTCGGAAAAGAAAGGAAATTCGAAGGGGCCAAATTGAGGGGATTTTTGGCCTCCTTAGTGAGCTATTCGACGAAGGGAAATTGTGGAATTTGTGTGGGATTCTTCCTTAGCAAAATTGGACATCAAAGTGATGAAGAAATTCGAAGGTTGGTATGGGGGCTACAACATTTGGCACCAATTTGGCTATTTGTGGAATTTAATGTGCAAGAAAGTATTGGGGGACACAAGGGGATGTCCATGAAGGCTTTGGGGGACCAAGCATTGATAGAGAAGATATTTTAATTGACTTTGGCCCCTCCCCAATCTTCTCTTGCAAGCTTGGCCGGTTGTCCTCCCCTTCGCAGCTTCTGCCCTCACCTCATTTTCCTCGGGCTCGGTCACCTTCTTCCTTGGACGAGCTGTTTCTGCTTTCCTTCATTTCCTTCGAACGAAACCAGCGTCCACATGTCCACTAGCCGAATCCAGCCCAACCTCCACCGATTGCCTTGATTTTCCCTTCGTGCGCCAACTGCCCCACTGCCAACACTCCAAGCTTCAGCAATGCCTGCCTATCGTCAACGCTGCACCTCCATCGAAGCAGCCCCAGCGAACCGTCTCTCTCTTGCCACCGAATCAACCGCCAGCTCTCCACTCACCGAAGCAGCCCACGATCTCCTCTCCAGCGAAGCTTCCTCCCTTTCCCCCTTGCCACACTGCCACACGTCCTCCACTTCATCACCCATGCTCGAAGTCAGCCCGCCAACCCTCTCTTCACGTTATTCCATCCTGCTGCCACGTCCGAAACCATCCCCACTTCCATCTTCTTCGTGTCTTCATTTCTACTAAGTCAATCCCCCAATAGAAGCCCCCGAAGTTGACTCCCTTCAACGCCAGCTGCTCCATTGCTAGCTCTCCTCATGTGCGGCTCATCGTTTCTCTCAATTTCCAGCCCATCTTTAGCCGCTGCAGCCCTATCAACCGAGCCTAGCAGTTCGCTGTGGGCTTTCAAGGCCTTTTCAGGCCCTTCCGAGCTCCTGTTAGTGCCGCCATAAGCTCGAGTTTCGACTGCCGTCACGTCACCATCGCCGTGGACTCACCGGCTCGCTAATCCAGTGAGTTTACTCACTAAACTCTGCTTAGGGAGTTAATGATGCTTAAGGATTGATTAATTTAGACTAAGTATAGTTTAGGTGGTTAGTTAGAACGGCTTAATTAGAGACTAGATAGATTGTACTATTTATCTAGATTAGTTCAGAAATTTTCCAGGCCCATTTCGGTATTTAATTAGGCATTTCCTGCCTAAGTTTCTATTTTTGGCATTTAATTGTATTTATTTAATTAATTTTGATATTTATTTAATTAATTTTGATATTTATTTAATTATTTATTATTTTCCGAAAATTATACAAAGATAGTCCATGACCGAAATTCCGTGCCGATTGCAATGTTGTGATTAGTTTCTGTGATTGAATGCTATATTGTGCAAATTGAGTGGAAATTGTAATTTTGAGTATTTATCCCAAAATTGGATAATTTTGGTATTTTACTCAAAAAATACTGGGGCGTCAGTTTCTAACGCCAAAAATGTTGTTAGACATTATAATAAGTCATGGGATTTTTAAAAAGAAAGATATTGTATTTTCGGTTTAAATTGACCATGTACCCACACATGATTATTTTATTGGGTATTTTTAACACGATAAAAATAGGCCAAGCACATTATTTTAATTGAGGCGTTTGAGTGCATAATACAATGTCCTTGGCCGGGATTGGATGATCATGTGCTGGTTAAGAGAATTCGTCACCCGCTGTGTGTCAGGTGGACGATGTTCTTATGTGGAAAGCCATCTTGAGGTAGACGTTGTTGTGCTCGATGGGGGGAGACGACACCCAGTTGTGTCATGGATAGATCCGCTGTGTGACAGATAGATCCATTGTATGACAGTTAGATCCGCTGTGTGATGGATAGATCCAATGTGTGACGGATAGGTCCACTGTGTGACGGTTAGATCCGTTGTGTGACGGATAGATCCACTATGTGATAGTTAGATCCGCTGTGTGACGGATAGATCCACTATGTGACGGATAGATCCACTATGTGACCGTTAGATCTGCTGTGTGACGGTTAGATCTGCTATGTGACGGTTAGATTGTGCCTGTGTGGCCATAATCAATTGAAACGCATGATAGGTCGTGCCTGTGTGACCATGATCAGTTGGATTGAATGAGTTATACGCGCCGGATTATGGGACGAAATTGTGTGACGTGGTATGGGACGTGTCATAATGATTTGGTCTCATAATCGGGACCTCTGTGGTAAATGATGGATTGATTGACTGAGATGTGGTGACTAACGGAGATGTGATTTGAGACACTCCAACAGATCAAGTGTTATTACTGCACTTATGTGTTATATGAATCGTACTGACGTGTAGGGAGGATCTAAGACGAGATAAGTCTCTATGTGATTGAGATGTCTTTAGGTATATTACCCTCCTAATCGGGGTTTAGAGCTCGAATTCGCTGAGATTTATATCTCACCTCATCGTGGGCTTTAACTTTTTAGGACCGTAGGATGGAAGACCTGAAGTTGAGTTAAGGGGATCTAAGGTGTAGGTCAAATATGATAGCTTCTTTTGAGAGCTGGTCTGTTGAAGTCTTTTGGTTGTAGACTTTTTGTACTCGACTCAGTGTGTATATAAAAGAGTGTTTTGGCTATGAATCTGTTTTCCTGCTTTTCTATCCCAAACTGTTACGGTGAGGGGAATTGTTTATTCGTTTCTGCATGCGCATTAAAATGAATCGGTCGGCAACACGTCCTGGGACGTCGCAAAATTTTATTGACCACCGAGGGATGGGCACACCCTCGAGGATCGGGGCGTGACAAATACCCTTGTGTGTCTTTGGCCGCGACCATTACTGACTCCTTCACTCTAGCAGGCTGCAAAGCTTGACAACTGTATGGCTTATCCAGAGTCATCTTCGCCACAACAATCTCGGCAATATTGTCCTGAGTATCGTCTTCTTACGAATCCTCTTCAAGATCATACATTGCCATGTTCTGTTTCTAATGCCGATAAGGCTTCTTATCTTTCTCTTTCCAAAGGTTCTCATATTTAGTCGCTACTGCAATTATTGAGAACAAATCAATAAATTTTTTCCTGGCCAAGTGCTCCATTAGAGCAAATTTCAAACAATTTTTCGCCATTTCTACGACTTTCTTCTCTGGGAGAAAGAATAAACACTAATTTCTAATCTTTTTAAATTGGGCAACAAACTAATCAACCGTGTCATTATTAAACTATTCGACTGTGGCTAGATTCGATAATGTCACTTCGGGAATCGGACAATTGAACTGGGTATGAAATTTATTCTCAATTTCTTCTCAATTCGCGGGAAGACCAATATACCTAGTGAACACCATCTTCGATAGGGACAAAGGGAACAACCGCAACTTCATCCTCGCATCATTATTAACAGTGCCACATTGATCGTGAATCAGCTGACATGTTCCATCATTGACTAATAATCCTCCCTAGTAAAGAGGGTAAACTCAACAATTTTGTATCCCTTGGGGTATGGGATGTTATCAACTCAATCTGAATACGATTCGCAATATACAGGCCTAAGGGCGTCTCCATCCAGTCCTATTCTTTGCATAATCAAACAAGCAACCTATTCTATCATCCTTTGATCTCTCATATAGTCTGGAGCTTGATTTGCCTGATTCATTTGTACTCTAGGCGGTGAAGGAGGACAATTAGCAAAATCTCTTAATCCTTCTTGCAGTCAGTAAGGCCAATACCTAGCAATCAGTACGGGAATCGACCCAATATTCACCATTCCAGCAGTTGGCACCACATTACTGCCCACTAGATGGCTAACATCAAGGAGCATTGGTTGCGGAACATCTGTCTAGGCCTCGTTTCCTTGATTTGAAGTATCTCCAATTACCCTTGCAAGATTGTTAACATTTGAGATTTCTGGCATTGACCCAAACAAAGGCAATATTTCAGGGACCCAAACTCGTTCACCCTAATTGATCTGACTCTGGTCATTCAAACTATCAGCCCTTTGCATAATCCTAACCGACTGTACAGGATTCGAACCACTGACAAGTTCGGCCGGACCATGCATGGGTTGCAGATTCGCACTAGTAAGACTAGTATGACTCACGTTTGCTTGATTTGGTAACCCATTCTTGAAGTCAAATATGTAATCAAATTGGTTAATAAAGGAGTCAAGATAATCGACAAATTAATACCATATGATTGGCCAAATCATTTTGCTGCTCTTCAAACATCCTTCTCATGGTGGCCATCACTGTCTAGTTTGAGGCCAACTCTCTTCTCTGATCCTCAGACATTTCTCGCAGAATGTCTTCAGCATTGATACCCATACTGACACCATCAATAGGGTCTAGATTCTAACTAGAGATGTTGGAACGGACAGTTCTCTCTCCCATACGATGCGGGGATGAGTTATCCTCATCAGCAGAGGAGCGATTCTCTTGATTCCTTGTTTTTGCCATCAACACTTCCTAAGTGCATAACACAATGGTCCCACCAGGCGTGCCAAAAAGATGCTCACCAGGGAAAGTTCCCACGACAAAATCTTTCACCAAAGATGGTAGAGCTTCGGTTTCATTGTTTATATCGGGTCCTGTGTCACTCTGAAAAGGAAGCAAAAGATCTAAATTATGGCGAAAGTAAGTGTAGGAAAAACAAGAGAAATGTAAAGTGCGTTTGAATGTAGAATGCAATAAAATGAAAGATAACACTTTAAAAGCAAATTCATCGATTGTTGATTATCGCAAAAGATCCTTACAAGCATGCCTCCTTGGCTATTTATAGTGGTGTCTCACATGTAACTACCCCTTAGCGGTTGCCATTTCAATTTCTACAAAGTTCTAGAAGTCTGGATTTCTAAATAGTAACCGCTCTTCCTTGCCGATATTTCCGATAGTACTGACTCCTACAACTGCTCCCATTCTTATCTCTTCAATTTTGGTATGACTCTCACCGCATTACTCGAAATTGCGGCCTGTTGACTATGGGCATTCCAGCCCACTTATCTTCGAGTGCTATGTTTTTGGGCCGCTTTATTCTCCTTGGTTTCCGAAGCCCAATAAGCTAGTTTGGGTGCCAACAATCTTCTAATGCCCACATACAAAGAGAGCAACCGATAAGAATCCACCACTGTATAATGCCACGTGTCAAATCGAGCCGCGACCTCTTGCTCCTCCAATTTTCAGTTTTCTTTTTTTGTCATTTTCCCAAAGATGTTCTCACCCTTCATTTGCCAGACAAACACAAGATTTTTACGAAGTTGAGTTTTTCCTTTTTTTCCTCTCTATCATAATATTTTTTAAATCTACTTAAAGAAAACTTTACTATTTTCAACTTATTTTATAAGCATTTAAGTGTACTTTTAAATCATTTTCTATTTTCATGTCAAACCTATTAATGTACCGTTTATTAGTTTATGTTCTTCTTCTTCATTTTTTGGCTTTTTATTTATTCTATTAATAATTCTTTCTTACTTTTGCTGCATGTAAATCTGGATTGCTTTTTTTTTTTTTTTTTTTAATTAAACAAATTGGGTTTTAAGCTGTTGAACAAAAGAACTAAGGGCCTTACAATTTACTTTTTATGGCTATTTATATGTTAATTAATGATTGAGTGAAGGTTCAAATTTGGATTTCAAGTTAAGGACGATCATCGTTTATATTCTAGCTTACAAATTTCAGAGCTATATGTCTTTTTCGTTGTTTTAATAATTCTGCCCAAAGTTTATCTTCTTAATGAAATTTTGAATAACAAATTTATGTATTGATGTTCTCATTGTCATGCTCCAATCCTCGAACGCGTGCCCATCCCTCTCCTGGTCGATTAATAGTGATGTCCCAGGACGCATCGCCGACCCTTTTATTTTAATACGCATGCGGAAGCATAAAATAATCCCCAGACAAAACAATGGGATATAAAAGTAGAGCTATATTTTTCATAACTAAAAAACCACAACCACACTTTTACACAAGCAAACCTCATAGTATAAGTTACAATACTATTAACAAGAGTCTAATCTGTTTCATAACAGTTCACACTCAGGGTTTGCAGAACGGGGTGAGGTCTCAGTCCTATCCGGGTCATACTCTGGATCATCCTCGGGATCCTCATCAGGGTCCTCTTCTTTGGGTTCTTCCTCCTCGGGCTCCTCCTCCTCTAGAGGTTCTTTTGGGTACACCTCTTCTTGTTCAACCTCTCATTTTGGCATACTTCATCTGGAGTCTACTACTGATTGCTTGGGAGAGTCGATGCCACTTTTGAGCTTAGGATCTTTTGCATTCACCACTGACCCATCCTTATGATCAGCCGTCGCCTCCTCGAATGCTGCCTCTAGAACAAACATAAGCACATCACTTTCTAGTACTGGGCCCTCTCTTCGCCTGTCATGGTAGTGACGATACCACGACCTATACTCATGGGGCCTCAGGGTATCTTTACCCACATCGACCCAGACAATCGACTTAATCAGAAAGTACTCTAGTCTTTCTGTGTGGGGGTGGATCGGAAAATGATACCCTATCTTAATAATCTCTTCAGGAATGCCAAAATGCATAGGAGGACGAGGAGGTAGAGGTGCTGCCATCTAGGGGCCTGAAATGGTTATTCAATATCCATTGAGACAACGTCTCAGCGAGTTCTACTCCCTAAGACTCGATTAGAAGGCCAATACACTACGAGGATTGCCTTTGCACAACATGAGTCAAATGATTTACCTTGGCCTCAGATTCCACCTGCAAATCAATACAGTTCAATAGACACCCAAACATTCACAATAGATCGAAACATTGATCAATTGACCTAGTCGATTACATGTCAATCTAACCATTTCCTGGTCATTCTAGCCATTACTATCTAGTCTCAACCGATAGAACCAATCATCGAGTCACGTGCATTCTCTAAGGTGATGAAACCGATCACCGAGCCACGTGCATTCTCCGAGGCGATATCCTTATCATCGAGCCATGTACATTTTTTGAGGTGATATATATATCTAGTCACTGAACCACGTGTATTCTCCGAGGCGATATATCTTATCACCGAGCTATGTGCATTCTCCGAGGCGACAAATTGAATCATCAAGCCAATACTATGTCTCTCCTAGATGACATCCTTAGTCATCGAGCCAACATGATGTAATGAAATCCATTTCTCAATTACTTGCCAAAAATTAATTAATTTTAAAGTAAAATACTCATCCACGCAATTCCACTCAATTTGAATAATCAGGTACTCAATTAAATAAACAAAGATCACCACTGTGATCAGCACGAAATTCTGGTCGTTGACTATCCCAACCTAATTTCCGGATAACAAATAATTAATTAAATAATTACAAAAATATTAAATAAATAGAAATAAATCCAATTTAGGCTCAAAATGCCTAATTGGAAGTCGAGACAAGCCCGGAAAATTGGCGAGGCTCGTTCAATAAATAATAGGACTTGTCTACTTGCTAAGTACACTAACCATTTTCCTAACATGCATAGGTAAATCCCTAATTTAATTATTCTAATATAATCTATCCACCTAATTGCACTTAATTAAATCTAATCAATCCCTAAGCATCATTAGCATACTAATAAAAGATTAGCGAGCAAAACTCACCCGTTTAACAATCCGTTTGGATCGAAATGTCAGGAACGAAGTGAGGGTCGCTTTTCTCCAAAGTGGGCCTAGGATTTGAGGCTTGGAAACACCTCAAAATGGACCTGACACCCGCTAGAAACCCAAAAAGCCAGCTTCTATTTGAGGTTGCAAAATAGAAGAAAACAAGCTAGGTTGGTGCGGTGAGGGCAACAGTGGACCAGTGGGGGACTTCGGCGACTTGGAGGGTGGACCACGACGGCTCACGATTGCTGTAGGAGCTTCGGCGTGGCTCCACCAACTGCTGGACAGTAGCTGGATTGGCGTGAGGGGACAAGCAAGGGCGGACGACGTACGGTTAGCTCGCATGGATGGTGGTCCGTAGAAATGGCGACGGCGTGCAGTGGTGATGGCGTTCCGACTTGCAACGAGCTGCAGCTTCTTCTGTTGGTCTCCTGGTTTTCAAATGGCGGTAATGGAGGGGAGGAAAGGATGCTGTCGCACGGCAAGGGAAATGAAGAGGAAAGAGAGAGAGAGGAGACCAAAAGGGACCTACCAAGCTTAAATTCCACAAATTTGTCCCCCTTGACCTCATCCTCAGCCAAGCCATCTTCCTTGGCTATCCATGAGCCACCAAGGCTTTCCCCCATAATCTTGAATTGGTCCAAAAATGGCTAGGGGAGCGGGGCACACGAATTTCCTAGTAAATGGCTTTAGTTGGCTTAGTTTCTCGCTCAATTAAATCTCAATTGGCTTTAATAAATTCAATTCACACCTCAATGCTTCAATTGACATCTTTCCTCATCCATATGTCCATCATGCTTCCCAAATTTGTGATAAAAAACGGTCCCGGCCTTTTTCTAAACAAAAACGGTCCTGCGATGACTTTTTCCCAAAAAGTCTTGAGTTGTAGAAAAATCTTTTGAGATTGAGTTGACGTTCCTAGAATTTATTATGACATGACAGAATCTTCAATTTTTGAAATCGGACTTGAATTCACGATTAATTTCCATTTGGCGCGTTTTTAGTGTAACCTAAACTACCAGTTAGTTTTCAGAGATTTTTATTGCAAATGACCCATGGTCGATTTTCTTCAAGCCACAATGAATCCATTCGACACATTGGCTACTCTCAGTTGTCGTGAAAATCTTGAGGATTCAAATACGGGCACAGGGTACCAAAACAGCAATAAAATCAAACTAGTGCCGGTCGATGAGAATTTTCCAATTTAGTGGAGTCACTTACGATTGGCCACACATCTTAGTCAGACCGACCTATCTCGATCTTAAATCGATTTTATACTGTGCCGTAATGGCCTTTAAAGATAACCACGGTCAAGAAGCCGATTCCTAGTCAAATTCTCAAGTCTATTACCTTAAAATTCCTTAATGGCTTCCCTAGATAGTCTAGTTATCTCGAGAGTGATCAGCTCTAAGAACAACTTTATATGCACGTCAATGAAATGTCCGATTTATTAAATAGAAAATAGGATTGAAAATCTGGGATGTCACAACTCTTCCCCTCTTATAAAAATTTCGTCCTTGATATTTAAACCTTACAAAACTTCATAAAAAAGGCGGGGGTACAATTGTCACATCGACTCTTCAGTCTCCCATGTCACTCCTTCAGTACCATTGTGTTGCTAGACCACTTTAACCAATGGAATGGTCTTTGTATGCAGAACTTGCTCTTTTCTGTCCACAATCTGAATCGGGCTTTCAACGTATGACACATGGTCATCCATGTCCAATTCCTCAAAATTGAGCATGTGGATCGAGTTAGGCTCATACTTCCTTAACATCGACACGTGAAAGACGTCATGCACTTGCACCAATCTCAGCGGCATTGCAAAACGATACGCTAGGTTCCTGATTCTCTCAAGAATCTCAAATGGACTTATGTACCTCGGACTCAATTTCCTTTTCTTTCCAAAGTGCGAAGTTCCCCTCATTGGTGACACCTTTAAGAAAACATGATCACCAACTTGGAATTCCAATAATCTCCGGCGCTTGTCTACATAACTTTTCTGTTTGCTCTGAGCGGTCTTTAATCTTTTTCTGATCACTGCCACAACTTCTACTGACTGCTGGACCAACTCTGGGCTTGTAATCTTTCTTTCCCCAACTTCACCCCAACATACTGGTGTTCTGCACACTCTGCCATACAATGCTTCAAAAGGAGCCATCTTAGTGCTCTGCTGATAACTGTTATTGTAGGCAAATGCCACCAGGTGTAGCTGATCTTCCCAACTCCCTTTGAAGTCTAGCACACAAGCTCTCAGCATGTCCTCGAGGGTTTGAATTTTCCTCTTAGACTGACCATCCGTCTGTGGATAATATACTGTACTGTACTGAAGCTTGGTACCTAAGGCACTCCGCAAGCTCTTCCAAAAAGGAGCGGTAAACCTTGGGTCTCTATCCAAAGTTATCATAATCGGCACTTCATGCATACGAACCACTTGACACACATACAAATTTGCGTGCCTATCCAAACTAAGGTCTTTTCGCACTGCAATGAAGTGAGCCGACTTTGTCAGTCTGTCGAATACTACCCAAATTGAATCATTTCCTCTTTGACTCTTGGTAGCCCAGTCACGAAGTCCATCATGATATGCTCCTATTTCCACTCTGGGATCGCGAGAGGTTGCAGAAGTCCTCCTGACTTGCAATGCTGAGCTTTGACCTGCTGACACGTTAAACACTTGGCGACATGTTTGGCGATGTCCGCCTTCATACTAGACCACTAATAGTGTTGATGCAGATTCTGATACATCTTGGTACTTCTAGGATAAATGCTGTAACTGCTATGATGCGCTTCAGATAAAATATCCTCTCTAAGCTCCACAACGTTAGGTATAACTAAACGTCCTTGGAACCTCAATATTCCATCATCAGAAACCTGAAAGTCAACCTTCCTTTTCTCAATGTCCTCTTGCAGGATCTTTTGCACATCTAGGTCTGTCCGTTGGAGTAGCTTGATTCTGACCTGAACATTCGGTTCAATTCTGATGGTGGCCATAAGACTTGAAAGATGGCTTACCTCAAACTTGAATACGGAATCTCGAGCTCTCTCGATTAAGTTTCACTCCTTAATTAATATATGAGCAATTGAAGACTTTTGACTCAAAGCATTGGCGACCTTGTTCGCCTTTCCCACGTGATATAGAATATCACAGTCGTAGTCCTTCAATAATTCCATCCATTGGCGTTATCTCATGTTCAACTCCTTTTGAGAGAACATATACTTAAAACTCTAATGGTCCATGAAGATCTGAAACTTTTCTTTGCACAAATAATGTCTCCAAATCTTCAATGTAAAGATAATCGCTGCGAGTTCTAAGTCATGCATTGAGTAGTTCTGCTCGTGAGGCCTCAACTGACGGGAGGCGTACGCAACAACTCTACCATGTTGCATCAGCACGCAACCCAATCCTCTGAATGACGCATCACTGTAGATCTCGAATCCTCCAGGACCAGATGGAATCGTCAGCACAGTTGCAGTAGTTAGTTTTTCCTTCAACTCTTGGAAACTATGATCGCACTTGTCTGTCTACACGAACTTCTCTTCCTTCTTCAGGAGTTTTGTTAGAGGCAATGTTAATGACGAGAACCCTTCCACAAATCATCTGTAATAACCTACCAAACCCATAAAACTTCTGATTTCTGTCATTGTAGTTGGTCTTGGCCAATTGATTACAACTTCTATCTTGCTTGGGTCCACTAAAATTCCTTCGCCTGTTATAACATGCCCTAAGAAAGCAATACGAGTCAACCAAAACTTGCACTTGCTAAACTTAGCGTACAACTAATGGACTCTCAGCTTCTGTAGTACTAATCTCAAGTGATTCTCGTGCTCTTCATCACTTCTTGAGTAAGCCAGGATATCATTGATGAACACGATCACAAACCGATCTAGGTATTCCTTGAATACTCGGTTCATCAAATCCATGAAGGCAGCATGAGCATTCGTCAATCTGAATGGCATCACTGTGAATTCATAGTGACCATATCAGGTACGAAATGCTGACTTATGAATATCCTCCTTCCTAATCCTTAGCTGATGATATCCTGTCCTCAAGTCCATCTTCAAAAATATCAATGCTCCTTGAAGCTGATCAAACAAGTCATCGATCCTCGGTAGTGGATACTTGTTCTTGATTGTTACCTAATTGAGTTGTCGATAGTTGATGCATAGGCACAACGAACCATCTTTCTTCTTTACAAATAGAACTGGTGCTCCCCAATGTGATGCACTGGGACGAATAAATCCTTTATCCAGAAGCTCTTGCATCTGCACCTTCAGTTCTTTCAACTCAAATAATGCCACCCGGTAAGGAGCCTTAGAAATTGGCTCTGTCCCAGGGGCTAGCTCAATCACAAATTCGTTTTCTCTCTCTGGTAGCAATCTTGGCAATTCTTTTGGAAAGACATCCGGAAATTCTTGCACGATTGAAATGTCCTCCATTTTCAGTTCCTCAACTGTCATGATATGACAGTTGCCAGATAACCTTGGTAACCCTCGTCTAACAGATAAGTTGCCTCTTGCGACGAGATCAGGACAATCGAGGGTCCTCCTTGATTCCAGACAAACTCGAAGCTCTTACCTTCTAACGGGTCAAACTGAATCGCTTTGCGATAGCAGTCTATTATAGCTTGTTGCTTGGTGAGCCAGTGTCACGCCCCGAACCCCGAGTGCGCGAACATCCCACTCGGTCAATGCACATTTTGCGACTTCCAAGGACATTTGCCGACCCATTCATTTTATTACGCATGCGGAAGCGAAAAAAATCCCCGACAACAAAACTCTAGGATAGAAAAGCAGGCAATTAATCACAACCCAAACAAGCCTTTTATAAATCAACGAAGTTTATAAATAGAGGTCTATAGCCAAACGTCTACAAAAGACCAGCTCTAAAAAAGGAATTGTCCTACAACCTACTAGTCGGACCCGTTCACCAATCCTCCGGATTTCACCTCTGCAACTCCTCAAGGCCAACCAAAACAAACTGGTCACTCCATCCTCAAGGGACCTGAAAATTTAAGCCCACGACGAGGTGAGACAATATCTCAGCAAGTCCACCCCTTAAACCCCAACTAGGAAAAAAATACACAAAGAGGCTTAACCACTCAAGTCAGAAGACTTACCTCGTCGTTGTTCCTTCCTGCAAGTCAGTACAATTCAATTCTCAATCAATCAATCGATACAATCGATCGATACAACAAAACCATTAATCCATTCACTCAATTAATTCACTCAGATCGAAAACATCGATCAATCGACTAAGTTGCTTATATGTCATCAAGACCACTCTCTGGTCATCCCAAGTATTCCAACTCAAATCTTACTCCCGGCTCAACGAGTCGAATATATTCAATCCTTAGCTATAATTCACAGTCCAAAGAACACGACCTATCTTTAGGTGGTAATCACGGCCCAATGGGCACAACCTTTAATATGTGGCAAATCACGGCCATAATAGGCACGACCTCTATCAGATGTTAAATCACGGCCCCAGTGGGCATGACCGATTCCAATTTCAGTGGTAAATCACGGCCCAACAGGGCACAGCCGTACTTCGGCGGTTTTCTAGATCCACTCACAACCTTTCACAATCAAAAATTCCATTCGACAGTTTTCTAGAACCACTCACAATCTTAAACGTCAATTCACTCAATTACACACATTTGGAATAAATATCCACAATCACCAATTTCACTCAATTTCTCAATCAAACAAACAATTAGCACAAACTGATCGCACTTTGTTGCGATTAGTCCGAAATTCTAACGACCAGGCCATCCCGGCATAATTTTCGGAAAAAATAAATAAATAATTTTAATTCGGAAAATTAAATATTTAAATATTACATTATATTAATATAATTTAATAAAATAATATTGATAAATTCGAAATAATTAATTAATTAAAAATAATTAATTAAGGCTTAAACAAGATTACACTAATCTAAACATACAATTAGCCTTAATTAATCAACCACTAAAATAATCAAGCATCTAATCTAAATAACATTAAAATAATCTGATCTAACCACCTAAACCTACTTAGACTAATCTAAACACTCCTTAAGCATAATTAACTTACTAAGCAAGGTTTAGAGGATAAACTCACCGGTTTTGCGAGCCGGTGAGTCCACGGTGACCACGACGCCAAGGCGGTCGATAAACCTTGAAGCAGCGACACCAACAGAGGCCGGGAAGGCACCTAAAACGTGCCTCGAAGACCGAAAACCCTTGCTGTCCTCAGTTTCTGATCTTGAGCAAAGCAGCTGGAACTGGCGGCGGTTTGGCATGGAAATAGCGAACGGCGAAGGTCTAGCGGCTTAAGGGCGGCCTACGGCTGATGGACGACGACAAGGAGGCTCGGGAACCTCAACCACAGCAATCCAAGGCGGTCCGGGGTTGGAACAGCAGCCACAAATTCGTACTCCCTCTACAACTTTGAAAAGCTGGTCGCCGGAGGAGAAACAGAGCTGAACGGGCTTGGCCGGAGCTTCGGCGAGGGGTTAGCCGGCAACCGGCGGCACCCGGGGGTCAAGGGGGACCTGTCGATGGTTGGTATGGGTGGAGGAATGGTCAGAATGGGAGAAAACACGAAGAAAACGCGAAACAGGCGAATCCGGGCAAACTACCAAGCGGACTGACGGACTGGTGACCGGTTTCTTCTCGCCAGCGTATAAGACAGTCGGGGGCTCCGTTCTGGGCAGGCCACGCTCTTTGAAACGGACTAGATGTCATCTTCGTGGCGATGGGTGGCTCGTTTGCTGATTCATCTGGGAAGTGGACTTTTTACTCGGATCTTTGGCGAAATGTCGGCTGGAGCAGAAAATGGAACGAGGGGAAAACAGAGGAGGAAAACGGCCGACGGTGGCCTTGCGGGCGTGCGATGGTGGAGGGGCTGGTGTGCTCGATTTTCCTCTGGTTCTCTTGAGCTCTCCAAGGACCACAACAATGGAGAAAGCCATGCTTCAAGGAGGAAGAAGGCTGCTGAAGAGGGGGAATCCCAAAGTGCGTCATTAGCCTTCAACATTTGTCTCTCTCTCTCTTGGCTTGCCCCCACCATCCATGGCCCTCACCCTCTGCCCTTTGCAGCCACCAATCTTCCCCAACAAGCTTGCCAATGGGTCCAAAATGTTGTGTACCCCATGACCTACGAATTTTGGACTTTACATCTTCAATCTCATTCAATTCTCAAGCAAACCAATTCACTTGAAGCCCAAATAAATCAGCCTTGGTGTCCTTGTCCCTCTTATGATTTTTCCCCGTCAATTGATCTCACTTGACGGCCAAAGATGCGATAAAAAATGGTCCTTACTTTGCTTTTCCACCAAAAATCCCAGTTTGCAGAAAAAATCTTTTGAAGATTAGTCGACGTTCCTAAAATGATTTGTAACTTGACAAAACTTCAAATTTATGTAATCGGGTTCAATTTCATGGTTAATTTCAATCTGGCGTGATTTGAGCGCGTCCTAACCTACCGGGTAGCTTTTAGGAATTTTCAATGCAACTGACCCGTGGTTGATTATTTTCAAGCCACAAAGTTCTTCTTCGACACATTGGCGACTCGGTTGTCGTGGAAATCTCGAAGTTTCAAATACAGACACAGGGTACCAAAACGACAGCGAAATCGGTCTAGTGCCGATCGACAAGAATTTTGCAATTAGGTGGAATCACCCACACTTAATCACATGGTTCTGTTGAATCGACCTATCTTTGGTCTCTAATCGATCTGTACCGTACTGAGCCTCACAGATTAGCACGGTCGAGCAGTTGATTTCTGGTCGAATTCTTAAATCTATTGCGTTTAGATTCCTTGTAGCTTCACCTGATAGGCTAGTTATCTCGTGAGTGGCCAACTCAGAGAAGAGAGCTATAGGCGCAAAGATGAAATGCTCGACTTATTCAATTGAAAACAAAATTGGAAAATCAGAATGTCACAACTCTTCCCCTCTTATAAAAATTTCGTCCTCGAAATTTAAACATTTACCAATCCTCGATCAAAAAGGTAGGGGTATTGTCGTCTCATTGAGTCTAACTTTTCCACGTTGCTTCTTCGGTCCCGTGGTGTTGTCAAACCACTTTTACCAAGGGGACCATCTTGGTACACAGAACTGCTCTTTCTGAACCACCAACTGAACCGGGCTTCCCACGTACGCCACTCTGTCATCCATGTCCAATCCTTTAAGATTTAGCACGTGGGTCGTGTCAGGCTCATATGTCCTTAACATCAACACGTGAAAGACGTCATTCACTCGCGCCTACTCCGGCAGCAATGCAAGACGATATGTTAGGGTCCTGATTCTCTCTCTAGAATCTCAAAGGGACCTACGTACCTCGGTTTCAGTTTTTCCCTTCTTACTGAAGTGCAAGGTATCCCTCATTGGTGACATCTTCAGAAAGATGTAATCACCAATTCGAAACTCTAAGGGCCTTCGATGCTCAACGATACAACTTTTCTGACAGCTCTGAGCGGTCCTTACTTTAGCATTGATCACGGCAACTGCAGTCACTGACTGTTGAACTGGCCCTGGGCCTGTGATTTCTCTTTCCCTGACTTCAACTCAGCAACTGAAGTTCTGCACATTCTGCTATCCAATGCTTCAAAAGAAACCATTTGACTGTTATGCTAAAACTGGGAATCCCCGGAGCTAGATCTGACATAAATTCGTCACTAGCACTCCATGCAGACGAACTATATGACACACATACACTTCTGTATGCCTATTCAAATCGAGATCTTTTTCGTTTGCCTTTGAAGTGTGCCGACTTCGTCAATCTGTCGACCACTACCCAAATGGAATCATTGTCTCTCTGATTCCTTGACAAGCTCGTCATAAGGTTCATAGTGATATACCTCCATTCCCACTCGGGACTCTTGAGTGATTGTAAAAGTCCTCCCGGCTTGTATTACTGAAATTCTACTTATTAGCACATCTAACACTTGCAACCTATCCTGCGATAACTATCTTTATATCAATCCATTAATCGAGCTGACGTCAATTCTGACCTACCTTGTACTATCTGGTCAAATACTGCAACTACTACCGTGAATTACTGATAAAGTCTTTTCCCTGAGTGTTACATCGTTAGGTACACCCAATCACTCTCGGAACTTGAGTATTCCATCCTTAGAAATTTGAAAGTCAGCTTCTCCCTTGTCAATATCCTCTTGAAGGATCTTCTGAACATTCCAGTCTATCAACTAAAGTGTTTGATTCTAATATGAGGGTGGCCAAAAAATTCAAAGGTGGGCTACCTCAGATGTGAAAATCAAATTTTGAACTTTCTCAAGTAAGGTCCATACTTTAACCAGCATATGCACAAATGAAGACTCTCGACTCAACGCATCAATGACTTCTTTCATCCTTCCAAGGTGGTACCAAATACCACCATCCTAGTCCTTCAAAAGATCTGGTTTACAGTGCTATCTCATATTCAATTCCTTCTAAGAGAATAAATACTTTGAGACTTTAACACTCAGCGCAGATCTGGAGTCTTTCTTCACACCAACAATATCTCTAAATCTTCAAAGTGAAAATTATTGCTGCGAGTTCCAAGTCATGTACTAGGTAATTCAGCTTATGAGGCTTCGACTAACTGGACGTATATGCAGCAATCCTACCATGTTGCATCAGCACGTAATCCAGTCCTCTAAACGACACATCACTATAGATCTCGTGTCCTCCAGGACTAGATGGAACGGTCGGTACAGGTGCAGTAGTTAGCTTCTGCTTAAGCTCTTGGAAACTACGCTTGCACTTGTCTGTCCACACAAACTCTTCTTCTTTCTTCAGAATTCTAGTCAACAGCGACACTAATTCTGAGAATCCTTCCACGAACCTTCTGTAGTAATCTGTCCAACCCAAACGGCTTCTAATCTCCGATAATATTGTCGGTCTTGGTCCATTGATAACTGCTTCGATCTTGGTCGAGTCCACGGAGATTCCTTCACATGAAATCGCGTGACTTAGAAAAGCTACACGAGTCAACCAAACTCGCATTTGCTAAACTTAGTGTCAAATCCATGAGTCCTTAGGGTCTGAAGTACCATCCTCAGATGACTCTCATGCTCCTCAGCACTCCTCGAATATATCAGAATAGTATTGATGAACATGATCATGAACTGATCTAAGTATTCCTCAAATACTCAATTCATCAAATCCATGACAACAACTGGAGCATTCATCAGACCAAATAGCATTACAATACTCTCATAAAGGCCATATCAAGTACGATACGATGTTTTCTGTAGAACCTCTTTTTCGATTCTCAAGTCAATTTTTGAAAATATTGACGCTCCTTGCAACTAATCAAACAAGTCATCGATCCTCGGTAATGGATACTTGTTCTTGATCATCACCTGATTGAATTGATGATAGTCGATACGCAGATGCAACGAACCATCCTTCTTCTTGACGAACAGAACTGGTGCTCCCCAAAGTGATGCATTGGGACTTATGAATCCCTTATCTAACAATTTTTGCATCTGCACCTTTAGTTCTTTAAGCTTCGACAAAGCCATCCGATAAGAAGCCTTAGATACTGACTCTGTTCCGGATGCTAACTCAATCATGAACTCTATTTCTCTTTCTGACAGCAGACTTGGCAATTCTTCAAGAAACACCTCAGAAAACTTCTGTACCACGGCTAAGTTCTCCATAGTCGGTTCCTTAACTGTTGCATTCACTACAGTTGCCAAATAGATTTGGCAACCTATAATTAGAACCAGGTTGTCTTTAGTGACGAAATATCAGGGATCGAAGGTCCTTTCCGACTTTCAGTAATTCAAAACTTCCGTACGCTAACCGATCAAACTGTATTATATTACTACCACAATTCATAACAACAGAAAGCTCCTTGAGCTAAACCTTTTCATAAATGACTTCCAAGTCATACATAAGCAAACCCATCAAGTACAACTATAGTCAGAGATTCATCTTTCTACTACTTCATTACAACAACGGAAGTTCTACAACCTTCACTCAAAATCCTGCTGCGCTGCTCTGATAAAAACACATCAAAAACATTCTTTCTTTGTTTGGTGCATGGTCGGTCCATTTCTGTTCCTTTCGTCATCCTAGTGGCGTCCTATCTACGGTAGCGGTGTCAATGCTCCCTTGGACTCACACTGATAGTCCCTCAGCTGATGGCCATGCTGGCCACGTCTAAAGCACGTTCCCGTTATACCAGGACACTAGATTGATCCATACTTCCCTCTACAACTCGGCACATAACTGGTGAGTCGTCTAACTCCTGTCGAATGACAACATGCACTCTTACTTGCACCGGGGTCTATCCCAAATACCCCACGGCGTGTTCTACAGCGCATTCACGCTGATTTGTCCCATCGGCCTTCGGGGACCTTTTTCTAACCAGGTAACCCTGTTGGTCACACTTAGAACAAGCAACCGTCTTAACAGGACACGGGGCTAATTTATGTCGGCTTCCGTCAGCACGACACACTCCATTCTAATTCATTGCTGACTTGACCATCCCACATTTCAAGTTGGACGGAATAGGCTATTTTTTTCCAATCATAGGCTCCGTCCCAAATTGGTTTTCATCTCTACTGAATTTGAACCTCGACTCGGATACAACGGCTTGCTCCTAGATCACATTTCCATGCTGGACCTCAGCAGGTGCGGCAAAAATAGCGGTTACGGCACTAACGGCAGTAGTTACAGTGGTAGCAGCGGTGGCTCAATCTTATGCTTACTGGCTCAACAAGTTCCCAAGGAACACTAGCGCCTGAACGATCCCATCAAACCTAGGATCGCTCGATACTACTACACTAATACCAACCTGCAGCGGTACTCTTACACTCGCGTTGGTCTGAGCCAGCGCTCCGCCATGACCACCTCGGGTACTAACCCTAGTCGGCATACTACCCTAACTAACTAGTCTAAAGGTTCTCTCTAGGAGTCCTCGGATCCTTATCACTCATCTACAGGATCTTTACAAAAACCTGTTTCTCAATTCTAATCCTAGATTAGAATTTGAGTGATCCTCACCAATCAATTTACCAATTAACCATCAATCACATGCACCAGCATGAAATAAAGGTCATTCCTACCAACTATCCCAACAACCATCGCACCTTATCACTCCATTCACAGACCCGCTCTGATACCACTTAAACTGGTATGTCACAACTCGAACCCCGAGCACGCGAACATCCAACTTGGTCGATGCACATTTTGCGACTTCCTAGGACACGTCGCCGACCCATTCATTTTATTACGCATGCGGAAGTAAAACAAATCCCCTGACAACAAAACTCTGGGATAGAAAAGCAAGCAATCAATCACAACCAAAACAAGCCTTTTATAAATCAACAAAGTTTACAAACAGAGGTCTACAGCCAAACGTCTACAGAAGACCAGCTCTCAAAAAGGAATTGTCCTACAACCTATTAGTCGGACCCATTCACCAATCCTCCAGACTTCACCTCTACAACTCCTCAAGGGACCTGAAAATTTAAGCCCACGACGGGGTGAGACAATGTCTCAGCAAGTCCACCCCCTAAACCCCAACTAGGAAGAAAATACGCAAGAAGGCCTAACCACTCAAGTTAGAAGACTTACCTCACCGCTGTTCCTTCCTGCAAGTCAGTACAATTCAATTCTCAATCAATCAATCAATCCAATCAATCAATACAGCCAAACCATCAATCCATTCACTCAATTAATTCACTCAGATCGAAAACATCGATCAATCGACTAAGTTAATTACATGTCATCAAGACTACTTTCCGGTCATCCCAAGTATTCCAACTCAAATCTTACTCTCGGCTCAACGAGCCAAATCTATTCAATCCTCAGCTATAATTCACGGTACAAAGGACACGACCTATCTTTATGTAATAATCATGGCCCAATGGGCACAACCTTTAATAGGTGGCAAATCACGACCATAATAGGCACCAGTGGGCACGACCAATTCAAATTTTGGTGGTAAATCACGGCCCTAGTGGGCACGACCGATTCCAATTTCAGTGGTAAATCACGGCCCAACAGGGCACATGCCCATACTTCGGTGGTTTTCTAGATCCACTCACAACCTTTCATGATCAAAATTCCAATAGAAAATCGACACTAAACAATTTTGGGATGAATCCCCACATAAACGTCAATTCACTCAATTACACACTTTTGGAATAAATATCCACAATCATCAATTTCACTCAATTTCTCAATCAAACTAACAATTAGCACAAACTGACTGCATTGTTGCGATCAGTGTGAAATTCTAACGATCGACTATCCCGGCATAATTTTCGGAAATAATAAATAATTAATTTTAATTCCGAAAATTAAATATTAATAAATTCGAAATAATTAATTAATTAAAAAAATAATTAATTAAGGCTTAAACAAGATTACACTCAGGGTTTGAACATACAATTAGCCTTAATTAATCAACCACTAAACTAATCAAGCATCTAATCTAATTAACATTAAAATAATCTAATCTAACCACCTAAACCTACTTAGACTAATCTAAACACCCCTTAAGCATAATTAACTTACTAAGCAAGGTTTAGAGGATAAACTCACCGGTTTTGTGAGCCGGTGAGTCCACGGCGACCACAATGCCAAGGCGGTCGATAAACCTCGAAGCGGCAAAGCACCAACGGAGGCCAGGAAGGCACCTAAAACGGGCCTTGAAGATCAAAACCCTTGTTGTCCTCGGTTTCTGATCTTGAGCAAAGCAGCTGGAACCAGCGGCAGTTTGGTGCGGAAACGGCAAGCAGTGAAGGTCCGGCGGCTTGGGGGCGGCGTACGGTTGATGGACGGTGGCAAGGAGGCTTGGGAACCTCAACCACAGCGATCCAAGGCGGTCCCGAGGCTGGAACAGTAGCCACAAATTCATACTCCCTCTACAACTTTGAAAAACTGGTCGCCGGAGGAGAAATAGAGCTAAACGGGCTTGGCCGGAGCTCTGGCAAGGGGTTGGCCGGCAACCGGTAGCACCCGGGGGTCTAGAGGGACCTATTGGTGGTTGGTATGGTTGGAGGAAGGGTCGGAATGGAAGAAAACATGAAGAAAACTCGAAATAGGCGAAACCGGGCAAACTGCTAGGCAGACTGACGGATCGGTGGCTGGTTTCTTCTCGTCGACGTATAGGATGGTCGGGCGCTCCGTTCGGGGCGAGGCCGAGCTCTTTGAAACGGTCTGGATGTCCTCTTCACGGCGAAGGGTGGCTCGTTTGCTGATTCATCTGGGAAATTGACTTTCTACTCGGATCTTTGGCGAAATGTCGACTGGAGCAGAAACTGGAACAAGGGAAAACAAAGGAGGAAAACGGCCAATGGTGGCCTTACGGGCATGCGACGGTGGAGGGGCTGGTGTGCTCGATTTTTCTCTGGTTCTCTTGAGCTCTCCAAGGACCACAACAATGGAGAAAGCCATGCTTCAAAGAGGAAGAAGGCTACTGAAGAAGGGGACCCCAAAGTGCCTCATTAGCCTTCAACACTTATCTCTCTCTCCCTTGGCTTGCCCCCACCATCCATGGCCTTCATCCTCTGCCCTTTGCAGCCACCAATCTTTCCCAACAAGCTTGCCAATGGGTCCAAAATGTTGTGTACCCCATGACCTACGAATTTTGGACTTTACCTCTTCAATCTCATTCAATTCCATTCAATTCTCAAGCAAACCAATTCAATTGAAGTCCAAATAAATCAGCCATGGTGTCCCTCTTATGATTTTTCCCCATAAATTGATCTCACTTGACGGCCAAAGATGTGATAAAAAACGGTCCTTACTTTGCTTTTCCACCAAAAATCCCGGTTTGCAGAAAAAATGTTCTAAGGATTAGTCGACGTTCCTAAAATGATTTGTGACTTGACAAAACTTCCAATTTCTGTAATCGGGTTCAATTTCACGGTTAATTTCAATCTGGCGCAATTTGAGGGCATCCTAACCTACCGTGTAGCTTTTAGGAATTTTCAGTGCAATTAACCCGTGATTGATTATTTTCAAGCCACAAAGTGCATCTTCGACACTTTGGCGACTTTCAGTTGTCGTGGAAATCTCGAAGTTTCAAATACAGACACAGGGTACCAAAACGACAGAAAAATCGGTCTAGTGCCGATTGACAAGAATTTTGCAATTAGGTGGAATCACCCACACTTAATCACATGGTTCTGTTGGATTGGCCTATCTCCAGTCTCTAATCGATCTGTGTCGTAATGACTCTTGCAGATTAGCACGGTCGAACAGTCGATTTCTGATCGAATTCTCAAGTCTATTGCATTAAGATTCCTTAACAGCTTCACCCGATAGGCTAGTTATCTCGTGAGTGGCCAACTCAGAGAAGAGAGCTATAGGCGCAAAGATGAAATGCTTGACTTATGGAATTGAAAACAAAATTGGAAAATCAGGATGTCACAGCCAGTCCGTGCCAATTATCAAATCAAAGTCATACATGGCTAGGACTAACAAGTCTATTTTCCCCACTCGCTCACCAATCGCTAACTTGCAACTAGAACAACCCAAAGTAGCAATAACTTTATCCTTCAACGGTGTAGATATGCAAATTGCCAACTCCAATAATATAGGACTAACTCCTATCAACTTAACATATTGTTCGGCAATGAAGGAATGGGTCGCTCTTGAATCAAACAAAGCGTAAGCAGAATGGTCATTCAGTGTAACTATACCTGTGATCACGTCAGGCGCAGCCTCTGCGATAGCATACACCATACCCTGCACTGGTGGTCTCAGCTGATCTCCTTGCGGCGCGTTTTGTGGTGCATACCCTCTAATCTATCCTATAGATGGCGATGGCAACAATTGCGGTTGTCCTCTTAGCTTTCTAGGACAATTTCTGGCTATGTGGCCTTATTGGCCACATTCAAAACATGCTCCCAGCCTAGCTTGGCATGAGGTTGACCTATGCCATCTTCCACAAAAACGGCACGGTTCACTCCTACTGGGCGCTGATCTACCAAATCCACCCTTCTTGTTCGGCAGGACCTGGAATCTGCCTCTAGCCATGGGCCTCTTTCCCTGGCGGATTGCATCTTTGCTTGTATTAAATCTTGACCTAGAGGTGGCAGCTCTCTCATTCTGATCTCTCTTAATCATCTGGGCTCTCTGGTATAGTTCATTGTAATTCCTTAGATTTAGCGAAATCAATACACTTCTCAAGTCTACCCCGAATCTGTCCCTAAACCTTCTAACTTGGCTCTCAGGATTCTCAATTAACTTAGAAGCATATTGTGACAGTTTAGCGAACTTCGCCTCATATTGATCGACAGTCATGGAGCCTTGGCGAAGACGCTGAAACTTTGCCATCTTCATCTCCTTGGCAGTTTCAGAAAAATACTTTTCATTGAAAGCCTTAAGGAAGGCATTCCACTCAGGGGCAATACCTTCTAGAAACACTTCTCCTTGGGTGGTTTTCCACCAAGTATTTGCAACTCCCTCCAATTGGTAAGTTGCAATAACCACTTTCTCAGTCTCGTTGCACATCAATAGTGCAAAAGCCTTCTCTAATTTTTGAATCCACAAGGTAGCAACTTCGGGGTCTCCTGCCCTAGTGAACTGAGGCGGATTCAACTTCAAGAATTGTTCCACTAGCTTGTGAATCGGCCTTTCTCTCTGTGCTAAAATATTCTCAGGTTGAGCTTCGGCAGGTGTGACAACAGGTGCGGCGGCAGGTACAGCAGTAGCAGTGGCTTGATTTAGAGTCTGTTGTGCCATGACATCTCTCATGGCCTCTAGCACCTGCATAATCCCTTCTATTTTGGGATCACCAGGGGTTGCTACCCCGGCATCCACCGTAGGTGGTGCCACTCTACTCGCGCTAGCCAGAGCTGGGGCTCGACCTTGGCCTCCTCGGGTACCGACCCTGGTCGACGCTCTACCTCGAGTCATGGCCCTACTAGTCCTCTTGCTGGGAGTTCTTGGCTCTAGAGCACTTATGGCTCAGTCTTTATCTACTGACGCCTACTTCCAATTCCACACCGAATTAGAAGCAAAGTGATCTAAACAACAAACGAATATACCAATCAATTATCACTGACATGCACCAGTGGCTATCTATATGTTAATTAATGATTGAGTAAAGGTTCAAATTTGGATTTCAAGTTAAGGGCGATCATTGTTTATATTCTAGCTTACAAATTTCAAAGTTATATGTATTTTTCATTGTTTTAATAATTCTGCCCAAAGTTTCTCTTTTTAATGAAATTTTGAATAACAAATTTATGTATTGATGTTCTCATTGTCACGCCTTGATCCTCGAACGCATGCCCAACCCTCACTTGGTCGATTAATAATGACGTCCGAGGATGCATCGCCGACCCTTTTATTTTAATACGCATGCAGAAGCATAAAATAATCCCCAGACAATAAAACAATGGGATAGAAAAGTAGGGCTATATTTTTCACAACTGAAAAACCATAACCATACTTTTGCACAAGCAAACCTCATAGTGTAAGTTACAATACTATTAACAAGAGTCTAATCTATTTCATAATAGTTCACACTCAGGGTTTGCAGAACAGAGTGAGGTCTCAGTCCTCATCTGGGTCATCCTCTAGATCATCATCGGGATCCTCCTCGAGTTCCTCATCAGGGTCCTCTTCTTCAGGTTCTTCCTCCTCGGGCTCCTCCTCCTCAGGCTCCTCCTCCAGAGGTTCTTCTGGGTACACCTCATCTTGTTCAACCTCTCCTTCTGGCATGCTCCAGCTGGAGTCTACTGCTGATTGCTTGGGAGAGTCGATGCCACTTTCAAGCTTAGGGTTTTTTGCATCCACCATTGACCCATCCTTATGATCAGCCGTCCCCTCCCCGAATGCTGCCTCCAGGATGAACATAGGCACATAACTTTCCAATACTGGGCCCTCTCTTCGCCCGTCTTGATGGTGACAATACCACGACCTATACTCATGGGGCCTCAGGGCATCTTTACCCACGTCGACCCATATAGTCGACTTAATCAGAAAGTACTCTAGTCCTTCCGGGTGGGGGTGGATCGGAAAATGATACCCTATCTCAGTAATCTCTTTCGGAATGCCAAAATGCATAGTTGGACGAGGAGGTGGAGGTGCTGCCATCTAGAGGTCTAAAATGGTTATACAATAACCACTGAGACAACGTCTCAGCGAGTTCTACCCCCTAAGACTCGATTAAAAGGCCAATATACTATGTGGATTGCCTATGCACAACACGAATCAGAGGACTTACCTTGGCCTCAGATTCCACCTGCAAATCAATACAGTTCAATAGGCACCCAAACAATCACAACAGATCGAAACATCGATCAATTGACCTAGTCGATTACATGTCAATCTAACCATTTCCCGGTCATTCTAGCCATTACTATCTAGTCTCAACTGATATAATTAATCACCGAGCCACGTGCATTTTCTGAGGCGATATTCCTTATCATCGAGCCACGTGCATTCTCCGAGGTGATGGAACCGAATACCGACCACATGCATTCCCCGAGGCGATATTCCTTATCACCGAGCTATGTGCATTCTCTGTGGTGATATATATATCTAGTCACCGAGCCACGTACATTCTCCGAGTCGATATATCTTATCTCTGAGCCACGTGCATTCTACGAGGCGACAGATTGAATCATCAAGCCAATACTATGTCTTTCTCGTAGATGACATCCTTAGTCATCGAGCCAACATGATGTAATGAAACTTAATTTGCACAATTAGGTACTCAATTAAATAAACAAAGATCACCATTGCGATCAGCACAAAATTACGGTCGTTGGCTATCCCAGCCTAATTTCCAGAAAATAAATAAATAATTAAATAATTACAAAAATATTAAATAAATAGCAATAAATCCAATTTAGGCTCAAAATGCCTAATTGGAAGCCGAGACGAGCCCGGAAAATTACCAAGGCTCGTTCAATAAATAATAGGACTTGTCTACTTGCTAAGTACACTAACGATTTGCCTAACATGCATAGGTAAATCTCTAATTTAATTATTCTAATCTAATCTATCCACCTAATTGCACTTAATTAAATCTAATCAACCCCTAAGCATCATTAGCATACTATGTAAGGATTAATGAGCAAAACTCACCCGTTTAATAATTTTTTCGGATCGAAACGTTGGGAATGAAGCAATGGTCACTTTTCTCCAAAGCGGGCCTAAGATTCGAGGCTTGGAAACACCTCAAAACGAACCCGACACCCTACTGGAAACCCACAAAACCAGCTTCTATTTGAGGCTGCAAAACAGAAGAAAACAAGTTAGGCTGGTGCGATGAGGGCAACGGTGGACTGGTGGGGGACTTCAGTGGCTTGAAGGGCAGTCCACGGCGGCTCACGATGGCTGTAGGAGCTCCAGCGTGGCTCCACCAGCTACTGGACAGTAGCTGGACTAGCGTGAGGGGGCGAGCAAGGGCAGACGGTGTGCGGTTGGCTCGCGTGGACGGTGGTCCACATAAACGGCGACATCGTGCTGTGGCGAAGGCGTTCCGACATGCGATGTGGCATCCGAGAATTTCGACAACCCCTGAATGCATGGCGGTTTGTGATTAAGTGACGAAAGTATCGTCAGATTTTGCCGTTGGTGCTATATACGAACATTGACTCGTATTATTGTTGGACCAATGCATTTCGTTTAGCGATGGTCTAATTGCCGAGTAAACCATAGTCTTGTCGGAAAACTTTCATAGGTTTAAGTGAGACCAACCTCGTTCGTATACTTTTGTCGACATTAGAAAAATACTGACATGTCGCGGATTGACGAATTTGTTAATGGATTTCGTCATCGACACCGACGTTGGACCTTGTTGTACCATCATCATCATCGGCACTACTTTGGACCCCGCCGATGTACGTACATAATTCTTTCGGTAATATTATACAATTATATCACTTAAGTGTATGTAGAATAAGAGAGGAATTTGGATTATTTTTAATCAATTGATTTTAGAGGGCCGAAAGAAATGAAATTCGGCCATACATGAAGAACATGCATGCCCGCGCGAAGACGAGGATGCCATTCACGTCCAAGCCGCCTCATCTCTCCCCAATTCGGACATCATTGAGTCAACTAATTTAAGAAGTGTTGACTGAAGCAAGGCCAGAGGAGGCCACGTTGCTTTGTGTGGAGCAACCAGCGAAGGCCAAGAAAACCCAGCTGGAGACACGCCTCCTCCACCTATCCATGGCAACTTCAGCCACCTAAAATTTTGCATGCAAAAAGCTAATTAAATTGCTAATCAAAGAACAAAAAGGGGGTTCGGAATTAAGGAGTAGAGAGAGAGTGAACCGAGCACATTTTTTGAGTAGAGAGAAAGTGAGCGAGAGAGGGCATAGTGTGAGGAAGGAGGAGGTTGCCCTTCCGTCGAGCACGGTGCTGCGGCCATCAACGCCGCCTGTCTTCGCCGCCATTGAGCCCTGTTCGAAGACCCATGAGCTTCCCGTTCGGTTTGTCGATTGAGCTTAGGAGTGACGCAAGTGAAAGTTCATTGATCTATGTTTTGCATGCTGTAATTATCTAGTGAAGTGCTGGTAGATGTGAGAAAATGCAGAATTTGGAGCTGCATGTTGATTTTAGATGAATGAGATGAAGCTGGACTAAGAAACTGAGCAAAAACTGAATTTGGAGCTGCATGTTGATTTTAGATGAACGAGATGAAGCTGGACTAAGAAACTGAGCAAAAATAGAGTATGTTCTATGGATTTTGATTTTTGGGTTGAAATAAGAACTTAAGGGTCTAACTACAGTGGATTTTTGAAGTGAAGTAGTTGTAATGTAGTGCAATAGACTTGTAAACACTTGGCTGTGGAAGTTGGATGCTGTGATTCAATGAGTAGAAGTAGTTCTCTTTGGGTTAGTAAACTGTTTTCGCAGAAAAACAGCTTGACCTTCGGTGATTCCATGAATTTTCTATAATTATCTAGCCGGAATTAGACTTCAAACCCTTAATGAAAGTTGTAGGGAATATCTTTATAAATAACATATCAAAAATTGAGAATAAATTAACAAGTTTTGATTGATAAAATGATTTTCTATAAAAATGTTAAATCTGGAAGTCATTATAGAACGTTAGCAAAGAATACAGCAATTACTGCTCTTGATATATAAGGAATTTGACTTGGTGTTCTGAATGAAACTTTTTCCTTTAGATCTTATTGATAACATGTCAAAAGTTCATAATTTTCTGAGTTCATTTAGGGGTTATTCCGAAATTTTGATTAAAACTGTGCATTGTGATGTTTGAGCTGTTTTGTTCCGAATTTGCTCAATTTGTCCCAAAGATGAATGCATCTTGAGTTGTTATTTGACATGATGATATTGACATTCAGCATACCATGAAATATTGAGATTTTTATTGAAAAGTGTTTTGAAAATTAAGATGTTAATCGTTACCGTTGGACCCTCGAGTCAACGATGCCTCGGGAGTCGAGATGCTCAGAGATTCGAATGAGTTGATGCCCTTTGGATGCCTGGTTTTATTATGAATGCATGCCCAGAGGTTTTCCCCGGGAGCTTCGGGATGCCCAGTTGTATGCTTGTCGGTACGTAAATTCGGATGGCAGGGGTAACCATGTCTATGGCACCCCGGAGGTTCCTTGTGATGCCAGGTGGGGTGCGAGATGCCCAGAGGTTCGAATGAGTCGATGCCCTTTAGATGCCCGATTGTATTTTGAATACATGCCCGGAGGCTTCCGTGACGCCAGGGATGGGTGCGGAATCCCAGAAGGATGCAAACGTTGGTCCTCTGGGGGATGAAACCTTTTGAATAATAAAACTAATGGTTCCACTAAGTGTACGTGTGGTCTGGTTATAGGACTAAATTGTATGGCATGGAATGGGACGTGTCATTATAGTTTGGCCCTATGATCGGGACTTGTGTAACTGGACATGATGCATCTTGAGGATTTCGAAATTGTACTTGTCATTGCATTGAGGAATTTCATCATTTTGATGCATGCTTATCCTTTGCTTACCTGTTTTTGTCTATCTTGCATGAATCTAGATATTGATGGTACTGCGTGATATAGTTTAATGAATCTTTTACTGCTGAGTGGTTGTACTCACCCCTTTTGGAGACTAACATTTTAGACTAGACAAGATACCTCTGCTGCCACCACCACTAGCAGATGGACCGAGTAGTTGGATATGACCGCGAGGAGGAGTACAGTAGAGGAAGAAACTTTTGGACGCCAACATTGATCGATGGACTTTACGTATACGACTCTTAGACAAGATGTCGGTCATCTTTTGAAGTATAGCCAAGTATAGAAGACTACGACATTTTGGTGTACCGACGAATGATGTCCATCTGGTTTAAGTAAATAAAAGTGTTCGGCTTTTACCTATAAAAATGTTTTAGTTGGTGTGCATCGTTTTCTGAATATAAGGAAGGGAGTTATTGGATACGCTTCCGCCATATTTTTGCGCAAGGACCTATGGAAAGGATATAAACCCCCAGAATTCATGGACTTACTAAATTTCTATGGTATCAGAGTAATAGACTACCAAGTCAAAAGAGAACAAAGGTATCTGTGGCGACCCTAACGGATCGGGGGCCGTCGGGGGGTGCCACATACGACGACCTGCAGCTTCTTCTACTAGTCTCCTAGCCTTCAAACGGCAATAATGGAGGGGAGGAAAGGAGGCTATCGCATGGCAAGGGGAAATGAAGAGGAAGGAGAGAGAAAGAGGAGACTAAGAGGGACCCATCAAGCTTAAATTCCACAAATTTCTCCCCTTTGATCTCATCCTCAGCCAAGCCATCTTCCTTGGCTATCCATGAGCCACCAAGGCTTCCCCCCATAGCCTTGAATTGGTCCAAAAATGGCTAGGGGAAGGGGGCACACGAATTTCCTAGTAAATGGCTTTAGTTGGCTTAGTTTCTTGCTCAATCAAATCTCAATTGGCTTTAATAAATTCAGTTGACATCTTTCCTCACCCATATATCCATCATGCTTCCGAAATCTGCGATCAAAAGCGGTCTCGACCTTTTTTTGAACAAAAACGGTCCTGCGACAACTTTTCCCGAAAAGTCTCGGGTTGCAGAAAAATCTTCTGAGATTGAGTCGATGTTCTTAGAATTTATTCTGACATGACAAAATCTTCAATTTTTAAAATTGGACTTGAATTCACGGTTAATTTCCATTCGGCGCGTTTTTAGTGGGACCTAAACTATTGGTTAGTTTTCGGATATTTTTAGTGCAAATGACACGTGGTCGATTTTCTTCGAGCCACAATGAACCCACTCGACACATTGGCGACTCTCGGTTGTCGTGAAAATCTCGAGGATTCAAATACGGGCACAGGGTACCAAAACGACAGTAAAATCAAATTAGTGCCGGTCGATAAGAATTTTCCAATTTAGTGGAGTCACCCACAATCGACCACACATCTCAGTCAGACCAACCTATCTCTGATCTCAAATTCTGTTTTATATTATGCTGTAATGGCCTCTAAAGATAAGCACGGTTGAGAAGTTGATTCTTGGTCGAATTCTCAAGTCTATTGCCTTAAAATTGTTTAATGGCTTCCTTGGACAGTCTAATTATCTCGAGAGTGATCAGCTCTGAGAACAGCCTTTTAGGCGCGTCAATAAAATGCCCGATTCATTAACTAGAAAACGGGACTGAAAATCTAAGATGTCACACTCATAGTATGGATCATTCAATTTTTGATTTTTACTTTGTAGCTATTGGAATTGATGTTTTCTCGATATTAAGTTGGATAAGTACAATTGTTTTCCTTAACGCAATAATACTGTGAAAAACTATAAACCCTAGCTTCAATTATCAATAAACTTTCATCATATATGAGAGGCAAATTATCTTGGAGATTGTTAAAAAGTCCAACTTAAAATCAAAAATCACATGTCTATAAAGAGAATGTAACAATGTGGAATTTATTTGTTTTCTTTAGATGATGAATATATTAGTTGATTATATTGTAAGATTGTAGTTAATTTCTATTTCCATAGCTATTTGGAAGATGGTTTTTAGTTATGTTAATTCCTTTTCATGCTTGGCTTTTTCATTTTGATATGGAGATTTTAATTGGTGCGTTAGACGCATTCCCCAAGGAACCCCATGTCTAAGTTAGAGAACTTAAAAGGAAATCCATCCGATTCTTTACTTTCACTTTCTTCATATTCGAATTCATTAATGATTTAACTGTAAAAGAAGATTTTGTAGGTCATTAATGTCCTTATTACTGATTAGCACATATCTGAGTGAAGCATCAATGCTCACATGCATACAAAAACTTCATTCGTTTTAAGAAAAATATGATGTAATTGAAGAACATTTTCTAATAAGTCACATTTCAGGAAAAAGCTATATCTTCTTATGTTTGGTTAAAATCCAAAAATGAGTAGAAAAATGATTTCGATTGTTTGGAATAGAAAATTGGTTTGTGATTCTCGTCATGGAATGAATTATCTTTTCAAGAGCACTTTTTCTTTTTAGACAGTTAAGTGTTCTAGGGTATACATGGTCGGTTTTAGATTGAATCAACCTTGGATGGAAGCACTCACATGGCTAACCCCTAAAGCCATGGTGAATGGTCTCCCTAAAGTGGTTTGCCATTTGGTACTCACAGACTCGGCACTGCTGCACTAGGAAAATAAGGAAGGAAAGTTCGCTGTCGTATTTGGCAATTGAAGTCGAGGACTCGGAGATCCTCACACTTTTGCTTCCTGTTCCACTTGGTCCATCAAGGATTCAGGGCATGTCCCCTGTTAGTGCCGCAGTAACTTAGCGGAATCTGGATAACTTTAGTTTCAAGTTCCGCAATGAGATATTGTCCTTGCATGTATTGATCCAAGGACAAGAAAAAACTTAGGCTATGCCTGCATGAGAAATTTTTTAGCATAAGTTCCAGTATAACCGCAGTCGGTTTCTCTGTGGCACCGCTAGCATCATCACCAGATGTGGCAACTGCAGGGATTTTCCCACTCTTTTCTTCCTTGTTCCCTTCCTTTTGAGTCCTCCTTCCCATCTTTCACAGACAGTCGCTTTGGGGGAGGGATCATGTGAGGCAGAGGGTACTGTTTCAGCTTGACCAAAGCTTGCCTCATTCTCGACATATTGGTGGGCTTTCCAGGCTTCAGCCCCTTAATAACCACAACCACCGATGGCTTTTCTCAGCGTCCCTCTTCTCTCTCTTCTCGATGTTTGGAACTTCTTGAGAGATGATCTCAACTATGGCTTCCCACTAATGCTTATCCACTTCTTTGCGGAATTTCTCTTGTGTGGCCAAGTACAATTGACATAAAAGAACTAGTAATGCTCTTCAGGTGACCCAAAGAAGTGAAGTGAAAATACGAGGGTAGAGTGATTAAGTGACAACTAAATAGAAATTTTTCCTTCTCTCTTTCTATGTTGCAGGCCTCGTAGGTTTTGCAGTTGAGCTTCCTTTTCTTGTAGAAAGCTCGCTTATACTCTTCAGCTTCAACATTTATCTGATTCTGCATCTCCTTCTCCCTCTTCTTCTTTTTCTTGAGATGTATGGCGTTTTGAGTGCATTCATGAAGTGTGTTGACACTTAAATTTTGGCAATCCAATCATTCATTTATTTCATACAAAATTAGGGATTAATTTTTAATCCCTAAACAAAAATATTATAATTAAATTGCATTGCATTGGAATTAGCCAGGCGTGTTTCATTTTCAGGGGCCTCTTGCGAAATTTGACAGTGGATGTCTGAAACTACGGGCAAGGAGCCCACTCACGCATGAATTTTGAAAAATTGGCTTGGGCAATATCCAAAAGCTGACCAATTATTCTGCTGAGGAAGATAGCGAACAGAAAGGAAGTAAAAATTTACAGATACTGACGATATAGTCTCTTCACACATATCTATTGCAGTATATTTGGTTTGTCTTGAAGAAATTTGTTTCATGGACACAACGTGGGCAAATAAAGCAAATAAAAAGAAGAAAGAATCCGGCTGATTCTGCGAGGACGCCGGTAAGAAGATTGAGGAACATGGATGGAAAGGAAAATATCATGGTTCTAAAATATAATATGCAGATTTATTCTCTTTCCTCAAAAACCTACTTATAAAAGGGCCATCTACGGACAAGCAAGGAGAAGAGGCTATGATGAGACAGTCTTTCTTTTCTCTCGGTGAAGAATATACACTAAAAGGGAGTAATAAAATAAATTCAAGCTGCATGATAAAACATTTTTTCATGAAATGAACGGTACCGAAAGGGTATTAGAGAAATCTAATGTAACCAAGTCCCCGTACCCAAATTCTGGTTCATAGGAGCAAAATAATTCTACCATTATTTTACTTAGGTGTCTAATCGACCAACCATAAACTGACTAGTGGCGACTCCTAGATCAAATTCATTTGCATGCTAAAAACTTGAATCTAAGTTGCGAATTGATATGGGCTTGGGAGAGCCCGAGCTAAGTCCAGGTTTAGTAATCCATTAGCCAAACTCTAGGTGATGCACCCGGGATTAGATCGCGACAGCTTGGCGACTCCGCTGGGAACTTGAATTAAAACTCTTAGTGGACTTAGGCCAATTTTCTCTTCTTTTGAAAAAATGTTTTTGTTTAGCAATGAGGATCCCAGGTATGTCCCTAACTTTCAAGGTGTTAAATGTTCTTGCAAGAAAGGAGGTATAAGGGGAAGTGTTTGCTAACCTTTGTTTTGTTGGGTGTGACATCCTAAAATTCGAGCCCTCTGAGGGATGAATGAATGTGAATTTCGTCAATGCATTGTTGATTGATCTCACTCGGAATTGATCACTCCTGAGATACTAACCTTGAGGGGAAAGGCTAATGAGGATAGAACTCATACGACTAAAGGACTCGACCTGGAAAATTGACTTGACCATGAGACTTGCATGAGGACGATCCTACAGATAGGCAGGCCGATTTCAAGGATGACTGGGAGTCGATTCGTGGACAGAAAATAATGGAACAATGGGTGATTCTGTTTACCGTTATGGAAACTACGAACGACCCTAGGTTGATCCTCAGTGATTGTGTACTTTGAAATAAGAATCTATCCTTTGTAATTTCATGCAGTCAAGGACGTCCATGCGTCGAGATGTCTTGAATGTGGTTTGGCACGAGTCGATTACGTGTGAATCCTCGGTGCCGCTTGTCTGAGTTGTAACCGAAATGGCATTAGGCAAAATTGACATGGCAAGAGAACTTAGGATTGGACCTCGAATTATCAGGAATGTCCGGGACGGACTTTGGATGAAGCTACATCAAACAGTCGACAAAGCCAGTTCAGCCGAGCAATTGGAAAAGGGATTTTTGGACCGAGAAAGCGAGCCCATGAGGAAGTGGGCCAGGCCAAGCCAGTGTGGGCCTTAGGCCCAAGGTGTGACAGCCACCATAGTAGGCCTAAGTCAAGCAAATGAGCCCATTAGGCCAAACCAACTATTCCTTCTACTAAGCCCATTAATAAACCTTAAGCCCAATTGAGCCCAATCATGCCCAACCAATTCCTGAGCCCGTTCCTATTCATTTCTAAGCTCATTTCTTAGGCTCGGCCTTCATTTTCAGCCTAAGGACAGAATGGTAATTGTGCAAGGCGAAATGACCAAATTGCCCCTAGTTGTAGGGAGAAAAAGGCTAGAGAAGAGAGAGAACATGGTGTCATCATGCATGGGGAATTGAAGTAGCCATTTAGTGGCCTTAATGAGGAGTGCTTTCATCCCTCACTTCACTCTCTCTCTCCCCCATTCAACCTCCAAACTGAGGAGCTCTCACTCCTTCATTCTCCCTCTTTTCCAGTTTCTGCTCCTCCAGACCATCCTCCAAAGAGATGAGTTAATTGATGGCTTCTCGAACGAATCATCCTTCGGGCCACCCACCGTTGTATTCAAGACATCCAGACTGTCCGCCTGCACCTCGCCGTTCGCCGATCGGAGCCGCCGTTTGACCCACCGGCGGGCCAGAAGCCAATGGCAGTTCGACCGCCTGGAACTGTTCTGCTCCAACTGACCTTTCGTCAAAAAATTGAGTTAAAAGTTGTCTTTCCCATGAGAATCAGCTCATACTG
The DNA here is from genome assembly GCA_014182515.1 of Eucalyptus microcorys. Taxonomy (NCBI): domain Eukaryota; kingdom Viridiplantae; phylum Streptophyta; class Magnoliopsida; order Myrtales; family Myrtaceae; genus Eucalyptus; species Eucalyptus microcorys. Next base: position 1,663,747 of record CM024570.1, on the reverse strand, counting down.
TACCCACCATCATGTCGAGAAGGCCCAGACTGTTCAAGAGGACCCGACCTCTCACCGAACAGAGCCTCCGACCGATCCGTACGCCAGCCGAAAAGAACCATTTGCCGATCCATCGGTCCGCCTGCAGCCTGCACTGTTTCGCGTTTTCGACCATTTTTCTCCCAAAATAGGTCGCCTTGAGGAGATGATGATTTGAAAGTGTAAATGCAAGTATGTGTGCATTGGCTAAGTGCCCAAAGATAAAAGGGAATTGTGGTGTTGTGTTGGTATGATCACCAAGTTAAATCCGTTCCCTACTAGGTGTCGGGTGGGCGATGCTCTTTTATGAAATGCCTGTGTGGCGATAATCATGCCCGCATGGCAGTAAACGAGCCTATGTGACGGTGATCAATAAGATCATGCTTGTGTGGCATAGAATTTGCCTTTGTGGCATAGAACATGCCTGTGTGGCATAGAATTTGCCTGTGTGGCATAGAACATGCCTGTGTGGCGGCAATCGAGCCTGTGTGGCATAGAATTTGCCTATGTGGCATAGAACATGCCTGTGTGGCGGCAATCGAGCCTGTGTGGTGGTGATCAATTGGAACATGCCTGTGTGGTGATAATCATGCCGCAGTGATCAATTGGAATGCATAAGTGATGAGATGGTTGGGCCTTATTATCGGGTAAAATTTGTGTGTCATGGAATGGGACGTGTCACATCAATTTTACCTTATAATCGGGACCCGTGTGGTTGATTGAGGTGGAATAAGTGGCGCACTAATGTGCATGAGCGCATGAGAATCATGGTATCGTTGGTTCCGATCATGCATGAGTGAATCACGTTGTTATGGCATGCATGCATAAATCGATAATGTGCAGGGTGTGGCAATAGCTAAGTGAGAACGCTTGTGATGCGACTCGTATGTAATTGATGAAATGCATCATCTAATGGCCATGTGCATTGCGTGTATCGCGTTGAATTATAACATGCAAGGTATGGCATACCGAGTAAGGTTACATGCAAACTAACTATTGATTGTTGGTTGTTTGTTTGTTTGTGGGGTGGTTCTGAAAAGATACCCTGAGTTGAGTTGGTGTTCTAATCGGGGGCCTAAGGGAGGACTTGCTGAGATTTATATCTCACTGGTTATTGAATAACCATTTTCAGGTCCCTAATGTGAAGAACTTGGAGCTTGAAGCGGAAGGGTTAGCAGCATAGGTGGCTTAGTAGTTCTTTATGAGATAGACCTTTTGTATAAGCTTGAGGTGTTTATGAATGTGTATTTTGATTTGGAATTGTTGTCCTGCTTTTCTATACCATGTTTGTTGAGGTCAGAGGATTAGTAATTCGCTTCCGTATGTGCAATAAAAATGAAGGGTCCGCAACGAGACCTGAGAATGTCACAAAATTCTATCGACCACCGAAGGATGTGCACGCGCTCGAGGTTCGGGCGTGACATCCCCATTTAGTGGTATCAGAGCGAGGCTAGTGTTTGGAGTGATAAGGTGCTATGGGTTTTGGGATAGTGAGTAAGAAAGGCTTTTCCCTTATGCAGATGCTTGTGTTTGGCTCGCTGATTGGTAGTTTGTTTGGTGTAGGGTCACTCAGTTTTCCTAATTCGGTGAGGAATTGGAAAGTAGGTTTTGTGGAGAACTTATAGAATTGAGTGATCCAGATCTGAGGACTCCTCGAAGGAGGTCTGTCTCGTTTGTCACTCGGGATAGGGCGCCGATAAGAGTCGGTACCCGAGGTAGAGCGCGGGCTTAGGCCGGCGTGAGTGAGAGAGTACCGCCTTAGGCTAAACTGGTGTAGCAACACTTGACGATCCTAGATTAGATAGGATCGTGCAAGCGCTTGAGTCTTTGGGAATTTTGATGGGACAGCAAGTTTAGAATCAAGCTGCTGCTGTCGCTGCTATAGCCACTCCTACTAGAGTCCAACTTGGGATTATGATCAGGGGGAGATCGATGCACAAGATGGTAAAGTAGTTGCTGAGACTTAAGCCACCAAGGTTCAGTGGTGTGGGCGACCCTGAGGCTCCGACCTTTTGGTTAAGAGATATTGAGAAGATCTTCACAGTGTTGAAGTGTTCAGAGGAAGATCGAGTACTTTTGGTGGCTTATTAGCTTCAAGGTAACGCTAGTATGTGGTAGGAAGTCACTCAAGGAAGAGTGTTCCCTGAAGGCACAGCTCAGACATGGGGTGCCTCTTGTAAGGCTTTCAATGAGAAATACTTCTCGGACAGTGCGAGAGAGGTAAAAATGGCAGAGTTCCAATGGCTTCGTCAGAATCAGATGTCTATGGATCAGTATGAGGCGAGGTTCGCCGAGTTGGCCAATTATGCGCCAAGGTTGGTAGATGACCCTGTGGATAGGGCGAAACAGTTTAGGGATGGCTTGAAGCCAGAGTTGAAAGACCAACTGGTACTCTTGAATTTAAAGAACTTCGATGAGATGTACGAGAGGGCACCGATGATAGAAAAGAACATGATTGAGAGGACGACCGCATCTGGCTCGCGGTTCATGCCTAATCGAGATAATTGTCAGTTTGGAAAGGGACCGATGATGGGAATAAAGAATTCCATCTCACCCAATAGAGAGAACTATGTAGAAAAGTGGACACCCAGTGCCATGGGAGTCTGTCGGGTGTGTGGAAGGAGACATGGATCTCCCCTGTCCTTCGATGACGGGAGCCTGCTACGGATGTGACCAGCACGGGTATTAAGTGAAGGATTGTTCGTGCAGGCATATGGGACCATAGCAGCTTTAACCGCTGCCACTGATGGGACAGAATGGAGTGAATGCACCATAGAATGCACTGCAGACAAGATGCCACTAGGATGGCAAAGAGGATAGGAATGAACCAAGTCATGCACCGATTAGGGAAAAATGTTTTCGGGATAATTTTATCAGAATGGCACCTCGGAAGTTTGGTTGAGTTTATAGAATTTCAGTTTGTCGAATTGGAGTTGTAAAAAAAGAGAATCACTGGTTAGAGTGGTACTTGGCTGTTTTTGCTTATGTCTAACTTTGGGATCATAATGGAAAAGATTGGCTCAAGCAACATCTTGTTGTAATAAATTATTGTTATGCAGTAATCCAGTTTGACCAGTTTGCTTGAGAAAGTTTCGAGCTTGTCGAAAATAAAGAAGGATACTCATTTATTTTAATGTCGCCATTTAAGACAACTCGGTTTTTGGATATGAGTTGCCAATGTTATTTGCCAATTGTAGTGGATATGACAATTGAGGAACCGAAAGTGAAGAGCATGCCCTTGGTACAGAAGTTTTCTGACACGTTTCCTGAGGAATCATTCGGTTTGCTCCTAGAAAGGAAGATCGAGTCGTGATAGTGTTTATCGACGACATCTGGGTATACTCTAGAAGTCTAAGAGGAGTATGTAAGACATATAAGGGCAGTGCTTCAGACCTTACAAGAACATAAATGGGATTTTTGTGAACCCAACCAAGACCAAAGCCGTGATTAATTGGCCTAGATCAATGACAGTGACAAAGATCAGAAATTTCTTGAGGTTGACAAGTTTCTACGAATAGTGTTTGTGAGGAGATTCTCAGCAATGGCTATGCCTCTGATAGATTGCTGAAGAAGACAGAGAAGTCCATAGGGACAGATAGGTGCGAGCATAGTTTCTAAGAGCTTAAACAGAAGCTGACTACTGCACCAGTGCTGACGATTTCGTCTGACACTAGAAGACCTTTGCAACCTTTGGAGCTTCCCAAGTGGAAGTGGAACACATCACGATGGGCTTTGTGATGATGATTCAGGAGTAGATTTTACTCAAAGAAGTTGGAGATTCGATTTCAAATCTGAGGTAGGCTGCCTTTGTCTTATGGCCATCTTCAGAATTGAACTGAAAGTACAACTAAGAATCAAGACGTTGCAGTTGACAGACCTAGAGATCCAAAAGGTTCTGTAGGGAGATACAGAAAAGAGGATGGCTGATTTGCAAGCTACTGAGGATGGAACATTAAAATTTTTGAGGATGATTGTGTGTACTCGATAATGTGGATCTTAAGGAAAAGATCTTGTCAGAAGCGCGCTATAGCAGTTATCAACAGACCACTCAGAGGGTACCGTTTTAAGTGTGGTGTGGCAGAGAGTGCAGAACTCTAGTTCATTGGGATGAAGTCAGAGTATAGAAGGGTACAGACACGAGTTAGTTCAGCAATTAGTGGATTCAGTTACAGTCATCAGTTCAGCAATTAGTGGATTCAGTTACAGTCATCAGGGACAGATTAAAGACTGCTCAGAGCCGCCAAAAAAACTACACAAAAGTGTGTTGAAGACCTTTGGAATTTTAAATAGGGAAGTATATTTTCCTTGGATGTCGCCTATGATAGGGACATCGCGTTTTGTTAAGAAAGGGAAGTTGAAATGGTACTTACATCGGAATCTTTTGAAATTTAGATTCAAAGGAGGATTTTGGCTTTAAATGGATAAAGAAAGCAAAACGGGACACCGCCGGCACCTCTAGCCGAGTGGTACCCGAGGAAGAAGTAAATGGGTCCGAAGTCGGGGTTCGAATCCCCCGACGCGGCAGTTAGCCACTTAGTAGAAAAAAAAAAGGAAAAAGAAAAAGAAAAAGAACCAAACTTTTGCAACTTTTATTTTCACAAAAGTGGGCAAGTGTTTAGCAGTTTGGATCCAAAATGGTTTGGACAAGATTGGAAGTAATCTAGCAGCACCAAGTACAAAAAAATCAACACGGGAAAGAGAAGGTACGATGAGACGACTGTACCCTCACATTTTTTATTAAGGATTTGAGAAGGTTTAAATTTTGAGGACGAAATTTTTATAAAAGGGGAAGAGTTGTGACATCCTGAAATTCGAGCCGTCTGAAGGATGAATGAATGTGAATTTTGTCAATGCATTGTTGGTTGATCTCACTCGGAATCGATCACTTCTGAGATACTGATCTTGAGGGGAAAGGCTAATAAGGATAGAACTCGTACAACTAAAGGACTCGACTTGGGAAATCGACTTGACCATGAGACTTGCATGAGGACGATCCTGTAAATAGGTAGGCCGATTTCAAGGACGACTGGGAGTCGATTCGCGGATAGAACATAATGGAACGACGGGTGATTCTGTTTACCGTTATCGAAACCGCGAACAACCCTAGGTTGATCCTCAATGATCGTGTATTTTGAAATAAGAATATATCCTCTGTAATTTCATGTAGTCAAGGACGTCCATGCGTCGAGATGTCTTGAATGTGGTTTGGCACGAATTGGTTACGCGTGAATCCTCGGTACCGCTTGTCAATCTGAGTTGTGACCGAAATGGCATTGTGCAAAATTGACATGGAAAGAGAACTTAGGATTGGACCTCAAATTATCGGGAATGTCTGGGACGAACTTTAGATGAAGCTACATCAAACAGTCGACAGAGCCAGTTAAGCCGAGCAATTGGAAAAGGGATTTTCGGACCGAGGAAGCGAGCCCATGAGGAAGTGGGCCAAGCCAAGCCAGTGTGGGCCTTAGGCTCAAGGTGGGACAGCCACCATAGTAGGCCTAAGTCAAGCAAATGAGCCCATTGGGCCAAACCAACTATTCCTTCTTCTAAGCCCATTAATAAACCTTAAGCCCAATTGAGCCCAATCATGCCCAACCAATTCCTGAGCCCGTTCCTATTCATTTCTAAGCTCATTTCTTAGGCTCGGCCTTCATTTTCAGCCCAAGGACAGAATGGTAATTGTGCAAGGCGAAATGACCAAATTGCCCCTAGTTGTAGGGAGAAAAAGGCTAGAGAAGAGAGAGAAGATGATGTCATCATGCATGAGGAATTGAAGTAGCCATTTTACGGCCTTAATGAGGAGTACTTTCAGCCCTCACTTTACTCTCTCTCTCTCCTATTCGGCCTCCCAATTGACGAGCTCTCTCTCCTTCGTTCTCCCTCTCTTCTAGTTTCTGCTCCTGCAGACCATCCTCTAAGATGAATCAGCCTTTGTGCCACCCACAGTTGTCTTCAGGACATCTAGACTGTCTGCCTGGACCTCGCTGTTCACCGATCGAAGCCACCATTTGACCTGCCGGCCAGCCAGAAGCTAACGGCAGTCCGACCGCCTAGAACTGTTCTGCTCCAGCTGACCTTTCATCAAAAACTCGAGTTAAAAGTTGTCTTCCGATGAGAATCAGCTCACACTTCACCCACCGTCATGTCGAGAAGGCCCAAACTGTTCAAGAGGACCCGACCTCTCACCCAACGGAGCCTCCGGCCGGAAGGAACCATTTGCCGGTCCATCGGTCCGCCTGTAGCCTGCACTGTTTCGCATTTTTGGCCATTTTTCTCCCATTCTAGCCCTTTCTTTGACCGTTCCATCCATCCACAAGATCCCCACGACCCCCGAGAGCCACCGGTTGTTGGCCAACCCCCTCGCCGGAGCTCCAGCCAAGCCGTTACACTTGTTTTCTCCTCCGGCAGGGCTGTTTTTCAAAATTTCAGAGGGAATCCGAGCTGTGGTTGCTGTGTTGAGCTTGGGACAGCCTTGGATCATCGCGGTAGAGGTCCTAGAGTGTCGCCTCCGTCGTCGCCGCCACGTCGGTGCCTCCGGCCCGCTTAACAGGTGAGTTTAGCTCCTAATCCTTTGATTAGGGCCTAAAATTGGTTAGGGTTAGTTTAATTAGTGTTAAATCTAGTTTAGGTGATTTAATTAAGCTATATTAGTCCTCAGATAGGTGGTTAATTAATGGCTAAGATTAGTTTAGCTTAATTTTACTTTATTAGCATAATGATGCTTATGTGGTTAATTAAGAATGTTTTGTTTAATTGATTGATTTCCTTAAGTTAATTATTTTTTTAATGATTTCTGAATTTAATTTATGGTTTATTAAATTCTGGAAATTTACTATTCACGCAACACTATTCACAAATTACTGTTCACGTGCACTGTTCACCGAGTATTGTTCACGTGCACTGTTCATCCAGAATGTGAAAAGTGTCTAAAATTCATGTGTGTTGATTCTATGAAGTGATTGGATGTGTTATTGCATAAACATCCGCATGAAATGTATGTTTTTCACAAAAAAGGGGAAAACGGTTTGTTCAAGGGACACCGAAATAGGTCGCCTTGAGGAGATGATGATTTGAAAGTGTAAATGCAAGCGTATGTGCATTGGCTAAGTGCCCAAAGATAAAAGGGAATTGTGGTGGTGTGTTGGTGTGATCACCAAGTTGAATCCGTTCCCCACTCGGGTGGGCGATGCTCTTTTGTAAAATGCCTGTGTGGCGATAATCATGCCTGTGTGGCGGTAATTGAGCCTATGTGGCTGTGATCAATAAGATCGTGCCTGTGTGCGTAAAATTTTCCTGTGTGTTTGGCGGTGATCGATTGGAACATGCCTGTGTCGCGATAATCATACCTGCATGGCAGTGATCAATTGGAATGCATGAGTGTTGAGATGGTTGGTCCTTATTATCAGATAAAATTTGTGTGTCATGGAATGAGATGTGTCACATCGATTTTACCTTATAATCGGGACCCGTGTGGTTGATTGAGGTGGAATAAGTGGTGCACTAATGTGCATGAGCGCATGAGAATCATGGTATCGTTGGTTCCGGTCATGCATGAGTGAATCATGTTGTTATGTCATGCACGCATGAATCGATAACGTTCAGGGTGTGGCAATGGCCAGGTGAGATTGCTTGTGATGCGACTCGTATGTGATTGATGAAATGCATCATCTAAGGGCCATGTGCATTGTGTGTATCTTGCTGAATTATAACGTGTAGGGTATGGAATACTGGGTAAGGTTGGATGCGAACCGACTATTGATTGTCAGTTGTTTGATCGTTTGTGGGGTGGTTCTGAAGAGATACCCTGAGTTGTGTTGGTGTTCTAATCGGGGTATTAAGGGAGGACTCGCTGAGATTTATATCTCACTAGTTATTGAATAACCATTTTCAAGTCCCTAGTGTGAAGAACCCGGAGCTTGAAATGGAAGGGTCAGAAGCATAGGTGGCTCAATAGTTCTTTATGAGACAGACCTTTTGTATAAGCTTGAGGTGTTTATGAATGTGTATTTTGATTTGGAATTGTTGTCATGATTTTCTATCCCATGTTTGTTGAGGTCAAAGGATTAGTAATTCGCTTCCGCATGTACAATAAAAATGAAGGGTCGGCGATGAGACCTGGGAATGTCGCAAAATTCTATCGACCACCGAGGAATATGCACGCGCTCGAGGTTCGGGACGTGACATAGGGAGGCATAAGAATGTATGGTTTATTTTCATATATGAAGTGTTGTTAGATATAAACTGTTGTGCATGTTTCGCATTTACACTACACTTTTGCACACATAACCTGTTGCCGAACTTAGGCCACACAAGATCATCTAAGATGGTGTTGAGATGGATACCACTCCAACCGTATATCCGCAGTACGAGTCGCCCATCTCAATCCCGAAATTTCTTTTTTGGTGTCAAAGGTACCTACCTCGGTTCGCATGCCCGCGACCCGGGTCGGCTATTTGATCAAGCCAGAGTCATGAGGACTCAACTTAGTCCACATGCCCATGGCTAGTCCGATCATCCTTATGGCTCCACTTTATCAAGCCTTATAGAGTAGAAATCGAGCCACGTACCATGCGCATGTCGATGTGTTTGCCATCTTTATATTGGTGAAGTAAGTAATTTATCATTTTCTTTGCATTTTACTTACTTAACTATACTTTTGGTCGGCTCATGACAATCTAGGTTAATTATTGATTTAATTCCTTTGTCAATTAGAAATGAAATGAGAAAATTGCCATGCAATGAATCATTTAAAAAAACAAAACAACAAAAAACTTTGGAGATTTTCAATTCAAGCCTTTATTGTTCTTATTAGGGTGCCTATGTCTTCATTTTCCTTGTTTATTTTTAGGAAATTTCATTCATGGACAGATTTTTCAATTATAAATAAAAATGTTTAGATTGTTATCATGGGCTGGTCCTATCTTTACTTCTTGTGCTTGCATGTTGTTATTTTTTGGATCAAGGTGATAACGAATCCACGACATTCACCCATTATTACACGATCAAAAGCTAAAATGGTCAACCAAACTGAAATGCATGATTGTATTGCCATTATGGAAGATCAGCTCAAATAGTTGCTCACCTCTATGCAACTTATGGCGACCCAAATCGAATCCCTCTGCGTGAATTCAATTTAGTAATCCCAACGCAAGCAAACAAGGTCCAAGTGATTGATGATGACATGCCTAAGCTAGAGGATGACCCACTGCTAGTCACTGTTAAGAAGGCCAAGTTTGACAATGCTCCTAAGGTAGAGCAAGACAAACACTTTGCAAAGCTTAAGGAGAAAGCGAAACAATTGCAAGAATCACAGAGCTCACTCCCGATCAACTTGTCTGTTTATGAGAAGGTCAAGATGCCAACCAATTTTAAAATGCTAGAGTTCGAAAAGTATATGGTACTTCTTGTCCGAAAGCTCACTTGCAGATGTACCACGTGTAGATGGCCCAATATGTCAAAAGCGAGCCCCTCATGATCCAATCATTCCAGGCAAGTTTGGCCGGACCCGCACTGAACTGGTACATTATGAAGAAAATAAACCTTCTTGACACTTGAAATGAAGTGGTGGATGCATTCCTTAAGCAATATAAGTTCAATATGGACATCACACTTTCTCGAGAAGATCTTGAGCGAATGGAGAAGAAAAGGAGTGAGTCATTTAAGGAGTATGTCATAAGATGGCGAAATCTGGCGACTCAAATCACTCTCGAGCCTACTTACAAAGGGTTGATGAAGTTATTTGTCAAGACCCTCCCATTTGAGTTCCACAATCGAATGGCTAGCACATATGTTGAGAACTTTAATCAACTCATTCCAGTGGGTGAACACATTGAGACAAGGCTGAAGGATGGATGGTTCAATGAACCAACCCACATGGGCAAAAGGTTCATTCTAAAGAAAGACAAAGCAACCACTGAATTTGATGTTGCATATGCGCAATCGGCCCCTAGCAAGCCTCCGATTGATCATGTCCCCGAAAATCAGCGAGGTGGAAGTCATAAATTCTCTGGACGGCAATGCGATAGTTCACACCTCTCCCTAGGCCTAAATCATGCATCAAGTTTGTCTATTTTGTTTTTCTAACTCATTTTATTTATGTCTCAAAGCATAATTCAATAGCTTGTCATGACAGAAGGGCATTTGAAATGTGTCAATTTCTAGTGATAGTGGACCCGTTGATTCAATTGATAGTCAGCAAATTTGGGAACATACAATTGAAGGAAAAATTGATGTGGGGGTCATTTCCTAGCCGATTTGATGACATCTCCAAAGAATGAAGAAGGCATTCAATATTTTCTATCTCCTTACTTGTCCCAAGTTGTTTCCTTGCAAGGCAATAAGAAACTAGGGCAAACCAAAAGCAGATCATTTAGCTTCCAAAGTGTGATGTAGGGTGTGACAGCCTGATTTTTAGGTTCTGTTTTCAATCGAATAAGTTGGGCTTTTCATCGACGCGCCTATAATTCTTTTCTCTGAGTTCGCCACTCACGAGATAACTAGTCTATCAAGTGAAGCCGTTAAGAAATCTGAACGCAATAGACTTGAGAATTCGACCAAAAATTGATTGCTCAACTGTTCTAATCTGCAAGGGTCATTATGGCACCTTTAAATCGACTAGAGACCGGAGATAGGTCAGTTTGATAGAGGTGTGTGATTAGTGTGTGGGTGCTTCTACCAAATTACAAAATTCTCGTCGAACGGCACTAGACCGATTTTTCCATCTTTTCTGTACCCTATGTTCATATTTGAAATCTCGAGATTTTTACGACAACCGAGAGTCGCCAATATGTCGAAGATGTACAATATGGCTTGAAAATAATCAACCACAAGTCAATTGCACTAAAAATTCCTAAAAACTACCCGATAAATTAGGTCACGCTAAAATCGCGACAGATTGAAATTAACCGCGAATTTGAACTCGATTTCAGAAATTGAAAGTTTTGTCATGTCACGATTCATTTTTGGAACGTCAACTCATCCTTCGAAGATTTTTCAGCAAACCGGGATTTTTTGTGAAAATTCAAAGTAAGGTTATTTTTTATTAGGAAAATTAGAGGGTCGTTTTTTGTCATGTTTTTTGGATTTAAGTTGGACAAATTGACAAGGAAAAATGTGAATTCAAGTATGGGCACCTTGATTGAATTTATGGGCACCAAATTGAGCTCAATTGGAGAAGTCTTGAAGGGAATTGAATCAATTTGGGAGGCAAACGTTCCAAAATTCGTAGGCCAAGGTTTAGAAATGGGTTCAGACTGGAATTGAAGAGTCCACTACTGCCATTTAATTTGAAGGACTACAACGACCTGTATGAACGGACCCAATTAAAAGAGAGACCAAAACGAACTAGTCGCCACGTTTGGGTAAAGGTTCAGCTTAAGCGGGGATGGAAATAGGTTTAGGAAGAAACCTATGATTGGAGAAAGGTATCATGTTCTATCCAACAGAAAGGGTGGGATAGGAAAGTCAGCGCCAAGACAGAATGAAGTCGGTCGTTTCTGCAGAAGACGACACGAATCAGCCTCGTGTCATTCTAGGTCGAGTGCTTGTTATAACTATGGCCAGCAGGGTCACATAGCTAGAAATTGTCCCAGAAGACCGATGGGATCGCAACAGTTGCCACCATCGCCACCGATGGGTCAGAATAGGGGGTTTCTGCCTCAAATTACACAGCAGGGTGGACTGAACAAGCCTCCAACTCAAGGAAGGACATATGATATCACTAGAGGACAGGCTGAGGACCCACTTGATGTGATTACAGGTACAGTCTCGTTGAACAACCACACTGCTTATGCTTTATTTGACCCTGGTGCAACTCATTCGTTTATAGCTGAACAATTTGTTAAGCTGGTAAGATTGGTTCCTGAGTTGCTGGAATTAGTGGTTAGCATATCTAAACAGTTAAAGGTTAAGGTGTTAGCTACAGTGGGTTGTCCTGGTTGCGAATTAGTGATTGGTGAGTGAGAGGAGAGAATAGATTTGATAGTCCTAGCCATGTATAATTTTGATGTGATAATTGGCATGGACTGGTTCACCAAGCAACGAGCTAAGATGGACTGCTATTGTAAAGCGATTCAATTTAACCCGTTAGTGGGTGAAAGTTTCGAGTTTATTGGGAGTCAAGGAGGACCCACAATTACCTTAATCTCATCCCTTGAGGCAACTCGTTTGTTAGATGGAGGCTGCCAAGGTTACTTAGCAACTGATAGTGGAGGAGCTAACGATCGAAGATATCACAGTGGTTCAAGAGTTTCCAGACATATTTCCAAAGGAATTGCCAGGTCTGTCGCCAAAAAGAAAGATAGAATTTGCAATTGAGCTAGCCCCCAGGACAAAGCCAATCTCTAAGGCTCCTTATCGGATGGTGTTGTCAGAGTTGAAAGAACTGAAGGTGCAGATGCAGGAGTTGTTGGATAATGGATTCATACGTCCCAGTGCATCACCTTGGGGAGCACCACTTATGTTCGTGAAGAAGAAAGATGGTTCGTTGCGTCCGTGCATGGACTATCATCAACTCAACCAGGTGACGATCAAGCATAAGTATCCACTGCTGAGGATCGACGACTTATTTGACCAGCTGCAAGGATCGTCGATATTCTCTAAGATCAACCTAAGAACAGGATATCATCAGCTGAGGATCAAGAAGAAGGACATATCGAAGTCAGCATTTCGTACTCGATACAGCCATTATGAGTTCACTGTAATGCTGTTTGGTTTGACAAATGCCTTAGCTACTTTCATGGATATGATAAACCGAGTTTTCAAATAGTATTTGAATCAGTTTGTGATCATGTTCATCGACGATATCCTGGTGTACTCGAGAAGTCCTGAGGAGCACGAAAGGCATTTAAGGATAGTTCTTCAAACCCTGAGGAATCATGGATTGTACGATAAGTTTAGTAAGTGTGAGTTTTGGTTGACTTATGTTGCTTTCCTAGGTCACGTGATTTCAGGCGAACGAATCTCCGTGGACCTAACCAAGATCGAATCAGTTATCAACTTGCCAAGATTGACTACCGTGACAAAGATCATAAGCTTTTTAAGTTTAGTCGGGTATTACAGAAGGTTTGTGGAAGGGTTTTCAGCTTTAGCCTCGCCATTGACTCGACTGCTGAAGAAGAAAAAGAAATTTGTGAGGACAGATAAGTGCCAGCGTAGTTTCCAAGAGTTTAAGTAAAAGCTGACTACCACACAAGTGTTAACCATACCATCTGGTCCTGGAGGGTACGAGATCTACAGTGATGCGTCGTTTAGAGGACTGGGTTGCGTGTTAATGCAGCATGGTAGAGTCGTTGCATATGCGTCCCATCAGTTGAGATCTCATGAGTTGAATTATCCGAAGCATAACTTAGAACTTACAGCAATTATTTTCGCTCTAAAGGTTTGGAGAAATTATTTGTGTGGAGAAAGATTCCAAATCTTTACAGACCACTAAAGTCTCAAGTACCTATTCTCTCAGAAGGAGTTGAATATGAGACAGCGTCACTAGATGGAACTTCTAAAGGACTATGATTGTGATATTTTGTATCACCCCGGAAAGGCTAATAAAATTGTAGATGCGCTAAGTCAAAAATCTTTAGTTGCGCATATGATGGTCAAGGAATGGATTTTACTCAAGAGAGCTCGAGATTCGGTTTTCAAATTTGAGGTAGGCCATCTTTCAAATTTTATGGCCACCCTCAAAATTGAACCAGAAGTTCAAATAAGGATCAAGACGCTTCAGTTGATAGACCCAGAAATTCAAAAAATCCTACAATACGGTATTGAAAAGAGAAAGGCTGATTTCTAGAATTCTGAAGATGAAACACTAAGGTTCCGAGGACGATTGTGTGTACCTGACAATGCAGCGCTTAAGGAAGAGATCTTATTAGAAGCTCATCGTAGCAGTTACAGCATTCATCTTGGTAGTATGAAAATGTATCAAAACATGCGTCAACACTATTGGTAGTCCGGTATGAAGGCGAACATCGCCAAGCATGTCGCCAAATGTCTGACGTGTCAACAAGTGAAGGCACGGCATTGTAAGCTAGGAGGACTTCTGCAACCTCTCAAGATCCCTGAGTGGAAATAAGAACACATCACAATGGACTTTGTGATAGGCTTACCAAGGAGTCAGAGGGGTAATGATTCCATTTGGGTAGTGGTCAACAGACTGACGAAGTCAGCTCACTTTATCGTCATATGAAAGGACCTTGATTTGGATAGGCATGCAGAGTTGTATGTGCGTCAGATTGTTCATCTGCATGGAGTGCCGATGACGATTACATCAGATAGAGACCCAAGAATTACAACTGCCTCTTGGAAAAGTTTGTAGATCGCCTTGGGAACGAAGCTACAATACAGTATGGCTTATCATCCTCAAACGAATGGCCAGTTTGAGAGGATAATTCAAACTCTCGAGGACATGTTGAGAGCATGTGTGTTGGATTTCAAGGGAAGCTGGGGGAACAACTTCATTTCGTTGAGTTCTCCTACAACAACAGCTACAAACATAGCATTCAGTTGGCCCCTTTTTGAAGTGCATGTAGAACGCCAGTATGTTGAGATGAGGTTGGAGAACAAAAGATCATAGGCCTAGAGTTAGTTCAGCAGTCCGTGGATGCAGTTGTAGTTATCAGAGACAGATTAAAGACCGCTCAAAGCCGCCAGAAAAGTTACGCAGATAAGCGTCGAAGACCTTTGGAATTTCAAGTTGGTGAGCACGTCTTTTTTAAGGTGTCACCAATGAGGGGTACTTCGTGCTTCGGCAATAAGGGAAAGTTGAGTCCGAGATACGTAGGTCCCTTTGAGATTTTGGAAAGAATAGGGACTCTAGCGTATCGTCTTGCATTACCGCCGAGGTTGGCGTAAGTGCATGACATCTTTCACGTGTCGATGTTGAGGGAGTATGAACCCAACTTGACCCACGTGCTAAATTTTGAAGATTTAGACGTGGACGATAGGGTGTCATACATGGAAAGACCGGTTCAGATTGTAGATCGCAAGGAGCAATTCTACGCACCAAGACGATTCTGTTGGTTAAAGTGGTCTAGCAACACCACGGCACAGAGGAAGCAACCTGTTGATTCGATGAGATGACAATACCCCCACCTTTTTGGTTAGGAATTATAATTGTTTAAATTTCGAGGACGCAATTTTTATAAGAGGGGAAGAGTTGTGACAGCTTGTTTTTAGGTTTTGTTTTCAATTGAATAAGTTAGACTTTTTTTCGATGCGCCTACAGTTCTTTTCTCTAAGTTGGCTACTCACGAGACAACTAGTCTATTAGGTGAAGCTGTTAAGGAATCTGAATGAAATAGACTTGAGAATTCGACTAGGAATTGATTGATTGACCGTGCTAATCTGGAAGGGTCATCATGGCACCGTCCAGAGACTGGAGATAGGTCGGTTCGACGGAGGTGTGTAATTAGTGTATGGGTGATTCTACCTAATTGCAAAATTCTTGTTGAACGACACTAGACCAATTATTCTGTCTTTTTTGTACCATCTGCCTGTATTTGAAATCTCAAGATTTCACGACAACCAAGAGTCGCCAATGTGTCAAAAATGTACAATGTGGCTCGAAAATAATCGACCACGGGTCAATTGCACTAAAAATACCTAAAAGCTACCTGGTAGATTAGGTCACGCTAAAATCGCACCAGATTGAAATTAACTGCCAATTTGAACCCGATTTCAGAAATTGAAAGTTCTGTCATGTTGCGATTCATTTTAGGAATGTCGACTCATCCTCCGAAGATTTTTTGGCAAACTGGGGTTTTTGGTGAAAATTTAAAGTAAGGTTATTTTTTACCGAGAAAATTAGAGGACCATTTTTTGTCGTGTTTTTGGGATTCAAGTTGGACAAATTAACAAGGAAAAATGTGAATTCAAGTGTGGGTACCTTGGTTGAATTTATGGGCACCAAATTGAGCTCAATTAGAGAAGTCTTAAAGGGAATTGAATCAATTTGGGTGGCAAATGTTCCAAAATTCGTAGGCCAAAGGGGAGACAACATTTTGGACCACTTGGAGGCTTGTTAAGGAAGCTTTGGTGCTGCAATTTTGGCTGAGGATGACAATCAAGCTAGTGGGACATGCGTGATGATGAAAATGGGATATTTGAGGCCAAGTGGTAGTCCCCCTTCAACCAGCAGCTTCTTCTTCTCCATTCAGCCATGCTTTCTCCATTATCAAGTGTTTTGTGAGCTCAAAATTATAGAGAAAACTAGCCGTAGCTTCCCCGCCTTGTCGACCAATCGAAGCTCCACCGCCATCGCCAGCCGCAAGCTTGCGAGCGCTAGAGCCCCGCGTGCCAGCCCACTCGCGTCCCACTCATCCTACGTCGTCTCGCCGTCCCTCATGATCCCTGGCCGCCACCGAGCCCTCTGTCCAACCGTCAAGCTTGTTGTTCCAGCCGCTATCCACCTTCGTCAAGCTCGCCGGGAGCTGTTGCAGCCACCGCCATCCCTCCTTGCTCTTATCAGCCCCTTTAGTTCAACCCAGCAACCCCGAGCAGTGGCCGAACCTCTCAGCCCAGCTGAGAGCTTATGGCCCATTTTTAGGCCCGTCTAGACCTCCGTTGGTGTCGCCGCAGGCTTGGTTGTCGCTCGCCTTCGCGTCGCCATTGCCGTGAACTCATTGGAACACTAAATTGGTGAGTTTACTTACTAAACTCTTCTTAGGGAGTTAATGATGCTTAAGGGGTGATTTAGTTTAGGCTAATTAGGGATTATGTGGTTAGTTAATATGGATTAGTGATTTAAATATTCAATTGTGCATATTAGGTGGTTAGAATAGACTAATTAGAGACTAGATAGATTGTACTATTTGTCTAGATAGGTTTAGAAATTTTCTAGGCACGTTTAGGTGGTAGCTTAGCATTTTCGGCCTAAGTTGGTATTTATTGCATTTAATTTGCATTATTTAATTAATTTTGATATGTATTTAATTATTTAATATTTTCCGGATAATATACTAGGATAGCCGGCGACCGGAATTTTGTGCTGATTACAATGGTGTGCTTGGTTTCTGCAATTGAGTGTTGAATTATGCAAATTGAGTGGTGATTGTGATTTTGAGTACTTATTTCAAAATTATGAAATTTTGGCAATTATTTAGAAATTACTGGGTGTTGGGTTTTTATACAGAAAATGGTTTTAAAGATTATATCAACTAGTGATATTTTAAAAGGAAGGGTATTAATTTTTTGGTGCAAATTGACCGTGTACCCACACTCGATTATTTTTACAGTGTAATTTTAATACGAATAAAATGGGACAAGTATATTATTTTAATTGGGACATTTGAGTGCGAAGCACGATATCTTGGCCAGAAATTGAATGGGTGCATGAATGGTTATGAGAACCCGTCCCGGACTGTTAAGCTGGAGGTGCCCCTATATGCGATGCCCTATCAATAGATGTTGGTTGCAGTAGAGGCTGGGCCGATGCTCCTATATGGAATGCCGTCGACGTAGTGACGTTGCCGTGCTCGATGGGGCGAGACGATGCTTTGTTATGCCAGAAGACCGCCGAACATCGAGTTGGCCGTGCCTATGTGTCGTCGTGATTAACAATTCGAACGCATGTTGAATGAAATTGACACACCAGATTATAGGACAAAATTGTGTTGCATGGAATGAGACGTGTCATAACCATTTGGCCCTATAATCGGGACCCCTATGGCTGTTTGAGAGATGAATTGTGACGTTCCAATTAACAAAGTATGAATACTATTTATGTCTATGATATGAACTGTACCGACATGCAGGAAGGATCTAAGACGAGATAAGTCTCTGTGATTGTGTTGCTGTGTGGTTAGGATGCCCCTAGGCATTGTCTCACCCTGTCGTGGGCTCAATATTTTCAGGTTCTTAGATGGCAATTCCTCCGTAACGTTTTGGACAGCCGCGGGCTATTACTGAATGGGGGATAGACGTCCGGATCCCTGGTAGTCATTGGGTCTATGAGTTGGTCATGACCACCGTCTGGGTCGACGAGAGCCTACCTGAGAGGGTACCACATCAATGCAAGGCGTGGTTCCCCCATGGATTCAATGGATATAGAGTAGGTCCCCTCTAGGGTTTTGAGATTCCTGCGGTGGTTGTCGATGCCGCTTTAGGTGAGGGTGCAGCGAACCCTCCTAATGGAGCTGTGGAGGACCTGGGACCCCTGGAGCCGGTGGAGTCCGAAGGATTAGTGAACGTGTCCAACTAGTAAGTCGTAGGACGGTTCCTTTTTGAAAGCTGATTTTTTGTATACCTTTGTTTAATAACTCATCTTGTTTATAAAAGTTGTTTGGTTTGATGTGATTGTCCTGCTTTCCTATCCCATGCTATTTGTTGTTAGGGGTGTTTAATTCGCTTCCGCATGTACAATAAAATGAATGGGTCGGCGACATGTCCTGGGATGTCGTAAATTTCATTGACCATCGAGAGATGGGCAGGCGCTCAAGGATCGGGGCGTGACATAGGGCGCATCTTATTACTACTTGTATGATGAGCTGAGGGGCATGTCAAATTCTGATGGTGATAGCGGACCGACTAAGCTAGTTCTTTGGTGCATAATTGAAATTTATTGAGTCTCATTTCTCATTGCATAGAACCCTATTCATGCACGTTCTTTTATGCAAGAGCAAAAGCAAAAATGGAATGTTCTTCGACTCAAAGATTGGAGTTCCAATATCCGTTGATCAATCCATATGTGTGGCATCCTGAAATTCGAGCCCTCTAAGGGATGAGTGAAAGTGAATTTCGTCAATGCATTGTTAGTTGATCTCACTCGGAACTGATCACTCCTGAGATACTGACCTTGAAGGGAAAGGCTATTGAGGACAGAACTCGTACTACTAAAGGACTCGACCTGAGAAAACGACTTGACCATGAGATTTGCGTGAGGACGATCCTATAGATAGGCAAGCCGATTCTAAGGACGACTATAAGTCGATTCGTGGACAGAACATAATGGAACAACGGGTGATTCTGTTTATCATTATCGAACCCACGAACAACCCAATGTCGATCCTCAGTGATCGTGTACTTTGAAATAAGAATCTATCCTTCGTATATTCATGTAGTCAAAGATGTCCATGCATCGAGATGTCTTGAACATGATTTGGCACGAGTCGATTACGCGTGAATCCTTGGAGTCACCCATCAGTCTGAGTTGTACCCAAAATGGCATTGGACGAAATTGACATGGCTTGAGAATTAAAATATGGGCTTCGAATTATCGGGAAAGTCCGGGACGGACTTTGGATGAAGCTGCAGCGACAGTCGACAGCGCCAGTTAAGTCGAGCAATTGGAAAAGGGATTTTCGGACCGAGTAAGCGAGCCCGAGAGGACATGGGCCAGGCCAAGCCAGTGTGGGCCCTAGGCTTAAGGTGGGACAGCCACCATGGTGGGCCTAAGGCAATCAAATGAGCCCATTGGGCCAAACCAACTATTCATCTTCTAAGCCCATGGGCCAATTCTTAACCATTTCAAGCCCAACCAATTCCTAATCCCATTCCTATTCTTGGCCAAGCCCAATTCCTATGCCCATCCATCAATTTCAGCCCAAGGTCAGATTTGTAATTTGTGCAAGGTGAAATGACCAAATTACCCCTAGTTGTAGGGAGAAAAGGCTAGAGAAGAGAGAGAATATGAGGTTATCATGGCATGGGGACTTGGAGCAAGCATTGAAGAGCTTGATGGGGGCCTTGACAGCCCTCACATCACCCTCTCTCTCTCTCCTCCTTCGGCTCTCTCTTGACGGAGCTCTCTCTCCCTCGTTCTCCCTCTCTTCCTGTTTCTGTTCCAGCAGACCTTCCTCTAAAGATCCAAGCTGATTCTTGGCTTCCCGGACGAATCAACCTTCATGCCACTCACCATTATCTTCAGGAGATCAATACCGTACAGGAGGACTTGGTCATTTACCGGTCGGAGCCGCCGTTTAACCCTTCGATCGGCCGAAAGCCAACGGAAGTCTAACCGCTTGAAACTGTTTTGCTCCATACTAACCTTTCGTCAAAAACTTGAGTTAAAAGCAATCTTCCTGTGAGAATCAGCTAACGCTCCACCCACCACCATGATGGGCACACCTAACTCGTACAGGAGCACATCGCCGTTTGCTGGAATGATTCTCCGGCCGTCCCGTACGGCGGCGCGAAGCCACCGGTCGCCGAACCGCCCGGTTTCACCCAGTTTCTCCTGGTTCGCTATTTCGGCCCGTTTTCTCTCGTTTTGACTGAGCTTTCACCTAGCCCAGCTACCAGCCACTCTTCCTTTACCTCTTGGTGCCGCTGGTTACCGACCACCCCATCGCCGGAGCTCCGACCAAGCCGTTCAATTTGTTTTCTCCTCCGACAGGGTTTTTTTCAGTGTTTTCAGTGGTAGTCCGAGCTGTGGTTGCTGTGTTGAGCTTGGGGCCGCCTTGGATCATCGTTGTAGAGGTCTCGGAGTGTCGCACCATCGTCGCCGCCGCGTCGGTGTCTCCGGCCCGCTTAACGAGTGAATTTAACTCTAATCCTTTGATTAGAGCCTAAACTTGCTTAGGGTTAGTTTAATTATTATTAATCCTAGTTTAAGTGATTTAATTAAATTATATTAGTCCTAAGATAGGTGGTTAGATTAATGGCTAAGATTTAGCTTAATTTTACTTTATTAGCTTAATGATGCTTATGTGGTTAATTAAGCATGTTTATCTTAATTGATTGATTGTGTTAATTTAATTATTTTTTTGATAATTTATGAATATAATTTAGTTTTATTAAATTCTGGAAATTTACTATTCACACGACACTATTCACGAATTATTGTTCACGAGTACTATCGCGACCAATTTTTCGAGTGTGAATCACCTAGGGTTTGGCTAATGGATTGTTAAGCCTAGACTTAACTCGGGCTATCCCAAGCCCATACTAATTCGCGACTTATGTTCAGATTCTTAACATGCAGATAGATTTTATCTAGGAGTCGCCACTAATCTATTTTTTGATGGGTTGATTAGAAACCCAGGTAAAGTAACGGGAGTTTTACTTTACTCTTACGAACCAGAGATTATGGGTACGGGGACTTGGTTACACTAGATTTCTCTAATGCCTTTTCAATACCATTCTTTTATTTTCAAAAATAATTTTGCAGGCAACTTGGATTGATTTTAAATCTATTCCCTAACATGTGAGGTGATCATGCAGGTGTGCAAACCATCAATTTAACACCCAAATAAAAGCAATGAATAAATTGCAAGACTTACCTTGTAGCAACGAAAGCATCTGTGTTGTTAGATCAAAATTCACATCATCAACCCTAAATATGATTTCTAATTAACACGCAATCATTCAATTTTTGTTTTCACTGATTTAATGAGAATATAATCCATATGCAGTGCAATGCTTTTAATCTAACATGAAATGATATAACATAGTAGTATAGCCTGAACTATATAAATGAGTAAAGCAATTTTTTTTTATGCTTTCTTAATGAACATGCAATAATTAAATATGCAATCTAAATTAACCAAAATGACCTAATCTTAATAACGGGCAATTTCTAATTAAATGAACCTAGCAACAATCACTAAATGACGTGCATTTCATGAACCTAACGCTATATGACGTGCACATGATTTTTTTTATTTTCTTAATAAGCATGCAATCTATCCTAATATGCAATGATGTGCAAAGAATGCCCTAATTCTTTTTTTTTTCTTTTTTATTATGAAATTCGAAATTTAAAATTGCAAAATAATTAAACGTGCAATTTAAATTAATGAGAAGAAAATATGATATCCTAAATTAATGTTTTTGGTCTTTTTTAAAAAATTCGAAATAAATTTCCTATCCTAAACATGCAACATAACCTTAAAACCAGTAATATCCTAACATGCATTTAACCTAACTCAAATATTTTATTTTTTTTGGGTTTTTCCTTTACGGGACCAATCAAATAAAGGCATCGAGAACAGCACAGCAACAAATCAAGCAAGATATCATCCATGTCCATTTAATTTTGGAAATAAATTGATGAATCGTATCTCGCGCATGAGATCGGATCAGCCAATTTTTAAATAAAATCACGAATCGTATCTTGAGCGTGAGATTGGATTGGTGATTTTTCCGTGCGATTGCAGGTCGTATTTCGAGCATGAAATCGGACCGTCAATCATATGCACGTTGCGAAATTAGGAAGATTTCCTAATTTAAAAGGCCACTCGAAATTACGGATATCATAGCGTATCGGGAATTTCCATCATGTGCATCAACGGATATTTCAAATAAGGAAACGAAATATTCAGAAATCAAATAAAACGAAATTTTTACCTAATCCAAATATTAATTTCCAAATTTGGACTTTGCACAATCGGATCGGGATCACAATCGGCAGGCAACAGGGTGGTGGATGGCGACTAGCGGTGGATCATGGTGGTGATCCACTGCAGATGGTGGTTCGGCTCGAACAGCAGCCGAGATGGTGGACTCACGGTGATGCATCGATGATTTGAGATAGGTGATGGCTCACGAGGCGGTGGGGAGGTGCACGGCTAACTCCTAGCCTTTCGGCAGAGACTTCTCGAAATGCCTGCAACACTAGAAACCTGCGAAGACGATTAGGAGCAGGTGTAAACCTTTCTTTGTTTTCTTTTTATATATATGCACCAAGATCTATGGTGGAGGATGATGACTCAGTGGAGAATCCCTTGCTACGTGTACCCTCCTCAAGGTCCAGACGGTGGAGAAATTTTGACTGGCTTCGCTGGGATTTAAGGCATGATAATCAGGCTTCGATGGACACAAACAATGGCTCACCAAGGGACACACTTTGCTAGACGCTCTCCTTGCTTTATGAACCTTCTGTTTCGAACGTGTCTCCGTATTGTGTTCCATGAGACCTGCAAAGAAAAACTAGTATTCGTCGTTGCTGGGGATTCCGCAGATGGCCTAATAGGCCACAGAGAGGCGACTTGCGTCGGGGATGCCCTCGAGAGAGAAAGGAGATGAAAGTGAGATGTTGATGGAGAATGGGCGTGAAGCTCCACGGTAGCAAAAAGAATTTGACTTTGAAGCCTTAGTGGGAAATGGGATCTTCAATTGAGTCACTACGAACCTGACTTTCTGTCCCAGCCGAGTTTTCCTCAGCTGAGTCCCAGTCAAGGTCGGTAGATCCCAGGCGGTTGAATTTCCAGAGCACCCATCAATTTGGTACCAAGTCAAGTGAATTTCGCTGCCCCCATCGGGCTTCTATTCTGTTCAAATTGCTAGCATTTGGTCTCTTTCGCATACGGCAATATCCTTAGTCTTGGTTTTCTTGCTTAGTGCGTCCAATGAAGTCAACGAAATTCGTTGGATCCAATTTGAATTGTTTGCAGATTTGTTTGAGTCTCGACGGAAGTGCAACATATTCCCTTGCAACACCGTGAGCTATCCCACAATCTGTTGTTCGCCTAAACTCGGGAACGTCATCCACGCTATACTAAGAATTAGGTTAGAATATTGATTAATTCGATATTGTTGCCTCGTAAAATTATGATGTTGTTTGAGCATTTGATCGATATTGTCATATCCAAGAGATCTCTTGATTCTTCATGAATTAGGAAATTTTCCTAATTTCGCAACGTGCATACGATTGACAGTCCGATTTCACGCTCTAAATACAACTCGCAATTGCACGGAAAAATTGCAAATCCGATCTCACGCTCAAGATACGATTCGCGATTTTGTTAAAATTGGCTAATCCGATCTCATGCACGAGATACGATTCGTCGATTTATTTCTAAAATGGACATGGATAATATCTTGCCTGATTAGTTGCCATGCTGTTCTTGATGCCTCTATTTGATTGCTCCCGTAAAAGAAAAACCCAAAAATATTTATTTGAGTTAGATTAGGTTCATGTTAGAATATTACTTGTTTTAGGGTTATTTTGCATGTTTACAATATGAAATTTATTTATTTCGAATTCCTTAAATAAAAATCCAAAAAAAAATGCGTTCAGTTAGGATGTTAGTTTTTTTTAATCTAAATTGCACGTTTAATTATTTGGCAATTTTAATTTCGAATTTCATAAAAGAAAAAAGAAAAAATTAGAATAAGGGCATTCTTTGCATGTCATTGCATATTAGGATAGATTGCGTGCTTATTAAGAAAAATAAAAAACCATGTGCACGTCATATAGCATTAGGTTCATGAAATGCACGTCATTTAGTGATTTTTATTAGGTTCATTTAATTAGAAATTTCCCGTCATTAGAATTAGGTCATTAGGTTAATTTAGATTGCATATTTAAGTGTTGCATTTCTTTAATTTCGAATCTCATGGAAAATACAAAAAAAAAATTTATTTTTTAGAATAAAGGCATCTCATGCTTCAGGATAGACTACATGCTTATTTATGTCAAATCCCTTAGGTCATATAGCTAGGTCATGTTGCCATGTCATATCATTTCATGTTAAATTAGTGGCATGCATTGCATAAAGCATGATTTTCACTAAATAAGCGAAAATAAAAATTGAGTAATTGCGTGTTAATTAGAAATCATATCTAAGATTGTCGATATGAATTCTAATTTAACATTGCAGATGCTTTCATTGCTATGAGGTAAGTTTTGCAATCTATTCATTTGCTTTCTTGAGTGTTAAATTGGTGGTTTACGCACCCGCATGGTTGCCTCACATGTTAGGGAAATAGATTTAAAATCAATTTAAGCTGCCTGCAAAAGCACTTTTGAAAATAAAAGAGAAAGGTACCGAAAGAGTGTTAGAGAAATCTAGCGTAACCAAGTCCCCGAACTCATAAATCTCTGGTTCGCAGAAGTAAAGTAAATCTCCCGTTACTTTACTTGGGTTTCTAATCGACCCACAAAAAATAGGTTAGTGGTGACTCCTAATTGAAAATCAATTGCATGTTAAGAACTTGAACCTAAGTCGCGAATTGGTATGGGCTTGGAAGAGCCCGAGTTAAGTCTAGGCTTAACAATCCATTAGCCAAACCTCAGGTGGTTCAGACCCAAAAAATTGGTCGCGACAGCTTGGCGACTCCACTGGGGACCTTGAGTTGAAACTCTTAGTGGACTTAGGCCAATTTTCTCTTTAATTTGAAAAAAAAAATGTTTTTTGCTCGGCAGCGAGGATCCAGTACGTCCCTAACATTTAAGGTGTTAAATGTTCTTGCAGATTGGGAGATAGAAGGGGAGTAGTGATTGCTAGCCCTTGTCTTGTAGGTTGGAGTTGGGGATGAATGTTTTGAATTCAAATTATTGAAGTGTTGTTTGATATAAACTGTTGTGCATGCCTTGCATTTGCACTACACTATTGCACACACAACCCGCCGCCGAACCTGGGCTGCATAGGATCATTTAGGATGGTATTGAGATGGATACCACTCCGACCGCATGCTCGCGGTACGAGTCACCCATCTCAATCCCGAAATTTCTTTCATGGTGTCAAGAGTACCCACCTCGATCCGCATGCTCGCGACCTAGGTCGGCTCTTTAACCAAGCCGGAGTCATGATGACCCAACATAGTCCACAAGCCCGTGGCTAGTCTGATCGTCCTTGTGGCTCCACCTTGTTAAGCCTTATAGACTAGAAATCGAGCCACTTACCATGCGCATGTCTATGTGATTGCCATTGATTTTCCTTAGCGAAGTAAGTCTTCTATCCCTATACTATGCAATTTACTTTTGGTCCGTCCATGACGATCTAGGTTAGTCATTTGATCTAATTCATTTGTCAATTAGAAATGAAATGAGGAAATTGCCATGCAATTAATCATTTAAAAAAAACTTGTGAGAATTTGTTTTCAATTCATGTCTGGGAGATTTGGTCTTGTTAGGGTGTCTATCTTTATTTTCTTAGTCCATTTTTAGGAAATACCCTTCTTGTACGAACTTTTCATGAATAAATGGAAAAAAAATGGAAAAATCGATTAGATCATTGTCATGGATTGACTTTCTATTTACCCTCATGCTTACATGTTCCCGTTCATTTGATTTAGGTGATTATGGAACGATCCCGCTCATCCATCCGTTCACGATTGAGAGCTAAAATGACGGATCAAAAAGAGCTTATCTCATCAAGTAAAAGTGTTGCAATCTATCTTCAGTGAGAAATTGTGACTCCAAGAAGAGAGTCAAGAAGATCTTTTGAACTGTCTCATTTTTCTGAGGTAGTCAAATTTGATGTCATCATGAAGAGGCTAGCGACATATCTAGATGGAAGAATATCTGACCTGAAGAGTTTGCATCACAAGATCAAGAAGAGTGAAGAATTCAAGTACACATGATTCATGGTCCTAAGTAGTTCGGTTTCCTCCTTTAATTAGGGGCATACACCTTCCCCTGCGTGAGAATTTTTAGGGATTGATTTCAATTTCTTCTGTACTTGAATATCACATCCCAATAAATGTAATTCGATTGATGAATATCAATAAAATTATAAGTTTTGTTTTGAGGACATGATAGGATACACCAAACCAGCCCGGTGACAATATCCAATAATGAAAAGAAAATATCATCCATGGAGAAAATTTGAGGACCGGGCTGGGCTACTTCATGCTTCCTCATCGAAAAATTCCCAAAAAAGAAAAAAAAGGAGAATGAAAAAAAATCATTTTTCAAGCCATTTCCAAAAGCATGCATTAGGTTAACCCTGTTTAATTTTCTGACTCATTTACTTCATGTTTCAGAGCATTGCTTTCTTGCCATGATGAGAAAACATCTGAAAATGGCGCATCAGATGACAGATCGGGGGCATGGCAGATTTTGATAGTGAACTGACTGGGATAAAATCTCGATCCGAACCAAAATGGATGTGCAATTTGAATTTACTTTAATGTTGCATAGTATCCTATTCATGCATGTTCTTTTGTGCAGGGGCAAAAATGGATTTTCACTTTTGATTAATAAAGACAATCCAAGGACATCCATTGTTGAGACAATCCCTTTGTGGAGCAATTCCCTAAATGAATGCTTAAAACCGTGTTTTGAGTGCAATAAATTATTTGTTTTGAAGTCACACATGCTTTTAATGCTTAAAGTTGCTGGACTCTTTTGAAAAGAGAATTTTCATATTGATTTAGCTCACCAATTTCATGACGAGATTTGTCAAGATAGACAACTCAATGGAGTGACATCAATGTTTAAGAATGTTGAATGAGACGTATGAGGATGATGAAAGGCAAGCCTTATCCTATACACAGTCCCTTACTTATACACTTGTGAGATGAGTGTAGGAAGTTACATATCCGCAAGATAAAGAGTTTTCTCGTGAAAGGTACGATGACCGAAATGATGAGGGGCAATTCATTTCTCTATCCCAAACACAACATGTGACCTATTGCTTAACCCCTTTGAGCCCCATACACTTGTGGAAATTCTTTCAAATTATCCCTATCAAGAACCACCTCACATTGGGGCAAATTGGAGGGTAAGACAGCACCATAAGGTGAAAAAAATGGGTTGAAATTTTCTTGCTCTCACTTGCATCAATTTTCAAGTCATGCTATTACGTTGAATTCATGTGGTAATTTAAGTGTCTTAGGATGACGAAGAGCATTTCTTTTTCTATCATATACACTTATATCCTTTGCATAGCCCACTTGAGCCTGCAATTTTATTTCTTCAAACCCAGTTGATATCATCCCCCACACTAGGGCAATGCAAAAGGCAGATGAAGACTCTTGAAAAGTTTGAATGTCATTCAAAGTGTAATTGCTTGACGCGTGCATAGAAATCAAAATAGAACTATGGGGCATGAAAAAGCAGTGTGCGTGGTAAAAGCAAGGCCAATGCCCATGAAAAAGAAGTGAAAAAAAAAATGAATGAGAACTAGAGGCATGAAAAAGCGGTGTGCCTGGTAAAAGCAAGGCCAATGCCCATAGATGAAAAAGAGAGTCAAGATAGGTGATATCAATTGCAAATATTGAATCCCAATGGAGCAGTACTCAAAGAGTCAAGATCAATGGTGCATTTATAATGACAATCCCTGATAAAGGAGAAGATCGGCGACAATGCCTAGATGATCATCAACTTTGACCCTTATACACATATTTGAGCCTAAGGATCCTTTCGTTTCTCAACTCAAGAAACCAGCCTACGTTACGTCCCTTGCAAAGTCTCTTCTGATTAGGGCACTTGAATTAACGTAGGAGTTCATATGTTTATAAGCATTACTCGAAGAAGTGCGAGCAAGATTATTTCATTCTCATTTTGCAGGGTTCTTGACTTGTAAGCCCGGAGATGATCACATGAGTGTTCTTTCAATTGCCTTGACTCAAAGAGTCTCCTTTGTTAAGCCGTTAACCAAGCCCACCTTACGGTCCCTATTAAAGACCTCTCAGATTGGTAAGGTCGTACTGCTTGCGAGAATACTCGGATCTTTATCGATATGATGATAGTGAGATGGAATGATTCTCATAAAATAGCCTTCTAAATGAGAGTGAGTGAAAGTCCTTTCTAACTGAAAGTCTCTCATTTACTATTCTTAGGAAATCCATGTCATGAGTGAAAATTGTCTTGAACAATGAATCTCTCTAGTGGAAATTTGGGTGATGCAAAAGTTATTATGCATGAACCTTGATTGAATTGATAAAAACTTCAGTAGATTTTGAAGTGTGCATTCCAGAATAGCCTTAATTGCTTATTTCCTTGGTAAATGCATTTTTGCTCTAAATCATGTCTAATAGGTAATACTTTCTCAAAGACCCAAGAGCTCCTAACATTCAGGTTCCTTTCAGAATGCCTCGTGATATTAGGAGATGAGAAGCCTTCACGAACATTCAAGGTGCATCCTTGATCTTCCAAATTTATTTCTATCAGGAGGTGAGAGACCTCCACAAGATATCTAAATTCCAGAAGATATATCCCCAAGAATCAGAGATATCACCAGGTAAGTATATCTCTACAGATACTCTAAATACTTGTCATTGTGCAAGTATTTTCTCTCAAGTGCATCGACACTTGACTTGGTCAAGCTGTCATTTATATTGACCCGGCATGCTTTCGTAGCCTAGAGTCCTTTTCATCGATCCAGCGTGCTTCCGTAGCCCGGTGTTCCTTTTCATGACCTGGTGTGCTTTCGTAGCCCAAAGTCTCTTTCATCGACTCGGCGTGCTTTTGTAGCCTGATGTCCCTTATAATTGACCTGGCGTGATTTTGTAACCTAGAGTCCTTTTCATTGACCCGGCGTGCTTTTGTAGCCCGGTGTTTCTTTTCATGACCTGGCATGCTTTCATAGCCAAGAGTCCTTTTCATTGACCTGGCGTGCTTCCGTAGCCCGGTATCCTTTATATTGACCTAGCGTGCTTTCGTAGCCCAAAATCCTTTTATCGAACTGGCGTGCTTCCGTAGCCCGGTTTTCTTTTATCGACCTGGTGTGCTTTTGTAGCCCAGAGTCCTTTACACCGACACTCGATGGAGTTGTCCCCTAAAGATTTTTCTCCAGATTTAGTCTAATTAAGGTGACCGAAGAAAGGTTCGGGTCCTGATCATATGATTTATGTTGCAACGTTGGGCGACCGAAGAAAGGTTCGGGTCCTGGCCAAGCAAAACCTCGTTTAGGCAACTGTAGAATGGTATGGGTCCTGAAAAATCAATTTCTTTCATCAAGGCAACCGTAGAATGGTACGAGTTCTAGACAACATCTATTTCCCTATTCAAGCGACCATAGAATGGTACGGGTCCTGGAAGGTGAATTCCCGTTTAGGCGACCGTAGAATGGTACGAGTCCTGGACATGTAACACCAACTACCTCGAACTACTCTATCCTCCTTGAAGGTAAGTTATTCCAGGTAGGTTCATTTATCATTTGCGTTTCCATGCATCATATAAATTACATTAAAAAATGGAATTCATTTTCCAACAAAAATCATTTAGTGCATGTGCATGACCAAAATTTAGGTCTCAATTTGTCTTTGAAGGCAACCTCTACAAGCTCACCTTCAAAGAGGGGCAGCTGTTGACACCTAAATTTTGGCGATTCAATCATTCATTTATTGTATTAAAAATTAGGGGTTAATTTTATTCCTAAAAAAAATATTAATTGCATAGCATATTAATTTAGGTGCATTTGTTTTTAATTTGCATTTTTTGTGCATTTATTTATTGGACCAGTGGTAGATGGGTTGGAATTAATGGTTTTGAGCTTTAATTTATCAGGCTGGATTAAGCCCACAGAGCGAGCAAAATTGGCCCAAAAATTAATGATAAAAAAAATCTCGTGAAAAATAGGAATTTGAAAATTTTCCAAGATATGATGAATTTTTTGGATAGGGCAAATGTGAAAAGTAAATATTACGTTTGGAAAAAGAATCTTTGTGGATATGAATTTAAAAAAATTAAAACCCTAATCCTTGATCTATAAATAAGTTGTTTGCATAGGGTTTTAAGGGGGGCCACAAAATTGGGATACACGGCCACAAGAAAGCAAGAGAGAAAAATAGAGAGGAAGTTCGGCATACATAGAAGAGAGGAGCGACGAAAGAGAGGGGAGGACGGACGTCTCCACTATTGGGCAACACATGGGGAGGAAGCCGCGTATAAAAGAAACAACCAGTGAATTCCCCTCTGGGTAGCCAATGTTCGAGCGCCATCACCACCTACATCAACTCCCTCTTGTTGCTCCACGTGACGCTAGCCAAGCATCATCGTCACTGTCGCAACATCTCCAGCCAATCCCAAGCATCCCAGCAGCAACCCAGCGAACTTCAGATTGTGGGAATTCCCCGCTGCATTACCATGCCACGACGCAACCATGCATCAAGGCGAAAGAGCAAGTCCAAAGAGTCACTGCGAACCTGACTTTCTGTCCCAGCCGAGTTTTCCTCAGCTGAGTCCCAGTCAAGGTCGGTAGATCCCAGGCGGTTGAATTTCCAGAGCACCCATCAATTTGGTACCAAGTCAAGTGAATTTCGCTGCCCCCATCGGGCTTCTATTCTGTTCAAATTGCTAGCATTTGGTCTCTTGCGCATACGGCAATATCCTTAGTCTTGGTTTTCTTGCTCAGTGGGTCCAATGAAGTCAACGAAATTCGTTGGATCCAATTTGAATTGTTTGCAGATTTGTTTGAGTCTCGACGGAAGTGCAACATATTCCCTTGCAACACCGTGAGCTATCCCACGATCTGTTGTTCGCCTAAACTCGGGAACGTCATCCACGCTATACTAAGAATTAGGTAAGAATATTGATTAATTCGATATTGTTGCCTCGTAAAATTATGATGTTGTTTGAGCATTTGATCGATATTGTCATATCCAAGAGATCTCTTGATTCTTCATGAATTAGGAAATTTTCCTAATTTCGCAACGTGCATACGATTGACAGTCCGATTTCACGCTCGAAATACGACTCGCAATCGCACGGAAAAATTGCCAATCCGATCTCACGCTCGAAATACGATTCGCGATTTTGTTAAAAATTGGCTAATCCGATCTCATGCGCGAGATACGATTCTTCAATTTATTTCTAAAATGGACATAGATAATATCTTGCCTGATTAGTTGCTATGTTGTTCTTGATGCCTCTATTTGATTGCTCCCGTAAAAGAAAAACCCAAAAATATTTATTTGAGTTAGATTAGGTTCATGTTAGAACATTACTTGTTCTAGGGTTATTTTGCATGTTTTAAATATGAAATTTATTTATTTCGAATTCCTTAAATAAAAATCCAAAAAAAAAAAAAATGCATTCAGTTAGGATGTTAGTTTTTTTTAATCTAAATTGCACGTTTAATTATTTGGCAATTTTAATTTCGAATTTCATAAAAGAAAAATGAAAAAATTAGAATAAGGGCATTGTTTGCACGTCATTGCATATTAGGATAGATCGCGTGCTTATTAAGAAAAATAAAAAACCATGTGCACGTCATATAGCATTAGGTTCATGAAATGCACGTCATTTAGTGATTTTTATTAGGTTCATTTAATTAGAAATTTCCGTCATTAGAATTAGGTCATTAGGTTAATTTAGATTGCATATTTAAGTGTTGCATTTCTTTAATTTCGAATCTCATGGAAAATACAAAAAAAAAAATTATTGTTTAGAATAAATCCATCTCATGCTTCAGAATAGACTACATGCTTATTTATGTCAAATCCCTTAGGTCATATAGTTAGGTCATGTTGCCATGTCATATCATTTCATGTTAAATTAGTGGCATGCATTGCATAAAGCATGATTTTCATTAAATAAGCGAAAATAAAAATTGGGTAATTGCGTGTTAATTAGAAATCATATCTAAGATTGTCGATGTAAATTCTGATTTAACATTGCAGATGCTTTCGTTGCTATGAGGTAAGTTTTGCAATTTATTCATTTGCTTTCTTGAGTGTTAAATTAGTGGTTTGGTCACCTCACATGTTAGGGAAATAGATTTAAAATCAATTTAAGCTGCCTGCAAAAGCACTTTTGAAAATAAAAGAGAAAGGTACTGAAAGGGCGTTAGAGAAACCTAGCGTAACCAAATCCCCGAACTCATAAATCTCTGGTTTGCAGGAGTAAAGTAAATCTCCCGTTACTTTACTTGGGTTTCTAATCGACCCACAAAAAATAGGTTAATGGCAACTCCTAATTGAAAATCAATTGCATGATAAGAACTTGAACCTAAGTCGCGAATTGGTGTGGGCTTAGGAGAGCCCGAGTTAAGTCTAGGTTTAACAATCCATTAGCCAAACTTTAGGTGGTTCAGACCCGAAAAATTGGTTGCAACAATTACCCCCTAATTTTTTATGCAATAAATAAATGACCGGATCGCCAAAATTTAGGTGTCAACAGTTGCCCCTCTTTGAAGGTGAGCTCGTAGAGGTTGCCTTCAAAGACAAATTGAGACCTAAATTTTGACCATGCATATGCACTGAATGATTTTTTTGTTGGAAAATGAATTCCATTTTTTAATGTAATTTTTATGATGCATGGAAACGCAAATGATAAATGAACCTACCTGGAATAACTTACCTTTAAGGAGGATAGAGTAATTCGAGATAGTTGGTGTTACATGTCCAGGACCCGTACCATTCTACGGTCACCCAAAATAGTAGCATGGCTTTGTAAAGAGACTGCTTTCCCAAGACCCGTACCATTCTACGGTCGCCCAGTATGGCAGTGTTTGGTTGTGTCTAGGACCCGTATCATTTTCCGGTCGCCTAAACAGAGATTCATTTTCCAGGACCCGTACCATTCTACAGTCGCCTGAATGGGGAAATAGGTATTATCTAGGACCTGTACCATTCTACGGTCACCTAAATGGGGATTCGCCTTCCAGGACCCATAACATTCTATAGTCGCCTGAATAAGGAAACAGGTTTTATCTAGGACCCGTACCATTCTACGATCGCGTAAACGAGGATTCACCTTTCAGGACCCGTACCATTCTATGGTTGTCTAAACGAGAATTCACCTTCCAAGACCCGTACCATTCTATGGTCGCCTAAACGGAGATTCACTTTTTAGGACCCGTACCATTCCACGATCGCCTAAATAGAGAAATAGGTGTTGTTTAGGACCCGTACCATTCTATGGTCGCCTAAACGGGGATTCACTTTTCAGGACCCGTACCATTCTACAATTGCCTAAATGGGAAATATATGTTGTTTAGGACCCGTACCATTCTACGGTCGCCTAAATGGAGATTCATTTTTCAAGACCCGTACCATTCTACGGTCGCCTAAACGGAGATTCATTTTCCAGGACCCGTACCATTCTACGGTCGCCTGAATGGGGAAATTGCTTTTCCAGGACCCGTACCATTCTACGGTTGCCTGTTAGAGCAATAAATGTTGTTTAGGACCCGTACCATTCTACGATCGCCTAAACTGAGGTTTTGCTTGACTAGGACCCGAACCATTCTTCGGTCGCCTAGCGTCGCAATATAAATCATCTGACCAGGACCCGAACCTTTCTTCGGTCGCCTTAATCAGACTGAATCTGGAGAAAAATCTTTGAAGACAACTCAATTGAATGTCAGTGTATTCAAAAGGGGAATACCTACACAACGACAAGTATTTAAGGTATGGATAGAGACATACTTACCTAGTGACATCCATGTTCCTTGGGAACATGTCTTCTGGAATTTAGATATCCTGTGGAGGTCTTTCACCTCCTGGTAGAAAATAAATTTTGGGAACATCAATGATGCACCTCGAATGTTCGTGGAGGCTTCTCATCTCCTAATATCACGAGTCATTCTGAAAGGAGCCTGAATGTCAGGAGCTCTTGGATCTTTGAGAATGCATTTACCAAAGAAAATAGCAATTAAGGCTATTCTGGAATGCACACTTCAAAATCCAATGAAGTTTTTGTTAATTCAATCAGGGTTCATGCATAATGACTTTTGCATCACCCAAAATTCCACTGGAGAGAATCATCGTTCAAGACAATTTTCATGACATGGATTTTCTTAGAATACTAAATGAGAGACTTTCAGTTAGAAAGGACTTTCACTCCCTCTCATTCAGAAGGGCTATTTTATGAAAATCACTCAATCTCACTATTACCATACCAACAAGGGTCCGAGTATTCTCGCAAGCAGTACGACCTTACCAATATGAGAGGTCTTTAATAGGAACCATAATGTGAGCTTGGTCAATGGCTTAACAAAGGGACTCTTCGAGTCAAGGCAATTGAAAGAACAATTCTGTAATCATCTCCGAGTTTACAAGTCAAAAATTCTGCAAAATGAGAAAGAAATAATCTTGCTCGCACTTCTTCGAGCGATGCTTATAAACATATGAACTCCTATGTTAATTTAAGTGTCATAATCTGAAGAGACTTTATAAAGGACGTAACGTAGGCTGAGTTCATGGGTTGAGAAATGAAAGGATCATTAGGCTTAAAATGTGTGTGAATGGTGAGAGTTGGTGATCATCTTGGCATTGCCACCAATTTTCTTTTTCATCATCAGGGATTGTCTTCATAAAATGCCTCATTGATTGTAAAAACTCAACTTTTGAGTTCTTTGAGTATTTCTCTATCGGGATTCAATTCTTGCAATTGAGAGTCACCTTATCTTGACTCTCTTTTTTCATCTATGGGCATTGGTCTTGCTTTTACCAGGCATACCCATTTTTCATGCCCCTAGTTCTCGTTCATTTTTTTCTTCACTTTTTTTTTCATGGGCATTGGCCTTGCTTTTACCAAGCACATTGCTTTTTCATGCCCCTTAGTTCTATTTCGAATTCAATTCTTGCACACAATGCATGCGTCAAGCAATTACACTTTGAACGACACTCGAACTTTTCAAGAGTCTTCATTTGCCTTTTGCCTTGCCCTAGTGTGGAGGCTGATCACCAACTGGGTTTAAAGAAATGAAATTGCAGGCTCAAGTGGGCTATGAAAAGGATATAAGTATGTAGGATAGAGAAAGAAATATTCTTCGTCATCCTAAGGCACTTAAATTACCACATGAATTCAATGTAATAGCACGACTTGAAAATTGATGCAAGTGAAAGCAAGAAAATTTCAATCAATTTTCTTCACCTTATGGTGCTGTCTTACCCTCCAATTTGCCCCAATGTGGGGTGGTTCTTGACAGGGGTAATTTGAAAGAATTTCCACAAGTGAATGGAGCTCAAAGAGGTTAAGCAATGGATCACATGTAGTGTTTAGGATAGAGAAATGAATTGCCCCTCATCATTTCGGTTATCGTACCTTTCGCGAGAGAACTCTTTACTTTGTGGATATGGAACTTCCTACACTCATCTCACAAGTGTATCAAGTGTATAAGTAAGGGACTGTGTATAGGATAGGGCTTGCCTTTCATCATCCTGATACGTCTCATTCGGCATTCTTAAGCATTGAAGTCACTCCATTGAGTTGTCTATCTTGACAAATCTCCACATGAAATTGGTGAGCTAAATCAATTTGAAAATTCTCTTTTCAAAAGAGTCTAGCAACTTTAAGCATGAAAAGCGTTTGTGACTTCAAAACAAACAATTTATTGCACTCAAAACATGGTTTTAAGCATTCATTCAGGGGATTGCTCCACAAAGGGATTGCCTCAGCAATGGATGTCCTTGGATTGACTCTATCAATCAAAAAGTGAAAATCCACTTTTGCCCCTGCACAAAAGAACATGTATGAATAGGATACTATGCAACATTAAAGTAAATCCAAATTGCACATCCACTTTGGCTCGGATCAAGATTTTGTCTCAGTCATGTCACTACTAGAATCTATAGTGCCCTAATTCATCATCCTTGGTTTCTTATCGCTCGGGACAAGTAAGAGGATACGTAGTGTTTAATGTCTTCTTCACTCTTGGGAGATGTCATCAAGATCAGCTAGGAATTGATCCTTTGCCCCTATGTCTATTTTTCCTTCAGATGTATGTTCCTAAATCAACATGCCCATTATCACTGGAAATTGACGTGTTATTTTCAAACACCCCTTTGTTATGTTCTGAGACATGAAGTAAATGAGTTAGAAAAACAAACAAGGGTAACCTAATGCATGCTTTTGAAAATGGCTTCAAAAATGATTTTTTTTAGGAATATTTTGGATGAGGAAGCATGAAGAAGCCCAGTCTTCAGAATTTCTTCATGGATGATATTTTCTTTTCATTGTTAGATATCGTCACCGGACTGGTTTGGTATACCCCATCATGTCCTCAAAACAAAACTTGTAATTTTATTGATGTTCATCAATCGAATTACATTTATTGGAATGTATTGTTCAAGCACAGAAGAAATTGAAATCAATCCCTAAAAAAAAAAAAATTCCCACGCAGGGGAAGGTGCATGCCCCTAATTAAATGAGGAAATCGAACTACTTAGGACCATGAATCATGTATACTTGAATTCTTTACCCTCCTTGATCTTGTGATACGAACCCTTCAAATCAGATATTCTTCCCTCTGGATATGTCACTAGTCTCAAATTCGGCTACCTCAGGAATGAGACGAGTCAAAAAGTCTTCTTGGCTCTCTTTTTGGAGTTGCAATTTCTCACTAAAGATAGATCTCAGCACTTTTGCTTGACGAGATAAGCTCTTCTTGATCCATCATTTTGGCTCTTGATCATGAACGGATGGGTGAGCGGGATCGTTCCATAATCACCTAGTTCAAATGAATGGGAACATGTAAGAATGAGAGTAAATAGAAAGTCAATCCATGACAATAATCTAATTGATTTTTCCATTTTTTTTTCATTTATTCATGAAAAGTTCGTACAAGAAGGGCATTTCCTAAAAATGGACTAGGAAAATAAAGATAGACACCCTAACAAGACCAAATTTTCTAGACATGAATTAAAAACAAATTCTCCAAATTTTTTTGTTATTTTCCAAATGATTCATTGCATGGCAATTTCCTCATTTCATTTCTAATTTACAAATGAATTAAATCAATGATTGACCTAGATTGTCATGGACGGATCAAGAGTATGACAAAGTAAATAAATTGCATTAGTATAGGGATAAAAGACTTACTTCACCAAGACAAATCGACGGCAATCACATAGACATGAGCGTGGTAAGTGGTTCGATTTCTAGTCTATAAGGCTTATCAAGGTGGAGCCATAAGGGTGATCAGACTAGCCACGGGCATGTGGACTATGTCGGGTCCTCATGACTCCGGCTTGGTCAAATAGCCGACCCGGGTCGCGGGCATGCGGACCGAGGTGGGTACTCTTGACACCATGAAAGAAGCTTTAGGATTGAGATGGGCGACTCGTACTGCGAGCATGCGGTTGGAGTGGTATCCATCTTAATACCATCCTAAATGATCCTATGCGGCCCAGGTCGGGTGGCAGGTTGTGTGTGCAAGAGTGTAGTGCAAATGCAAGGCATGCACAACAGTTTATATCAAACAACACTTCAATAACTCGAATCTAAAACATTCATTCTCAACTCCAACCTGCAAGACAAGGGTTAGCAATCACTACTCCCCTTATACCTCCCAATCTGCAATAACATTTAACACCTAAATGTTAGGGACGTACCTGGGATCCTTGCTGCCAAACAAAAATATTTTTTCAAAAGGAAAATTGGCCTAAGTCTACTAAGAGTTTCAAATCGAGTCCCCAACGGAGGCGCCAAGCTGTCGCGATCAATTTTTCGGGTGTGAACCACCTAGGGTTTGGCTAATGGATTGTTAAGCCTAGGCTTAACTCGGGCTCTCCCAAGCACATACCAATTCGCGACTTATGTTCAAATTCTTAACATGCAAATAAATTTTATCTAGGAGTCGCAATTAATCTATTTTTTGGTGGGTCGATTAGAAACCCAGGTAAAGTAACAGGAATTTTACTTTACTCCTACGAACCAGAGATTATGGGTACGGAAACTTGGTTACACTAGATTTCTCTAATGCCCTTTCAGTACCATTCTTTTATTTTCAAAAATAATTTTGCAGGCAACTTGGATTGATTTTAAATCTATTCCCTAACATGTGAGGTGATCATGCGGGTGTGCAAACCATCAATTTAACACCCAAATAAAAGCAATGAATAAATTGCAAGACTTACCTTGTAGCAACGAAAGCATCTGCGTTGTTAGATCAAAATTCACATCATCAACCCTAGATATGATTTCTAATTAACACGCAATCATTCAATTTTTGTTTTCACTGATTTAATGAGAATATAATCCATATGCAGTGCAATGCTTTTAATCTAACATGAAATGATATAACATAGTAGTATAGCCTGAACTATATAAATGAGTAAAGCAATTTTTTTATGTTTTCTTAATGAACATGCAATAATTAAATATGCAATCTAAATTAACCAAAATGACCTAATCTTAATAACGGGCACTTTCTAATTAAATGAACCTAGCAACAATCACTAAATGATGTCCATTTCATGAACCTAACGCTATATGACGTGCACATGATTTTTTTATTTTCTTAATAAGCATGCAATCTATTTTAATATGCAATGATGTGCAAAGAATGCCCTAATTCTAATTTTTTTCTTTTTTATTATGAAATTCGAAATTTAAAATTGCCAAATAATTAAACGTGCAATTTAAATTAATGAGAAGAAAATGTGATATCCTAAATTAATGTTTTTGGTCTTTTTTTAAGAAATTCAAAATAAATTTCCTATCCTAAACATGTAACCTTAAAACCAGTAATATCCTAACATGCATTTAACCTAACTCAAATATTTTTTTTTTGGGTTTTTCTTTTACTGGACCAATCAAATAAAGGCATCGAGAACAGCATAGCAACAAATCAAGCAAGATATCACCCATGTCCATTTAATTTTGGAAATAAATTGACGAATCGTATCTCGCGCATGAGATTGGATCGGCCAATTTTAAAATAAAATCACGAATCGTATCTCGAGCGTGAGATTGGATTGGTGATTTTTCCGTGTGATTGCGGGTCATATTTCGAGCATGAAATCGGACCGTCAATCATATGCACGTTGCAAAATTAGGAAGATTTCCTAATTTAAAAAGCCACTCGAAATTACGGATATCATAGCGTATCGGGAATTTCCATCATGTGCATCAACGGATATTTCAAATAAGGAAACGAAATATTCGGAAATCAAATAAAACGAAATTTTTACCTAATCCAAATATTGATTTCCAAATTTGGACTTTGCGCAATCGGATCGGGATCACAATCGGCAGGCAACAGGGTGGTGGATGGCGACTAGCGGTGGATCCTGGTGGTGATCCACTGCAGATGGTGGTTCGGCTCGAACAGCAGCCGAGATGGTGGACTCACGGTGATGCATCGATGATTTGAGATAGGTGATGGCTCACGAGGCGGTGGGGAGGTGCACGGCTAACTCCCAGCCTTTCGGCAGAGACTTCTTGGAATGCCTGCAACACTAGAAACCTGCAAAGACGATTAGGAGCAAGTGTAAACCTTTCTTTGTTTTCTTTTTATATATATGCACCAAGATCTATGGTGGAGGATGATGACTCAGTGGAGATTCCCTTGCTATGTGTACCCTCCTCAAGGTCCAGACGGTGGAGAAATTTTGATTGGCTTCGCTGGGATTTAAGGCATGATAATCAGGCTTCAATGGACACAAACAATGGCCCACCAAGGGACACACTTTGCTGGATGCTCTCCTTGCTTTATGAACCTTCTGTTTCGAACGTGTCTCCGTATTGTGTTCCACGAGACCTGCAAAGAAAAACCAGTATTCATCATTGCTGGGGATTCCGCAGATGGCCTAATAGGCCACACAGATGCGACTTGTGTCGAGGATGCCCTCGAGAGATAAAGGAGATGAAAGTGAGATGTTGATGGAGAATGGGCGTGAATCTCCACGGTAGCAAAAAGAATTTGACTTTGAAGACTTAGTGGGCAATGGGATCTTCAATTGGCCAGGGGCGGGTCTCCTTCTTCATGATTTCTCCTTCATGTGTAGAACGTCCGCTCTCTCTCCATTCTCTGCTCGTCTCAGAATTGTGGCCGTGTTTCTATTGTGTGGCCCCCTCCCTAACCCTATGCAAAAAAAAAACCTTTTTATAGGCCAAATATTAGGGTTTTAATTTCCTTTTCAAATTAACATCAACGAAGATTTTTTTTTTCGTACGCGATCACTTTTTTTTTTTATTTTCCACATATCCTGATTTTATCGCCTAAAGATAAGATTGCAACCCGATTTTCTTAAATTCCAAAAATCCACCGTAATATCATTTCAAATCTTCATTTAGGTAATTTTTGTTATTAAAAGAAAATGGGCTCAAGCCAATTTATTTGATTTGCGGGCTTAGTCCGGCCTGCCAAATTGAAGCTCAAAACCACTAATTCGAACTCATCTGTCATCGGTCCAATAAATGCAAAAATAAATGTACCTAAAATTATATGCTATGCAATTAATTATTTTTTCAGGGATAAAATTACCCCTTAATTTTTTGTGCAATAAATAAATGACCAAATCGCCAAAATTTAGGTGTCAACAAGTACTATTCACCAAGTACTGTTCATGTGCACTGTTCATCCAGAATGTGAAAAATGTCTAAAATTCATGTGTGTTAATTTTATGAAGTAAATGGATGTGAAAATGCATGGGCATCCGTATGAATTGAGTGATGATTGTGCAATTGTGTGATAATTGGAAATTTGGTATTTATTCAGAAAACCCTAGGTGTCGGGTTTTGATACCGAAAATGGATTTTAAGTATTATATCAATTAGTGCGGTTGGAAAAAGGAAAGGCATCAGTTTTCTGGTTCGAATTAACATGTACCCACACATGACTACTTTCTCGGATGTTTTTAATATGAAGAAAAGAGGTCAGGATCGCTGTTTTAAACAAGGCATTTGAGTGAAATGCAAAGTATCCTAGGCCGATATTGAATTGTCGTGTGTTGGTTAATGTGAAACAATCCTGAGCTTTTAAGCCAAACATACCCTTTATGGGATATCCAATCTTTGGATCGTGGGTCGCGGTTGATTCTAGACCTATACTCCTTCGGGAACTCGTCAACATAGTGACGAAGCCGTGCTCCAAGGTGGGGAGACGATGCCTAGCTAAACGCCAGTAGATAGCCGAACTATGAGTAGGCTATGATCGCAGTTGATTCTGGACCTATACTCCTTCGGGAATTCCGTCGACGTAGTGACGAAGCCGTGCTCCAAGGTAGGGAGACGATGCTTGGCTAAATGCTAGTAGATAGCCGAACTGCGAGTGGGCTATGCCCTTGTGTGGCAATAGATAACAATTGGAACGCATGTTGAGCGTTGTTGATGTGTCGGATTATGGGACGAAATTGTGTCGCACAGAATGGAACGTGTCATAACGATTTGGTCTCATAATCAGGACCCCCGTGATTAACTGAGATGAATGAGGCATTTCAATTGTTGTATGCATTGAGTATATGCATTGTGTTTTCGAATTGTGCCAATGTGCAAGAATGCATGAGAATCATTGCATCTGTGATTTCGGTCATACATGAGTTAAGCACATTGTTTATGACATGCACGCATAAATCGATAACATGCAGGGTGTAGCAATGGCCAGGTGAGATCACTTGTGAAGTGACTTGTATGTGATTGATGAAATGTATCATCTAATGGACATGTGCATTGCGTGTATCGTGCTAAATTATAACGTGCAGGGTATGGCATACAAGGTAAGGTTATTTGCGAATTCATTGTTGGTTGTTACTTATGGTGGGGTAGTTCTTGATAGATACCCTGAGTTGAGTTGGTGTTCTAATCGGGGGTTTAGGGAAGAACTCGCTGAGATTTATATCTCACTGGTTATTGAATAACCATTTTCAGGTCCTTAGTATGAAGAACCCGGAGCTTGAAGCGGAAAGGTCAGGAGCATAGGTGACTCAGTAGTTCTTTATGAGACAGGCCTTTTGTATAAGCTTGAGGTGTTTATGAATGTGTATTTTGATTTGGAAATTGTTGTCCTGCTTTTCTATCCCATATTTGTTGAGGTTAGGGGATTAGTAGTTCGCTTCCGCATGTGCAATAAAAATGAAGGGTCGGCGACTTGACCTGGGAACGTCGCAAAATTCTATCGACCACCGTGGGATGTGCGCGCGCTCGAGGTTCAGGGCATGACAATATGTCCATTCCTATTCAAATAAGGGGCAATTAATGGAGAACCATCTTTACAAATGTCTCTCTACACTTGAGATTCCGACACATCTTGAAAAGACAATTCATGTTGAATGCTCAAAGACGTTTTTTGTACTTTTTATAAAATTCTTGAAAAGTTCATAAAATGATTGTGATCTTTCAAAGGAAATTTCTGCATAACAATTTTACCTATTTAATTCACCAATTCCACTCAAGATTGTGAGCACAAACCAATTTAAGGAATGATATGGAATGGAATAAGTATGCTAAATGAGACGTGTCAGAAGATGAAAGACAAACCCTATCCTATACACAGTCCCTTTCTTATACAATTTTGGGATAAGTGTAGGAAGTTTCATTTCCGCAAAGTGAGGAGTTCTCTCGCAAAAGGTACGACTATCAAAATGATGAGGGGCAATTCATTTCTCTATCCAAAACACTACAGGTGATCCATTGCTTGACCTCTTTTGAGCCCCATATACTTGTGAAGATTTCTTTCAAATTACCCATGTCAAGAACCACCCCACATCGTGGCAAATTAGAGGTAAGGAGGCGCCATGAGGTGAGGAAAATGGATAGAAATTTTCTTACTTTCACTTACATCAATCTTCAAGTATTGCTATTATGTTGAATTCATGCGGTAATTTAAGTGCCTCAAGATGATGAAGAGCGGTTATTTCTCTATCCTATACACTTATATCCATTACGTAACCCACTTGAGCTTGCAAATTTCACTTTTTTAAACCTAGTTGGTGATCATCCCTCACATTGGGACAAGGCAAAAGGCAATTGCTCAATAAGCATGACCTAGAGCATCCATTGAAGATGAAAACCTTTGAAATTCAAGTGTCATGTCATTCAAAGTGTAATTGCTTGATGTATCCATTGTGCGTAAAATTCGAAATCAAAATAGAACTAGGGGCTCAAAAAACAGTGTGCCTGGTAAAAGTAAGGCCAATGCCCATAGAAAAAATGAAAAAAAAAGTGTCAAACAAATGACTATTAGTTGAAAGAAATTGTATCTCATGCCCATAGAAAAAATGAAAAAAAAAAGTGTCAAACAAATGACTATCAGTTGAAAGAAATTGTATCTCCAATGGAGCAATCTTAAAGAACACAAATGCCGAGATTTTACAGTCAGTGGAGCACATTAAGAAGGCAATCGCCGATAATGAAGAAGAAGACTAGTGTTAATACCAAGATGATAATCAATTCTCACCCTTATACACATCTTTGAGGCTGATATATCTTTCATTTTTCAACCCGTGAACCTAAACCTACGTTATGTCCCCCACAAAGTCTCTTCAAATTATGGCACTTGAATTAACGTAGGAGTTTATATAAAGTATTGCTCGAAGAAGTGTGAGCAAGATTCTTTCTTTCTCATTTTGCAGGGTTCTTGACTTATAAACCTGGAGATGACTGCGGAATTGTTCTTTCAATAGCCCTGACTCAAAGAGTCCCTTTATTAAGCTGTTAACCAAGCCCACATTATGGTTCCTATGAAAGACCTCTCAGATTGATAAAGTCATACTACTTGCGAGATCACTCGAACCCTTGTTGATATGATGATGGTGAGATGGAGTGATTCTCATAAAATAGCCCTTCTAAATGACAGTGACTGAAAGTGTAACAGCCTGATTTTCAGGTTTTGTTTTCAATTGAGTAAGTTGGGCTTTTCATCAATGCGCCTATTCTTTTCTCTAAGTTGGCTACTCATGAGATAACTAGTCTATCAGGTGAAGCCGCCAAGGAATCTGAACGCAATAGACTTAAGAATTCGACCAGGAATCGATTGCTCGACCGTGCTAATCTACAAGGGTCATTACGACACCATCAAAATCGACTAGAGACCAGAGATAGGTCGGTTTGACAGAGGCATGTGATTAGAGTGTAGGTGAT
Source organism: Eucalyptus microcorys (assembly GCA_014182515.1). Classification (NCBI taxonomy): domain Eukaryota; kingdom Viridiplantae; phylum Streptophyta; class Magnoliopsida; order Myrtales; family Myrtaceae; genus Eucalyptus; species Eucalyptus microcorys. The sequence goes on along the minus strand of CM024570.1, from coordinate 1,619,379 downwards.
TCCACCCAATTGCAAAATTCTCGTCAAACGACACTAAATCGATTTTTCTGTCATTTTTGTACCCTATGCTCGAATTTGAAATCTCGAGATTTTCACGACAACAGAGAGTCGCCAATGTGTCGAAGATGTACAATGTGGCTCAAAAATAATCGACAACGGGTCGATTGTATAAAAATTTCTGAAAGCTACCCGGTAGGTTAGGTCATGCTAAAATCGCGCCTAATTGAAATTAACCGTGAATTTAAACCCAATTTCAAAAATTGAAAGTTCTGTCATGTCACAATTTATTTTAAGAACGTCGACTCACCTTCCAAGGATTTTTCTACAAACTGGGATTTTTGGTGAAAATTCAAAGTAGGACCATTTTAGACCAGAAATTCAAAGGGCTATTTTTTGTCGCATTTTTGGGAATCAAGTTGGATAAATTGACAAGGAAAAATCATTAGATGGACGATGGCACCTTGGCTGAATTTATGGACGCCAAATTGTGCTCAATTGGAGAAGTCTTGAAGGGAATTGAATCAATTTGGGGGGGCAAATGTTCCAAAATTCGCAGGCCAAGGGGAGACAACATTTTGGACAACTTGGAGGCTTGTTCAGGAAACTTTGGTGCTGCAATTTTGGCTGAGGGTGACAGCCAAGCTGGTGGGCATGTGTGATGATAAAAATGGGATATTTTAGGCCAAGTGGTGGTCCCCTTTCAGCCATCAGCTTCTTTTTCTCCATTCAGCCTTACTTTCTCCATTATCAAGTGTTTTGTGAGCTGAAAATTATAGAGAAAACTAGTCAACAGCTTCCCCTACCCATCGACCAGCCGGAGCTTCAGCGCCGTCGCCAGCCGCACGCCCGTAAGCGCCCGAGCCATGCGCGCCAGCCCGCTCGCGTCCCACTCACCCCCACGCTATCTTGCCATCCCCTACGATCCCTAGCTGCCACCGAGCCCTCTGTCCAACCGTCGAGCTTACTGTTCCAGCCACCGCCCACCTCCGTCAAGCTCGCCAGGAGTTGTTGCAACCACCGCCATCCCTCCTTGCCGTTTTCAACCCCTTTGGTTTAGCCCAGCAACCCCAAGCAGTGGTCTAACCTCTTAGCTCAGCCGAGAGCTTGTAGCCCATTTTTAGGCCTGTCCGGACCTTCGTTGGTGTCACCGTAGGCTTGGTTGTCGCCCGTATTTACGTCGCCATCACCATGAACTCATCGAAATGCTAAACCGGTAAGTTTACTTGCTAAACTCAGCTTAGGGAGTTAACGATGCTTAAGGGGTGATTAGTTTAGGCTAATTAGGGATTAGGTGGTTAGTTAGTATGGATTAGTGATTTAAATATTCAATTTTGCATGTTAGGTGGTTAGAATAGACTAATTAGGGACTAGATAGATTGTACTATTTATCTAGATATGTTCGGAAATTTTGTATGCTTGTTTAGGTGGTTAGATTAGCATTTTCGGCCTAAGTTGGTATTTATGGTATTTAATTTGCATTATTTAAATAATTTTGATATTTATTTAATTAATTAATATTTTCCAGAAATTATACCGAGATAGTCGGCGAACGAAATTTTAGGGTGATTGCAATGGTGTGCTTGGTTTCTGCAATTGAGTGTTGAATTGTACAAATTGAGTGGTGGTTGTGATTTTGAGTATTTATTTCAAAATTATGAAATTTTTGTAATTATTTAGAAATTACCGGGTGTTGGGTTTTGACACCGAAAATGGTTTTAAAGACTATATCAAATAGTGGGATTTTAAAAGGAATGGTATCAATATTTCGGTGCAAATTGACTATGTACCCACATGCGATTATTTTTACCGTATATTTTTAATACGAAGAAAATGGGCCAAGTATGTTATCTTAATTAGGACATTTGAGTGCAAAGCACGATGTCTTGGCCGGGAATTGCATGAGTACATGAATGATTATGAGAACCCATCCCGGGCTATTAAGCTGGACGTGCCCCTATATGGAATGCCCTATCAATGGATGCCGATCGCAATAGAAGCTGGGCCGATGCTCCTATATGGAATGCCACCGACGTAGTGACGTTGCCATGCTCGATGGGGTGAGACGATACCTGGTTATGCCAGAAGACCGCCGAACATTGAGTAGGCCGTGCCCATGTGTGGCCGTGATTAAAAATTGGAACGCATGTTTAGTGAAATTGACGTGTTGGATTATGGGACAAAATTGTGTGGCACGGAATGAGACGTGTCATAACGATTTGGCCTTATAATCGAGATCCCTGTGCCTATTTGAGAAGATGAATTATTGAGTTCCAATTGACTAAGTATGAATACTGTTTATGTCTGTGAAATGAACTGTACTGACATGCAGGAAGAATCTGAGACGAGATAACTCTCTGTGATTGTGTGGTTGTGTGGTTAGGACGCCCCTAGGCGTATTTCCTTCCTAGTCGGAGTTTAAGGGGTGAACTTGCTGAGACATTGTCTCACCCTATCGTGAGCTCAATCTTTTTAAATCCTTAGATGGCAGTTCCTCCGAAACGTTTTGGACAGCCGCGGAATATTACTAAGCGGGGGATAAATGTCCGGATCCCTAGTAGTCATTAGGTTTATGAGTTGATCATGACCACCGTTTGGGTCAACGAGGGCCTACCTGAGATGGTACCTCATCGATTCAGGGTGTGGTTCCGCCATGGATTCAATGGATATAGAGTGTGTCCCCTCTAAGGTTTTGAGATTCCCGTAGTGGTTGTCGATGCCACTTTTAGCAAAGGTGCAGCTTACCATCCTGATGGAGCTATGGACAACCTGGTGCTCCCAAAACCTGTGGAGTCCCAAGGATCAGTGAACGTGTCCGACTAGTAGGTCGTAGGACAGTTCCTTTTTGAAAGCCGATCTTTTGTAGACCCTTATTTATAAACTCAGCTTGTTTATAAAAGTTGTTTAGTTTGAAGTGATTATCCTGCTTTCTTATCCCATGTTGTTTGTTGTCAGGGGTGTTTAATTCGCTTTCGCATGTGCAATAAAATGAATGGGTCGGCAATGTGTCCTGGGATGTCGCAAATTTCATCGACCACCGAGGGATGGGCACACGCTCGAGAATTGGGGCATGACATCCCTGCCCAGAGTGATATCAAAGCTAGTTGATATTTGGATTGATAAGGTGCGAGGGTTCATTGGATAGTTAGTAGGAATAGCCTTTATTTTATGCTAATGCATGTGAGTGATAGTTGTTTGGTAGCTTATTTGGTGTGATCACTCAGCTTATAATTCTATGTAAAATTGGAAATGCATAATGAGTGATCAGGAGCAGAGGACTCCTAGAAAGAGAACAATTGGACTAGTGACTTGGGGTAAGACGCCGACTAGGGTTGGTACCTGAGGTGGTCATGGTAGAGCGCCGGCTCAAGTCGACGCTTGTGGAGTAGCACTGCCTCCAGTCGGTGCTGGGGTAGTAGCCCCTGGCGATCCTAAGAGACAAGATCGAACGGCGCTAGAGACGCTTGGAAATGTGGTAGGGCAACAGGCCTAGAATCAAGCTACCGTCGCCTCCGCCTCAGCCACTGCTACCGCAACTAACACTACTGCTGCCAATGCTGCTGCTGATGTTGCTACTGCTGCCACAGCTGTTGCTGCACCATCTGGAACGTGATTATTGAGAGAGAGAGAGAGAGAGAGAGAGAGAGAGAGGCTTATGCATAAGCTAGTCGAGCAATTTCTGAAGTTGAACCCACCAAGGTTCACTAGAGTAGGAGACCCCAAAGCTGCAGCCCTCTAGATCCAGGACTTAGAAAAGGCATTTGCACTGCTAAGGTGCACAGAGGAGAAGGTTGTCCTTGCAGTATATCAGCTGCAGGGTAATGCAAGTACTTGGTAGAGAGCCACCAGAGGAGTAGTTTTCCCAAAAGGATAAGGTGTTGGCTACAGTGGGTTGTCCTGGTTGCAAGTTAGCGTTTGGTGAGCGAGAGGGAAGGATAGATTTGATAGTCTTAGCCATGTATTATTTTGATGTTATAATTGGCATGGACTGACTCACCAAGCAACGAGTTAAGATGGATTGCTATCGTAAAGCGATTCAGTTTAACCCGTTAGCAGGTAAAAGTTTCGATTTTATTAGGAGTCGAGAATGACCCTTGATTACCTTAATCTCGTTGCTTGAGGCAACTCGTTTGTTAAATGGGGGTTGCCAAGGTTACTTAGCAACTGTCATACCACGACAATTGAGGAGTTGAAGATCGAAGATATCGCAGTGGTTCAAGAGTTTCCAGACGTATTTCCAAAGGAATTGCTAGGTCTGCCGCCAGAAAGAGAGATAGAATTTGTAATTGAGCTAGCCCCCGAATAGAGCCAATCTCTAAGGCTCTTTACCGGATGGTGCTGTCAGTGTTAAAAGAATTGAAGGTGCAAATGCAAGAGTTGTTGGATAAGGGATTCATACGTCCCAGTACATCACCTTAGGGAGCACTAGTTCTGTTCGTGAAGAAGAAAGATGGTTCGTTGCGCCTATGAATCGACTATCGTCAACTCAATCAAGTGACGATCAAGAATAAGTATACTTTGCCAAGGAGCGACGACTTGTTTGACCAACTGCAAGAAGCATCGATATTCTCTAAGATCGACCTGAGAACAGGATATCATCAGCTAAGGATCAGGAAGAATGACATACCAAAATTAGCGTTTCGTACTCGATACGGCGATTATGAGTTCACTGTAATGCTATTTTGTTTAACGAACACCCCAACTGCTTTCATGGATCTGATGAACTGAGTTTTCAAATAGTATTTATATCAGTTTGTGATCGTGTTCACTAACGATATCCCGGTGTACTCGAGAAGGCCAGAGGAGCACGAAAGGCAATTGAGAATAGTGCTTTAGACCCTAAGGAATCATGGATTGTACGCTAAGTTTAGCAAGTACGAGTTTTGGTTGACTCGTGTTGTTTTCCTAGGTCACGTGATTTCGTGCGAAGAAATCTCCGTGGACCCAACCAAGATCGAAGTAATTATCAATTGGCCTAAACTGACTACCGTGACAAAGATCAGAAGCTTTTTGGGTTTAGTCGAGTATTACAGAAGGTTTGTGGAAGGATTTTCAGTTTTAGCCTCGCCGTTGACTCGACTGTTGAAGAAGGAAGAGAAATTTGTGTGGACAGATAAGTGCGAGCATAGTTTCCAAGAGTTTAAGCAAAAGCTTACTACCGCACCAGTGTTAACCATACCATCTGGTCCTAGAGGGTACGAGATCTATAGTGATGCATCGTTTAGAGGACTCGGTTGCATATTAATGCAGCATGGCAGAGTCATTACATACGCGTCCCGTCAGTTGAGATCTCATAAGTTGAATTATCCGACGCATGACTTAGAACTTATAGCAATTATTTTCGCTCTAAAGATTTAGAGACATTATTTGTGCGGGAAAAGATTCCAAATCTTTACAGACCACCAATGTCTCAAGTACCTATTCTCTCAAAAGGAGTTGAATATGAGACAACGTCGCTGGATGGAACTTCTAAAGGACTATGATTGTGATATTTTGTATCACCCTAGAAAGGCTAATAAAGTCACAGATGCACTGAGTCAAAAATTGTCAGTTGCACATATGACGGTCAAGGAATGGATTTTATTCAAGAGTGCTCGAGATTCAGTTTTCAAATTTGAGGTAGGCCACCTTTCAAATCTTATGGCCACCTTCATAATTGAACTGGAAGTGCAAATAAGGATCAAGCCCAGCTGAGAGCTTGTGGCCCGTTTTTAGGCCCATCCATACTTCTATTGGTCTTGCCGCAGGCTTGGTTGTCGTCCGCCTTCGCATCGCCGTCACCGTGAACTCATCGGAACGCTAGTTTACTTGCTAAACTCTGCTTAGGGAGTTAATGATGCTTAAGGGGTGATTAGTTAAGGCTAATTAGGGATTAGGTCGTTAGTTAATATGGATTAGTGATTTAAATATTCAATTGTGCATGTTAAGTGGTTAGAATAGACTAATTAGAGACTATGTAGATTGTACTATTTATCTAGATAGGTTCAGAAATTTTATAGGCCCGTTTAGGTGGTTAGATTAGCATTTTCGGCCTAAGTTGGTATTTATGGTATTTAATTTGCATTATTTAATTAATTTTGATATTTATTTAATTAATTACTATTTTCCAGAAATTATACCGGGATAGGCAGAAGCCGGAATTTTGTGCTAATTGCAATGGTGTGCTTGGTTTCTACAATTGAGTGTAGAATTGTGCAAATTGAGTGGTGATTGTGATTTTAAATAGTTATCTCATAATTACAAAATTTTGGTAATTATTTACAAATTACCTGGTGTCAGGTTTTGACATCGAAAATGGCTTTAAAGACTATATCAAATAGTGGGATTTTAAAAGAAAGGGTATCAATTTTTTTGATGCAAATTGATCGTGTACCCACGCATAATTATTTTTACCGTGTGTTTTTAATATGAAAAAAATGGGCCAAGTACGTTATTTTAATTTAGACATTTGAGTGCAAAGCACAATCTTGGCCCGAAATTGGAAGAGTGCATAAATGGTTATGTGAACCTGTCTCATGCTGTTAAGCTGGACGTGGCCCTATATAGGATGCCCTATCAATGGATGCCGGTCGCAGTAGAGACTAGGCCGATACTCCTATATGGAATGTCGTCGACATAGTGACGTTGCCATGCTCGATGGGGCGAGATGATGCTTGGTTACGCCAAAAGACCGCCGAACATCGAGTAGGTTGTGCCTGTGTGTGGCGGTGATTAACAATTGGAATGCATGTTGAGTGAAATTGACGCGTTGGATTATAGGACAAACTTGTGTGGCACGGAATAGGACGTGTCATAACAATTTGGCCCTATAATCGGGACTCCTGTGGCTGTTTGAGAAGATGAATTGTGGCGTTCCAATTGACTGAGTATGAATACTGTTTATGTCTATGATATGAGCTGTACTAACAGTCAGGAAGGATCTGAGACGAGGTAAGTCTCTGTGATTGTGTGGCTTTATGGTTAGGACGCCCCTAGGCATATTTCATTCATAGTCGGAGCTTAGGGGGTAAACTTGCTGAGACATTGTCTCACTCCGTCGTGGGCTCAATCTTTTCAAGTCCTTAGATGGCAGTTCCTCCGGAACGTTTTGGACAGCCACGGGCTATTACTGAGCGGGAGATAGTACCTCATCGATTCAAGGCATGGTTCCTCCATGGATTCAATGGATACAGAGTTGGTACCCTCTAGGGTTTTTAGATTCCCGTGGTGGCTGTCAATGCCGCTTTTGGCGAGGGTGCAACTAACGCTCCTGATGGAGCTGTGGAAGATCCAGTGCCCCGGAGCCTGTGGAGTCTAAAGGATCGGTGAATGTGTCTGACTAGTAGGTCGTAGGATGGATCCTTTTTGAAAGCCGATTTTTTGTAGACCCTTGTTTATAAACTCAGCTTGTTTATAAAAGTTGTTTACTTTGATGTGATTGTCCTACTTTCCTATCTCATGGTGTTTATTATCAGGAGTGTTTAATTCGCTTCCGCATGTGCAATAAAATGAATGAGTCGGCGACGCATCCTAAGATGTCACAAATTTCATCGACCACCGAGGGATGGGTACGCGCTCAACGATCAGGGGGTGACAAAAAGTCTTTTCTAACCGAAAGTCTCTCCTTTAGTATTCTTAGGAAATCCATGTCATGAGTGAAAATTGCCCTAAATGATAATTCTCTCTAGTGGAAATTTGGGTGATGCAAAAGTCATTATGCATAAACTTTGATTGAATTGACAAAAACTTCAATGAATTTTGAAGTGTGTGAATGCATGTATTTTTGCTCTAATCATGTCTGACGGGTAATGTTTTCTCAAGGACCCAAGAGCTCCTGACATTTAAGTTACTTTTAGAAGCCTCATGATACATCCAAAATACCAAGGGGTGGAAAACCTTCATGAACATTCAAGGTGCGTCCTCGATGTTCCAAAACTTATGTTTACCAGGAGGTATGAAACCTTCACAGATATCTAAGGTATGTCCTAGATATTCCAATATTTCTTTCTACTAGGAGGTGAAAGACCTTTACAAGATATCTGTAACACCCTTGGTTCTGAGCCTGCAAGGATAGGCCATAAGGTCCTGAATAGATCGACCATGGGCCATTGGTCATGGAATCGATCAATTCGATTGGTAAGGAATCAAGGATCAGTCATGGTCTAACCAATCGACTAGCCACGAACTAGTTGAGGTGTCAGCCGTGAATTGTCTATCAACCATACTGATGGGAGAAGATCATCAACTCATAAGATGACCTTTTGATCATGAGAATTGGTCACGGGATGATTTTGGATTAGCAAATGATCATGGGTCTATCTGACCGATCATAGTGCCCGACCACAAGTGATTCCGCCCGGCTATGCACCGATACACGAACGATCCGACTCAATCAAATTTGATTGTCTTTCGACCAAAAATGCATTATTCTCTATTTAATTCTTAGTGATTGGAAAGGAATCTTGAATTAATGATGTTCGATCATGGATCGGTAATGCACCAATCATAAACCATACATATGGATTAGGTACCAATCAGAATGAGTCTCAGCATGGACCCAGTTATTTCATCACTAATTCTAAAGTCCATGAGTGCCTTAGCTTAGTGTTAGGCCATGGATAGCCTTGAGATTGGCCTTGATCAACCAAAGGACCAAAGGAATGCTACTTAGGCCGACCGATCGATCAAGGGAATGGTTTGGCCAAGCATGGGGTACGATGACCAAACCTCGGGTGTGTGTGATTTGGTTTTTTGAGGTGTATCTAATGATCCATTTTCCGGCCCTGAAACCAACATAGACGATGGAATTCTCTAGACGACCTTCTTGAGGAAGAAAAAGACAAATTAGAAGAAAACTCTAGAACACATTCATTAAATGAAGGGAGGATGTGTCCTTTGACATTTCAAAAATAATAATGAAGTCAAAAATATCCTTGATGGATAAGATAAGGGTGGTGCATATGTGGCCCAATCGGAGAGCGATACACGAACCCCTCATTAATAACCTAAGGCACTTAGATACCGAGTTGGCAACCTTGATGGCCTTATCCTCAAACTTCATTAAATGGCCATTAAATGAGGGATACAAGTGGTCCAATGAAAGAGTGAAAAGCGAGCCATCATCAATGACGCCTACAAGCTAGATTTGCCAAGTAAGATCTTCTAGCCATCCAACTCATTCTCTAGGTGCAATTATTGGACCAATAGACTTGCCAACTAAGGACTTTGGATGGGACACTAAGAGAATTTAGAATGGTCCATTTGGCTTGGTAATGATGGCGTCAAGCAGTATAAATAGGAGGACCTCTCCTCATTTTGCACCATGTTATTCACTTTCTCCTTCGTCTTCCTCATGGACACCCTCCTCCTCCTCACGCCTCTCTTTCTCTCTCTCTTCTTTGCTCTTCAAGTAAGCCACCATTTCTTTTGTAGTTCATGTCTTAGCTTGAGGTTCATTGAAGATAAGTAGAATCAACTATTGGCTAGGGCAATAGCCTACGTCATCGAGTTTAGTGGTATTATCATGCCTCGAACCTCGAGCTTGCACACATCCCTTGGTGGTCGATAGAATTTTGCGACATTCCCAGGACTCATCGCCGACCCCTTTTATTTTATTGCACATGTGGAAGCGAATTAACTAATCCCCTAACAACAACAAATATGGGATAGAAAAGCAGGACAACAATTTCATTACAAGCCACACTTTCATAAACAAACCAGTTTATAAACAAAGGCCTTCTCTAAGGTCCAAGTACAGGAGATCTATCTCCAAAAAGAACTACTGAGCCACCTATGCTCCTAACCCTTCTACTTTCGGCTCCTGGTTCTTTATACTAGGGACTTGAAAATGGTTTTTCAATAACCAATGAGATATAAATCTCAGCGAGTCCTCCCCTAAGCCCCCGATTAGAACACCAACTCAACTCAGGGTGTCTCTTCAGAACCACCTCACAAACGAACAAACAACCAACAATCAACAGTCGGTCCGCATGCAACCTTACCCAGTATGCCATACCCTGCACGTCATAACACTCAGCATGATACACACAATGCACATGGCCATTAGATGATGCAGTTCATCAATCACACACGAGTCGCGTCACAAACAATCTCACCTGGCCATTGCCACACCCTGCACGCTATCGATTCATGCGTGCGTGCTATAACAACGTGATTCACTCATGCATGACCGGAACCAACGATACCATGATTCTCATGCGCTCATGCACATTAATGCGCCACTTATTCCATCTTAATCAATCACACGGGTCCCGATTATTAGGTAAAATCGATGTGACACGTCTCATTCCATGACACACAATTTTACCCGATAATAGGGCCCAACCATCTCAACACTCATGCATTCCAATTGATCATGGCCATACAAGCATGATTATCGCCATGTAGGCATGTTCCAATTGATCACCGCCATACAGGCTCGATTACCGCCACACAGGCATGTTCTACACCACACAAGCAAGTTCTAAGCCACACAGGCAAGTTCTACGCCACACAAGCACGATCTTATTACCGCTACACAGGCATTTTACAAAGGAGTATCGCCCACCCGACACACAGCGGGGAACGGATTCAACTTGGTGATCATACCAACACACCACCACAATTCCCTTTTATCTTTGGGCACTTAGCCAATGCACATATGCTTGCATTTACACTTTCAAATCACCATCTCCTCAAGGCGACCCATTTCGGTGTCCCTCGAACAAACCATTTTCCCCTTTTTCGTGAAAAACATATGGAGAAGTACACTATCAGTACCATAACTTGTGTACGGCGCTCACTTTGGTGCCAAAAGTTTCAGTGGGATCACTTAAGTGCCAAAAATTTTGAAAAATGTTCATTTCAGTGTCAACGCTGATCTAGTTGGCTGGAAATCCAATGTGGTAGTTTTTTATTAATATTTGAAGCCGACGTGGATCACTGGAGAATACAATCAGTATGCAAACAACAAAACGACGCCGTTTAGCATCTTTTCCCCCAAATAAAAAACCCTAAATCCCCAAATTCGAGCAGAATCGGAAATTGAAAACCCTAAATCCCCAATTCGACCAATTCGAGTGCATACTTCGATTTTCTTCCAAAGTTATTAGCTTGCTCTTGCAAATGGAAGGCAGAAGCTTCAACAACGGCTCACATTCCAATAAAAAAATGCAAATTAGATTGTGAGTGTTACTGTTATTGTGGGTTACCGAGTTTGAGAAGAACATCTTGGACTCGATTGAATCCCGGGAGAAGATTCCATGGGTGCGGTAGATATAGAGAAGGCTCGAAGTGCAAATACTTCAAATGGGTTGATAGGAAATTCTCTGATTGAGCGACAGAGGTGATACTGGAGTTACTTGAATGCCAAAATCAACCTCCACCTGCATTAATGGACGAGTTGGAGGATGTCGACTCAATGCAAGCTCAAATGAAGGGTTTAACATCTCTGGTCGACCATTTGAAGAGGGACGTTTCAAGGCTGAAAATTGAAAGAAACTTTTATCGAACGTTGATTGTGTTCTTATTCTCTTGGGTAGTTTATTCAAATGTGAAGTGAGTAATGAGAAGAAGTTTGTATGTCCACCATAGTCGAAAACGTGGAATATGCACTTGTATTGGATTTTTTATAAGTAAAATGTGTTTTTGGTTTGCTGCAATTTTTGTATGAAGCAAAAGTTTTATTATTTAGTTGTGTATTGTCAATGTTTATTTTGATTAGTTTTTGCTTCAAATAGAATGGTTTGCTTGCTGCATTTTTTATTTGGTAATGGTTTGCTGGTTTGTTGGTTTGCTGCAACTGCAAACCATGGCGAAATGGAAGGTTGGAGTTGGAATTCATTAGTTCTGAGCACTTAAAATTTTTATTATTTAGTTGTGTATTGCCAATGTTTGTTTTGGTTAGTTTTTTCTTCAAATAGAATGGTTGCTACATTTTTATCGTTGTAATGGTTTGCTGGTTTGCTGCAACTGCAAACCATGAAGAAATTAAGGGATGGTGGCAAATTCACGATTGATCATTTCAATGCCAAAAGTAGTAAATAGTGATCGCCTGAGTGTCAAGTTTTTATAAAAGTGATCATTTAAGTGCCAGTCGCGATTACAAAGTGATCACTTCTATTGCACAAGTTGTAAATAATGATCGCTTGAGTGCCAAGTTTCAAACTTGCACCAGTCGTGGTGCATCTTGCATCTTGTTGCACCATGGCATCTTGTTCTTGCACCAATTGGGTTGCTGGTGCATTTTCTTGCAACAACCCATACAAGTGTTGATGCAACGAGATGCACCAACACCCAAAATTGCATCTTGTTCTAGCACATACAACCAAAACCCCACAAATAGCATCAATGCATCAACAATTTCAACCAGCAACACTATATGCACACATCTAAATCTAAAAATAATAGCAACCTCATAAGAACATTGTACCAACAGCAAAAAAATATACAGCATAACTGATCACTATCTTGCTAGCATTATTAGCTAAAACCAAGCCAAGAGAAAATAACAGAAACAGTTATTGTCATTGACATTGATTAATTGTTTACAAAAGAAAAGAAAAACATGAACTTCACTCCCTAATCACTGAAGATTCAGCATCCTCTTAAAAAAAAAAACAACAACAATATGCAGGCAGCAACTACCATTAATGATATAACATCCAGCACCCTCCTAAAAATAGAAAACATAAAAAGAGAGACCATGTCTAGCACCCTCCCGTTAGTCAATATGGATAACACCCCGATCTCATTTTTGTCTTGAAGCTTTGAATTGATTCATAATCCAAGCACTTTTTCAAACTGGATGTGCAGGTTCTTTAACTAGGCTTTGTGTCACCTCATTTTCCTTATTCTTGACAACGGCTATTTTGCTTCTAGCTCGTGTCATGTGTTGGTCCATATCATCACTATTGCTCTCAATCATTGGTTGAGATGGAACTGATACTGGGTTCTTTTTGGATGGCTGCTTTGCAGCTAGACCCGCTGTCTTTTTCTTTGGAGCACTCTTCTTTGGCTGCACCCTTGATTCTTGAGTTGGCCCACCTTGAGAAAGAAGTACCTCCGAAGTTCTCCCAAGCTACAAGAACATAGCAATATTATCAACCAAATGAATTGAAATACAACAAATTAAATGCATGAGACCTACAAATCTTACATTCAAAATAGTCATTCCACTACATTCATCTATGTAAATTCCATAACCATATTGCCTTAATTTTTTTCCAAGAGCCCCTCTTGTTCGCTGTGGTGCATCATTTTCAGTAGCAACTGAGGGAGCAACCTCTGCAACTTGTGCAGTTGCTCATCTTCTCACCTGAGAAACACATAACAAATTTAAATTTCAGCCCATAAAAGATAAACACAGTGATGTACAACTTACAGGATTTTTTTTCTCGTTTGCTCAACAGTGGACTCAGTTGTTGTTGTTGCTGTCTTGCCCATTCCAGTCCATGTTCCTACACTTGAGTCTACAACAGGGCATGTTTCTTGCCCTTTAGTAGGCCTTATAACAATGTATTGTACCAGGATTATGACCAACTACAATAATTTGAATAATTAGAAATCTACTCATTTTCATGGTGGGAAACAAATGGAGAAAACTTCTCAAATTACTAGTGCATGACAAAGGAAAAGCACAAGAGAAGCTAGTACACCTGGTCAACTATCAAACTCTATCGAATATGAACTAAAAAGTTACTGAGGCAAAGAGGATACTTACCTTACAGCAGAGCTTTATGTTTGCCCTTCAGTAGGCATTACAGCAGTGCCTTCTGTCCTCCCTTTAATAGGCCTAAGAAGAAGCTCTCCAGTAGGTCCTGTCCCTGGAACTAAATCAGCTTGTTGTTGATGCTGTTTTTTCAGTTCACAACCTTTCTTATTGTGCCCTTCCTTGCAGCAATAGGAGCATTTTATCTTTACCCCAGTCCTACTCATCCTCCAACTTGATGTCTCTTCCTACTGCATTCTTCATCTCCTCTTTGGCCTTCCTATTTGCTTATTTAATGGCAATGGTAGAGGGCTTTCATGATTTGTTGGCTCCCAAAATTTGCTGCTATTGATAGGCTGCATCATGAATTGGTATGAAGTAAGGTATGAGCTTTTTTTGTACCAATCATGTAGGTAATCATCAGGGTTTTCTTGCTTCATCTTAATAGCACAAATGGCATGGGCACAGGGAATTCCATTCAGTTGTCAGGCTCGACATGAACACTTTCTTCTATCTAGGTTGACAACATACTTATCATGATTTTGAATAATCTCATATCCCTTATCTCCATTCCAAACTGGATGGCAGAACCTACTAGCAGCAATGTTTGCATCCAATCTCTTCACAATCCTAGGGCCACAGTCTCTAGTCCATTTCGTAGCCTCATCTCTTTGCCTATGCAGTTTAGTCATCACCATAACTTGAATATCATCAAGCATGCTAATGATTGGTTTGCACCTGGCCTCTAAAATTCTTCCATTGAAAGCTTCACTGAGGTTGTTTTCAATGATATTGCATTTGAACTCTTCGCTGAAGAAGGCCCCACACCAGTGCTTAGCTTCTGTATAGAAGAATGCATCAAAACCTTCATTTGTCAGCTCCAACAATCCTTGTTTCACTAATCTGAAATCGGCCATGTTGGTACTCTTTGCTATCTGCCAGAACTGCTTCTGCAGCCTATCTCTTTTGAAGTTCCTTGACTAGTTTGCATATATGTGCCTCGCACACATTCTATGCTCAGCATGTGGCATCAACTCAGTCAATGCAGGAATAAGTCCCTACAAAAATTCAAACCAATAAATACAAGTCAGGAAAATTATGCAAGTGATTAATATTAAAAGAGAGTGAATTAATTGACAATGAAATTACCTTCTGTTGGTCGCTCATGAATGCCCATCCTCCCCCATCAATTATCTCAAGGTCGGCCATTAAATTTTTGAGGAACCAGAACCAAATATCCATGTTCTCTATCTTCACCATCACCCAAGCTATCAGAAACATTTGATTATTGGCATCTCTCCCCACAGCAGCCAACAACTCCCCCTTGCACAAACCCTTTAAAAAGCATCCATCAAATCCTATAACTCTTCTACAACCAGCCAAGAAGCCCCGTTTGCATGCATCAAAACAGACATAAAATCTATCAAATCTAGGCCTAAGATCAAGGAGTGGCCTCTCCACAACCTCTACATATACCCTACTAGATGGGTTTTGAAACATGCATTCGCCAGCATAGTCCCATACCTACGCATATTCTTCCTTATACCCACCCATCAATATTTTCATCACCCTCATCTTAGCTCTCTTGCATTGATTCCTCGACACATTAACCCCTACTTGCTCCTTCACTAACTGTTGAAATTGAGGACTCTTAATCTCGGGCATTGCTTTGATAGTGTTGAAAAAATGCTTCGATAAATACACACTTGTTACCCTTTTATTGTTAAAGATAATTGGACAAGTATGCTCCTCCTAGAATGATCTAATCAAGAATGACCCCTTCTTACTCAGCGCGCCATAGAGCTTTCATGGACAATTGGGTTGTGAGCATTTAGCTCTCACAAATTCCTTCGTGTTTCTAATGAATTGAACGCTCCTCTGTTCACCAATGGAGTTCTTCACAACAGCTTCCTTGAACTATTTGCCATCGTCAAATCTCATGCCCACAAACAACATAGGTTTATCAATAGTCGGATCATAGCAATGGTACTTACTTTTTCTTCGACAAGCAGGTTCTTCATCATCATTGTTAAGCTTATTCTCCAAAGCAGCAACTTCATCGCCGTAGCTTTTTTTATCTTCACTTCTATTACCTTCAGCTGGAGCTCCATCCCTATTTACTGGTTCGGGCCTCTTTGCTGAAGTTGCAAGATTTTTTCTCAGAAATTCCCTTTACTTTTGTCTTGACTATGTGAGTTCATCATCATCTTCGTCACTTGGGAAATTAACTGAAGCCAAATATTCATCTTCCGATTCACTGGATAAAGCAATTTCCAATTCTAATCCAATGAATTCTTCATCACCCACATCTTCACCCAAATCTTCACCTAAGATTTCAGGACATCTCCTTATTTGTTCATCTCTATCAATATGACTTCTCTCCCTCTTATTTTTCCCTTCATCTAACCTAAACTCATCCCCGACCTGATTACTCGCTTAAAGAGGATCCCTCACTTCTTCAGTGGTGGTCAGCTCATCCCCATCCACATCCTCACCATCTTCATCCTCATTCTCATCCTCATCCTCATTATAATACTCAACATATACCTTAGCTTCTCCGCCGTGAAGATAATGGTAAATGATATCTTTAATATCATTATCGTCATTAAAAAATCTCAAGCCATCCTTCAATTCCTTCCCAGGAACACAGTAATGTAGTTTTTGCACTTTGCATCATAAAAAATACACCAAATCCCTCAGAAAATCAATATATGATGGCTTCCGAACATTGACATAAATAGTACCTTCATTTCTACCAGTATATTCCCAATCATCAGTGCCAATAAGAAACTCTCCACCATAGCAAACAATAATGCCTACCTGATTCGCGTCCATGCCGATGCTGCACCCAATGGAAAAAAAAAGTGTCATTACTTGTTGGGACCACATGAAAAAATCAACAACTTCACATGTAGGTCCTTGTCGTTTTGTTGTCAAGAAACAAATGCGACTAATCTCCCCAATTCAGTGCTTTTACCAAAACAAAAGAAACCAAATTGAATAAACAAAGTGAAGTCCCCACCACCCATTTTTCAATTCAATCACATTCAGTCCCCACTATTTCCCCCACAGAAGCAGTCCAATTAATTAAACAAATTCGGTCCCACCACTGTTTCCCTCTGAGTCGAGCCCTATTTTCCCCTCCGCGCCCTATTTTCTATTCGGTCCCCACAAAAGAAAGTGAACGAACAACGGAACCCTCAAATTTTCTATTTGGTCCCCACCACTTTCCCCACCACTTTCCCCTTGAGCCGAGCCCTCAATTTGCCCTCCACGCCCTAACTTGCCCGTCGGAATCCTAAATTTTTCACTAAATTGACCCACGTAGAGAATATGACAAACCTGAGTGAGCGAGAGTTGAGGACGCAGCCAGTGAACAAATGTGAATGACGGCGCAACTACAGCGGTGGCCGAGCGACGGTGAGCGAGTAAACGATGGTGGGTCAGCGAGCTACGGTCGGCGGAGTCAAGTGAGAATCGTATACAAACATCGTTTTTGGTCGTACTCTCTTCTATTTTACAAAACGACGATCGTTTTGTAAATGATCCACGTGAAATGGTAAAACAACGTCGTTTCTTACGAAGAAAGGAAAACGGGGTCGTTTTATGCCATCCACCGTGGATAGTCTGAAGAATTATCGAATTTTTTTTAAATATAAAAGCCACGTAATCATTTTGGCCGGAATTTCTCGCCGGTGCCACCAAAGTGATCATTTTGTCTCCAATTTGGCACTTAAGTGATCCGATGAAAACTTTTGGCACCAAAGTGAGCGTCATACACAAGTTATGGCACCGATACTATACTTCTCCCAAAAAACATGAATTTTAGACACTTTTCACATTCTGGAGTAACAGTGCACGTGAACAATGCGCGTGAATAGTGCTCGTGAACAGTGCATGTGAACAGTAATTTATGAATAGTGTCACGTGAACAATACATTTCCAGAATTCAATAAATAATAAATTATATTTAAAAATCATTAAAACAACGATAAAATTAAGAAAACCAATCAATTAAGATAAACATGCTTAATTAACCACATAAGCATCTTTAAGCTAATAAAGTAAAACTAAGCTAAACTAATCTTAGCCATTAATCTAACAAATATCTTAGGACTAACATAATTTAATTAAATCACTTAAACTAGAATTAACAATAATCAAAGTAACCCTAAGAAAGTTTAGGCTCTAATCAAAGGATTAGGAGCTAAATTCACCCGTTAAGCGGGCCGGGAGACACCGACGCGGTAGCGACGACGGAGGTGATGCTCCGAGACCTCTACCACGACGATCCAAGGTGGTCCCAAGCACGGCACAGCAACCATAGCTCGAACTCCCATTGAAAATAGCCCTACCGGAGGAGAAACTGAGTTGGACGGCTTGGCCGAAGCTCCGCGAGGGGGTTGGCCGGCAACCGGCGACTCCCGGCGATCTTGGGGATCTTGTGGATGGATTGAATGGGCAAAGGGCTGAAATGGGAGAAAAAATCGAAGAAAACTCGAAACAGGCGAACCAGGCAGGCTCCGAGTGGTACCGTGTGCGGCAGCTTCCGGCGGCCGGATAGGACGGCGGGTGAATCGTTCCAGCGAGCGGCAAAGTGCTCCTATACGGGTTGGGTGTCCTCGACACAATGGTGGGTGGAGCATGAGCCAAATCATCCAAGAAGGTAACTTTTAACTTGGATCTTTGCAAGAAGGTCAGCTAGAGCAGAACAGTTCCAGGCGGCTAGATTGCAGCTAGCTTCTGGCTAGCTGGCAGGTCAAACAGCGGCTCCGATCGGCAAACGGCTGGGTCCCGGTGGACGGTTTGGATGTCTTGAAGGCAATGGTGGGTGGCACAGAGGCTGATTCATCCGAGAAGCCAACAATCAACTCAGATTTTTGGAGGAAGGTCTGCTGGAACATAAACTAAAAGAGAGAGAGAACGAGGGAGAGAGAGCTTCGTCGAGAGAGAGACAAATGAGGGGAGAGAGAAAGTGATGTGAGAGATGTCAAGGCCTCATCAAAACCATTGAAGGCTTCCCCATGCATGACATCATCATCTTCTCTCTCTTCTTTAGCCTTTTTCTCCCTACAACTAGGGGCAAAATGGTCATTTCACCTTGCACAAATTACACATCTGACCTTGGGCTGAAATTGGTAGATGGGCCTAAGAATTGGGCTTGGCCATGAATAGAAATGGGCTTGGGAATTGGTTGGGCTTGAAATGGCTAAGAATTGGCCCATGGGCTTAGAAGATGAATAGATGGATTGGGCCCAATGAGCTCAATTGCTTGCTTTAGGCCCACTATGGTGGTTGTCCCACCTTAGGCCTAAGGCTCACACTAGCTTGGCCCGGCCCACGTCTTCATGGACCCGCTTCCTCGATACAAAAATCCCTTTTTCAACTGCTCGGCTTAACTGGCGCTGTCGACTATTTGAAGTAGCTTTATCCAAAGTCCGTCCCGAACGTTCCCGAAATTCAAAGCCCAATCGTTAGTTCTCATGCCATGTCAATTTCGCCCTAATGCCATTTTGGTTACAACTCAGACTAATAGGTGGCTTTGAGGATTCACGCGTGATCAACTCGTGCCAAACCATGTTCAAGACATCTTGACGCATGGACATCCTTGACTACATGAAATTATGGAGGATAGATTCTTATTTCAAAGTACACGATTACTGGGGATCGTCATAGGGTCGTTCGCGGGTTCGATAACAGTAAACGAAATCACCCGTCGTTCCTTTATGTTCTGTGCGTGAATCGACTTCTAGTCATCCTTAGAATCAGCCTGCCTATTTACTGGATCATCCTCACACAAGTCTCACGGTCAAGTCATTTTCCCAGGTCGAGTCCTTTAGTTGTATGAGTTCTGTCCTCATTAGCCTTTCCCCTCAAGGTCAGTATCTCAGGAGTGATCAATTCCGAGTGAGATCAACCAACAATGCATTGACGAAATTCATATTCATTCATCCCTCAGAGGGCTCGAATTTCAGGATGTCACAGATATGCTCACCCGTGTAAGCCGTGTGTATGTTGCAATGTTCTTTTGTATGGTTTGCTCATGTTTGCATACTGGGGTGCGTTCACACCCCGGGATAAGGTTGAGGTTCACTCTTCTTAGAATCAACATCAAGTCGTGATGGTCTAAGCATGCAGCTTAAGCCACAAACCAAGAATCATGCCTGGCATATGATATAGCATGATGTTAAGAGTCATGGCACACTCACTTGAATGAGCATGCTTTCGAGCCTTGCATACGTCGATTAAGATAAAAAAAAATGAAAAACCTACTTGTGTGATACACTTGTATGATGCACTTAAAGAGGAAAAAGTGTCTATCGCCACATAACGTTGACAGTGATGCCTCATTCCTCGAATGGAATGCCCTAGTTGAGCCAGGATGCCTTAGGTAAGTTAGCCCCAAGATGCCCTGGTTGAGCCAAAATGCTTGGATTGAGCCCAGATACCTTGGTGAGCTAGCACTAGGATGCCTCGGTTCAGTCGGGATGCTATGGTTGAGCCAGGATGCCTAGCTTGAAGCTGGATACCTCGGTTGAGCGGAGAGGGCTTCGTCAAGCTACGACAACGATAAAAGGATCATGTTATGAGTACCAGTATATGTATAAGCATGATATGTTGATGTATTCATTGATATGCTGAAGGTAAGCATGCCTTGAAGTATGTGGTAATGGACATATGCATGTAGTCGAGGTGTAGCATAAGTTTACGATTCATCTGCCATCGACATTGCATTGCAAGTGCTGTACCTACTAGATTTTGATGATGAGATGTTCTCCTAGTAGAGAATTAAGGGTTTTACTTACTGAGTCCATGACTCACCTTGTTGTTTTTGAAAATTGTAGGCATAAAGGAGTTGCAATCTCGATAGAGGAGCTAAGGTTTACCTCGGTCTTTTTAGCGTAGAGCATGTAGTGGTTGTAAATATAATGGCCCACGACAAAAGGGGCTTATAAATGAACTATTGTAGTATAAAGTAACAAGTTATGTTTGATGTATGTCCTAGTCTTTCAGTTGTTGTTTGTCTGGAGAGTTCATTTGTTCACACTTCTGCCTGTGTTTCTTAACAAGATAAAAAGAATTGAGACAGCAATGAGCTTAGGACATTGCGAAAATAACCTCTGTTGCTGAAGACCCTGAAGATGGAGTTAGAGTTGTGACAGTTTTGGCATCAGAGCAAGGTTATTACCTGGAGTGATAAGGTGCGTTGGGAGTCATGGGATAATTAGCTAGGAAAACACTTATGCATGTAATTTATTATTTGATTGACGTTTCCAATGGTAGTTCGTGACCACTAACCCTTTTATTATGTCGAGGAAAAGCATTCGTAGAATTCCTGTAGTTGCAACATGAGTGCTTAGGACCAAGTGGCCACAACAAGAAAGTCGACTCAAGGCTAGTCGAGTTCCAAAGGAAAGTCAAAGGAAGACCCCTGACTTGATGGAATTCTACAAATTCTGATTAATGTTAGGAGCTTGATGGAACAGTAGGTTCAACAACAGCGAGCCTCTATTTCCACTAATGCCTCAATGTTTGGAAAATGGAAAAGGCGAACAGCCTATGCAAGGACTAGTTGAACAGTTCTTAAAGCTGCGACCCCCAAAGTTTTTCGAGACGGGAGATCCCGAAGAAGTTGAAATCAGAGTGGCGCAGCGAAAGCAGGACGAAGTTGAAGTTTCCAGCAGAGCATTGGCATGGCTCCATTTGAAGCACTGTATGGTCAAGCTTGTAGAAATCCAATCTATTGGAATGAGGCCGGGGAAAAGAAGCTTACTGTCCCGAGTTTGTGCAACTTACTAATGAGGCAGTGCAGGTAATTAGAAAGAGATTTAGAGCTGCCCAAAGTAGGCAGGTTATGCAGAAAAAGACAAAAGCCTCTAGAATTCCAAGTAGGAGACCACGTATTCCTCAAGGTGTCTCCATTGAAAGGTATGTCACGTTTTGGTGAGAAAGGTAAGTTAAGTCCACGATTCATAGGACCCTTTGAAATCTTAAAAAGAATAGGGAATATGGCCTATTGATTCGCATTGCCACCAAAACTTGCTCAAATACGCGATGTATTTCATGTGTCTATGTTAAAAAAATATGAGCTAGATCTGACATATATGCTCAACTTCGAAGAGATCGAGGTAGATGACCAAGTAACAGAAACAAGGTCATTCCCTTAATCAAGCTGCTATGGAAGCACCATGGAACGGAAGAGGCTACCTGGGAAGACATCATGAGGCGCGAGTACCCACACCTACTTTGAATGCCCAAGTACATTAGAAAATTTCAAGGACGATATTTTTAAAAGGGGGAAGAATTGTAACGCCCTCAATTCCAAGCCCGTAAGGATCGGCCATAAGGTCCTAAATGGATCGACCATGGGCCATTGGCCATGGGATTGATTGATTCAATCGATAAGGAATCAAATACTAGTCATGGTTCGACCGACCGATTGGCCACGAACTAGTTGAGGTGTCGGCCGTGTATTTTCTATCAATCATACCGATGGGATAGGATCACCAGCTCATAAGATTACCTTTTAATCATGAGAATTAGTCACAGGATGATTTTGGATCGGCGGATGGTCATGGGTCAATTTGACCAATCATAGTGCCTGGCCACAGGTGATTCCACTCAACTATGCACCGATACATGGACAATCCAACTCAATCAAATGCGATCATCTTCCAACCAAAAATGCATCATTCCCTATTTAATTCTTAGTGATTAGAAAGGAATCTTGAATTATGATGTCAGATCATGGATTGGTAATGCACCGACCATAAACCATACGGATGGATTGGATACCAACCAGAATGAGTCTCGGGATAGACCCAGCTATTCCATCACTAATTTTAAGGTTCATGAGCACCTTGACTTAGTGGTAGGCCATGGATAGCCTTAGGATTGGCCTTGATCAACCAAAGGACTAATGGACTGCCACTAAGGCCAACAAACCGACCAAGGAAATGGTTTAGCCAAGCGTGGGGTACGATGACCGAACCTCGGGTGTATGTGATTTGGTTTTTCAAGGTGTACCTAATGATCCCTTTTTCCGACCTCGAAACCAATGTAGACGACAAAATCTTTGGAGGCCTTTTTGAGGAAGAAAAGAACAAATTAGAAGAAAACTCTAGAACACCCACATTAAAATTAATTATGAAGTCAAAAATATTCTTGATGGATAAGATAAGGGAGGTGCATATGTGGCCCAATCGGAGAGCGATACACGAACCCCTCATTAATAACCTAAGGGACTTAGATGCCGAGTTGGCAACCTTGATGGCCTTATCCTCAAACTTCATTAAGTGCCCATTAAATGAGGGATACAAGTGGTCCAATGACAGAGCAAAAAGCGAGCTATCATCCATGATGCCTACAAGCTAGATTTGCCAAGTAAGTTCTTCTAGCCGTCAAACTCTTTCTCTAGGTGCAATTATTGGACAAATAGGCTTGTCAACTAAGGACTTTAGGCAAGACACTTGGAGAATTTAGAATGGACCATTTGGCTTGGTAATGATGGCACCACGTAGCATAAAGAGGAGGACCTCTCCTCATTTTGTACCATGCCATTCGCTTTCTCCTTCTTCCTCCATTTGGATGCCCTCCTCCTCCTCATGTCTCTCTCTCTCTTCTTCGGTTTTCAAGCAAGCTGCTCTTTCCTTTGTAGTTCGTGTCTTAGCTCGAGGTTCATCGAAGGTAAGTAGAATCTCTAATTCTTGGCTAGGGCGATAGCCTATGTCATCAAGTTTAGTAGTGTGCTCACCCATGTAAGCCGTGTGTATGTTGTAATGTTCTTTTGTGTGGTTTACTCATGTTTGCATGCTTGGGTGTGTTCACGCCCCAGGATGAGGTTAAGGTTCGCTCGGCTTAGAATCGACATCAAGTCGCAATGGCCTAAGCATGCGGCTCAAGCCACGAACCGAGAATCATGCTCAGCATATGATATAACATGATGTTAAGAGTCATAGCACACTCACTTGAATGAGCACGCCATCGGGCCTTAGATAGATCGGCTAAGATAAAAGATGAAAAACCGACTTGTGTGATGCACTTGTATAATGCATTTAAAGAGGAAAAAGTGCCTATCGCCACATAGCATTGGCGACGATGCCTCGTTCCTTGAACGGGATGCCCCGGTTGAGCCAAGATGCTTAGGTTTGAACTGGGATGCCTCGAGTAAGCTAGCCCCGGGATGTCCTAGTTGAGCCAGGATGCTTGGGTTGAGCCCGGATGCCTTAGTGAGCTAGCGCTAGGATGCCTCGATTTTGCTGAGATGCCCTAGTTGAGCTAGGATGCCTTGATGCCTAGCTTGAAGCCGGATGCCTTGGTTGAGTTGAGATGGCCTGGTCGAGCCAAGATGATGATAAAAGAATCATGTTATGAGTGCCGGAATATGCATAAACATGATATATTGATGATTTCATTGATATGTTAAAGGTATGTATGCATTGAAGTATGCGGTAATGGACATCTATATGTAGTCGAGGTGTAGCAATAAGTTTACTATTCATCTGTCATCAACATTGCATTGCGATTGTTGTACCTACTAGATTTTGATGATAAGATGTCCTCCTAGTAGAGAATTAGGGGTTTTACTTACTGAGTTCATAACTCACCCCATTGTTTTTCAAAATTGGAGGCATAGAGGAATTGCAGTCTCGATAGAGGAACTAAGGTTTACCCCGGCCTTTTTAGCATAGAGCATGTAGTGGTTGTAAATATAATGGCCCACAACAAAGGGGGCTTGTAAATGAACTGTTGTAGTATAAAGTAATGAATTCTGTTTGATGTATGGCTCAGTCTTCTAGCTGTTGTTTGTTTGGAGAGTTCATTTGTTCACACTTCTGCCTTTGTTACTTAACAAGATAAAAAGAATCGAGACGACGACGAGCTTGGGACATCTCAAAAATAACATTTGCTGTTGAAAACCCTAGAGATGGAGTTGGGGTCATGACAATACCTAAGATATGTCCTAGATATTCCAAAACTTCTTTCTACCAAGAGTCAAGAGACCTTCACGAATATTCAAGGTACATCCTTGATGTTCCAATACCTTTTCTACCAAGAAGTGAGAGACTTTCATGAATGTCTGAGGTATGTCCCCGATATTTCAATTTCTTTCTACTAGGGGGTGAGAGACCTTCACAGATATCTAAGATACGTCCATGATATTCCAATTTCTTTTACCAGGAGGTGAGAAACCTTCATGAATATCCAAGGTATATCCTCGATATTCCAATTTCTTTCTAATAGGAGATGAGAGACCTTCATGAATTAATCTTCTTTCCAAGAGACATTTCCATAGGGATCAGAGATATCACTAGGTAAGTATATCTCTGTCTATACTTTAAATACTTGTCATTGTGCAAGTATTCCTTCTCAAGTACACTGACACTCGACTTGGTCGAGGTGTCCCCCAAAGATTTTTCTCCAGATTTAGTCTGATTAAGGCGATTGAAGAAAGATTCAGATCCTAATCAGATGATATGTGCTATAATGTTGGGTGACCGAAGAAAGGTTTGGGTCCTAGTTAGGCAGAACCCTCATCACTGTGCCGAACGATCAACCCTCATCACTATGCCAGACGATCAAAGATAAGTTTAGATCCTAGATAGATGATTCTCCTTGCTATGGCGACCGAAAAAAGGTCCGGGTCCTAAAAAAAAACAATTTCTTATTCAGGCAACTCTAGAAAGGTACGGAACTTGCAAAAGTAATTTCTCATTCAAGCTACCGTAGAAAAGTATGGGTCCTGGAAAAACAATTCTTCAGTCAATGCGACCAAAGAAAGGTTTGGGTCTTAGACAACTAGGTACGGCCATACTAGGCAACCGTAGAAAGGTACAAGTCCTAGGAAAACGGCTTTCTCTTACAAAGCCCTATTACTATTTTGGGCGACCGTAGAAAGGTACGGATCCTAGATGTGTAACACAAATTATCTTGAATTGTTTTACCCTCCTTGAAGGTAAGTCATTCCAGGTATGTTCCTTTATTGATTACATTAGCATTTCCATATATTGCATTATAAAATGGGACTCATGTTCCCACAAAAATAACGTTCATTGCATTTGCATGGTCAAAATTTAGGTCTCAATTTGTCTTTAAATGCAACCTCTACAAGCTCACCTTCAAAGAGGAGCAGCTGTTAATACCTAAATTTTGACAACCCGGTCATTCATTTATTTCATACAAAATTAGGGATTAATTATTAACCCATAAATAAAAATATTAGAATTAAATTGCATTGCATTGGAATTAGCCAAACGTGTTCGATTTTCAAGGGCCTCTTGCGAAATTTGGCAGTGGATGTCTGAAATTGCGGGCAAGGTGCCCACTCACGCATGAATTTTGAAAAAATGGCTTGGGCAATATCCAAAAGCTAACTAATATTTCTGCTGAGGAAGATAGCGAAGAGAAAGGAAGTAAAAATTTAGAGATACTGACCACATATTCTCTTCACGTGTATCTATGCAATATATTTGGTTTGTCTTGAAGAAATTTGTTTCATGGACATGACGTGGGCAAATAAAGCAAATAAAAAGAAAAAAGAATTCGGCTAATTCTGCAAGGACGCGGGTAAGAAGATTGAGGAAAATGGATGGAAAGGAAAATATCATGGTTCTAAGATATAATATGTAGATTTATTCTCTTTCCTCGAAAACCTAGGTCATTTCTACCTATAAAAGGGCCATCTACGGACAAGCGAGGAGAAGAAGATGAGACAGTCTTTCTTCTCTCTCGGTCAAGAATATACACTCAAAGGGGTCTCTCTTCTTGTCTAGTGGTCAATAGAATATGCGCCGCACCCTCACGTTGTGTGCCTCTCTCTTATGCCGAGCTACTGCTGCCCTGCCTAACAAGCTGCTGCCTTCACCTCGACGCGCCACGACACATTGCCGTCTTTGTGCATCGTGATCCTCGAAGGCGCTGTCGCTTTCTTATCTGTTTTTGCAGCTTGCGGCTGTTACTGATTCATAAGGATGCTCCCTGTGACAAGGGGGCCTCATCATCACCATCACATGCAGAAGACGCCACTTTTTGATTTCTTTTGAGATAAATTGGTGGTCAAAGTGAATTGCCAGGTCGAAGTATCAAGTCTCCAGTGGAAGCTCAGACAAATAGATTCACGAAGAGATTTGCGTATTGAGGATCGAGGTACGTATCTGACCTGGTGGCTCACCAGCAATCCGCAAGATCAAAGGCTGTCGTCCGGCATTTAAATTTGGTAACGATATCCATGAAATAGATAAAGATATTATCCAAATTTAATTTGGTTATTTCATTACGTAATTCGCTGATATTATGAATGAATTCAAATCTCCAAACCATATTATCTTATCCAAAGTTTCCTTGATAAATTTTTTAAATTAGAGACCATTCCCTAATTTCACAATGTACATATAATTGACAGTCCGATTTCATGCCCGAAATATGACTCGCAATCACACGGTAAAATCGTCAATTCGATCTCATGCCCGAGATATGATTCGCGATTTCATTAAAAATTGACCAATCTGATCTCATGTCGCGAGATGTGATTCGTCAATTTATTTCTAAAATTAAGCGGACATGAATGATATCCTGCCTGATTTGCTACCGTGTTGTTTTTTATGCCTTTGCTTGGATTGATTTTGCTTCCGTAAAAGAAAACCCAAATATATATATTGGGCACATTTAATTTCGAATTTTAATTAGAAAAACACAATCATGCCGTGTCTCTCAAGATTAGTTCATTCATTACACGTCATTAGTAGATTGCATGTTTAGGGTAATGCATGACATGTTAGAATAGTTGCACTAATCTTTTCCTGTCATTAGATTAGGTCATTTAATAAATATCGCGTGATATATAATTCACATATCAGGTTGCATGTTGCATGTCATTTTAGTTAGGCATTTTTGTACGTCATTGCATTGCAGTGCACATAGATTAGGTTTCATTTAAACAAATAAAAAAAAATTGAGTGACTGCATGTTAATTAGAAATCATACCCAGGATTATTGATGTGAATTATAAACTAACATTGCAGATACTTTCATTGCTATAAAGTAAGTCCCGTAATTTATTTATTGCTTTCTTTAGTGTTAAATTGGTGGATTGGCTAGTTAGGAAGTAATAAAATAAATTCAAGCTACATGATAAAATAATTTTTCATGAAAAGAACAATACCGAAAAGACATTAAAGAAATCTAGTGTAACCAAGTCCTCATATCCAAATTCTCTTGTTCGTCGAAGTAAAATAATTCTCCCGTTATTTTACTTAGGAGTCTAATCTACCTACTATAAACTGATTAGTGGTGACTCCTATATGAAATTTATTTGCATGCTAAAAGCTTGAACCTAAGTTGCGAATTGGTATGGGCTTGGGATAGCCCAAGCTAAGTCTAAGCTTAGTAATTCATTAGCCAAACTCTAGATGGTACACCCGAGATTAAGTCGCAACAAAGTGGTTACAATATCTTTCCTCCAATCTAAACTTATTTTCTATTAAGTTCATGGAAAATAGAAAAGTGCCTAGTAGTGCCTATTGTTGACATAGACTATTGCAATGCAATCTCTAAGCAGAAAGTGTTGGAAATATTTATTAAAAATTATAACCGTCATAAAAGTCATCATTTTTGTAACAGTTTTACAATGGCCGTATAATGGCTTTCTAATGACCGTATAACTGTCGTCTAATGGCTTTATAACTTTTGACTTATTATGTCATAAACTCTTCATTATTTTATTATAATCGTCCTTTCAACTACCAATTGATTTATGACAAATTCCTAATGGCTCTCTCTTTCTCTTATTCAAATATAAATTAAACTTCAAACCACAATCTTTGAAGATACAATATGTTCTCATATCTTTCATTTTCTTTTTGCTAGGTTATACACATAAGTGGTCCTATTTCCTTCTAATATTCAGTGTGAAATATAGAAGAAGGTCTATTGTGTCTTGAGAAGATAGCCGCAAGAAGCCTATTGTACTGAGTTTCATATTTCGAAGAGCAGAATTATCCTTAAGGACGGTGCTTGCACACCTCAGACAATTGCTTTTATTTTCTAATCTTTTGCAATGTATTTTTAATCATTATTATTATTTTTACATATTCTAATATTTTTCCAACAATCTTGAGGATAATTCCCTTATGGATTTTAAGGGCTTTCTTTCTAGAGTTCGAGGTGGCCAATTTGATTCCCCTGTCAAGGATTATAGGAATGCACTCATCTATTTAAGAGGATTTTGCCTCTAATGAATAAAGCTAAGTCCAACAATTCATTCTTTTGATTTTTAGTAACCTTATGTGTATATAATTCTGGTTTACACAAGTTGTCAATTTTATTTGCAAAAACGTTAGCTGTTGAGATCAATCCAAAGCACCGTACGTCGTCTGCGTAATTGGTCCTTGCTTGTGGTATTTCACGAGTGGATGGAGCTATGTCACTGCCACCAATCTTAGTGGATTGGTGAGGTTTTATAGGGCCCGTTTGGTTCGGCTTTAGGGAAATGCCTTTAGCCAAATGCAAATATCTTTAGGATAAATGGGTTTTGGGGAATGCTCGGCCGTTTGGCAAATTACACATTGGAAAGTTGCTTGTGCAAAAATACTGTTTGGCAAAACTTATTCCAAATGGGCTTTTGCTTTTAATTTTTTTTTTTTTTTTTTTTTTTAAATCTGAAAATCAAATCAAGCGGCCGGCGGTGCCGGACGGCCAGATCTCGGCCATCCGACCCCCGAGGTCGCGACCTCGGGCGACGCCGTCGCCACGACTTCAAGCGCCCGGAGGCGCGAGAGGCTAGATCGGCATCCGGACCGCCAGATCTAGTGGCTCGAGGTCGCGCAGACCCGGGCGGCGCGACCTCGGCGACGTCGTCACCGCCGGGAGGCGCGACCTCGGCGCCCGAGGTCGTAGAGGCCAGATCTAGCCTCCGAACCGCCGAGATCTGGCGACCCGAGGTCGCACGGACCTTAGGCGACCTCAAGCGACGCGGACCTCGGGCGGCGTCGCCCGAGGTCGCGCGGACCTCGGCGGCGTCGCCGAGGTCGCGCGGACCTCGGGCGGCGTCGCTTGGTTCGCTCGGAACCGATCGACGCCGCCGGGTTCGCGTGTCGCGACACCCCCAGACGATGGTCACCGGCGACGCGCGACCCTCAGGCGGCAGCGGTGGTGGCTGCCGGAGAAGCCCGGTGGCCGAGAAGAAGAAGAAGACACGGGGAAGAAAAATGATGAACAGTAGGCGTGGCATTTCCCAAATGCCGAATACTCAATGTTGAATGTTGCCCCTCCCTAGCTTTCAGCATTGAGCATTCCAAATGCTCATATTTGGGCAAAGGAGCTTCCAAATAATTTGCCAAACACTAAAATTTTTCCCCAAGGGGCTTTAGGGGCCCAAAGCCCCTTGGGAATGCCCAACCAAACAGCCCCATAGTTGCCCAGCATATGTGCCTTGGTGTTAGCATTTGTGAGGTGTCGATGCTTTTGGTGGATGAATTAATTGCCTTCTTTGGTTACTGGAAAAGTAAAGCTATTAAGCACACTCTTACATGCCTGTGCACAACAATATGTATTGCAATGATCGTTAACTGCTCAAGTAAGTGTAGACTTGAGCTTGTGTTGGTACTTGGTGGCATGTCTTTATACGTGCTTCCTTGGGAATACAATGCGGGCCTCTGTCTGTGCATATGCTCAAATATGTATTGGTATTCGCTTCATGGTAATGTGTATGTTTGATAAATACACAAAAATATGATAATGCTCTCTCATCCATGCACATATGGAACTTCGCTAGCATTAAAATGGTGGCGGATTCTTGCCTTCTTGACAACGTGGAATTATGCATGATAGAAAGATAGAGAATAATTTATTTATGATCCTATTTGGTCAAAAATGGCAAATATTGAGGTGTATCATTAGTCAATTGAATAGTTGTTGCCTATTTATTCTCTTAGCATGTGCTTGCTAAACTGGGTTTGTCTGAATTACTATTAATAACTTTTTTGGCTAAATTAGCATAATTGACAATTTCATAAGTATGCTTTTCACACCTGCCTTTTGTGATATTTTTATATTTTACATTTAAGTCATTTAAACATTGCTTAAAGAGTTAAAGTCTGCTTTGAGTTTTACATGAACAATGTTTGGCATTATATATATGACTATCAAAGTTTTAGTCCAAACATTTTTCTTGTCAAAACTGTTGTGAGCCTATTCCTAAATTTATTAGATTCATCCTTTATGTTTAAAACAGCAAAAGAGGTTTATATATTGTAATAGCCACAAAATGTATGGGTTAAAGATTGTAATGTCTCTTTTGCAATGATAGAATTTTCCACACACAACTTTATTAAATAGCATTTTATTGCATAATTAAATTGGTTACATGCTTTGCATTGAGTATGTACTGTTGAAACGCTTTTGGTAATTCATATATAAAATTCAAAGGAAGTCTTATTGTTATTTTGTGAATTTAGTATTTCATTTTGGATTTCTATTAACTCCTGAGTTCTGGTTAACACTCTTGGAGGATAAAGTACACCTCCAGTGCCAAAACTTGGTACGGAGGGACACTTAAGTGCCAAAAATTAGGAAAGTGACATTTAAATGCCAAAAATCGGAGCAAAATTGATCACTTAAGTGCTACTCTGGCCAAAATTCGGCCAAAATGCCGACGTGGCGATCTTCGAGCAAAGCAAGTGCAAAACGGCATCGTTTAGCACGCTCCGGTGGCTAGACAATACAAAAATGAAGTCGTTTTGGTGCTGACGTGGTAAAAAAAATTAATATAAAATTAATTTAATTTAATTTAAAAATAAATTTATTTAAAACATTTAAAAAAATATTTATTAAAAAAAAAAAAAAAAAAAAGAGAGAGACTTGATTGGCTATTACATTGGGAATGAAATTCTCCTTTAGTAATTGTTATGGAGATGGAATTTACATATGATTCTTTGCACCCGTAACTAAATCTAAATTAAATAAGTTTGATACTTTTGTGAAATACTTTGTTAAAGGGTGACTACTATCATATCTATGGCTTTTTACATAGTGGACTTCCTGCTGCATTAGAAAGATACAATAATGTTAATTGAATCTTGGATTCAAGTAAGACAAAATTACCTATAAGATTTGTAGCCACCTTTGGTGGAGATGCTATAATGTCAAACGTCAGCAAAAAAATAAAATATAAAAAATTGTGGGGGAAACGACTATCTTACAAACCAAAATTCAACTTAGTTGAAGCAGATGATCTGATGACGTAATTACGACAGTCATTTACCAGGCTAATATGGTGGCCAATGAGAAAGAATGGCTAGTAGACTCTAATGCTACTAGGCATATATCCAAAAATAAAGATTTTATCCTCCTACACTATAGTAAGGGAAGGAGAATAAAATATTTACGATTATTTGGTAAATTGAGAACTATTCAAGTTCTTAAGAAAAAGAGAAAATTTTTCTGAAATTCATTTATGAATATGAGGTTGAGTAGTTGAGAAACTCTTAGAGATCTTTCTTTGGGAATAAATGACACATTGTGTGTACAGGCATTGTTATTGCCAAGTGACAATAACCATTGCAATGAAAAACTCTCAATGGTAAAAAGAGACACGTCCAATTGGGACATGATGTGGTAAAGCAATTGCTTAGAGATGAAATTATGTACATTGATTACGTAAAGTCAAGAGTGATTTTGGCCAATCCTCTCACTATACATCAAGGGGAATGGGACAAGCCAGTTGAAGAAAATCAACAGTGATAGTAACCCAACCTATGTGATTGAAAATCCCATGAATTATGTTCATATGGGTAATAAAAATTCATTTGTTGATCTAGTACACTAATAAAAATTATTATCCCTTCTAAAAAGAAAATAGTGCAAAACTATGAGGAAAAAGAGTTTGAGTTGAGCTTTTAATGAAATTCTATAGCCATAATTGGTAATGTATTAAACTGCATAATACACTTGATGGAATCACCTATATAAGTGTAGAGTGAGGCCGCTTCTATGAAAATTATTGGCAATAATCTCTAAAGCATTTATGAATAAACTAATCACGCGTATAGCCTATTAGTGCAAAACCGCATTGAATGACAAAGTTTGTGATAGTGTAATATGATGGGTGAAAATTATAATTCACAAAAAGAAATTATTTGTTCATAGAAGTTTCAAACTTCACCAATGATTTCATGAATTATATTTCATTCTTTCTAGGGCCGGTTGATAGTCTAACAAGCACCAGTTTCGATGTATTACTCTCCAATAATTGTCACGCCCCGATCCTCCGAGCGTGTGCCCATCCCTCTGTGGTCGATTAATAGCGACGTCCCAAGATGCATCGCCGACCCTTTCATTTTAATACACATGCGGAAATAGATAAACAATCCCCAGACAATAACATAATGGGATAGAAAAGTAGGGCCATTACTTTTCAAAACCAAACCACAACCATACTTATATATACATAGCAAACCATGTCATATATAATACAAGTTGGTCTTTTTATAACGTCTACAAACATGGGGGTTTTTAAACAGCTACGGGTCCTTGTCCTCTTCTTCATCATCCTCCACGATTTCACCTTCCTCTACACTCCAACTGGAGCCTTCAGCAAACTGCATCGAGGACTCTGGTACTGCAAGAGCCATGTCTATTGCGTCTATGATCGAGCCTTGAGGAGGATCTACAATGCCTTTTTCAAAAGCAACCTCCAGAACATACAGAGGAATCTCAGACTCTGGTACCACAATCTGTATCGGTGGGGCACCTTGTGGGTGAGACCCGCATTGACCCAAACTATGGACCTTACCAGCTCATAGTCCTAACCCTTAGGGCCCTGATTCATCGGAATATAATATGTCTACTCTGTAACTTTATTAGGTCGTCCAAAAAACTCAGGAGCTACCATTTAAGGACCTAAAATGTTATCCCACAACGGGGTGAGACGATGTCTCTGCGAGTTCTACCCCCTAAGACCTGACTAGGAAGAAAATACACCCCAAGGGCTGCCTAAGCACAAACATAGATCGGAGGACTTAACTTAGCCTCAGTTCCTTCCTGCAAGTCAGTCCATCTCATAGATACACAAATCACCTCAACCAATCACTTCAATTTGATCGGATCAAACTATCAATCAATCAACTCAGTCGATTACATGTCATCACAACCTCGCCCCCAGTCGGCCAAATCAATACTATCCAATAAATCCGATCATATCAGGACTACTCCCTCTAAACTGATAAATAGATAGTATAGCTCGAGCTAAGCTAATAAAATAGTATACTGCTCACAATCTAAGCTAACATATCAGAGCCCGTCGGTTGATATAGTATACTAAAATACTCCCTCTAAACTGATAGTAATATTGCTCGCTCTAAGCTGATAAAGAAGGTATATTGCTCGCAATCTAAGCTGACATATCAGAGCCTGTAAGTTGATATAGTATATCGATATACTACTCGTAATCTAAGCTAACATATCGCCTGCAGGCTGATATAGTATACCATCCCAATCATCTAACCAATTCACCATTTTTATCATACCCGATAAAAATACTCGTGTGTGGGTACACGGTCGGCCTTAGCCAAAATACAATATATTTACTTTTGAACGTCCCACTAGTTTCAGCAGTCCCAAAATATATTTTTGGCGCTATAGACCCACGCCAGGTAATTTTCTAATTAATTACCAAAATCATCAATTTTTGAGATAATTACCCACAATCGCAAATCATACTCAATTTGCACAAATTAAGCTCAATTAAATAAATAGATCACACCACTACAATCAGCATAAAATTCCGGTCACCAGCTACCCCGGTCTAATTTCCAAAAAATAAATAATTAATGAAATAATTACGGAAAATAATAAATAAATGCAACTTAGAACCGTAAAGCCTAATTGGAAGCCGAGACAGATCCGGAAAATTACCGAACCACTCTAGTTAAATAATAGAGCTTGTCTAGGATCTAACTACACTACTCTAACCACCTAACATGCAACAACAATTAATTAAATTGCTAATCTAATCTAACTATCCACCTAAACCATGCTTAGTCTAAACTAATCAACCCTTAAGTGTCATTAACTTACTAAGCAAGGATTAGTGAGTTAAACTCACTTGATCGACGAACCACTTGGTTCAAAATGATGGGGACACGGAGGAGCTCAACAAACTCCAAAGGGGGACCGGCAACCATGGTTAGGAACACCTCAAAAATGGGCCAAACAGCCGCCTTAAGACCCACATGGTCTGGCCTTTATTCGGTGCTAATTTTGGTCGAGAAAGGTGGATCGGTGGCTGCTGCTTGCTCGGAATCGGTGAGGGAAGGCCGGCGGGGCAGTAGCTGTCTTGGATGGGTGGAGACAGTGGCTTACGGCAGCGGTAGGGACTCCGACGATGGCCTACTGGATGGCAAGTCACTGCTAGACACGTGAGCTGGCAGGGACAACGGCCACAAACGGCGGAGGCTCGCACTACAACAATGCGGCTCCAAGGCGCAACAGCGAACGGCGGAGACTCCTAGCTTCGGCATGCGGCTGCAATGGAGACTGAGCTGCTGTCTTTGGCTTGCTGGGGTGTCGAACAGCAAAAGGGGATGGAGGAGATGCAATCGACAGCAGTAGGAGGGGATAAGGGAGCAAGGGGGGCCTACTTGGTCTTCTATCTCATCTCTTTGCCTCCCAATCTTGGCCCACCACACTAGCTGGTGTCCACACAAGATTTTCAGCCCATAATGCCCCGTCTAGAGGGCTTGAGGAGGTCCAAATGTTGGGTCCATGGGATGTTACGAATTTGTATAGATTTTCCTCCAATTGGCCTCTAAAAATTCTGTTATCAAGTCATCGATCAAATTGGTATTTTTCCTCACCAATATAACCCACTTGCATCCCAATTGCGTGATCAAAAATGGTCCATGACATTTTCTAGACAAAAACGACCCTACCTCGACTTTTTCCCAAAAAGTTGAGGTTTGCAGAAAAATTTTCGGAGACTGAGCTGATGTTCCTAAAATAACTTGTGACATGACAAAACTCTCAATTTCTGAAATCAGATTCAAATTCGTAGTTAATTTCACGCTAACGCGTTTTTAGCGTGACCTAAGCTACCGGGTAGCTTTTAGAAATTTTTAGTACGAATGACCAGTGGTCGATTTTCTTCAAGTCACAATGAACCTGTTTGACACATTGGCGACTCTTGATTGTTGTGAAAATCTCAAGAATTCAAACACAGACATAGGGTACAAAAACGACAAAAAAATCAGTCTAGTGCCGATCGACGAGAATTTTGCAATTTAATGGAATCACCCACGGTTAGCCACACATCTCAATCGAACCGACCTATCTCTGATCTCTAAACGATTTTTAACTGTGCCGTAATGATCTCTACAGATGAGCACGGTCGAGTAGTCGAGTAATGGTCGAATCCCCAAGTCTATTGCATTAAAATCCCTTAATGACTTCCCCAAATAGTCTAGTTATCTCAGGAGTGATCAGCTCTGAGAATAACATTATAGGCACGTCGATGAAAAGCCCGATTAATTTAATTGAAAGCAGAACTGAAAAATCCAGGATATCACAATAATCTAGTATTATTCTATTTTTCTTTTCAAAACTTTTGAAATATATGGGGGATTATTGGATATTTCAACAATTTTGAAATTTTTATTAAAAATTATGACCCTCATGAAAATCATCATTTTTATAACAATTTTACAACGACCATATAACGGCCTTCTAACAGCCATATAACGGCTATATAACAATCAT
This sequence comes from Eucalyptus microcorys, assembly GCA_014182515.1. NCBI lineage: Eukaryota > Viridiplantae > Streptophyta > Magnoliopsida > Myrtales > Myrtaceae > Eucalyptus > Eucalyptus microcorys. The sequence continues at coordinate 1,582,946 of CM024570.1, read as the reverse complement.
ATAATGGTTTTATAACTTTTGATTTATTACGTCATGAACTCTTCATTATTTTATAACAGTCATCATTTTAATTACCAATTGATTTGTGACGAATTCCTAATGGCTCTCTCTTTCTCTTAGTTGAATATAAATCAAACTTCATACCACAATTTTTGAAGATACAATATTGTTGCGACCTACCCCTCGAAGGAAGGGAATAGGTTTAAGGATATTACCTAAAGGACGGACCTAAGGCCTATGATTAGGCACAAGCTCTCCCAAGCCCATACCTCGTAAGACATTGGGGTATTCTTAAGAATTTCGCAATAAAGAGTCGCCACTAGCTTATTGGGATCGGCTAGAAACCAAGTGAAGTATGGGAGTGTACCTCACTTCCTATGCAACTAGAGAATTTAGGGTCGGGGACTTGATTACACTAATTGATCAATTAGTGTCCTTTTGGTACCTAATCTTGTTCATTTTAAAAGAAAAGACTTTTGTCAGGCAATTTGGTTTGATTTTACACCTATCCACTAACATGTTAGGTGGTCATGCAGGTGTGCAATCATTAAAATAATAATTACAGCTACTAAAATCCTAATTGCAAATTAAACATTCGCAAACATAATTAAATATACAAATTAAACATGCGATATAATCAATATACGAGCAAATAAAGGCCTAATTACACTAAGGGATACAGAAGCACGCCGTGTCATAAGAAAAAGGAAAGACCCCAGACTACAGAAGCACGTCGTGTCATAGGAAAGAGAAACTCCGGCTACAAAAGCACACCGTGTCATAAGAAGAAAAAGAGACCTCGAGTTACAGAAGCACATCATGTCATGGGAAGAAAGAAAAGACCCCGGGCTACGAGAAGCACGCCGTGTCCTAAGAAAAAGGAAAGACCCTGGGCTACAGAAACACGCCGTGTCATAGGAAGAAAGAGAGACCACAAGCTATAAAAGCACTCTGTGTCAAGAGAAAAAGAGACTCCGAGCTACAGAAGCACACCGTGTCATAGGAAGAAATAGAGACCCCGAGCTACAGAAGCACGTCGTGTCAAAAGAAAGAGAGACTCCGGGCTACAGAAACATACCGTGTCAAGAGAAAGAGAAACTCTGCGTTAAAGAAGCACATCGTGTCATAGGAAGAAATAGAGACCTTGGGCTACAAAAGCACGCTGTTTCAAGAGAAATAGAGACTTCAAGCTACAGAATCACACCATGTCATAGGAAGAAATAGAGACCCCAGGTTACAGAAGCACGCTATGTCATAAGAAGAAGGAAAGACCCCGGGCTACAAAAGTACGCCATGTCATAGGAAGAAAGAAAGACCCCGGACTACAGAAGCACGCCATGTCATAGAAAGAAAGAGAGGCCCTAGATTACAGAAGCACGCCGTGTCATAAGAAGAAAGAAAGACCCCGGGCTACAAAAGTACGCCGTGTCATAGGAAGAAAGAAAGATCATGGGCTACAGAAGCACGTCGTGTCATAGGAAGAAAGAGAGACCCCGGGCTGCAAAAGCACTCTGTGTCATTGGAAAGAAGAGAGACCCCAAGCTACAGAAGCACGCCACGTCATAGGAAGAAGGAAAGAAATGAGGTCTCATCGCGTAATAACGATTTTTGACCGGATTGGAGATATATTATTTAAGGAAAACCCACGAATTTTTGTAGATGACATGGTTTAAGATTGACTATGAACCTTTGGAGATGACATAGTTTAAGGCAAACCATGAACCTTGTAGATGACATGGTTTAAGGTGGACCATGAACCTTCTAGGCAACATGGTTTAAGGCTGACCATGAGCCTTGTAGTCTTTAGGGAAGCATCCAATAACCCCTAGAAAATTGCATGGCTTCACTGGGGAATCCTATCAAACTCAGCTTGAGGAAATGTCATTAGGGACGGCATCAAGAGATGTATGGGCAATATTGCAACATCAATTAAATAAGTTAATCGAGCTAAGTTCGACTACTTTGAAAAACATTCAATGTTAGCCAGCATCATGTGGCGCAGAACTGTCATCTTACTCGGGGATGTATCATTAATCATCAAATTCTCTAGGAATTAAGTGCTGGAGAAAACTCTTATCAGATTTTGAAGCTGACAAAACTTTGATTCTGAAGAATACCATACTTCTGTCTAAGTCTTTCAAAGTCTATCTTACATCAGAAGTCTGCCAACTTTGACAAGTTCCAGACTGAATGCAAGTGAAGAATGAAGACTTAATCAAACTCAAGATTATTTTTCTTCCTTCAAGGCTTCAGTACGTACAAAACATATCAAGCTTTCTGGTTGGAAATATCACCTACCATATTGGTTATCTTTATTGGAATCAATTTGGAAATAGCAAATCATTTTGGAAGGCAAGCTTATTTGGAAAGAATCTACTTATGGAAACCAAGATCCCGATTGTATGGGTGACCAGAATTGACGGACTTTCATTTCAATATTCAAATACTTCAAGATCTACTTGATTGATTCTGTCCAACGGGTTGATTGAAAGAATTCCTCTAGAAAGTGCCAACGGTCGACAAGGCATGGAGGAGTATTTAAGGAGGTTTTTCAAGTCATTCGAAAGAGAGTGTGAAAGCAGAATTCCAAAGTCTGAAGCTTCCAAAATCTCTTGTCCTTCATTATTTAGTGCTTAAACTTGTATTCGAAAGAGAGAAACTCTAGAGAGTGACTTTGTGAGAGCAGTAGAATCACCTTACTGAAAAGTTGAGATCACAAGGCTGTAACATTCTCTTTCTATTCATAGTGGAAACCAGCCAAAAGGCTGTTAGCGTGGAGAGTGGACGTAGGCTTGATCTAATCTGAACCACTATAAATCTTGTGTTCATTTTCTCTTCCCTAAACTCCTTTATTTTATTTACTGCGATATATTTTTGTGCTTTGAAATAGTTGTTAAAGTCTAAATCCTTCTGCAAAATATGTAGTTCATTAGACTCAATTTAAAATTAAAGCATTTTTTTACTGCATTTTCATAAAAGTTGTTTTCACACCTATTCACCCCTCTATATGTGTTTATACTAGCCCTTTCAATTAGTATCAGAGCTTGTGTGCTTACTTTGTTGAAGTGTTTTTACTTCTAAAGCTAAAGATCTTTTATGGCTAGTTGCCACGCCCCGATCCTCAAACGCATGCCCATCCCTCAGTAGTCGATAAATTTGGGACATCCCAAGATGCGTCGCTGACCCATTCATTTTAATGCGCATGCAAAAGCGAAACAATTACGCTTAACAACAACCAACGTGGGATAGAAAAGCAGGAAACATGTTCACAACCAAAACACTTTTATAAACACTCAGGTTTATATACAATAGAAGACTAAAGTCAAGAGTCTACAAAAGACCGATTCTCAAAAAGGGAACTGTCCTATGACCAACTAGCCGGACATATTCACCGATCCTTTGATCTCCACAGGCTCCAGGGGCGTTGGGTCCTCCACAGCACCATCAGGAGGGTCAGCTGCACTCTCACCTAAACTGGCATCAACTACCACAGCAGGAATTTCAAAACCCTAGAGGAGACCCACACGAAATCCATTGAAACCATAGCGAAACCACACTCTAAACCGATGAGGTACCCTCTGAGGTAGGTCCTCATCAACCTAAACGGTGGTCACCACGAGTTCATAGACCCATTGACCCCCTGGGGCATGGTAGTCAAAACTCCACTCGGTAACCCTCATAGGCCGACCAAAATGTTCCCAAGGAACCGCCATCTAAGGACTTGAAAAATGTTGAACCCACGACGGGATGAGACAATGTCTCAGCAAGTTCACCCCCTAAACTCTAACTAAGAAGGAAATACGCCTAAAGGCAGCTATACACATAAGTCAAAAGACTTACCTAGCCTCAGTTCCTCCTGCACGTCAATACAGTTCATAATCTCAACCAATCAATCAATCATTCGATCCATTCAATTCGATACAATCAATACCATCTATTAATTCAATCAATACCAACACTGCTCACACAAGCTGAAATAGATGGTTATAACTCTCACAAACTGATATATATTATAGCTCACCCAAGCTGATATAGTATACTGCTCTCACAAGCTGACATATCAATACTCACATAGGCTGATATAGTATACTGCTCTCACAAGTTGACATACAATAATGCTCGCATAAGTTAAAGATTCATTGCTCTCACAAGCTGACAGTTTAATGCTCACATAAGCTGATAATTCAATAATGCTCGCACAAGCTGATGTACGATATTGCTCACACAAGCTGACGATCAATGCTCTCACAAGCTGACATACGTTTTAAACCAGAAAAATTGATATTCACACTTTTAAAATCCCACGATTCAATCTGGTCCTTAAAACCATTCTCTCGGTGTCAAAACTCGATACCCAGGATTTTCCAATCAAATATCAAAATTTCACAATTTTGGAATAAATATCCAAAATCACAATTACCACTCAATTTGCACAATTTAGCATTCAATTGCATAAACTAAACACACAATTGCAATCAGCACAAAATTCTGGTCACCGGTTATCCTGGTATAATTTTTGAAAAATAATTAAATAATTGCAATTAAATACCAAAAATACCAACTTAGGCCAGAAATGCTTAATTAACCACCCGAACGGGCCAGGAAAACTTTCAAACCTATCTAGATAAATAGCACAACTTATCTAGTCTATAATCTATCCGTTCTAACCACCTAACATGCACAAACGAATAATTAAATCATTAATCCATTCTAACTAACTACCTAATCCATACTTAGCCTAAACTAATCACCCTTTAAACGTCATTAACTCCCTAAGCATAATTTAACAAGTAAACTCACCGGTTTAGCGTTTCGATGAGTTCACGGTGACGGCGACGCGACGGTGAGTGAAACACAAGCCCATGGCGACACCAAAGGAGGCCCGGAAGGGACCTAAAATGGGCCTAGAAGTCCAAAGACCCTTGTTGATGTGGACATCGAGCCATATCGAGGAGAAGGTGCTAAGGACCCATTGTCTATTCCTACTGGTTCGATCACTCGAGCGCGGGCGAAGCAATTTAGGCAAGCTGTTGGCGTCATGGTTCGTGATCTTCGGCGTGGAGATGACCTTGGATCAAATCTTGAAGAATATTGGAAATCTTGGCACAATTTGATTATTTGGTCACCAAATATTTGACCAAGTAAATATATATATATATATATATATATATATATATATAGAAAGCCTATATAAAGGATTTGCCAAATTTCTTTGTGGATAGATATATCTTATTTTTGAGGAAAAAGTTGAGAGATTCTCTTCTATTGTTCTTTTGAGGACTTGACCTAATCAAGGTTCCCTTGTGACTGTCGATTCGACTTATCGAGCGAGATAGCGAATTCTTTCGCTCATGGCGTCTATAACGTTGGTTGGTTGACACGCGTTCGTCAACAGGTCACGTTCATACCGAGGTTGCCAATCACAGGTTTGATTGGAGGTCGAGGTTTGCAATTCGCACCATCTGGGCCTTCGTAGAACGATCCTTCCGCAACGATCCACATCTTTTGGTATTAGAGCTTAGTTCTACAAGGTTTATTTATCTTTAATTTTCTGTTGATATTCAGCAATTTGAGATTTATTGAGCTAGGGTTTCGATTCTAGCTGATTTAGGGATCCGATTGCTTTTGCTGTTAGTTTTAATTTTTTTTTTTTTTTCTAGTATCTTAAATTGTATCTGAGTTGGTCAAAAAAAAAGAAAAAAAAAAAGAAAGTTCGTCAAAAAAAAAAAAAGAGAGAAAGAAAACGCACACAAAAAAAGTGCGCAAGAAAAAAAACAGATCCGGCAAAAAAAAAATAGCCGAAAAAAAAATCAAGAAGGTGACTCGTTTGTTAGTAGACCGAATTGAAACAAAACCAGTAGTGATTTGTGTTTCAATTGGAATTTCGAAAGTTGTACTTGTTGGTTTGAAATTGTTACTTGCTGAAACAAAATCAATAGTGATCTAATCTTGTTTGATTAGTTTGATTGATTGTCGTGAGGGGGTTGAGAGACAGGTTTTGAGTCCAATAAAAAGCTTGTGAAAAGAGAATACGAGAGAGAAAAGGCAAGAGTGTGTAAGCTTAATCAAGGGTGGAAAAAGCCTAGACTTGAGTTAAACACAAGAGGAGTGACAAACACCTTGAGAGAAACACGTGAGGGAGCGATTGGTGAGGATTTTTGTGACTAACGTTTACTTGTAGGTCTAAAATATGTCGTGCGAAGAAAGCGTGAATCAAAGGGAGGTTGACTCCATACGAAGGGATGAAGCGTTCGTGGAAAGCATCCAGCAATTGAGGGCCATAGTGAAGGAGTTTAGTGGCCGAATGATAGGGAATGACATGAGGGTTGATGGTGACCAAGAGCTACCCCAGGGAAGGCCGCAAAATCAGCAAGACACCTCTAGAACACGACATAGAAGGTAGCAGCATTATGATGATGATGAGGCCAACATGGAGGATGATCGAGATGCTCGATTTGGAAGGTGGAATGGAGCCCGAGGGTTTAGACCCCGAGAAGATAATGAAATTGGCAATATCAAGATGAAGATTCCTTCTTTCCAAGGGAAGAATGATCCCGATGAGTATCTAGAATGGGAGAAATGCATGGAGATGGTATTTGATTGCCAACGATACTCCGAGCTCAAAAAGGTAAAAATTGCAATTGTTGAATTTACCGATTATGCTATAATTTGGTGGGATCAACTTGTGACTAATAGGAGATGCAATGGTGAAAGACCGATAGAGACGTGGGATGAGATGAAAGCGGTGATGAGGAGGCGTTTTGTACCAAGTCATTACCATCAAGATTTGTTTCAAAAGTTACAAAATCTCACACAAGGCAATAAGAGTGCGGAAGAGTATCACAAGGAGATGGAGATTGCCATGATCCGTGCTAATGTGGTGGAGGATTATGAGGCCACAATGTCAAGATTTTTTAGTGGTTTGAGCCAAGACATAGCAAGGGTGGTGGAGCTGCAACACTATGTTGAATTGGAGGAATTGGTGGACAAAGCTATCAAAGTTGAGCGGCAATTGAAGTTGGACCGAAATCACAAGAGTGGAGGAGGTTCAAATCAGAATTGGAGATCCAATTGGAAAAGAGATGAGAAGCCAAATTGGAGAGGAAACAACACCGAAACCGAAACCTCAAAGGAGAAGGAGAGGGACGGTAAAGTTGGAATGAATCCGGCTTCAGGTAAAATCGAAAACCCTAACACTAGAACTCGTGAGTTTAAATGTTTTAAGTGTTTGGGCAAGGGTCATATGGCGAATCAATGCCCTAATAAGAGGGTGATGATAATGACTAGACATGGTGTTATTGAGTCCGAAAGTGAAAGGGAAGAAGAGGATGATGAGATGCCGCCGTTGGAGGATTATAGTGATGGAGAAATAGCTATAAAAGGAGACTTATTGGTGGTTAGGCGTTCTCTTAGTGTGCAAGTAAAGGAGGAGGAGCATCATCAACAAAGGGATAACTTGTTTCATACAAGATGTATGGTGAATGGTAAGATCTGTAGTATGATAATTGATGGAGGTAGTTGTGCAAATGTGGCAAGTTGTATTATGGTGGCTAAGTTGGGTTTGAAGACGACAAAGCACCCTAGGCCTTATAGACTTCAATGGTTAAATGATAATGGAGAGGTGAAAGTGTCGAAGCAAGTTCGAATCCCATTTGAGATAGGGAGATATAAGGACGAGGTAAAGTGTGATGTTGTACCTATGCAAGCAGGTCATATCTTGCTTGGAAGACCATGGAAATATGATCAAAAGGTACATCATGATGGGTATACTAATCGTTATTCATTGGTGATGAATCAAAAGACTTATACCTTGGTACCAATGACACCTAGTGAGGTGTATCAAGATCAATTAAAGTTACAACGAGAAGCCAAGAGAGAGAGAAAATGTGAGAATCCGAGGGCTTGGGTGGTGTGTCCGAGACGCAAGGAAAATGAGAGGTCGAGAGAAGAATTGTGGTAAAAACTGAGGGAAAAGAAGAGAGGAAAGAAAATAGACAAAAGAATTTTTATGCAAAATCGAGTAACATGAGGAGAGCTTTAGTTCTAGATCAACCGATGCTTGTACTTTTGTACAAAGAGGTTTTGTTTTCTACTAACGATCTTGACCCAAGTTTGCCTAGTCCTATTGTGTCTTTATTACAGGAATTTGAAGATGTCTTTCCTGACGAACTTCCTGGAGGGATACCACCGATTCGAGGCATAGAACATTAATTGACTTGATTCCTGGTGCGCCATTACCTAATCGACCCGCATATCGAAGTAATCCCGAGGAGACAAAGGAACATCAGCGGCAAGTTAGCGAACTATTGGAACAGGGGTATGTGAGAGAGAGTCTTAGCCCGTGCGCCGTCCCTGTTTTGTTGGTGCCAAAGAAGGATGGAACTTGGCGAATGTGTCTCGATTGCCGAGCAATCAATAATATTACAGTAAAGTATCGACATCCTATTCCTAGGTTAGATGACATGTTAGATGAGTTGCATGGTTCTTGCATTTTCACTAAGATCGATTTGAAAAGTGGCTATCATCAAATTAGGATGAAAGAAGGTGATGAATGGAAAACTGCATTTAAGACCAAGTATGGGTTATATGAGTGGTTAGTTATGCCATTTGGATTAACTAATGCACCGAGCACGTTTATGCGACTTATGAATCATGTTTTGCGTGCTTTTATTGGTCGATTTGTGGTTGTCTATTTCGATGATATCTTGATATATAGTCAAAGCCCTGATGACAATATTGAGCATGTGCAAGCTATCTTGCAGGTTTTAAGGGCCGAGCAATTATATGCTAATCTAAAGAAATGCTCTTTTGTTACCAACAAATTAGTATTTCTAGGATTTGTTGTTAGTGCTGATGGTATACAGGTTGATGAAGAAAAGGTCAAAGCAATTCGTGAATGGCCAACACCTAAGACCGTAGGAGAGGTGCGTAGCTTTCATGGATTGGCAAGTTTTTATCGGCAATGTGTGAGAAATTTCAGCACCATGCCGCACCTTTAACTGAGGTTATCAAGAAGCACATGGGTTTCACGTGGGGAGAAGAGCAAGAGAAAGCATTTAATATTTTAAAAGATAAGTTGACTAATGCTCCTTTGTTATCTTTACCGGATTTCAGTGCTACTTTTGAGATAGAGTACGATGCTTCTGGTATAGGAATTGGAGCTGCGTTGATGCAAAGAGGGTGTCCCATAGCGTATTTCAATGAGAAATTGAGTGGAGCAACATTGAATTATCCTACCTACGATAAGGAGATGTATGCTTTAGTGCAAGCTTTGGAAACTTGGCAACATTATCTATGGCCGAAGGAGTCTGTGATCCACACCGATCACGAGACCTTGAAGTACTTGAAAGGGCAGCAAAAGTTGAATAAAAGACATACCAAATGGATGGAGTTCATTGAGACTTTTCCATATGTGATCAAGTACGAGAAAGGTAAGGAGAATGTGGTAGCCGATGCACTTTCTCGAAGGTACGCGATTCTAACTATTTTAGAAGCAAAGTGTCTAGGTTTTAAGCATATCAAGGGCTTATATACTGATGATGATGACTTTGGGAGAGTGTATGAAGCATGTGAACACGCTGCATTTGATAAATTCTATAGGCATAAAGGTTATCTTTTCCGTGAAAACAAACTATGTTTGCCTAAGTGTTCTTTGCGTGAATTGTTGGTGCAAGAAATGCATAATGGTGGTTTAATGGGACATTTTGGCATTAGTAAGACTTATGAAGTGCTACATGAACATTTTTATTGGCCACATATGAAGAGAGATGTCACACGTGTCTATGAGAGATGCATTGCTGGTAAGCAATCTGAGTCTACAACTAAACCGCATGGCTTGTATACAGCATTACATATTCCAACGCATCCTTGGACTGATATTTCTATGGATTTTGTGTTAGGATTGCCTAGGTCTAAGTATGGTAGAGATTCTATTTATGTGGTTGTTGATCGGTTTTCAAAGATGACTCATTTTATACCTTGTCATAAAACTGATGATGCATCTCATGTTGCTGATTTGTTCTTTAGGGAGGTTGTACGCTTGCATGGCATGCCTAGATCAATTGTTTCAGATTGAGATTCTAAATTTCTTAGCTACTTTTGGAAAACATTGTGGAAAAAATTAGGAACACGGTTGTTATTTTCTACTACTTGTCATCCATAGACCGATGGTCAAACCGAGGTAGTTAATGGAACTTTAGGGGTATTGTTGCGTGCTATTATTAAAAAGAACATAAAATCTTGGGAAGATTGTATGCCACATGTTGAATTTGCATATAATAGGAGCATGCATTCTGCTACCAAATTTACACCATTTGAGGTTGTCTATGGTTTTAATCCGTTAACTCTATTAGATTTAACCCCTTTACCTGTTGATGAGCATGTGGATTTAGATGGAGCAAAGAAAGCTGAATTTGTCAAGGCGTTGCATGAGAAGACGCGCGCAAATATTGAGCGCAAGACTGAGCAATATGCAAGGCAAGCCAACAAAGGGCGCAAGGAAGTGGTGTTTGAACCTGGCGATTGGGTTTGGGTTCATATGCGCAAAGAGAGATTTCCTGAGCAACGACATTCTAAGTTATTACTGCAAGGGGATGGACCATTCATGGTTTTGGAAAGAGTTAATAATAATGCCTACAAGCTTGATCTTCCGGGTAAGTATGACGTTAGTGCCACATTTAATGTTTCGACTTGACTCTTTTCGATGCCGTTGATGATTTGAGGGCAAATCCTTTGCACGGGGGAGGGAATGATGTGGACATCGAGCCATATCGAGGAGGAGGTGCTAAGAACCCATTGTCTATTCCTACTGGTTCGATCACTCGAGCGCGGGCCAAGCAATTTAGGCAAGCTGTTGGCGTCATGGTTCGTGATCTTCGGCGTGGAGATGACCTTGGATCAAATCTTGAAGAATCTTGGAAATCTTGGCGCAATTTGATTATTTGGTCACCAAATATTTGACCAAGTCAATATATATATATATATATATATATATATCTTCTTATTTAGGAATATTCTAGAATATGACGCATTAGATTTTTAGGGTTGGTTTTAGGGTTTGTGTGGCGGATAGAAAGCCTATATAAAGGATTTGCCAAATTTCTTTGGGGACAGATATATCTTATTTTTGAGGAAAAAATTGAGAGATTTTCTTCTACTGTTCTTTTGAGGACTTGACCTAATCAAGGTTCCCTTGTGACGATCGATTTGACTTATCAAGCGAGATAGCGAATTCTTTCGCTCGTGGTGTCTATAACGTTGGTTGATTGACACGCGTTCGTCAATAGGTCACGTTCATACCGAGGTTGCCAATCACAGGTTTGATTGGAGGTCGAGGTTTGCAATTCGCACCATCTGGTCCTTCGTAGAATGATCCTTCCGCAACGATTCACATCACTTGTTGGCCTTCAGTTCTGCTCCTTGCTACCGAGCTGGATCAGAGGGCTGAAACAGCTCAGGAAAGGGACACGGCGGAACGGCGAGGCTTCTGCGGGGTCAAGTGGAGGCGGATGGCGGCTGGACAGTGACAGCGAGGCTCGACAGCAACTAGAGAGGCTCGAGGGACGGCGAGGTGGCTCGGGTGCGAGCGGACAGGCACGCAAACGCGCAAACGAGCTGGACGACGCACAACGGGCTTAGGCAACGCGAGCGGTGACTCGAGTGGATCGACAGGCGTGCGACAAGCTAGGGGGATGGGCCATCAATTTTCTCTAGTTTCTCTAAGCTTTCTCAAGCCACAACAATAGATAAAGTGGCCCCTTGAAGAACAAGAAGAAGACAGCTGAAGAGAAGAGGACCTTAAATGGCTTCCAAGTCTTCAACACTTGTCCAATTCACTCAAGTGGCTAGCCCCACCTTGCTCAGCCATCCATAGCAGCCCTTAGCCCTCCAAAGCTTCCTCAACAAGCTTGCCAAAGGTTCCAAAATGTTGCTCTCCCCTTGGCCTACGAATTTTGGACATTTGCTCATTAATTCCATTCAATTCTTACTCAAATCCATCCAATTGAAGTCCAAACAATTCAGCCAAGGTGCCCACATCACAATCCACATTTTTCCTCATCAATTGAACTAACTCGAATCCAAAAATGAGACCAAAAACGGCCCTCTGATTTTCCTGGTCAAAAACGGCCCTACTCTAAAATTTTGCCAAAAATCTCGATTTGTAGAAAAATTTTCGAAGAATGAGTCGACGTTCCCTAAAATAAATCATGACATGATAGAACTTTCAATTTTTGAAATCAGGTTTAAATTTACGGTTAATTTCCATCGAGCTCGATTTTAGCGTGACCTAACCTACCGAGTAGCTTTTAAGAATTTTTATTGCAATTGACCCGTGGTCGATTATTTTCAAGCCATATTGCACATCTTCGACACATTGGCGACTCTCGATTGTCATGAAAATCTCGAGATTTCAAATACGGACACAAGGTACCAAAACAACAAAAAAAATCAATCTAGTGCTAATCGACAAGAATTTTGCAATTAAGTGGAATCACCTACACTAAATCACATGGCTCAATCGAGTCGACCGATCTCTGGTCTCTAATCGATTTTTAACTGTGCCATAATGACCCTTGCAGACTAGTATAGTCAAGCAGTCGATTTCTAATCGAATTCTCAAATCTATTACGTTAAAATCCCTTAATGACTTCACCAGATAGATTAGTTATCTCATGAGTGATCAGCTCAGATAATAGAACTATAGGCGCATCGATGAAAAGCTCGATCATTCAATTGAAAAAAGAACTGGAAATTCAGGATGTCATACTAGTATTCTGGCTCCACGATTGGTTGAGGGACAAAGTAACACCAGACCTCCTTATTTCGATGGAAATGAGTACAATGTGTGGAAAAACAAGATGAAGGCATTTCTCAAATCTAGAGATCCCCTAGAGTGGGATGTTGTTGAAAAATGAATCAATCCTAAAGCAACATCAGCTTTAGACAAAGGGAAAGAAGTGATTGATGCTGATGAATCAACACAAGCTGAAATTACCAAGAGAAAAACTTTTTGCGCAAAAGCAATTTATTCTTTATATTGTGCTTTGTCTCCCACAGAATATAACCGAATTTCTTCTTGTGAAACAACAAAAGAAGTTTGGGACAGACTTCATGTTACCTATGAGGGGACTAACCGTGTGAAGGAAACAAAAATAAACATTCTGCTTGAACAATATGAAGCATTCAGAATGAAGCTTGGAGAATCTATCTCTGATATGTTTAGTCACTTTATAGAAATTGTGAATGGTCTAGCTTATCAAAGTCAACCAATTTCTGGACCAATGAAAGTCAACAAACTAATACGCGGACTTTCAAATGACTGGAATTATGTAAAGACTTCAATCAGAGAGACTCAAAGGATTATGCCTCTATTAGTAGATGAACTAATAGGCACACTTCAGTCATACGAAGTGGAGCAGATCAATGATGAGAAAGATCCAAAAGGTAAGAAATCGATTGCATTAAAGTCTAACATTGATTCTGATGATACAGATTCGGAAGATGATATGGTTGATGAAGAAGTGGCCCTTTTGATAAAGAAATTCAGAAGAATAAACAGAAAGGTAGAAGGTTCAATTGGAAGAAGCAAGGCTCACAGAATTCACAAAAGAAACCTACGAAGAAACTAAAACTAGCAGGGATGTAATATACTTAGAGTGCAAGAAAAATGGGCATATCAGACCAAACTGTCCCTTATTGAAAAAGAAGAAATGGAAGTCTGAGAAATACAAAAAGGCTCTTAAAGCAGAAAATTGGAGTGACACCGAATGTGAAGAAAGCGAAGAAGAATTTGCAAACATATGTCGATGGCTCACTCGAGTCAGACTTAGAATTAGAGACAAACATTGATTCAAACACTGACAAGGAATCGAGGTTAGTAACTCTGAAATTCCTATTAAAGTCTCTATGTATATAAAAGAATTTTGCCTCAATCTTAAATCTTCTATTAAAAGGATCTCCGAACTAAAAAATGAGAATTCAAAGCTCAGGCAACAGGAAGTTTCTTGGAAAGAAAATTTTGAAAGTCTGAAAAGAAGTTTTGACGATTTGAAAGAAAATTCTGATTCTCTCTCAAAAGAAAATGTTGTTTTAAAAGGAGAGACCTTAGATATTTCAAAAAGGTTTTCAAAATGATCAGAAAAATTAGAGAAAATTCTTATAGCTCAAATACCCTATTTTAACAAAGTCTGATCTGGGTATGAATAATGAGATTGTTCCTTTAATTGACTTTCCTAAAGTAAAAGAGAGACTTAGACAAAAACCTACAAAGACATTTATAAAAATCATTTTCAAAAAGTACTTATAAAACTTGTTGGTTGAAGTGCTCTTAGACGTTCTAAGTGTAACAGCTCAAAATATTTCGAGAATGATTGTCCCAAGGTTTGGAGACCAGTTAAGAAAGATTGGGCAAGAACTGTTTTTAACACTAACACCCCTGGACCAAGAAAATCTGGGTACCAAAGAAAGTTTGAGTTTTTCTTCGATCGCAAGTCACTATGACAGGAAACTCAAGCTGTTTCGTAAAGCTTGACAGACTAAAAGGAGAAAAAGTTTCTTTTGGTGGGAACAGCAAAGGGAAGATTATAAGATGTGGAACCGTGAAGATTGGAAGTCTGACTATCAATAATGTCTCTCTAGTGAAAGGTCTAAATTATAATCTGCTGAGTATAAGTCAGCTTTGTGATACAGGTTTCAGAATAAACTTTTGAGAAGGAATTTGTTCTAGAATAAGTCAAGACTTCTCTCAATCATTTACTAGGCGAAAACATGGCAATATATATCTTCTAGACGTAAACCCAGAAAGTTCGCAGTGCGTTATTTATATTCAAGATAAAACAAGTCTCTGGCATCGAAAGCTCGGTCACGTAAATATGAAGCAAATTGCCAAAATCTCCTCTAAAAAAATGGTTCGAGGGCTTCCTAATTTGGCTTATTAGAAGACAAAGTTATGCACTCCTTGTATCTTAGGAAAGCATGCAAGAAGTTCCTTTAAACCGGTAAATCAGGTTTCTACTAGTCGAGTATTACAGCTTCTTCATATGGATCATTTTGAGCCAACAAGAACTCGAGTCTTGACGGAAAGAAATATTGTCTTGATTTTTCTTTAATTGCAGTCCATTCCATTCAAAATAGGAGCAAAAGGCTAAGTAGCACCAATACGCGACACAATATAACATGACATGTCAACACGCTATTTCTCAAAAAAAAATAGAGAATTCTGATAGGTTATATATTAAATGAACATTTTTATACATACATGATAAATTATTATTTTTAAATTAATTTGGTTCAAATTCACAATTAAATAAATAACAAAAAGAGTCTAGAGTGAATTTAAACTAATAACATTAATAAATCTATTCATAGGAAATTGGAAAGACATATTTAAAGGAAATGCGACCCCCACATTTGGAGACATGTTTCTAACTTTAACAAAAGTTCATGAAACTAATAACTAACAAGAGACTGAAGTATGACATTTTAAATTTGTTTGGATTTGGAGAGGCCAACATTCACTTCATGGTGCCAATACCAATTCTTGTTTGTAACTAATGACTAACAAGAGACTAGAGTAAACTTATTTAAATAAATCTTTGATTTTCTATATTAATTAAAATTTATTATTATTCAGCATTCCGTGCCTTTATTTCTCGAAATCACCTTTTAGCCGCACTAATTTATTTCCCCATCTCGTTTTTCCCTGGCATCACCTTTTACTTCCTTACTTGAAATCACCCACCACCCTCCCCTTCCTCCAAAAAAGGAGAAAAAGAAAAAAGAAAAATATTGATTTATTGGCTTGTGGAGGTGTGGGGCCGATGGAGACCAAAGGACTTCTCGCCCATAATAAATTTTTCCTTTCCTTCCCTAGTCACTCGTCCTGCACACATTTATTTCACTCTCTCTTGTATCCTTTCTCCTTCATTCACTGAAAAAGAAAAAGGGGACGTCCTTCTCCCTTCCCACACTCACGCTAGCCTGCACACATTTATTTCACCTCCCCTCCCTTCCATTCTCTCTCTTCCTTCTTTCTTTCCGAGGAAGAAAAGCGAACGCACTCGCTTTCTCTCTCCCTCTCGTTAATTCAAATTCTCAATCTTTGCCTCCAGCGCTCGCCTTCTCTGGCCTTCGCTCTCCAGCGCTCGTTGTTGCGCCTGCATTCATTGCTGCTCCGGCGCTTTGGTCTCTAGCCCTTGCTTTATCTAAGTCGGCCATGGGAGAAGCACAATAGATCGTATCTATTATTTCTTTTGGCCCTAGCACAAAGATGGTAGAGATGCATCGATGTGGTTTCATTCATTCTTTGTTGCATATCGAAGTACTAGTGAAGATTTTGTAGTTGTTTCTTTTTGTTTTCTATGGAGATACTGCGGCCACTGCGGATCAGTGAGGTCAAAAAGGAGATTTGTTGTTCTGGTCGTTTGTAATTCTGCTCTTGATGGTGTGTTTGTCTGTCTTCCTGCTCGAGATGCCATGCGGACATCATGTTTTTCTGGGGTGATAAATTGTTGAGGGCACTGGGATTATTCAGTTGATGTCCGAACATACAGTTAAAACTCCAGTAACTTTGTATTATATTCTCATGCGTGTGGGGAATATTTGTGTAAATTGAACTTCAAATTAAGGTGAAGCCCCGTTAGCATTTTTCTTTACTTTCGTTGGGTGAAAGCTACAGAGCACTTTCGCCAATGATGATAAGCTTAGTGAAGATATGATGCTTCTCACGGAAGTTAAGAGCACGCATGATAAAATTTCTACTTTTCTATTTTTCTGTTCCCTAAAACAAGTTTGGAACAGAAATCTGTTTGGTAATGCAATTTGATTTTTCTATTTTTGGAACAGATTTCTATTCCAGAAATAGATTTGAAGAAGAAATCAGAAGTTAAAATTTTTAACTTTTCAATTTCTGAAACAAAAATTGAGAAATCAATTTCTGGCCAAAAATCGATTTTTATTCTAGAAATTTTGTCATGCACACAAGCTTTTGTTACATAATATTTCAACATAAGTTCCGGCCATGATCAAACATGAGCTAATCTAATTCCATTTTGACAGTGGGCGTCCCAGCAGACCACCGTACTGCTCTTTGAAAAGGAACAAAGATGCATTCGTAGAGAGTGGCTCTCAAGGATTTGACAATAGCAAATAAGTGAAATCTCTTACTGTCAAACCTTGTGATATAAAAGTTGCAATATCCGAGCACCACCGGTTAAAATGAAAAAATTCCAAAAAGGGACTTGAAATGCCCTTATTTTCTTAAATAATGACTCAAAATGGATATTATTTTAAATAAGGGCTTAAAGTAACATCACTTTCTTAAATAAAGGCCTAAAGTGAATGTTGTTTCAAATGATAACCTGAAATGATTATGTATGTTTCAAATAAGGACCTAACTTTTCAACGATTAAGGATATTTTCGCACCTTTTTTTTTTCTTTTTTTCTAGTTCTTCTTCCGGCCACCGGCGATGCCCACAGAGGGCTGGGCGAGGGTCGCCCACTCCAGCCATAGGGGAGGGATGGCCTTGCCTGGGCAGGTGACCCTCGCCCAGGGGCCATCCGCAAGGTTGATCCTTGCCGAATGGCCCCAAACGAGGTCGACCCTCGCCAAGCAGTTTCTGGTAAAGGCCGACGAGGGTCGTCGCCCACTAGCGAGGGTGGTTGAGCCCTTGCCTAGGTCTCGCCCGCGGCCAACAAGAGCTGGGCAACCTCGCTAGCCAATGGCAAGGGTGGTCGAGCCCTTGTCTGGGGCAGGTGAGGGCTGACCTCGCGGGTGGCCCTGGGCAAGGTTTGCCTCTCCTGTGGTTGGCGTGGGTGACCCTCACACAGCCCTCTGTGAGTATCGTCGTTGGCCGACGAAGAGGAAGAAAAAAGGAAGAAAATAAGAGAAAATGGCAAATAACCAAAATACCTTTGACCTGTCAAGAGGATATAAGAGAGAGTGAAAT
Organism: Eucalyptus microcorys; assembly: GCA_014182515.1. Classification (NCBI taxonomy): domain Eukaryota; kingdom Viridiplantae; phylum Streptophyta; class Magnoliopsida; order Myrtales; family Myrtaceae; genus Eucalyptus; species Eucalyptus microcorys. The sequence goes on along the minus strand of CM024570.1, from coordinate 1,565,000 downwards.
AAATGCGTGCAAGCAAGCTAGTGTGTGCAGGTCTAGTGATAGGGGAAAGAAAAGGAAAATTTGTTGTGTGAGAAGTCCCTCTGGTCTCCAGAGACCCCCACACCTCTACTTAGCGCTTGATGATTGATCCAAAATCACGCCGACTTGGCGATCCAAGACCACATAATATTATCTCGTCCCTTTGCACTTGCAAACCCGTTCGATATCCACCATGCCTCTCGCAATTCATGCGAAATCGGAGTAGGAAGTGACGAGCATTGACGCTGCCTCATTGCCGCGGTGGTCCACACGCTGGCCCCTTTACTACGTCCAGAGCCCCTCCAACCATGATGCCGAGAAGATGTCCTACGGCTCCAGCCCCTCAGGAGCCCCGACCCATCCGTACTACCACTGCTCCCCATTAACCGGTCCCGTAAGTCCACCTCCTGCTTCTCCGCCTCCCTCAAAAACACCAACCCCCGCCACCTCTACAATGGCACATGGCGGAAGCTGTCAGAATTTCTTGAATGACCCCATGCATGTCGGAATCGGATGTTATAATTTCGGACATGCGTGTGAGAGCGTGTCCGACACCAACAAGGCAGAAGGTGGCTGCGAAAGCTTCAACTTGAAAGCTTTCGAATCCTTACTTACATGATCTGTAACTTGAGTACTCAGCTAGAACATCTATGGACACCTCCTTCCACTTAATTAGCTCCCCGCGTACTCCTCGAAACCATTAATGTTTGCCAAAAGCAGTTCCAACTTATTCCGGTCCTTTTCCTCTTTGGCGTCCTTGAGCCCGTCCTTCGCTTCCTCCACTCTCACCCAAAACAAAGAATCTTGAGTGAAGCTGGCATACCTGCTCCTACTCCTTCTGTTGTTATTTTCTTGCGCCACAACAGCAACCTTCTGATTCCACCATCTTTCCAAAATTTGGAACCTCCTATTTCTTCCATGCTTGATGTAATGTCCCTTCTCCTTGTGCATATCACGATGGTAACAGCGTGCGATCTCCAATGGCTCAGCGAGGAGCATGTAGAAATGGGACGCATTGATCCACTTGGACCTGCGGTGGAAATCGTGCAAGAGTTCATTCCATGCTGCCATGCCTATGACCTCATCCCAGAATGCGCCACGTCTAAACAGGTTCATGTCCATTAAGGACTCCCTCCTGGATGCTGTAAATTTCTTGAATGTGTCGTAATACCCAAGTTGATCCCCAGACTCATCGCAGTGTACCTTGTACCACTCAATTTGTGCCCTACAGGGCGTTATTTTGGATAGTCTGAGAGCTAGATGAGCATTGTTCAGGTTCGGTGCACGTCCCATGTGCCGGGCCATCTGCAAGCAGTCTTTAGCTGGTTCTGAAATATTGTTATCCTGCACAGTGATAAGAACACAACCCACAAAGTGAAGACTAAGAACCTACAATTCAGCGATCACCAAAAGATGTCTAAGTCTACATCATTCTGCATGCACTTGTGTTAGAGAGTGAAGGAGAGTTCCGCCCCACATATTATAAGTCGAAGTCAAACAAGGCAAAAACTACTGTGCACCTGGTTTTGGAAATCCTCTTGCTGGTAAAACCACAGGAAGAGACGGACGAATCCGGCGTCCACCTTGACTGTCCCCTCGCTGTTGCCATCACACCTCAACAGCAAGAACAGATCCTCGCATCCACACCCGCCCAGCAGCATCAGGGTCCCGCAGCTTGGCTCGGACCCGTCAATAACCTGGATGCCCGAGAACGCCACGTAACCAACCTCTCCGTGTCAGTCCACCATGAAGCCCCTCGGAGCGGCGGAGTTCGCGAAGCTGCACAGCCTCCACGACTCATCCAAGAAGGGCGTCGATGCAGGAAACTCACCAGCATCTCACTGCTCTCGAACCTGCATCACTAAACACGACTGTGTGAGAAAGGAGGCACTTCGGCATCTGGTGGTGAAAGGGCAACAGAGAGAGTTGGGTTTGTCACGCATGGTGACGACTCCGCTTCCATGGAGAGTGCTTGAGTATTTCATTCTCTGTTTTGAGCAGGAAGGTCTGGCCTTGGGCGTGTTTGTGAAAATGTCTGACTAAGAGTGGATTGCTCTGAGAGTCGAGTGGCTATAAGAAGGAATGGCGGGCGGGCGAACTGATGCCTAAGACAGGATCGCTCGTCAGAGCCATGATTCTTTGCAGAGATGGCAAAGAAAAGGAGTTGAATGTAAATGACTTTCTGAGAAGAAGATGAAGGACGGCCAACGGTCAATTATTATGTTATCATGGGGCAATTGCTCTGTTCTTTGATGACCTTTTTTTTAGGAAAGATATGCAGCCACCTCTTAGAGAACATTCACGAAACTTCCTAAGGTTTAAAAACCAAAATAAACAAGGGTTAACACCACAAAATATCTTTGAAGTGGTACACCCGACAAATTCATTCAAAATTAATTATTTGACTACCAAAAACCCTAAATTAGTACACCCATGACAAATTCATTCACCAGATCCGACGAGGCCGAGCCTGGCCTGGCCTGTTGCCGGCCAGCAGCCGGCTTTTGCCCTGCCGGCCGCTGACTAAGGAAGGAAGAAAAAGAAAGAAAAAATAAAAAGAAAAGAAAAAGAAAAAATTAAAATATGAAAAATAATTATAATTTCGATTTTTTATTAAAAAAACATTTTTATAATGTTAAAAAAAGGCCATGGGTTTAAAGTGGGTTTCTTAAAACCCATTTAGACTCATTTTTTTTTTGTGTTTTACTTTCTCAGACTCGTTATGACCCATATTTAATTTTCACTTGACCCATTTATGACCCACATTTAACTTTCACTTGACCCATTTATAACCCATATTTAACTTTTACTTAACCCATTTAACTAAAAATGGGTCATAATATGGGTTTATGACCCATTTTGCCAGCTCTAAGTTTTGGTGATGGAAGATTTTTTTATCCTCGCCCTCATTTTTACGAAGGAGAGCTTAGTTATCTTTTCTATTCGGTTTCTTTTTTCTTTTTCGTTTAATTGACATAGACGTTTAGTAATTAGGGGGGAGATTTTGTTGATACAAAACATAAGCAGGGACTAATTTAATCTTGGGACAAAACCTATATACAGTGTACTACTCATAATTTAAAAGTTCCACCGTCCCGTTGTCGTGATACCGTAATGAGATCTCATGACATTGCTTGCTTCAGAATCTCCTAAACGATGCAAGACAATTTACAGACAAATTGTTCAAAAAATTCAGGGATCAATGTGATATATATTAGATAATGGGAAAATTAACAAAAAAGTGTTAAATCCATTACAATTGTATTGGTAAACCTTTTTATGTTTTTGCCAATTGGATTCTAAAATTTTTGTATTCATGTCATTTTAGTCCATCCGGCTAATTTTGGCCGTTAACGTTGACGTGAACACTAGCCGTCGTATATGGTACGATCGGCGCTAACATAAATAATTTTTAACAATATTTTATTATTTCGAATTTTTAGTTTTTTTTTTTATTTCTCTTTTTTTCCCTCCTTTCGGCTAGTGGAAGACAGAAAGGAAAGAAAGAAAAAAGAAAGAGAAAGCAAAAACTTGAAAAATATTTTTTAAAAAACCTTATTAAAGCAATCTAAGAAGCCCGTCCCAACGAACCAAACAATCCTTTTACTTAGCTTAGGCATCCCAACGAACCAACGACCCAAACAATCTAAACCAAACAATCCTTTTACTTAGCTTAGGCATCCCAACGAACCAACGAACCAAACAATCTAAGAAGCCTAGGCGTCCCAAGTGTACTTATGAGAATTTGACTCCGCGTAAAATTGAGCAAAAAGCTGCCAAATTGGCCTATTTCTTGCACATACCAATTAAAGTATTTTGAATTGAACTTGAACTGAAGAAAAAATTCTTTCCCAACTTTAAGGAAAAAATTCAAGAATTCTCTATTTTTTCTTCAGCATAGCATAGCTTAATATAAAATTTTCAGAACCTTTCATTCGAGCCAAAGTATACATATATGGAACGTCCATAAAACAATCTCCCAGAATACTTCCTACTGAACGCCCTGCCTTATTCACTCAATACAGATTCCTGGAGAAGTTTGGAGTGTGAGGTTCCTGCTATCTGTGGCTCCGAACCTTCCGCGGTATTCTTGAATGGGAATTTGCATTGGTTTGTTTCCAAGCGTGGATACAGATCAATAGTCATGTTCAATGTCGCCAGTGAGGTGTTCCATGAAATGGCTCTGTCGGAAGAGCTTTTGCACATGGTTAGTGTTGGCAAAGTAGTGGAGTTGTCAGTATCGAATGACTTGCTGGCTATGTGCACAGCAGTAGTTGGGCATCCTGGACAGTTCCGTTTGGGTTATGAAGGAGTACGACATGCCTGAGCCTTGGACTGTGCGGTATTCTTGACAAGTAAGAGGATTTGATGGCTTCACAATGAATGGTGAGCTTCTGATGGTAATAGATGATGAAGATGAACGAGTTTCGTGGAATCCACAAACTCGACAATTTGCAAATGCTCCACTAGCGATGCAATCCAATTTGGTCACAGTGGTAGAGAGCCTTGTTTTACTTTAGAGAAGATTTGATTTCCACTACATTTACCTATATTATAATTTGGTCCAACATATTCTTGTTCAAAACTCGCTAATGTCAAGAGCAACTCTTGATATTGTCGCTGCCGATATCCCAAGCCAGAGAGCGATGAGAGATTCTAGTGAGCATGGAGTACCTTACCTAGATAAGCGGAAAAGAGAATTGTAGAATTTCTATATATTTCATATTACAAAAATTTATAAGCTTTACAAGATTCGAATCAGATTTTTGTATCCCGTTGATTGTATGTGGTTGAGAAGCTTCACTCTTGCTTTCTCTCTCTTCATGATTTCAAGGGTTGTTTGGAGCATGTTCTATTTTTGAAATCGAAAATATTTATTGAAATTGAATATATTTGATACATTATCCTGAATCAAAACAAAAAAACTATAATTTCATATTTGATCCAACGTAAATTTTTCATATTATATAATGAAGTAGAAAAAAATAAATAAATAGCCTCGTGTAGTTTTTAATTTGACCTAGAAGGTCAATGGGGAATCGACCATATAACTCTGGAATCTACTCACTAGAGCCTAACATTTAGAAAAACTCCACACGTGTGACAAAATCATGATATGTCACGTGACAAAGAGAGAGATGTAAGGGGTACTGCACCGAGCTCTTTTCCCCCCTTCTAGCTTCCATGGCGAGTCGTTCTAGTAACTGAAAGAATCTCTCCAAGATCAAACGTTCATTTCCCGTTCGCACTCGCTCTTCTTCCTCAACCGCCGACCAAATAAACTTCTCTCTGGACTCCGCAAAGTCCTCTTCGTGGCTTATGCATGCTCTGTCTGTCCATTTCCTCCTAGTCTCATCCTCCCTCTTAAACCACCAGCACTCTGTGCTCATAGCCACGCTTACATTTCACAGAAAAGAAGCATAAGAGACAAAACCCTGTTGATTTCTGATGGTAACTGTGACTATCTCAGTCTCTTCTCTCTCCATCATTCTTAGGAAACGGAGAGCTCATGACTATGCATATGCATATGCCATTTGTGGGATTCCTGGTGAAGTCAGATTAGATTTCACTTCTGGTTTTGATCAGTTTTGATGTGGGCAACAAAAATGTTAAGTTTCCGCAAATTGCAAGGAGAACAAGCTTTGCGTAGTCTAAAGAAAAACTCAAGTGAAAATGCGTATAGATGTTCTAGATTCATTTCCATATGACTCGCATTGGTAGGATTTATATCATCATTCTTTTTGAAAGGGAGGTGTACTATCAAACCTCAATAAATGTGTTTGATTTGACGCCACCATAAGCATTTTTCAGCTTCTACAAGACAATGCTGATCACATTTTGGACTGTTTTTTTTGACATATTTTGAGAATTTAGAAATGCTGTTAAGACATACATTGCCAAAGAGGCTGGCGATAGAGATGTCAATGGTTCAAGTTGGGTCAGCCGGAAAATGAACAATATGTGCTTGTTACAGGTTGGTTCAGGTTTTGGGCTATCTTCTTCAATTTTTAAAATTTCTCGAACGAAATCATCAACGGGAGATAGAGGTCTCGTTAAAGTTGACGCAAGCATCCTACACGTGAATTTGTTCTTTTCTGAGTAATTGCGTTACATCTTCATCAGTCGAACATCATCAACTCTCCTGATAAATTGATCGGTCTATGGATTTTGCATATCTTGCGATTCATAATCTGGATTGTTTGTTCGTCAGTCAAGTCCGTAACTACCATACGTGAATAGGACATTTCAAGAGCCCAGTTACTTGATTTTCAAAGCAGAAAAGAACCGAGATAATGGTGGTGGGTAGGAAAACGTACAAACATTTGCACGGCAGACTTAACTGTTGAGGGTATTTCGAAAGGCATGTGGCTCTGTGCATTTTCTCATCTCACATTGCTTGCAAAGTCATTCTTTTTTTTTCTCTTTTAACAGCGAGTTCATTTGATGCACTTGATGACAACATGAAAAGAGTGTTGAGTTTGATAGCATGAGATTGCAATATTCCTTTTTAACAAAGTTAATTTATATCTAATTTAATCTAATGTGATTTAATCTTTCAAGGCCTTATCTGGAAGAACTCACTGCGAATTTGTTTTTAACTGGGGAAAAGAAGAAAAAGAATGCATGATGAGATAAATAGGCCTTTTGTACATCTGCAAAACGTTTGTTTGCTAATACCTGAATTCCACAAATCCTCCTACTAATTTGAATGGATTTGGTAGGATCTAAAATTTACATAGAAAGTTAAGATTCTAGTTCTTAATGTTTATGTGTGAAGGTGATGTGAGGCTGTTATTAATTAGGAACTCCTGAAAATCTATTGACCATCCCTCATTCTGAAGGACGGCCAACGGTCAATTACTATGTTATCATGGGGCAATTGCTCTGTTCTTTGATGACCTTTTTTTAGGAAAGATATGCAGCCACCTCTCAGAGAACATTCACGAAACTTCCTAAGGTTTAAAAACCAAAATAAACAAGGGTTAACACCACGAAATATCTCTAAAGTGGTACACCTGACAAATTCATTCAAAATTAATTATTTGACTACCAAAAACTCTAAATTAGTATACCCATGACAAATTTACCCTCCACTACTTCCATAGACATGAAATATCTTGTCTGAACCACGGTTTACATTATCCAAACTTTCTATTGCAGATAGCAAAACAATCACCTCAGCTAAACTTTTTCCTCCAATTTCTGAAAATGTCACATAATTTATACATTTACCTGTCAACATTTTGGGTAATCATAAAATCTATTTGACCAGCCTTTTCTAGTGACGCAAGGGCATAATGAGCTGCGCTAGGCTGTGCTGCAATAAAACTTCTCCATCCAGCATGGCTCCTTGCCCAATATCGCCTATGGGCCCATTTAGAACGAACAAATTCCTAATGAATTGTCATCGAATTAAAGTCAAAAAATGAGAGCCGCTGAAGATCTTAGGCACAGTTAAGACAATTAAAAAGATGAAAACAACAGAGAAGCCCCAACAAGAAACTGAAAAGATCTTATTAAAGCAAGAACCGATAACAGGTCTTCTCCATATGTAAAGTCAGCTAACTACAACACATTATTGTACTTTCCATAGTATCATATCATTTATAACAACCGAAATCCAACAAACTTCCTTGAATGTCCTCCCTTATTTTCTTAGGCATGACCCCAATCCTGATTTTATGCTACTTCCATGGACACATTCTAATTTAAGTATCCCAAAGACATTCACGAGACAAAAATGTTCCCTTTGGAATATGCTCTTTCAATTAAATAAGCTGGCTTCCAATTCTCACCGCCTATTTTATTTCAGGAAAATTGTCCAAAAAGTCCTAAACCTATTGCACTTTTGCCAATTCAGTCCTAAACATTTTAATTTTGCCAATTGAGTCCTAAACCTTTTCACTTCTTACCGATTCAATCCATCCGGCCAATTTTGGCCGAAAAATGCTAACGTGGACGCCGGCGGTGCCACGTAGGACTGCCGGCACTAACGTAGACAATTTTTAATAATATTTTTTTTTTTTCAATTTTTTCCCTTATTCTTCTTTTTTTTTTTTCTTTTTTTTTTTTGGCTGTTGTGTGATAGGAGAATGGGAACCATCGAAACTTTCACTCCCGATCACCATTAATGCCCACCTTCATTCGCCTCCACGGAACCCCCCCTTGCCACCTCACCTCCGCCGTCCTTTGCCACCGTCATCCACCGCCGGCGTGCTCGTGTCGCGCCATGCGATCGCATTGCATGTCCAATCTCCCCCCTCCCCCGCCTACTTCCGATGACCTGATCGAGGGCCTCGCCACCGCTTCTCGCCGTAGCAGCATTGTCGGGCCTCTAGGTAGAAGGCTTCTTCTTCTTCGAGCCGAGCCGAGCCGAGCCGAGCCGGGTCGGGGGGAGGGTGGGGAGTTATTCTTCGGTTGACGGGGGGAGAAATGGAGGCACTAATCGAGCTCTGCAACCTCATCGCAATCCAGCGCAATTTGCCAATAAGCTGGCGTGGATTTGCGGCAGATGCCCCCAATCCGAGTCCATCCTCGCCGGATCTCGTAGGGTGGTCTCGCATTCGCACCTCAATGTGGTTCTTGCCGTCGTATTCTTCTTCTCCTCGTCGTTCGTGATCGGCATCGTCACCCTCCTCGTCAATGCAAAATCGTCGCCGTCGCCCGGCCAGGGGCGAGAGCCGGCCTCGCCGGATCTAGTCCGGGCGAGGCCAACGCCGCCGGGTGAGGGCGAGCCCCAACGAGGGCTCCCTCGCCTAGACTAGATCGGCGAGGCTGGCCCTCGCCAAGCCAAGGCGGCCTCGCCCGGTGTCGCTGTCGCCGGGAGGAGGAGCCCCGACGAGGGGAGCCCTCGCCCTAGGCCAAGGCGAGGGCTCCCTCGCCGGGGCTCCTCCTCGCCCGGCCGAGCCTTGCCCGTGGCGAGGCAAGGCCAGCCAGCTAGCTGTGGTCGGTGGCCGGCCGTCGCCCTGTGGCCAACCACCGGAAAAGGCCAAGAAAGCCAAAAAAATCGAAAAAATCAAAAATTTTAAAAAATCAAAAATATTATTAAAATATTATTAAAAATTGTCCACGTCGCGCTAACAGTCCTACGTGGCACCGCTGGCATCCAAAATTGGCCGGATGGACTGAATCGACAAGAAGTGAAAAGATTTATGACTCAATTGGCAAAATTAAAAGGTTTATGACTAAATTGGCAAAAAAGTGCAATAGATTTAGGACTTTTTGGACAATTTTCCCATTTTATTTCTGCCTCTTCCTTATCCAAAATTTGTATATATGTACTAGCGGACCCTTCAATTTCAAATTTATCCTCCATATTTGCTTCATCTCTTCATAATAAGTAGAGTGTTGCTATTTACATAATGAAATCAATAAACCCCAAAAAAAAAAAAACAGAGAGAGAGGGAGGGAGGGAGAAAAAGCGAAGCTGCAAATCCCAGCACGTGCCTTCAGATCACCTGATGGGTAATTGGCCTGAAACCCGTGCTATAAGCCCCATTTGGACTGCAAAAAACAAATAAAAGTTGGAAGGGTTTGTCTTAGCTATGAAAGAACCAGTCAACATATATACAATGGAGACAAAATTACAAATTGTCACATTCGGCATGAAAGCTTAACATGAGAGTGCAATCATACAAACATTACCACATATGCTGAAAATACATTTAAACCACAAGGTTATGCAGAGTGCGTTCCATGAAGACTAGTGTTAGGCATGAAAAATGATGCAGCATCACAGCAAGATCTCTCTTCCAGTTCTTCCCAGTCACTTAATTATCCAAATTGAAAGATATAGAATAGCCTTGAAAACATACTCAAACCATCTTTGATATAATTAGTTTAAAACAAATTAATGAGAAGAGTGGCTGTTATATCTCAAATCATCCAGAATGAAATATCTCCACCCATCAGTGATTTCTATCCATTGAAATGTCCGCTATATGTAAAATATCATTCTAAACATTAACAAAAGAACCTTCTATAATCGGGAATACCATACTCCGTGCTCATTCCAGCTCCAATCAAAACCACAAGCTTCGTACCGCAAGCCAATTTAGACAAACATAGGTCCGCAACATGAATTTAGTCATGGAACAAGACACTTGGGAACATAACTAAAAGTAAGATGTCATCGCAGGGAAAGGGTAACAAAAATTCTAGATCGGACCTTGAATTCAAAAAACTGATGCAAAGAATCAGTATCCTTAAGGCTTGGAGGATCTGAATCAGCCACCATCTTCTTGTCCCTTGGGTGGTGCTTTCTCCAGATTCCCCGAAGAAACCCCAGGGACCGATATGCAGGCATTTATGTGAACCGACCTTGCGAAAATGACCCTCCCAGCTCTCACACAAAGGTTCGAAACCTTATTATAATCACACAAAGCCTCTACAAAAAACCCGAAAGCCGCTCATGAGCGCGACAACGTCAATCAAATGCTAATCTAGCTCACGACGAACGACTCAAAACTGGACCGAAACACGGAAAATACTTGCCGACAATTGACCTCCCAGCATTTGCCTCATGCCCGTAAAAGTCTGTACATGCAAAAATGCGAATAATCAATCAGAGGACCGACAAACGACGCCAAATTGCAAACCCAAATCTAAAAGCAGAGGTTTTTCCCCGAATTCGAAGACAATAGACGAAAACAGAGCACTCCAAAGAAACCCAGATGATACGTTGAACTAAGTATGGATTCAATCACACACAGAGAGAGAGAGAGCGGGTTACATGAAGGAAGGAGGAATGAGAAGGTGAACGGAGGAGGGTGATCGCCATTAGAGAGATTGACGCAGGTGGTCTACGAAGAAGAAGAGTCGGAGTTTTTGAGAGGGAGAGAGGCTTTGAGCGCATCGGCGACCGGCTCAATATAGGCCATTCACAACGGTAGGCCACGTTCCTTAGCTTTGCATCCTTGAAAATTCAGATCTAACTCCGTTATAAGAGCCTACTCAACGTTTCGCATCTATATCTATATTCATATCTAGATACATATATCATAAATACTAATATTAATCGAAAAGGTAAATGGCGACCGCACGTATTTCCCACATGCCCGCCTTTTAATTAATCTGGCAAAAGTTGATAGATCGCTCTTGCTCTTAATTTAGGTAAAAAATTTCCCATGTATAATAAGAGTTATTGAGTTCAAAATTTTAGTAAGTTACGCGATAAAAATTAGTCACTTGCAAAACTATGAGCGAAAGTAGGTAATTTAGTAAGTTATTAATAAAATTATGTCGGAAAAACAATCGTGGTCTATTTTTTTATTACTTACTAACGCTTGTTGAAAATTTACCAACACGAAAATAATCAATTATTTTTTAGCACAAAACAACATTGATTACTAGGAAGGGCCTACAAGCCCTCACCAGAAACTAACGAGGGCTACGACCCTCATAGTCCACGAGCGAGGCAACCCTTGCCTGAGGCTTTTATGGGCAGCCTCACCGGCTGCTAGAGAGGGCAAGGTCGTCCCGTTGCCCACGTGAGGTCAATCCTCGCCTGTGATCAAAGAGGGTGGCGAGGGCAAGCAACCCTCGTCCAGCTGTCTTCAAGCTTTGGCCACTAGCAAAGAAGTAAGAAAAAAATCAAAAAAGGAAAAAAAAAAAAGGTAAACGATGAATGTACTCTTTTGGAGTCGAAAAGCCAAATCCTTTTTTAAAAGTGATGTAATCACTTCAGATTTTCTTTAAAAGTAAAAAAAAAAAACGAAAGAACTTGAGGCGTTTGTTTAGAGTTTTTATTGCAATAAATGCAGCTTCCCCAATTTGACATTTCCTTATTCTGCAGGTTCTTACATTTCACTGCAAAACAAAACAAAAAGAAGTAAGAAGTTCTCTTCCCCCGGTGTCTCGTGTACAAACTGAAGAGTACCGGAAGATGTCTCGAGTATCCTTTGAACTGCGTAGAGTCTCAGTTCAGAGAGAGAGGGCGTGAGTTGCTGAACATGCCGTACAATTGTAGGATTAAGCATCCGTAGTTCATCAATACTTTTTGGCACGAACCAATAATCAAATTCAACTGTAGTGTTGCTGCAACAAATAAATGGAGCTTTTTTTTTTTTTTGGTGTAACTATGTGAATATCATTAACCAAACGTGGTACAAAAACTTGAGGAATCCCCTAACATTTGAAAGAGACAATTATGGAAGAACGTGGACGAAGGAAGCTTCCATACAGTAACCAAAAAAACAATTGCTTGGAAAGGCCTATACTGTTGGTAGCCCCACCTCTTACAAACTTTTGAATCTTAGCCAACGGCTGATGAGGCTCAATTGACTCGTTTTAAAACCGTTTGCGATTGCGTTCCATCCAGACGCAATATATCACAGCATGAGGAGTCTCACCTCCAAGTTTTTGCCCTTGAGGAGCTTACCCATTCTGCAGTTGTCTGGGTGGAACATGATTACACCAGAGTCAATGATCTCCACATGAACAATGATGAACGTCATTAATTTTTCTTTAATCACAATCCATTCTGTCCGGAACGGCAGCAGAAGGTGGCTGCGGGAGCGTCAACTTGAAAGCTTTCCAATCCTTATCCCATGATCTGTAACTTGAGTTCTCAGCCAGAACATCTTTGGACACCTCCTTCTTATCAATTAGCTTCTCTGCGTACTTCTCAAAACCGTTCATGTTCTCCAATAGCGGTTTCAACTTATTTGGGTCCCTTTCCTCTTTCATGATCTCTAGCCAGTCCTTTGCTTCCTCCACCTTTGCCCAAAACAAAGAATCTTGAGTCAAGCTTGCATACCTGCTCCGGCTCCTTCGATTGTTATTTTGTTGTGGTTCTTGCGCCACAGCAGCAAACCTTCGAATCCACCATCTGTCAAAAATCTGGAATCTCCTATTTCTTCCATGCTTGATGTAATGCCCCTTCTCCTTGTGCATGCCATGACGGTAATAGCGAGCGATTTCCAATGGCTCGGCAAGGAGCATATAGAAATGGGACGCATTGTTCCACTTGGACCTGCGGTGGAAATCGTGCGAGAGTTTGTTCTGTTCTGCCATGCCTATAACTCCATCCCAAAACGCAGCAAGTCTGAACAGGGTCATGTCAACTGTGGACTCCCTCTTGGATGCTGTAAATTTCTTAAATGTGTCGTAATAACCAAGATGATCCGCGGACTCGTCACAGCGTGCCTTGTACCACTCAAGTTGTGCCCTGCAGGGCGTTATCTGAGATAGTTTGATAGCTAGATAAGCATTGTTCAGGTTTGGTGCCAGTCCCATGTGCCGAGCCATCTGCAGGCAATCTCTAGCTGGTTTCGAAATATTGTCATCCTGCAAAGTGATAAGAACACAACCCACAAAGTGAAGACTAAAAACTTGTCATTCAGCGATCACCAAAAAGATGTCTAAGTCTACATCATTCTGCATGCGCTTGGATTAGAGAGTGAAGGAGAGTTCTGCCCCCCATATCAGAGAGTGATTATTCCAAGAAAATCCTTCCACAAAATAAGGGCTCGAATAGACTATGCTTTTGAGTCAGATTAGGAAGCCAAGAAGATAGTGTCTCGTGTGAAGTTGAGAAGCATTTTATTACCTGGGGATCTATTCCTGAGGATTGTAATGCCAAGAAGACACCAGCTTCGTAGCTTGACTCGGAGAGGCCGTTGATGTTTATTTTCTTCAGGAATTGCAAAGAAAGCAGTTTTGTATAATAACCATACTTCATATGATCCTGAAAAAACTTCAGATGATCCTCAAAACTGGAAGCTGGAGAGACTGCCTCAAGCATCAAATGCATCATCTTAACAACAGATGCCGCATTATCCAGGCAGATTGCTCCCTCTTCTGAACAGAATAGGTAGCTACCCAATGGCCAATACAAACTGTTCTTCGCCCCTCCTTCTGATTGTGCAGCATCTCTAACACAATCCTTGATGTTGCCGAAAAATTCATCAAAATTTTGTTTTCGCAATTCTTCAACAAACTGGTCCAAAATGGGTGAAGCCATAGCGACTTGCCAAAACTGAAGCAGCAAGTCCCGTTGAGGAGTCAAGGAGGTTAGTGGAGCGAAGAACAGTCTTGGTACTACATCGAGCTTCCAGACAACGTTACAGAAGCTCCCGCCCCATCTTTCTCGGAGAATGGCTCGGCAAAGGGACTCATTGCCGAGCAAGGGAGTGCCGAAGGTGAGGCAGAGGACTGAGATGGGAGAAACAATAGGCTGTAGATGGGAGAGGAGCCAAAGAGCAGTGAGAGAGGCGGTTGTTGCTCCATAGGAATGGCCAGTAAGGATAATCATCTTAAATTTTCCTAGAAATTCCTGAATCTGCACGCAGAAAGCAGCTAAACACTTGAAGGGTCTCGCGTATTTTGCTCTCAGAACGAAAGCAGGAATTGACGAAAACTTAATACATGCAGGACTCAAGGGCAATTTTTAATTATTTCAATTATGCTGGTATGACTAATGTCAGTGACTTCCTAAAATAAAGGAAAGACTGGAGACAATATCAACAGTTTATCACTAGAAACTCCGATACGATAATGGCTCTAAGACTACATCTAGATTTTCAACACATGGCCCAGGAATATGATATATGAAGAATACAAATAACCTAAATTAGTATTTTAATATAGTCTAAGAACTGTCCGATTTATATATCTATTGCACAGCTTAATCTCTCAAAACAGTCTACAGTAGTCATGCACAATTCAATAAGACTGTCCAGCTCTTTTTTTTGGGCAAAGGACTGTCCAGCTCTTTGTGACTGGTAAGTTCTACAAAACAATATGGTATTTCTGAAGAAAAATCTTGATAGTTCATGCTCTCTGTCGCTCTCAGATGAATTTGCTTTTTTGCTTTCTAGTGGACGAGAAATCAGTAGCAGGATTTCCAGAATGAGGGGTGGTCAATAGATTTTCAAGAGTTCTTAATTAATTGCAGCCTGACATTACCTTCACACATTTACCTTCACACATAAGGATTAAGAACTAGTATCTTAATTTGCTTTCTATGTAAATTTTAATCCTACCAAATCCATTCAAATTTGGAGGATTTGTGGAATTCGTATATTGCTCTATTTGGTTACCTTTTTGTTCCTCTATTTTTTTGTTCTTTCGTTCCCCGGAACAGGAAAAAAAAAAAAAAAAAAAAAAAAAAAGAAATACACTTGATAACGTTAGCTAATATTTTAATTCTCCAAAACAAATCATGGATAAGGAATAGATTTGAATTGAAATAAGAAGTGGAAAAAACTTACTCATTTTTTCCTAAGAACAAAAAGAAACATAATGTTATCTTAGAAAAATAAGCTCAACCTAATCTAATGCTCGTCTTTACACAATGTACACAAAGTCCAGTCTCTTGACCCGATCAGAGTCCCCCCTTTTTTAGAATAAAAATAAAAAATTCAGAAACTTAGGAAAAAATCTAGAAATTAGATTTTGAGTAGTTTTACTAGATTTTAGTCTTAATTCTAATTTAGAATTAGTTTAGCATAAAAAAAATGAAAATCTTTTGATGAAAATTGGATTCAAAATTGAATAAACTGGATTTTTGAATACCCTTTTTTTTTAGAGAAGATGCTAGGTCGCAAAAGCTCGGCAACTTTGAGCAATATTTGCTCTTCTTCTTGTAGAAAAAAAGTCTATGCACCTGTCTATTGTAACGCCCAAAGATTTACTATCAACCTCCTCATATTGTGAATTATAAACTAGTGTGACTCTTTGCTGCCCCATCCATCTTGCACTAATTATGTTGGATTTTCTTATACTATCTTAGAATATCTTGATCAATCAAATCATTATAAAAGTCCACTTTTATATAAACATGAAAATGTAAAGTCACCGCCGACATTTTTAGAATTAAATGAAAAAAATTGGGAATAAAATTTGTTAGGGTCATACCAAATACATTTATGTTCTTTTTCTATCCGAGAATAGAAAAATTGTGCACTTATCAAATGTGTTATTTTATTCAAAAACTTATTTAAGGAGTAAAAATAGAAAAAACTATTTTTGAACAAAAATGTTACCAAATACACCTTTAGCAAACAAACATTTTGAAAACAAATTTACAGTGAGTTTTCCCAAATAAGGCCTAGAAAAATTAATTCATATTTGATTAAACTAAATAAATATTAACTTTGGTAAAAAGGAATATTACAATCCCATGCTATCAAACCCAACACTCTTTTATCGTTGTTATCAAGTGCATGGAATGAACTCCCTGTCAAAAGAGAAGAAAAGAAGACTCTGCAAGCAATGCGAGGCAAGAAAATGCAGAGACGCATGCCTCATGAAATACTTTCAAGTCGCCACGCAAATGTTTATATATTTTCCTAGCAACCGTCATTTTCTTGGTTCTGTTCTGCTTTGAACATACACCAAAACCGCAGCATTTTGCGCTCTTGAAATTTTACTCATATATGGTAGGTATGGACTAAACAATCCAAATAAGGAATCGCAAGATGGGTCAAGTCCATAGGCCGATTAATTTAATCAGGATGGTGGGTGAAAGCTAAACCGCAATTTCCTGGAAGTTGATGACGTTCGACATATGAAGATGTAACATAATTATTCAAAAAAGTGAGTCTCATAATAATTTATGATTATTTGTGATTAAAAATAAACTATTATTTTTACGGTATATTAAAAATTATCACGGAATTATTTCTCTATACATATAGTTAGACTTCTAAGTGGGAGTCAAACAAGGCAAAAATGACCGTGCACCTGGCGTTGGAAATCCCGTCGCTGGTAAAATTCCAGGAAGAGACGGAGGAATCCGGCGTCCACCTTGACCGTCCCCTTGCTATCGCCGTCGCACTCCAAAAGCGAGAACAGTTGCTCGCATCTGAACTCGTCCAGCGCCACCAGGGTCCCGCAGCTCGGTTCGTTCCTGTCGATCACCTGGAAACCCGAGAACGCCAGGTACCCGATCTCTCCGTGTTGGTCTGCCACGAAGCTCCTCGGCGCAGCAGAGTTCGCGAAGCTGCACAGCCTCCACGACTCCTCCAAGAAGGGCGTTGACGCCAGGGAACTAGCCAGCATCTCGCTGCTCTCGAACCTGCATCAGCAAAAAGCAAGTAGGTAAGAAAGGAGACAACACTTTGACATCCGGCAATAAAAGGGCAATAGAGACACTTGGGTTAGTCACGCACGGAGACGTTTCGACCTCCATGGAGAGTGCTCGAGTCTTTCGTTCTCTGTTTCGAGCAAGAAGGCCTGGCCCTGGGCGTGTTTGCGAAAATGTCTGATTGGGAGTGGATTGCTCCGAGACTTGAGAGCGCATCTATAAATGAAGGCATGGCGGGCGGGACGCGTTAAGGAGGGCAGCGCCGCGATGGTTCGTCGGAGCTACGGGGAAAACACGAAAATTGACTGGGGGCGACGAAGAAGATGAAGACATTCGACATTGAATATTTTATAGTCGGGAGGGGAATTACGCGGTTCTTTGAATGGTCTTTCCCTAGGAAAAGACAGGCGGACCGCATCCCGGCGAAGCGCCAGCGAAGCAAACGAAACGTTCTGATTAAACAAACGTTTGCAACAATCATTTCTAATCTTGACTGAAAAAATAAATATAATACACTCTTCTAATAAGTTTTTGTCAATAAATTCAAATTCACTCTTTAACAAGACCATGCCATCTAATGGTAGAATTACCGAAAATGTCTATCATCCAATTTAATCTTCAACCTTTTTTTGGGCCAATTGAGCCTTAATTTTTTTTTTATTTGGACTAATTCAGTCCATCTAACCAAACCAATTTTAGCTAGTTAACACTTATATAGATAATTTTTAATAATATTTTAATATTTTTTTTATTTTTTTGCTTTCTCTTTTCTTTTTCCCTTCCCTTCCTTCCTATGTAGCATGGACACACGGCGACACGGATACGCGACACGACACGACACGACACGACACACGACACGTCATTTCTCAAAAAGTAGAGAATTTCGACACATTCCGATATGTTAAATATTAAATAAATATTTTTATTTAATATTAATTTGTTTCAAATTCACAAATAAATAAATAAAGAGTTTATAATTAACTTATACTAATAATATTAATAAATCTTACACTTTTTTTTTTTTTTAATTTCATTATCCCAAATTTACATTTATTTTTCGAAATCCCCCCCCTCCCCCAAATTTACTTTCATTTTTCAAAACCACCCCCCACCCAACTGCGCCCAAACTTCCCTCGTCTCTTTTCCCCTCAAGTTTTTTTCACTTTTTTTTTCCCTCCCCACGTCGTCCATTTTCCCCCACTTTATTCATTGACAGACAGACTGTCCTGTCACTTCCCCTCTCCCCAAAATACGTGATGGCCATCCTATCAAAAATCCTAGCTTTACTTTACCTCATTCTCCTTTGCCGCTCACCGCACGACCCTTCCTCTTCTCCTCCTCTAGATTTGTCTCCTTCCTTGCCGCTTGCCACTTGCCACTTGCCACTTGCCGCTCGCCACTCGCCGCACGACCCACTTCTTCTTCTTGATCTCCACGTTCTCCTGGTACACGCCCTTTTTCACGTAGATCATGAACCAGCGCGTCCCGTGATTGGGCACAGCCGCGATCGCGTCCTCCACCTTGGTGAAATTGCTACTCCGCCGCCGCCGGAGTTGGAGCCGGAAGATGGGTGGACCATGGTGAGGAGTCGTGTGACTAGTGAAGTGATTTGGTTGAGACTTTTGGAGACGAAGCTCTTGACAATGCCGCTAGTGCCCTCAAACCCATCTTTGCATGTCTCCTGGTTTGCAAGTGCAGCACTTAGCCATGTCCTCGCCGCTCGCCACACACGACCCCTTTCCTCGCGGCTCTTTCTCTCACCGTCTCTCGCCGTCGCGGGCTCGCCGTCGGTCCGTCTCTACTCCCTCGCCATCACTTCCACCCACCATCATCTGCCGGACACGCATGTCCAAACGTGTCAGGCAAAGGTTGACCACGTGTCGGATTTCCAACATGTGTTGACTGCATGTCCAAGCGTGTCCGACGCGTGTCGACGTGTCCGACACGTCCGACACGTGTCGACGTGTCCGACACGTCCGACACGTGTCGGACATGACACGGAAGCACGGACAACGTGTCCATGCTTCATAGCTTCCTTCTCCCTCCAACCACAAGGGAAGAAAAAAATAAAAAATAAAAATTGTAAAAAATTATTCACATTAACGCTAATTGCCTCATGTGAGATGACCAACGTTTACCTTAGCGCTAGTTGGCCAAAATTGGGTGAATGAACTAAATTGGTATAAATACAAAAGTTTTATAACTCAATTGGCAAAATGAAAAAAAAAAAAAAAAAAAAAGTTTAGGATTCCACCAATAAGTTTACGACTCTTTTTAGTAATTTACCCACTTTTTAATATATATCACAACAATCCTTGAATTTTTTGAACAAGTTGTATGCAAATTGTCTTACATCGTTTCAGATATTTTGAAGTAAGCAACTCATGAGATTTCATTGCAGTATCATGACAACGTGAAGGTATGATTAAGGAGAGGTGATGCTAATGGTAAAGTCTTTGGTATTGCAAGTGGCATATGGTAAGGCGAAATTATACAAATGGCGACGCCAAAAGAGATTAAATATTGGATAAGCTCAAAGTGGGACATCAGTGGAACAATGAGCTGCAAATGGATCAGGACGAAGACTTTGTCTAAGAATATGGGTTGTGCATAGCTTTTGTCACAATATTAAATTAGTCCCTGCTTTTTTTAGTATCAACAAATTCTCCCCCCGAATTATTAAACGTTTATGTCAATAAAACGCTAAAAAAATACAAAAAGGAAAAAGAAAAAGAAAAAAAGAAAGCAAACAGACAAGATAACTAGGCTCTTCTCTATAAAATTGAGGGCGAGGATGACTAATTTTCCATCGCCAAAACTTGGGCCAGCAATCGGCCCATACCGGGCCGGGCCCAGAAGAAATAATCGGCCATGCCAGGCACAGCCCCTTGTCTCCCATGCCCGTGATAGGAGGCCTACCTTGGCTTGGGCCGGGCCAAATTCCCTTTTATTGTCTTTTTGCAGATTTGACTAGTACTTTTTCGGGACGCATAACATTCACAACCACTTGAGGCGACTGCAAAGTTTCTCATCTTTCTCTGAATTCATCGTCATTAGTAATCATATATTCCGAA
This sequence comes from Eucalyptus microcorys, assembly GCA_014182515.1. NCBI lineage: Eukaryota > Viridiplantae > Streptophyta > Magnoliopsida > Myrtales > Myrtaceae > Eucalyptus > Eucalyptus microcorys. Next base: position 1,544,879 of record CM024570.1, on the reverse strand, counting down.
TCTGCGGCTCTTTCCTTAGATTATAAGAGAGTATAGAATTTTCCATCAAAGCTGCACATTTTGTTCCCACGATCAAATAGATCGAGCCCCAAACTCTCAATCTATGTAGAGATTTCTCTCTAAGACATATGGATATGAGATCTAATTGGTTTGTGGAGCTTTAATTTGCAATAGAATAGGCTCATCAAATGAGTGGGTCGGGTTGGGTTGAAAATGGTTCGGTTCAAATTGACCCAATTAGACAATATAGAAATTGACAAGATATACCTAATATGGACCTAAACATATACTCAACCCAATCCAGGCTCCTATTCTTAACAATTTTTTTCCTTAAATTGTTTTTTCTAAAGAGTGAGCAACTCTGCGGAACGATTCACTGAGTTGGTGAGGGAGCTTAAGTGCTCAAGTCAAGTCCTAGGATAGGAACTTGTGTGGCACTTGAACAACATGGAGATGCGGGTAAGCGCCACGTTAATGGACAAGGACACCTATGTGAACAGGTTTTGGATTTGGATATGAAACGGGGAGAGTGAAGGTGCCTATAAATACTTTTTTCCCACCTATATAATTTTATCTAGTGTGAGTTGTGGACATTATCGTGGATGTTCATTTATGACTTTGCAAAACCATAAGTTGTTAGATCGATTACCTGTTCTTTATGCCCGGTACTAGACAAAGTAAACCTCCTTACTTACGTAACTTGCGCCCTAAGACATCAATAATTTTGGATTGAAAAAAAAATTCCATAAGAATAAAATTTTCAATTATCCATGATACGGCTCGAATCGAGAATTGTTGGGACCGAGCCAAATAAACTAGTGCCTAAAAGTGGTCCGATCCCAATTTCAAGAGGAAAACATATACTCTTTTTTATTACTTCTTAAACAAATAAAAGTAACCAATTTTTTTTCTAATTTCTTCATAACATATAGCATCGAGTAACAAAAAAAAAATAGTAAATGTTTTATTGGATCGGACTAGACCGATAGCCCGAGACCAAGGTTCCCAATTTTCAATGGAACATTGATCAATTTTGCTTTCTTAACCAACAGTTTCTATGAAAACCAATTCCCTAGAAGAATTCCAATATTCTTGGCTTGACCATACAAAAAATGGATAAACAATTTTAGCATTATACTTTCATTAAATGTCTTGAAAGTGGTTTCTTTCTAGACCAACTACAACCCGTAAATAATTGATTTTTGGTTGTTTAAACCCATTCCTACCTATATGCCAAATTTTAGGCAATCCAATCTCACCCAAGCCATAAAAAATGAGTTGAAACCCATTTTGCCACCTCTGCAAGAGACCGATGTATTATCTGTGGAGTCCAAGTTTTTGAGACATGTTGAAAAGCAGTTAATTATTTGTTTCTTTTAAATGGACAAAACTAGAATGAATTTAATATTCTACACAAATATCACCAAATATTGGAGAACGGTATACTCATACCACATTTACTTCATACTAATTTTCATATATGGCACAAATCAAGTAGTTTGAGATTTTTTATGATACAAAAATTAGTTTTGATTAAATGAGCAATAGTGTACTGTTTTTGAATATCAAAATCTGCAACTTGTTTCATTAATTTAGTGAAAGAGTGGAGAATTTTCCACTAAAACTCCACCTTTTATTCCCAAGATCTAATGAAATGGGTAGTAGATTCATAAGATTTGATTAGTAATGTCAATTGAAGCTCTACTCTATGCAGGAATTTCTCTCTAAGACACATGGATATAAAATTTAGATTGGCTTGTGGAGGTTTAATTTGCATGTGCCGATTGGCTATATGAGAAGTTGATTATTGAGGACCAAGTTTTTTGAAAATCAATTATTACTTTGTTACTTTTAAATCAAGAAAAAAAGTAACCAATTTTTTTTCTAATTTCTTCATAACATATATTTTCTTTGCATCGATAAAAAGAAAGAGAAAAAAAAAAAGTAAACCGTTTCTATTGGTAAACTTATTGGTCTTTTGACTATAGTATTTATTATACAGACCAGTTGAAATAAAATTTTTTTTAAAAAGTTTAAAAAAGTTGATTTGTTCAAGATGGATTAATGAAGGAAAATAACATCCCCTTATGAAAAGCCAATGCAGTTATTTACATTTCGTGACTTTTTGTTCATTCCCCATATTCAGATTTGCATCGCGTTCACCATTGCATCTTCAAAAGCAAATACGGCTTTTGTTATCTCCCAGGCGATGTCAGTATCTGCATCTTGATGGTTACATACATATAGCACTAGGATAAATTCATCTCCGCTTCAAGCATTGATAGAATTGTCCTTCAAGTTCTTTTGGATCTATAATTTGTGAAAGTGAACTTGATATTTTCAATGTCGCCCTTCCATAGGTTTTCTTTAATGGTAAAAAAGGATGACCATATGCCATGGGATTTTCCTTGCTCCTCTTTTTTTTTTTTTTTTTTTTAACCTTTTGTTTTCTTATCCTTTTTTTTAGTTTCCAAAACCAGGCACCACCAAGACACAGCCCGTCCAGCCACCATCCGTCCATTGTCGCGCCCCTGTTGTCATCACCAACCCGTGCACGAGCCATCACACAATTCATGGCCATAGAACTATATATGTTCATGCCCTCAGAGCGGCAAGATTGGTAGATGAATAAGTTAAATTCACAATCCAGTCTATGGATCATAGGATATGCCAAGTTCATAGGCCGATCGAGTTATCACGAGGGTGATTGAAACCTAAACCGTAATTTCGTGGAAGTTGATGATGTTCGACTGATGAAGATGTAACGCAATTACCCAGAAAAGAACAAAAGTCACGTAAAGACAGTCTGCCAAGTTGAAGTCAAAAAAGCAAAAGGGGCCGCGTACCTGCTTTTGGAAATCCTGTCGCTGGTAAAATTCCAGGAAGAGACAGAGGAATCCCACATCCGCCTCGACGATCCCCTTGCCGTCCCCGTCGCACATTAACGGCGAGAACAGATGCTCCATCGGCACTCGCCCATCTCCGTCAGGGTCCTGCAGCTCGGCTCGGACCCGTCGATCACCTGGACGCCCGAGAGCGCCAGGTACCCGACCTCAGCCCGTCGGTCCGCCACGACGCTCCTCGGAGGGGCGGAGTTCGCGAAGCTGCACAACCTCCACGACTCCTCCAAGAAGGGCGTCGACGCCAGGAAACTCGCCAGCATCTCGCTGCTCTCAAACCTGCATCAGTAAACGCAATTGGGTGAGAAAGGAGACGACACTTTGACATCTGGCGACAAAAGGGCAATGGAGAGTTGGGTTTGTCACGCACGGAGACGACTCGGCCTCCATGGAGAGCGCTCGAGTCTTTCAGTTTCTGGCCCTCGGCGTGTTTGTGAAAATGTCTGAATGGGAGTGGATTGCTCCGAGAGTCCAGAGCGGCTATATGAAGGGATGGCGGACCGGCGGACCGACGCATAGGAAGGGGCTGTGCTCGGTGCCGCGATGGTTCGGTGGAGATACGCCGAAGAAGCGGAGTTGACAGTAAACGACTTCCTCGGAGAGAAAAGGAGAACAGTCAACGGTCGATTATTATATAATAATGTCGCAACCTCGCTCTTCTTCGATGGTCCTTTCGTAGGAAAGATACGCAACCGCGTTAGGGAACAGTCAGCAAAGCAATCCAAACTTTCCGAGGTTCAGAAAACAAAGTAAGCAAACGTTTTGCAACGATCAATTCACTCTTCTGATAAATATTTTGTCAGTAAATTAATAAATGCTTCGGATTCACTCTTTAACAAGAGCCCTACACTTAATAAATATTAGGTATGATACCACGAAAACCTCCAAACTAATATACATGTGATAGATTTACATTCCGTTGGTTCCATTAAATATTACTATTAAATTATTGAGTTAGATGACAAATGGTAACTAACGAATGTATCAATTTGGAAGGCATAAGAATACAAATTTGTAGCTTTTCGTGGTAATAACTCAATTTAACATAAATTAATGGAGGATAAATTTGTTACAAGTTTATTGGTTTAGTTTTTTTGGAGTAAATTTGTCATAAAAATATCATTTTGGGGTTTTCCGTGGTATGAACATTATATATTACAACCCTTTACAAAAAAAAAAAAAAAAAAAATTATATATTACAACAATTCTCGAATTTTTCAAACAAGTTGTATGTAAATGGTCTTGCATCAGTAAGAGATCCTTAAGCAAGTGATACCATAAGATTTTGTTATAGTATCGCGACAATGTGACAGTAGGATTGATGATTTCTAAGAGGTGATACCAATGGTAAAGGCTTTGATAAAGCAAATGGCTTTTGGTAATTTGAAATTATGCAAATAACTGATATTGAAAGAGATTATAAAATGGGATTAGAACGAAGTGCGATTTCATTAAAACGATGTGCTATAAATGGATAAAGAAGAAAACTTTGTCTAAGAATATACATAGTGCAGTGTACATAGCTCTTATCAAATTAGTCAATGCTTATGCCAAAAAAAAAAAAAGTGAATAGAAAAAATAACTAGACTCTTCTCTATACAAATAAGGGCGAGGAACCACCGGCCGTGGTGGCTCAGTTGGGTAGGCTCTTGTGATCTTTCCGCCCAGAGGTGAGGAGTTCGAAGCCCTTGCAAAGCAAAGGGGCTGACTGAGTAGCTAGGTGTATGAAGCGTGACGCCGTGGTGGTGGATCCTGCGCTAGCATCACCGGGGGGTTTACAGCGCGGCTATCGGCTGCAAGCTGGTTCCTCTTGTCCCAAAAAAAAAATAAAATAAGGGCGAGGATATATAATTTTCCATCACCAAAACTTAGGGCTAGCAATTAGACCGTGCTAGGCCAGGCCCGGAAGAAACAATGAGCCACGTGGGACATGATCCCTTGTCTCCCATGCCTATGACCAGATAGAGGCTTGCCTGAGCTTGGGCCGGGCCTAATTCTGCCTCCATCTGTCCCCCTTCTCTCTCTCTCTCCCCCACCCCCTCCTTTCAGAGATTTGATTAGTACCTTCTTCCCGTGTAACATTGCCTAATTCTCTCTCCATTTGCCCCCATTCTCTCTCTCTCTCTCTCTCTCTCTCTCTCTCTCTCTCTCTCTCTCTCCTTTTGGAGATTTGATTAGTACCTTTTTCACACATAACATTCTCGACTACTTGAGGTGACCACAACATTTCTTATCTTTATCTGAACTTGTCATTAATAGTCATATTTTGTGAATTCACAACTCGTTTCATCATGAGAGAGAAGAGAATTCTCCATTGAAGCTACACATTTTGTTTCCAAGATCTAATGGAATGAGCCCTAGGCTCTCAATCTATGCGGATATTTCTCTCTGAGATACATGGATATAAGATTTAAATTAGTTTGTGGAGGTTTAATTTGCAAGAGATTAGGCTTGCCAAATGAGTGGATCAGGTGGAGTTGAAAATGGGCCAGCCCTAATTGGTCCAATTACACAATACAAAAATTGGCAACATATACCCAATATGGACCTAGTAGATACTCAACCTAGTCCGGGCTCAATTCTTTATGATTTTTTCTCCGTAAATTGTTGCATTTGAGGAGTGAGCAACTTTGTGGATTGGCTTGCCAAGTCGGTAAGGAAGCTTGGGTGTTCCGGTCAAGTCATGGGGTAAAAGTTTGTGTGGCACTCGAGCAACATGGAGATGTGGGTGAGCACCGCGCTGACGAACAAGAACACTTGTGTGAACAGGTACGAGGTTAGTTTATGGAATGAGGAGTGAGGGCATCGATAAATAAATTCCTTTTTCACCTTTACAATTTTAGCTAGTGTGAGTTGCGGACATTATTGTAGAAGTTGATTTATAACTTTGCAAATCCCAGCACGTGCCTTCATATCACCTCATCGGTAATTGGCCTGAAACCCGTGCTATAAGCCCCATTTCAACTGCAAAAAACAAATAAAAGTTGGAAGGGTTTATCTTAGCTACGAAAGAACCGGTCAACATATACACAATGGAGATAAAATTACAAATTGTCACATTCGGCATGAAAGCTTAACATCAGAGTGCAATAATACAAACATGACCACATATGCTGAAAATACATATATATCACAAGGTTATGCAGAATGCATAACTTGAAGACTAATTTTAGGCACGAAACATGATGCAACATCACAGCAAGATCTCTCTTCCAGTTCTTCCCAGTCACTTAATTATTGAAATCAAAAGATATAGAATAGCCATGAAACAATACTCAAACCATCTTTGATATAATTAGTTTAAAACAAATTAATGAGAGGAGTGACTGTTATATCTCAAATCATCCAGCATGAAGTATTTCCACCCATCAGTGATGTCTATCCATTGAAATGTCCACTATAAGGTAAAATTATCATTCTAAACATAACTAAAGATCCTTCTATAATTAGGAATACCGCACTCTGCTCATTCTAGCTCCGGTCAAAATCACAAGCTTCGTACTGCAAGCCAATTTAGGATAAAAGAATGCTTCAATTGCCATAACTTTGCACAAAGGAACACTTAAGTGTCATAACTTACAAAATGTACACTTAAGTACCACATTCGAAGAAAAACGAATCACTTAAGTGCTACTCCAGCCAAAGTCTGGCCAAAACGCCGACGTGGCATTTTTCCGGCGAAGCCAGCTCAAAACGACACCATTTTGCATGCTCACGTGGCCAAATAATGTAAAAACAACGTCGTTTTGGCTGACGTGGCAAAAAAATAATAAAATTAAATTTAGTTAAAATATTAAAAATAATAATTTTAAAATTTAATTTAATTAAAATATTAAAAAAATAAAATTTAAAAAATTTAAAAAAAAAAAATTAAAAAAAAAAAAAAAAAAAAAAAAAAAAGGAAAGCGGGGGAGGCGGGCCGAGGGATCAGCCCTCGGCCGCCGCCGCCGCCGGGAAGGGCTGGCGATGGCGGGGGAGGGTCGGCCGGGGTCGCCGGCCCCGGCCGTGGCTGGCGACCCCGGCCGATTGGCGGCGAGGGCTCGCGGCCCTTGCCTAGATCCAGCGAGGGTCGGCGGCCCTCACCGGGCCGGGCCAAGGGCCACCGACCCTCGCCGGGCGGGGGCCGCGACCCTCCCTAGATCTATGGCAATGGCGAGGGTCACAACCCTTGGCCCGATCCGGGGGTGAGGGCTCGTGAGCCCTTACCGCGCCGGCGACCCGAGGTTGCCGACCCTCCCCCGGCCCGTCCCCGCCGCCCTTCCCCCGCCGTCGTGGCGGGCGGTGGCGGCGGCGGCCGAGGGCGATCCCTCGCCGCCTCTCCCACTTTCCCCTTTTTTTTTTTTTTTTAATAATTTTTTAAATTTTTTATATATATATTTTTAATTTTTTATTTTAAAAAATTTTTTATTTTTTACTATATTTTTTTTTTTTTTTTACCACGTCAGCCCAAAAACGATGCCGTTTTTGCATTATTTGGCCACGTCAGCGTGCAAAACGGCGTCATTTTGGGCTGGTTTCGCTGGAAAAATACCACGTCGGCCTTTTGGCCGGACTTTAGTTGGATTAGCACTCAAGTGATCCATTTTACTCCGATTTTGACACTTAAATGTACCTTTCATAAGTTATAGCACTTAAATGTCCCTTTGTGCAAAGTTATGGCACTCCAAGAGTCTGCACGTCCCAATTTAGACAAACATAGGTCAGCAAGATGAATTTAGTCAGGGAACAAGACACTTGGGAACATAACTAGAAGTAAGGTATCATTGCAGGCAAAGGGTAAAAAAAATTCTAGATCGGACCTTGAATTCAAAAAACTGATGCAAAGAATCAGTATACTTAAGGCTTGGAGGATCTGAATCAGGCACCATCTTCTTGTCCCTCAAGAATTTGGGAGGTGCGTTCTCCGGATTCCCCGAAGAAACCCCAGGGACCGGTATGTGGGCATTTATATGAACCGACCTTGCGAAAATGACACTCCCAGCTCTCGTATAAAGGTTTGAAACCTTAATATAATCACACACGGCCTCTATGAAACCCGAAACCCGCTCATCGGCGCGACAGCGTCAATCAAATGCCAATCTATTTCGCGACGAACGACTCAAAAACTGGTCCGAAACGACGCCGAAGTCTGTATATGCAAAAATGCGAATGATCAATCAAAAGGCCCACAAACGACGCCAAATTGCGAATACTCAGCTAAAAAGCAGAGATTTTTCAACGAATGAGAAGACAATAGACCGAAAACAGAGCACTCCAAAGAAACCCGGATGATCCGTTGAACCACGTATGGTCTCGATCCGCAGAGAGAGAGAGAGAGAGAGAGAGAGAGGAGAGGGAGAGGGAAGCTTCAAGCGCATCGGCGACCAGTTCCATATAGGCCATTCACAACAGGAGGCCACGTTCCCTAGCTTTCCATCCTAGAAAATTTAAATCTAACTCTATTATAAGAATACTCAAAATTTACTCTATATATATACACACCGCAGCGTGAAGAAGAAAGAAAAATAAGAAAAAGGACAAAAAAAAAGGGGGACAAAATTTTAAAAAATAACTACAATCGAAAAATCCAACTCATACTTAAAACTAGATTCATTTTAGGCTTTTATTTGAGTAAATGGAAGTATTTCGATTCTTATTTGGAATTTTCCCATTTTTGTTTAATCACAATCCATTCTGTCCGGAACAGGAGCAGAAGGTGGCTGCTGGAGCTTCAACTTGAAAGCTTTCCAATCCTTATCCCATGATCTGTAACTTGAGTTCTTAGCCATAACATCTATGGACACCTCCATCCTATCAATTAGCTTCTCTGCATACTTCTCGAAACCGTTCATGTTCTCCAAAAGCGGTTCCAACTTATTCGGGTCCCTTTCCTCTTTTGCAATCTCAAGCCAGTCCTTCGCTTCCTCCACCTTCGCCCAAAACAAAGAATCTTGAGTCAAGCTTGCATGCCTGCTCCTACTCCTTTTGTTGTTATTTTGTTTTGGTTCTTGCGCCGCAACAGCAACCTTTCGATTCCACCATCTGTCCAAAATCTGGAATCTCCTATCTCTTCCATGCTTGATGTAATGCCCCTTCTCCTTGTGCATGCCATGACGGTAATAGCGAGCGATTTCCAATGGCTCGGCGAGGAGCCTATAGAAATGGGACGCATTGTTCCACTTTGACCTGCGGTGGAAATCGTGCGAGAGTTTGTTCTGTTCTGCCATGCCTATAACTCCATCCCAAAACGCGGCAAGTCTGAACAGGGTCAGGTCAACTGTGGACTCCCTCTTGGATGCTGTAAATTTCTTGAATGTGTCGTAATAACCAAGTTGATCCGCGGACTCGTCACAGCGTGCCTTGTACCACTCAAGTTGTGCCCTGCAGGGCGTTATCTGAGATAGTTTGATAGCTAGATAAGCATTGTTCAGGTTTGGTGCCAGTCCCATGTGCCGAGCCATCTGCAGGCAATCTCTAGCTGGTTTCGAAATATTGTCATCCTGCAAAGTGATAAGAACACAACCCACAAAGTGAAGACTAAAAACTTGTCATTCAGCGATCACCAAAAAGATATCTAAGTCTACATCATTCTGCATGCGCTTGGATTAGAGAGTGGAGGAGAGTTCTGCCCCACATATCAGAGAGTGATTGTTCCAAGAAAATCCTTCCACAAAAAAAGGGCTCTGATAGACTATGCTCTTGAGTCAGATTAGGAAGCCAAGAAGATAGTGTCTCGTGTGAAGTTGAGAAGCATTTTATTACCTGTGGATCTATTCCTGAGGATTGTAATGCCAAGAAGACACCAGCTTCGTAGCTTGACTCGGAGAGGCCGTTGATGTTAATCCTTTTACGGAATTGCAAAGAAAGTCGTGTTGTATAATAACTATACTTCAGATGATCCTGAAAACACTCCAGATGATCCTCAAAACTGGAAGCTGGAGAGACTGTCTCGAGCATCAAATGCATCATCTTAACAACAGACGTCGCATTATCCAAGCAGATCGCTCCCTCTTCTGAACAGAATAGGTAGCTACCCAATGGCCAATACAAACTGTTCTTCGCCCCTCCTTCTGATTGTGCAGCATCTCTAACACAATCCTTGATGTTGCTGAAGAATTCATCGAAATTTTGTTTTTCAGTTCTCCAACAAACTGGTCAAAATGGGTGAAGCCATAGCGACTTGCCAAAACTGAAGCAGCAAGTGCAGTTGAGGAGTCAAGGAGTTTAGTGGAGCGAAGAACAGCCTCGGCACTACATCAAGCTTCGAGACAACGTTACAAAAGCTCCCACCCCATCTTTCTCGGAGAATGGCTCGGCAAAGGGACTCGTTGCCGAGCAAGGGAGTGCCGAAGGTGAGGCAGAGGACTGAGATGGGAGAAGCAACGGGCTGTAGACGGGAGAGGAGCCAAAGAGCAGTGAGAGAGGCGGTTGTTGCTCCAAAGGAATGGCCAGTGAGGATAATCACCTTAACTCTAGCTAGAAATTCCTCAATCTGCATGCAGGAAGCAGCTCAATGCTTGAAGTGTTCCGTGTTTTTGGCTCTCAGAATGAAAGCAAGAATTGAGGAAAACTTAATACATGCATGACCCAAGGGCAATTTTTGATTGGTTCAAATATGCTGGTATGACTAATGTTAATGACTTCCCAAAAAAAAAAAAAAAGAAAAGACTAGAGATAATATCAACAGTTTATCACTAGAAACTACAATACAATAATGGCTCTGTAAAGAGACTACATCTAGATTTTCAACACATGGCCCAAGAATATGATATATGAAGAACACAAATAACCTTAATTAGTAATTTAATAGAGTCCAAGAACTGTCCAATTTATATATTTACTATACTAGCTTAGGATGTACACAACAACGTTTTTATTTCGGGGAATTATTTCTTTTCAGAAATAATTTTTTTTATTTTTACTTGAGAAACAATTTCTGAATAAAATAAGGTGTTTGGTAATTATACAAAATTTATATTTTTGGAATAGAAAAAGAATAGAAATGTGTTTGACACAATTTAAAATTTTTGTATTTATTCGTTTTTCTCTTTTTATTCACAGACGTCGATCGCTAGCCACCATCGCTCAACCGTTGCCCTGCCGGAGGACTGCCGACCGTTGCCCATAGGATCGTCGTCTACAACCCACCAGCCTCCGATGCCAACTCCGGTGGTAGGCGGTAGTCATGCGACGACAGGTGGCGGTTGGCGATGGCGGTGACAACGATGGCAGTTAGTGGCAGTTGTCAGTTGGTGGGCTGTGGGTGGCGGTGGCCACTAGCGGTCACTGACGGTTTGGCGATGGCAGTCAGCTGTCGGTGATCTACTGATGGTGGCCACAGATAGCTGAAGGTGGCCGGTGGTTGGCAAGCGGCCAACGGTGGCCACAACATGGAAGAAGAAGAACAAAAAGAAAAATAGAAAAGAAAAAATGAACTTATTTCTATAAATTGTTCTCGGAACAAGAAGTTTTTTTTTTCTTATTTCTATTCCAAATCTATTCTAGTTACTTTTCTATTTCGGGGAATAGAAAAATAAGTTGGCGTTACTCTTTTTTTTTTTTTTTTCTAGAAAATAAAAGACCAGAAATCGGGAGAAATAAATACGTTACCATGCAGGCCCTTAATCCCCAGAGTAAAAATTTCTATTATTTTGTTTCAGGGAAGAATAAAAACGTATTTAAAAAAACTTTTGTTCTCAGGAACAAAAAATATTTTTTTGTTCCCGGAAATAGTTTTGGAACGAAACAAGAAATAAAAAAGTAGCTTTTTGTTCTCAAGAACAATTTCTAAAATCAATTTTTCCTTCTTTGTTTTTTTCTCTTTTCTTCTTCTTCTTTGACTTGTCGTCAACCGGCCAAAGAGAAATAGAAAAAGAAAAAAAGAAAAAAAGAAAAAAATAATACAAGAATTAAAAATTTTAAAAAAAATTAAGAATATTATCAAACGCATTTCTATGTCGGGAATAGAAATTTTGGATAGTTACTAAATGCATTCTTTCATTCAAAAATTATTACCAAGAACAAAAACAGAAAAAATCATTTCTCATAAAAAAATTGTTCCACCTTGGCGGATTGTGTACCTGGCTTTGGAAATCCGGTCGCTGATGGAACTCAAGGAAGAGATGGAGGAATCCGGCGTCCACCTTGATCGTCCCCTCACCGTCGCCATCGCACCTCAATGGCGAGAACAGATGCTCGCATCCACACTCGCCCAGCGCCATCAGGGTCCCGCAGCTCGGCTCGCACCCGTCGATCACCTGGACGCCCGAGAACGCCAGGTACCCGACCTCTCCGCGTCGCTCCGCCCGGAAGCTCCTCGGGGCGAAGAAGTTCGCGTCCCTGCACAGGTTCCACGACTCCTCCAAGAAGGGCGTCGACGCTAGGAAAGTCGCCAGCATCTCGCTGCTCTCGAACCTGCATCATCAGTAAACGCAAGTGGGGTAAGAAAGGAGACGACACTTGGACGTCCGGTGATAAATGGGCAATAGAGAGAGTTGGGGTGCGTCACGCACGGAGATGACTCGGCCTCCATGGAGAGCACTCGAGTCTTTCAGTTCCTGGCCATGGGCGTGTTTGTGAAACTATCTGAATGGGTGTGAGTTGCTCCGAGAGTCGAGTGCGGTTTTATATGAGGTTGGCGTCAACAACCCGACGCGCAAGTCTAGTCGCTCTTTCAGCGATGGATCCTTGCAGATACGGCGAAGAAAAGAGTGGACAGGGAACGACTTCCTTGAAGAGGAGACGTTGAAGGAGGACATAGTGAATTCTTATATAATCACTTGGCAATTCATCTGTTCTTCAATGGTGTTTTCGCAGAAAGATACGCAAGGAACATTTAGCAAAGCAACGGAAACTTACTGATTAAACAAACGTTTTTGCAAATCAATCCAATCTTCTCTTCTGCTTTCCTATAAAATATTGGTTGCACATGATATGCTAGCGCGTCATATAAAAAGGGCCTTGAGATTGCCACACGTGCCTGAAGTTGGGCCCAAATGTCAACAAAAGAATTTCTCTCTCCCCTGCACGCGCTTTCTCTCTCTCTCTTCGCCGCTCCCTCTCTACCACCAAGGCCTTATCCAACTGACAAACCAATTCACTCGACCAAGAAACTTCGCAATGGTGGAGGCAACCTTCCGAGGCAGAGCCAGAGGCTGCGCGGCGGTTCGTCGAACAAAGGCTGGGTCCTGACTCGGATGGAGAAAGAGAGGGCACAGCTGGGAGGGGGCAGCAATTCGGCGATGGTGGAGCCAAAGGGGTGGCGCAGTGGCTCGTTGATTGGACGAGGGCTCGGTGGTTCAATGGAGAGAGAGAGAGGGCAGAGTCGAGAGCATTGGGTGAAGAGAGAGAGATAGCGCTTAGGATGAGTCAGAGCTGGAGCCGGAGTTAGGCCCATTTGGTTCAACTTTGAGGAAATTTGCATTTCCCCAAGTATTTTTAGAAGAATGAGCATTTGGTGAATGCTGAAGTGTTTGGGAATTCTTATTTTGGTGCAGCATTTTGTAAAGTAGTTTTGAGGTCAAAAGAAAAGAAAAAAAGAAAAAGAAAAAGGAGGAGGAAATGTTGATGCAGAGGAGGGGAACGATTGGGAGGCGCAGTCGGAGCTGGTGGGGGAGGCGGCTGGTGGCTGTGGTGGTGGGGAGGCAGCGGGTCGCGCGACCCACGCATCGTCGCACGCGACCTCATCCGGGTTGGTGACCCACGCACCACCAGGGCGAGCCCTCAGGGAGAGGAGGGGAACAATTGGGGAGCGCGTCAATGAGCTGGTGGGGAGGCGGTCGGGTTGGTGGGGAGGCGGCTGGTGGCAGTGGTGGTGGGGAGGCGGCGGGTCGCACGACCCACGCACCGCCGTCGCGTGGGTCGCGGCCCCAGTGTTGCCTGGGTCGCGCGACCCATGCACCACCATCCTGTGGGTCGCACAGCCTCAAGGCGATGCCGCTTGGGGCCGCGCGACCCACACACCGCCGTCGCGTGGGTCGCGCGGCCTCAGGGCGACAGCGGTGCGTGGCGTGCATGGCGATGCGTGGCCGGATCTAGCCGACCGCATCGGCTCGGCGTCGTGTGGGTCATGCGACCTAGGCGACATCACCTGAGGCCGCGATCCACGTGACGGCGGTGCGTGGCGACGGTGGTGCGTGGGTGACCAACTCCGGCCGGCTGAGCTTCGCTGGTTGAGCTTCAGTCTTGAAGAAACAAGTCCAACGAGGAAGACAAGGAAGATGATGAACAATAGATTTTGAGGGTAAAATAGGAAAATGCAATTATCAATTAGGGCAATATTGGAAGAAAAAAAATTCATTAAACCCATCTTTAGCATTTCGAAAATGCTGAATGCCCAAAGCAGGTCCCCACCTATTTTGGGCTTTCAACATTTCAAATGCTAGCATTCCCCAAGTATATCTCTAAATGTTGAACCAAACATCTAAATTTTTTCCCAAGGGCTTTCAAACGAAAGAATCTTTGAACCACCAGAGAACGATGTGCTGTGCAGGGGAGTGAAGGGGAGAGAGAAATGAGAGGATAGAGAAGAGTGCCTACCCAATTCAAAGGCCCCATTTGGGACACGTGGCGCAACTTTAGAGGTTTTCTTATTTGTTGTGCTTGTACATATAATATTTTCTCCTAATTTTGAACCCAAAAATAAAATTAAAAATTCACTCTCTTAATAAATGTTTCGTCAGTAAATTAATAAATGCTACGAATTCCCTCTTTAACAAGTCCTTATCATAGGAAAATTATCAAAAATATCTTAAATATATTATAATTATATCAATTTAATCTTAAATATTATTTTTCCATGAATTGAGTCTTAAAAATTTTGTATTTATACTAATTCAATCCATCCGGTTAATTTCAAGTGATTAGCGCTGATGTTGATAATTTTTAATGATATTTTAAATTTTTTCAAAAAAATTATTTTTTCCTCTTTTTTCTTTTGGCTTTCTATTGCCTTTTTTTTTTTTTTTTTTTTTTTTTTTCTCTCTCTCCTTCCCTTCCTTCTTCCTCTAGTAAGGAGAGAAGGAAATGAAAAAAAAAAAAAAAAAAAAATTATTACATTTTATTCACGTTAGCACCAATCGCGCCATATAAAACGGATAACATTAATGTCAATGTTGCCAGCTAAAATTGGTCGAATAGACTTAATTGACACAGATGTAAAATGTTTAGGACTCAATTGGTAAAAAGAAAAATGTTTACGATTGTATTAGCACAATTATAATAAGTTAAGTACTTTTTTAGTAATTTTCGCACCCTTTATTATATATCACAACGATCCTTGAATTTTGAACAAGTTGTATGTAAATTGCCTTGTATCATTTAAGAGATTTTGAAGCAAGCAACACTATGAGATTTCATTACAGTATCATGACAATGTGATACTAATAGTAAATGATTTAGTATAGCAAGTTTGATAATGTGAAATTATGCAGATGGCGACGCCGAAAGAGATTAAATAATCGGACTAGCTCGCAATGAGATTCATTGAAACGATGAGCTGTAAAAGGATCAATAAGATAACTTTGTCTAAGAAGATGCGTAGTGAGCGTACATAGCTTTTGTCGCAAGATTAAATTAGTCCCTGCTTACACAAAAAAAGAAAAAAAAAAAAAGCGAACAGAAAAGAAAAAAAAATATATATATATATATATATATATTTTGGGTCCAAAACAGAAAATATAATCTTGTCTATATAATTGAGGGCGATGATAAATACTTTTCCGTCACCAAAACTTAGGACCAGCAATCGGGCCATGCTGGGCCCAGCCCAGGAGAAATAATCGGCCATGCCAGGCACGGTCCCATGTCTCCATCCCATAGCCATGACCGGACGGAGGCCAACCTGGGCTTGGGCCGGGCCTAATTCTCTCGAGAGATTTGACTAGTACCTTATTGACGCGTAACATTCACAACTACTGGAGGTGGCTGTGGCATTTCTCATCTTTCTCTGGACTAAAATGTCATTTGTAGTCATTTATTGTGAATCCGCGGTTCGTTTTCTTAGATAAAGAGATAGTAGAGAATTTTCATCTAAGCTACACACTTTGTTCCCAAGATCTAATGGATCAAGCCCCAAGCTCCCAATCTATGTAGAGATTTTCTTTGAGACACATGAATAAGATGTAGATTGGTTTGTGGAGTTGATTTGCAAGAGACTAGGCCTGTCAAATGAGTGGGTCGGGTTAAAAATATTTTGGTCCAAATTGACCCAATCACACTACAAAAATTAGCAAGGTATACCCGATTTGGACCTAACATAATCAACCCAGTTTGGGGGCTCCAATTTTTAACAATCTTTCTCCTTAAATTGTTGCTTCTAAAGAGTGAGCAACTTGGTGGACCGGCTCAAAGAGTCGGTGAGGGAGCTTGGGTGCTCAGGTCAAGTCATGGGCTAGGACTTCACGTGGCACTCAAACAATATGAAGATGCGGGTGAGCGCTGCATTGATGAACAAGGACATCTACGTGAACAGGTTTTGGATTGGGTTACGGGATGGGAAGAGGGAATGTGCCTATAAATAAATTCCTTTTTCAAAATTTAATTTTAGCTAGTGTGAGTTCCCGACACTTGTGGAAGTTGATATATATATAACTCTGCAAAACCAGGAGTTGTTAGATTGATTAGACGTTCTTTATGTCTAGTATCGGACAAATTAAACCTCCCTACTTGCACTACTTGCGCTTTAAGCCATCGATACTTTTGGCCTTGTAGAATATTATAGCATCAATTTTGTTTTCCTAACCAACAGTTTCTACGAAATTACCCATTCCCTAGAAGAATTCCACTATTGTCGGCTTGACATCACACAAAAATTTGGTCTAGAATAAGGAATCTTAGCATTGTACTTTCATTAAATGTCTTGAAAGTGGGTTTCTTTCCGAACCCACTAAAACCCGTAAATACTTCATTTTTCGTTTATTAAACCCATTCCTACCTATATGTCAAATTTTAGGCGACCCAATCTCTCCCAAGCCATTAAATATGAGGCGAAACCCATTTTGCCACCTCTGCAAGAGACCGATTTATTATATGTGATGGCCAAGTTTTTTAGACATGTTGAAAAACAGTTAATTATTTGTTTTTTAAATTAACAATACTAGAAAGAATTGATATTCTACATATGATTCATGGGGACCAAATATTCGAGGACGGTACATTCATATTACATTTACTCCAAACTAACTTTCGTATAGCAAAAGATCTCAAACTAGATAAATGTTGCATGAATTAATCAATTTCAACTTTTTTATGAATGGATATTTTTTTTGAGTAAAAAAAAAAAATTAAGCTGTTTGAAATTTTTTTGGAATAAATATGGCATGGATATATTGGTTTGAAATATCATAATCCTCAATTCATTTCATTAGATTAATGAAAGAGTAGAGAATTTTCCACCAAAACTACACGTTTTGTTCTTGAGATCTTATGAAACGAACAACCAATTCAGAAGATATGACTAGAATGGCAATTAAAGATATACTCTATGCGGTTTCTCTCTAAGACACCTAGACATAAGATTCAGATTGGGTTGTGGATGTTTAATTTGCACGTGACGATTGGCTATATGAAAAGTTGATTATTGAGGACCGAGTTTTTTTGAAAAGCAATTATTACTTTGTTACTTTTAAATCAAGAAAACCGAAAGTTTTAATATTCTACATATAATTAAAATAACAGTTCTTTACTTATTTCCATTATATCAAGAAAACTGAATACATTTTACACTTGTGCATATAAGCAAAGATTTTCTTTGCATCAATGAAAAGAAGAGGAATATCTGTTATATAAATAGTAAATCTAATTCTTTTATAGATTATAGTATTTATTATACTATGTCGTGTATTAGTTGAATGTATCATAAAATAAATACAGCTTGAGATATTATCTCTTTTCTTTGTCATCTCTATAAGTGATGTGAGTATCTGCATGTTGATGGTTGCCTAAATATAGCACTTGGATAAATTCATCTCCGATTCAAGCATTGATAGAAATGTCCTTCAAGTTCTTTTTGATCTATAATTTGTGAAAGTGAACTTGATATTTTCAATGTCACTTTTCTTTAATAGTAAGAAAGGATGACCATATATGTCATGAGATTTTCTTTGCTCCTCTTTTTTAGTTTTATCTCGTCTTTTCTTTCTTTATCCCTTTTTCTAGTTTCCACACCTAAAAACTCTCCGTCCAGCCACCGTCCGTCCATCATCACAGCCCTGTTGTCATCACCAACCCGCGCACAAGCCATCACACAATTCGCGGCCCCAGAACTATATATCTCAATGTCCTAAGATCAGTAAGATTGGTAGATGAATAAGTTAAATTTAAAATCCAGATTATGGATCATAAGATATGCAAAGTCCATAGGCCGATCGAGTTATCAGTAGGGTGACTGGAAGCTAAACCGTAATCTCGTGGAAGTTGATGATGTTCGACTGATGAAGATGCAACGCAATTACCAGGAAAAGAACAAAAAGTCACGTAAAGACAGTTTCTAAGTGGAAGTCAAACAAGGCAAAAATGTCTATGTACCTGGCTTTGAAAATCCTGTCGCTGGTAAAATTCCAGGAAGAGACGGAGGAATCCGGCGTCCACCTTGACCGTCCCCTCGCCACCGCTGTCGCACCTCAACGGCGAGAACAGATGCTCGCATCCACACTCGCCCAGCGCCATCAGGGTCCTGTAGCTTGGCTCGGACCCGTCGATAACCTGGACGCCCTGAACGCCAGGTACCCAACCTCGCCGCCTCGGTCCGCCACGAAGCTCCTCGGGGTGGCGGAATTCGCTAAGCTGCACACCATCCACGAGCCCCCAAGAAGGGCGCCGACGCCAGGAAAGTCGCCGGCATTTCGCTGCTCTCGAACCTGCATCAATAAACGCAAGTGGGTGAGAGAGGAGGCACTTCGGCATTCGGCAATAAAAGGGCAATGGAGAGTTGGGTGCGTCACGCGCCGTGACGACGCGGCCTCCATGGAGAGCGCTCGAGTCTTTCAGTCTCTGCTTCGAGCTAGAAGGTCTGGCCCTGGGCGTGTTTGTGAAAATGTCTGAATGGGAGTGGATTGCTCTGAGATTCGATAGCATATTTATGTGAAGGAATGGCGGGCGGGCGACCGATGCGAAGAGGAGGGGGTTGCTCGGTGCTGCGATGGTTCTGCGGAGATACGGCGAAGAAAAGGAGTTGACAAGAAACAACTTTCTCTGAGAGAAGGAGATAATTCAGAAGAAAGAGCAGACTTTGTCTGAGAGAAGATAAAGAAGACGGCCTTTTGTTAAGAATGAGTAAACAATTGCATCATCCAATAGTCACCGTCGGCTAAAATAGACTAAATAGACTGAATTAACACAAATATTAGATGGATTGAATTGACATGTAAAAGTTTTATAACTCAATTGAAAAAAAAAAATTATAGCTAAATTGACATAATTATAATAAATTTAAGATTTTTTTGATAATTTTCATGTCACAACAATCCTTGAATTTTTTAAACAAGTTGCATGTAAATTATCTTACATCGTTTAAGAGATTATGAAGCAAGCGACACCATGAGATTTTATTATGGTATCACGACAACGTAACACATGATAGTAAAGGCTTTAATATAGCAAGTAAACCGAAATTATGCAAATGGCGATGCTGAAAGAGATTAAATATTTGGATTAGCTTGAAATGGGACTTCATTGGAACAAGGAGTTGTAAATGGCTCAAGAAGAAAACTTTGCCTTAAGAATATGCGTAGTACAGTGTATATAACTTTTGTCCCAAGATTAAATTAGTCCCTGCTTATGTTTAGTATCAACAAAATCTCCACCCCAATTACTAAACGTTTGTGTCAATAAAACCCAAAAAGAGAAAAGACAAGAAAAAGAAACCGAGCAAAAAAAGCTAACTAGGCTCTCCTCAGTACAATTGAGACCAGCAATCGGGCCATGCCAGGTCGGACCCAAAAGAAACAATTGGCCATACTGGGCGTGCCCATGACCCGACGGCGGCATACTTGGGCTTGGGCTGGGCCTCTCTCATAGATAATATTCTTCCTACCATAGCACACTGATAGCTCCGAGATGCCATGGACGCTCTACTTCTCTGTTAACTCCTGCTTTGAAACAATAGAAGAGGTCCATCCTCACATCTTATGCCAGTACATCATCTCGAATTTAGCAATACAAGCACATTTAAAATCTATTTTCCTTTTGTTTTTGGTAGTGCAAAGTAAACCTTAGTGAAGGAGTTAAACCTACATAAAGACAAGAAATGAGAAGAAATATCGAAAGACCAATGCTATTCCATATTAAATCCTTCCATACATAGATATGACCCCAGGAGCATTTTTTCAAGAAAAGGGGGAAGGAGCATATGAATTTGCTTTTGTAAAGATACCTGGACCACGGTGATAGATCGTCAATTTCCTTTTTCAAATAGTATAAACGTAAGTAAGAAGACAAATTTGATCTTCAATTAAACCTGAAGGAGCTAATTACCTCAGAAATGCGACAAAAGAGAAATGTAAAATGTAGATGAAAGATCCTTACATCGGTTTTAAGCACCCCACCACATTTTTGGCAAGTAGGGATTGTAAAATCCTCCTTCCAGAATTTCGCATACCAAAGCTCGTGTCTGAACCAGGGTTTCCATAATACAAACCTTCTATTGCAGCTGTCCACTACAGTCTACAGCAAAACTATCACCTCAGCTCAGTTACCGACCATTCGAATTATCAAGTAAACTACAATTTTCGCATGTCCTCCATGAACCTCCTTGCAAACATACTGCATAAAAAGGAAAGAGAAATCATGGTGGAACCTTATGAATGTTCTGGGATTGAATTCAGCAGAAAGGAAGAAAATGGAATAGCACTAGAAAAAAGTAAGTTCTAAGAGTGCACCTTTGGGTTGAGAACCTTCACCTCTTCTTGGAACAAATTCCGGCAAAAAGGAAATCCACAATTTTTACATATTACAGTATACCATGTATTTCCAGTGGATTGCTACCAGCACGATGGTGCAATCTGAAATAAGTTCAGAAGAATTATTAATATCCAACTTCATCCTCCAATTTCTGAAAATGTCACAAAATTTCCACAGCCAGTTACCTGTCAACATTTTGGGTAATCATAAAATTTTCTCGACCAGCCTTTTCAAGAGACGCAAGGGCATAATGAGCTGCACTAGGCTGTGCTGTGGTAAACCTTCTCCATCCAGCATAGCTCCTTGCCCAATATCGTCTACGGGCCGTTTAGAATGAAAAAAACTCCTAATGAATTGTAATGGAATTGGAGTAAAAGATCTAGAGACACTAAAGATCTTAGGCACGGTTAGACACATAAAAAGATAAAAACAACAGAGAAGCCCCATGAAGAAACTGGAAAGATTTTATCTAAGCAAGAACCAACAACAAATCTTCTCCATATGAAAAGTCAGCTAATTACAGCACATTTTTGTTCTTTCCATATTATCATATCCTTCATAAGATCACAAATCCAACATACTTCCTTGAACGTCCACCCTTATTTTCTGAGGCATGACCCCAACCCTGATTTTATTCTACTTCCAGATGAATTCTAGTTTGGGGTATCCCAAAGACATTCATGTGAAAAAAATGTTCCCTATGGAAAATGCTCCTTCAATTAAATGAGTTGGCTTCCAATTCTCACCACCTATTTCATTTCTGCTTCATCCTCATCCAAAATTTGTATATATGCACTAGAACACCCTTCAAATTCAAATTTATCCTCCATAACTTGCTTTCTGATTGAACCGTCCCAGCATGTGCCTTCAGATCACTTGATGGGTAATTGGTCTGAAACCCGTGCGATAAGCCTCATTTGGACTGCAAAGAACATATAAAAGTTAGAAGGTTTGTCTTAGCTATGAAAGAGCCAGTCCAACATAAATACGGTGGAGACAAAATTACAAATTGTCACACTTAGCATGAAAGCTTGACATGAGAGTGCAATCATACAAACTCAACTACATTTGCTTACATATATACTGCAAGTTTATGCAAAGTGCATAACTTGAAGATTAGTGTTAGGCATGAATAATGATGCAGCTTTTTCTCTTCCAGTACTTACCAGTCTCTTAATTATCCAAATTAAAACATACAGAATAGCCATGAAAGAACACTCAAACTGTCTTTGATATAATTGGTTTAGAACAAATTAATGAGAACAGTGGCTGTTATATATCATATCATCTCCAAAATGATATATTTCCAGTAATTACCAGTCACTTAATTATCCAAATTAAAAGATACAGAATAGCCATGAAAGAATACTTAAACCGTCTTTGATATAATTTTTTTAGAAAAAATTAATGAGAACAGTGGCTGTTATATATCAAATCATCTCCAAAATAATATATTTCCACCCATCAGTGATGTCCATCCATTGAAATGTCTGCTAAATGTTAAATATCATTCTAAACATAACTAAAGAACCTTCTATAATCAGGAATACCGTACTCCATGCTCATTCCAGCTCCAGTCAAAGCCACAAGCTTTGTACCACAAGCCAATTTAGACATATAAGTAACATGAATTGAGTCAGGGAACAGACGTCTCACCAAGAAAAAGGACACTTGGGAACATAACTACAAAGTAAGAATTCATTGCAGGTAAAGGGTAAAAAAGTCTAAGATGGGACCTTGAATCAGGCACCATCTTCTTGTCCCTCAAGAATTTGGGAGGTGCTTTCCCCGGATTCCCAGGAAGAAACCCCAGGAACTGATATGTGGGCATTTATACGAACAGACCTCGTGAAAATGACTCTCCCAGCTTTCATACAAAGCTTTCAAACCTTATTATAATCACACAGAGCCTCTACAAAACCTGAAACCGCTCATGAGCTCAACAGCATCAATCAAATGCCATCAATTTCATGACAAATGACTCAACCCCGTAAAAGTCTGTACATGCACAAATGATCAATCAAAGGATGGACAAACGATGCCAAAACGCAAATCCACAGCTAAAAGCAGACTTTTCCACAAATGCAAAGATAATACACCGAAAACAGAATACTCACTAAAAGCCCAGATGATCCTTTGAACTAAGTAGAGTCTCAATTCAGAGAGAGAGAGTTGCTGAACATGCTGTACAATTGTAGGATTGAGCATCCTTTGAACCATGTACATCAAATAATTTTTGGCACAAACCAATAATCAAATTCAACTGTAGTGTTGCTGCAATAAATAAATGAAGCTTCCCCATTGGACATTTCCTTATTCTGCAGTTGTCTACATTGAACATGATTACACGAGAGATGATGATCTCCACATAAATAATGATGAATGTCATTAATTTTTCTTTAATCACAATCCATTCCATTCAGAGCAGGATCAGAAGGTGGCTGCAGGAGTTTCAACTTCAAAGCTTTCCAATCCTTAGCCCATAATCATTAACTTGAGTTCTCAACCAGAACATCTACAGACACCTCCTTCCCCTCAATTAGCTCCTCTGCGTACTTCTCAAAACCATTGTTGTTCGCCACAAGCATTTCCAACTTATTCAGGTCCCCATTCTCTTCTGCAATCTTGAGCCAGTCCTTCACTTCCTCCACCCTTGCCCAAAACAAAGAATCTTGAGTCAAGCTTGCATACCTGCTCCTACTTCTTTTGTTGTTAATTTGTTGTGGTACTTGCACCACAACAGCAATTGTTCGATTCCACCGTATGTCCAAAATCTGGAATTTCCTATTCCTTCCATTCCATCCTTCTGGTGCATACCACGATGGTAATAGTGAGTGATTTCCAATCGCTCAGCAAGGAGCCCGTAGAAATGCGACGCATCAATCCAATTGGACATGCGGTGGAAATCGTGTGAGAGTTTATTTTGTTCCACCATGCACATTACATCATCCCAGAATGCAGCAAGTAAGAACAGGTTCAAGTCGACCATGGACTCCCTCCTAGATGCTTCAAATATCTTGAATGTGTTGTAATACCCAAGTTGATCCTTGGACTCGTCGCAGCGTGCCTTGTACCACTCAAGTTGTGTCCTGCAGGGCATTATCTTAGATAGTCTGATAGCTAGATGAGCACTGTTCAGGTTCGGTGAGCATCCCATATGCCGAGCCATCTGCAGGCAATCTTTAGTTGTTTTTGAAATATTGTGATCCTGCCCAGGGATTAAAGATACAACCCACAAAGTGAAGACTAAGAACTTATCATTCAGCGATTACCAAAAGGATGTCTTAGTATAAGTTTACATCATTCTGGGTGCACTTGTATTAGAAAGTGAGACAGAGTTCTGCCATTGTTCCAAGAAAATCCTTCCTCAAAATAAGGGCATCGATAGACTATACTTTTGAGTCGGATTAGAAAGCCAAGAAGATAGTGTCTCGTGTGGATTTGAGAAGCATTTAATTACCTGTGGATCTATTCCTGAGGATTGTAATGCCAAGAAGACATTAGCTTTGTAGCTTGACTCGGAGAGGCAGTTAATGTTTATCCTTTCCAGGAATTGCGAAGAAAATAGTCTCGTATAATAACTATACTTCAGATGATCCTCAAAACTGGAAGCTGAAGAGACTATCTCGAGCATCAAATGCATCATCTTAACAACAGACATTGCATTATCCAGACAGATTGCTCCCTCTTCTGAAAAGGATAGGTAGCTTCCCAATGGCCAAAACAAATTGTTCCTCGCCTCTTCTTCTGATTGTGTGACGTCTTTCACACAATCCTTGATGTTCCTGAAGAACTCATAGAAATTTTGTTTTCGCAGTTCTCCAACAAGCTGTTCTAAACTGGGTGAAGTTGTAACGTCTTGCCAAAACTGAAGCAGCAGGTGCAGTTGAGGAGTCAAGGAGGTTAGTGGAGTGAAGAACGGTTTCGGCACTACATCGAGCTTTGAGACAACATTACAGAAGCTCCCACCCCATCTTTTTTGAAGAATGGCTTGGTAAAGGGACTCGTTGCCGAGCAAGGGAGTGCCGAAGGTGAGGCAGAGGACAGAGATGGGAGAAGCGACGGGCTGGAGAAGGGAGAGGAGCCAAAGAGCAGTGAGAGAGGCAGTTGTTGCTCCAAAGGAATGGCCTATGAGGATAATCATCTTAACTTTTGCTAGAAATTCCTGAATCTGCACACAAAAAGTAGCTCAATGCTTTAAGGATTTTGCGTTTTTTACTCTCAGATCGAAAGCAAGAATTGAGGAAAACTTAATACATGCATGACAAGGGCAATTATTTTTTACTTCAAATATGCTGGCATGACTAATGTCAATTGACTTCCCAAAAAAAAGAAAGGACTGTGGAGACTACTATATCGACAGTTTACCGCTACAAACTACGATACAATAATGGCTCTGTGGAAAGACTACATCTAGATTTTCAACACATGGCCCAGGAATGTGATATGTGAAGGACATGGATAACCTAGATTAGTACTTTAGTGTTGTCCAACAACTGACCGATGGATATATCTACTGTACCAGCTTAATCTCTCAAAAACGGTCTCCAGCAGTCATGCACAATCTGATAAGACTGTCCTGCTCTTTGTGACTGGTAAGTTCAACAAAAAAAAAAAAAAAAAAAAAATGGTTCTTCCGAAGAAAAACCTTGATAGTTGATGCATCTCTGTTGCTCTCAGATGAATTTGCTATTCTGCTTTCTAGTGGACGAGAAATAAGCAGCAGGATTTTCAGAATGAGGGATGGTCAATAGATTTTCAGGAGTTCTTAATTAATAACAGCCTCACATCACCTTCACACACAAACATTAAGAACTAGAATCTTAACTTTCTATGTAAATTTTAGATCCTACCAAATCCATTCAAATTAGTAGGAGGATTTGTGGAATTCAGGTATTAGCAAACAAACGTTTCCTTCTCATTTACACCCTTATTTTATATCTTTTGCAGATGTACAAAAGGCCTATTTATCTCATCATGCATTCTTTTTTCTTATTTTCCCCAGTTAAAAACAAATTCGCAGTGAGTTTTTCCAGATAAGGCCTTGAAAGACTAAATCACATAGATTAAATTAGATATATAATAACTTTGGTGAAAAGGAATATTGCAATCTCATGCTATCAAACTCAACACTCTTTTTGTGTTGTCATCAAGTGCATCAAATGAACTCGCTGTTAAAAGAGATAAAAAAGAATGACTCTGCAAGCAATGTGAGACGAGAAAATGCACAGAGCCACATGCCTTTCGAAATACCCTCAACAGTTAAGTCTCCCGTGCAAATGTTTGTACGTTTTCCTACCCACTTCCATTATCTTGGTTCTTTTCCGCTTTGAAAATCAAGTAACTGGGCTCTTGAAATGTCCTATTCACGTATGGTAATTACGGACTTGACTGACGAACAAACAATCCAGATTATGAATCACAAGATATGCAAAATCCATAGACCGATCAATTTCTCAGGAGAGTTGATGATGTTCGACTGATGAAGATGCAACGCAATTATGAGGAAAAGAACAAAAAGTCACGTAAAGACAGTTTCTAAGTCGAAGTCAAACAAGGCAAAAATGTCCGTGTACCTGGCTTTGGAAATCCTGTCGTTGGTAAAATTCCAGGAAGAGACGGAGGAATCCGGCGTCCACCTTGACCGTCCCCTCGCCGTCGTACTCCAACGGCGAGAACAGATGCTCGCATCCAAACTCGCCCAGCACCATCAGGGTCCCGCAGCTCGGCTTCGACCCGTCGATCGCCTGGACGCCCGAGAACGCCAGGTACCCGACCTCGCCGCGTCGGTCCGCCACGAAGATCCTCGGATCGGCGGAGTTCACGGAGCTGCACAGCCTCCACGACGCCTACAAGAAGGGCGTCGACGCCAAGAAAGTCGCCAGCATCTCGCTGCTCTCGAACCTGCATCAGTAGACGCAACTGGGTGAGAATGGAACCGGCACTTCGGCATTAGGCGGTAAAAGGGCAGTGGAGAGTTGGGTGCGTCACGCACGGCGACGACTCGGCCTCCATGGACAGCGCTCGAGTCTTTCAGTTCCTTGCCTTGGGCGTGTTTGTGAAAATGTCTGAATGGGAGTGGATTGCTCCGAGTGTCGAGTGCATGTTTATATATGAAGGGGATGGCGGGCGGGCGAACCGACGCGGAAGGATCGCAGGGGCTGCTCGGTGCCGCGATGGTTCCGTGGAGATACGGCGCGGAAAAGGGGTTGACGGTATCTCACCGTTCTTCGACGGTCTTGTTGACAGTATCTCACTTTTCTGAAACTTCCCTGAGGTTCAAATTCAACAAACGCTTTGGCAACCATCAATTCACTCTTCTAATTTCGACCCCCAAAAATTCTGATAAATGTTATGTCTGTAAATTAATAAATTCTTTCAATTTACTCTTCAACGAGATCCTGCCTTTTAATTGGAAAATTACCCCCAAAAAAATTCTTAATTCTATTATAATTATGTCAATTTAATCATAATTTCCTTGTGCAATGAGTCATAAATCTTTTCCATTTATGCTAAATCAGTCCATTAGTCAATTTTGATTGGTCGGCGACTGACGTTAACAATTTTTAATGGTATTTTTAAATTTTTTCAAGTTTTTTTTTTTCTAGTTTTTACTTTCTCTTTCTTTTTCTTTCTTTCCTTTCTGTCTTCCTCGAGCAAGAAGGAGGGAAAAAAAAAGAAAAAGAAAAAATTCAAAATTCAAAAAAATAAAATAGTTAAAAATTATTCATGTTAATGCCTATCACGCCATGTACGACGGCTAGCGTTCACATCAATGTTAGCTAGCCAAAATTAGTTAGATGGACTAAAATGACATGAATACAAAAAATTTAGAATCCAATTGGCAAAAAAATAAAAAGGTTTACCAATACAATCGTAATAGATTTGACATTATTTTTGTTAATTTTCCCATCCTCTAATATATATCACATCGATCCTTAAAGATTTTGAACAATTTGTATGTAAATTGTCTTGCATCGTTTAGGAGATTCTGAAACAAGTAATGCTATAAGATCTCATTACGATATCACAACAACATGACAGTGGGATTTTTAAAATATGAGTAGTACACTTTATATGGGTTTTGTCCCAAGATTAAATTAGTCCATGCTTATGTTTTGTATCAACAAAATCTCCCCCCTAATTACTAAACGTCTGTGTCAATTAAACGAAAAAGAAAAAAGAAACCGAACAGAAAAGATAAATAAGCTCTCCTCCATAAAAATGAGGGCGAGGATAAAAAAATCTTCCATCACCAAAACTTAGGGCCAGCAATCGGGCCATGCTGGGCCAGGCCCAGAAGAAACAATCGGCCATGCTGGGCACGGTCCCTTGTCTCCCATGCCCGTGATTGGGACGGAGGCCTACCTTGGCTTGGGCAGGGCCTAACTCTCTCTTTCTCATTTTTTAGAGATTTAACTAGTACATTTCTTGACACGTAACGTTCAGGACTACTTGAGGCGACGGCAACATATATCATCTTCCTCCGAATTCATTATCATTAGGAATCATATATTGTGAATCTGCGGCTTGTTTCCTTAGATTATGAGAGAGTAGAGAATTTTCAATTGAAGCTACATCTTTCATTCCCAAGATCTAATGGACCGAGTCCCAAGCTCTCATTCTCTTTGAGACACATAGATATGAGATTTAGATTGGTTTGTGAAGGTTTAATTTGCAATAGACTAAAGCCGTCAAATGGATGGGTCGGGTCTAGTTGAAGATGGTCCCAGTTACATAATACAAAAATTGGTGAGATATACCTAATTTGGACCTAACATATACTTGACCTAGTCGGGGCTTCAATTCCTAATGATTTTTCTCCTTAAATTGTTGTCTATGAAGAGTGAGCAATTCCGTGGATAAGCTCGCCGAGTCGGCAAAGAAGTTTGGGTGCTTGAGTCGAGTCATTGGCTAGGACTTCGCATGGCACTTGGGTAACATGGAGATGTGGTTGAGTGTTGTGCTAACGGACAAGAACACATGTAGGAACTGGTTTCGGTCAAGTTATGGATTGGGGAGTGAAGGTGCCTACAAATAAATTCTTTTATCGCCGATGTAATTATAGCTAGTTGTGGACGCTATTGCGGAAGTTGATTTTTGACTTTGCAAAACCATGAGTTGTTAGATTGATCACGCGTTCTTTATGTCTGGAATTAGATAAAGTATGTAATATATGACTTGATGGCCCCATAGAAAAGAAAAAGAAAACTACTGACTCGGTCAACAAGCAGAACAGTGGATGTTCAACTTTTAAAGGGACCGAGAGCTCCCTCGACTGAAAGAAAGGGCAAGAAGGAAAAGAAGAAAGAAAAAGGGAGAAAAGAAGAAGAAGAAGAAGATAGCATTTTCCACATCCTCATCATGGGAGCCTCGCCAATGTGGAACTACTCTGATTCACAACATAGTGAGCGCTCAAACCCTTCATTCGTCCGATTGGATTAGTTTTCGAATTTAGGGCTTAAGTTCAAAAATATGTGAGATTTGAGCTGCGAAGTCCAATTTTTGAGATGTTGAGCTTTGAGATTTTATGGAAATTGTGATTTATGGCATTGTGGAGCCATGGGTCTTGACAAGAGTTATTTTGAAGGAACGTTTTGGTCGAAGCGAAATTTTAGGGTTTCGTGTGCAAGTTTCCTGTTGCATTTAGATTTGAGTAATCGCTTCAAGTAAGTGACTTGTTAGTGCATAAGAGCCATTTTGTTAGCATTTAGTTATAGTTGAGGTAGTATCTTCCTTGGTTTTAATGTCGATTATCATTTAATTGTTAGGATTACGATATTGTTGGCTTATTTAGCTTCGCATTCTTTGGTTTTGGGCATTCCAGGTCAATGGTGTTATCTTTTCTATGAATTTATAAACTCACTTCTTGAAAGTAATGAAGATTTAATATTTTATGAGTTATTATAAGCACGTTTATTATATAAAATTTGGATCGAGCATTTACTACATTTTGGCAATTATGAATGGTTTGAGAAATATTTTAGGAAATGTATTGCGAAACGTTATATATGATTTGTGAATTTTGTTTATGAAATGAATTCTGTAATAATTTAAGAAATACTTTATGAAAGGTGTTTCGAAATATCGCAGGTTTATAAAATAGATTCCGAAATGATGTGAGAAATGTCTTGTGAAGTTTATTTTATTTGATGAACTAAGTTGGGAAAAGTTATATGATTTGGTTTATGAAATCGACTTGTGATTAATATTATGCATTGACTTTGTGGATATTGGAGGATGTAGGTTTGGTGTTCAATATAGTTGTCAGCCCATTGAGGGGCTTTTGGTTGTGCATACCAATTTATGATATCATTCTAGACTGAGCTACTAGCTTTATAGGTGGAGACCTTGTCAAGGGGAAACTTAGTTGCCATGTCACCATGCATTATATCATGACCATGATAGGATATTGAGTAATAGATTAATTAATGGATGGACTATTGATGCGTGATTTGACAGAAATTAATCAATGGACTTAATCATTGATATTTGAATTGTGATGTTGGATTTAAAGGTATATTTCTAACTTGTACAAAGTTTTGTTGAAATGAAACAACTTATATGTGATTTGATATATTATATCTTGACCTTGGATTATGAACTGGTATTACTTTGTATACATGCATAGTGGTTGCTCGATTTGTTTAGAAGAGATGTATCATTGCCCACCCCTCTCTTTCCCAATCTTTTCAGGTCCCTTAATTAGGGGTTGATAGAGTGAGGGCGTTATCACGAGAAATTTTAAGAGATGGACTTTTGGGTGATTAGAGGCTTTGTCCTTTGAGTAAAAGAACAACTGTGTATTTCAAATCGGCCGCTATCATGACAATCATAATTTTTCTCCAAACTTGTTGCCGCTATTGATTGTATCTTGTGAATCTTTTGCTGGCTCCACCGACCAGAGGGAGAAGAGAATTCTGGCGCTTCTCTTAGGACTAAAAACTCGTGTAGCTTCAGTGGAAAACTTGAGACCCGTGTGTTAATTTCTCACTAAAGCTTTTCCATATGAAATATAGAACGGCTTGTGGAGGTTTCATGCAAGTATGGATCTCTTATATGAAACTTGATTTTGAGTGCCAAGTTTTTGAAAACGGTTGAAAAACAGATTTACATTCACGGTTTTGTTCCCTTAGACATTCAAGAAAGCTAAACAAATTAAATGCACATATCATGAAACGGTTCTTTACTTGTTTCCTTTATCAAGAAAAACCGGAATACATTTTACATAAATTAATGAGAAGTTTTCTCAAAATTCAATAGTGACACTGTGGCGGGTAGGTAGAGCAGATTAACTTTTGCGTTTGGATATATAAAAAAATTGTAACTAGATTATGAAGCTAAATTTTTAATTTTTCAACATTCACAAAAAATAAAAAAAATAAAAAAAATAAAAAAAAAAAAAAAAATTCTGAGGGCATTGAGGTATGTTAGGAACTGCTACTGTTGATATGTAATTTTTTTCTTTGGCTTTCATGATAGTCTAAGGGAATAAAACTGTGAAATCTAAATAATTGTTTTTCATCCACTTTATGTAACCCAGATGATACGTTGAACCGAGTATGGATTCAATCACAGAGAAGAGAGAGAGAGAAAGGGTTACGTGTGTTGTAATTATGGTTATAATTATGGTTAATGGATCAACGAAAGCCAATAAATTAAAATCCTAATCTTTTATGTTCACGTATCTATTGAGTTCATGAATTTTTAGATTCATGTATTTTTAGTTTATGTATTTATTGAGTTCATGAATCTCTTGAATTCACGTATCTTTGGATTCATGAATCTCTTGAATTCATGTATCTCTTGATTCATGAATTTCGTGGATACATGCATCTATTTAATTCATGTATCTCTTATGTACATGAACTAAAAATCTCTATAAATAGATGGGAGCATAGAGCTTCAAAAAAAGGTTTTTTGGTTTTGGTTTTTCCGACTCAATTCCAAAAGGCTTTGATATACTTTTCTACTCTTCTGATTTTTCTGAGTGTGCTGGTTCAATTGAACGGTTCGATTGAGTCATGTTTGCATAGTGCCAATCCAAACAGGTTCGATGTGTTGTATCTTGGGAGGCATAGTTTGTGAATCTGCGGAGCACCTTTGACAGGAATTAATCGCCTTAAGGAGATTCGGATATCCGTACCTCACCTCCAATTTTATGTTATATCTTATTTTATTCATCTCTAAGATTTATAAAGGGAAGGATATTATAAAGTTATTATCATCTTCTTTGCATTGATATTTTGATTACAACAAACAGTTTGTGTTTTCTTTGGATTAATTTACAACAATCTTAAGGCAATTAGCTTACTCACTGTTTGTTGTTCTTGTCAGATTATTGAGATGGCTAAAAACAATCAAGTGCCATTCGATGTCTAGAATGTTTCAGGAGATGTTCCTATGGTCGATTCGACCATTGCTTTGGAATATGTTCAACCCTCAAGGTCTGAATTTGTAGCAGCCAATGCTATGGGCCCTTTGGCCAACACCAATTTTGGTGATGCGGGTACAAGTCACATGATTGGTATGCCCGGGACTGTTTTTCAAAACAGTATAGGCCAAATGGCTTTTGGCTTTGTTTCTGGAGGGATGGTTCAATGAATCTTGCCTACTGTGATAGCAACACCTCCAGTTACATCTAATGAGAAACCGGAGTAATTCACCGAAGTGGGCTTTAAACAATGGTAGCAGAAGATGTTCTTCTATCTGACCATGCTCAATCTGACGAAATATTTATCGGAGGTGTGCCCGATAATTAGTCCAAATGAGCAAGATGTCACAACGCTCGGTGCGTTGGAAGCTTGGAAGCATGGGGACTTCTTATGCCGAAATTATATTCTTAACTATTTAGTGAATTCTCTATATAACGTTTATTGTAATGTTGAATCTGCTAAACAGTTATGGGAGTCCTTAGAGAAGAAATACAAGACTGAGGACGCTGGCACTAAGAAATTTGTGGTTGCCAAATTCTTGGACTACAAGATGGTCGATTCTAAATCTATCATGAGTCAGATTCAAGAATTACAATTAATTTTGAGTGACATCTCTGCCGAGGGAATGATACTTAGTGAATCATTCCAAGTGGCGGCTATGATTGAGAAATTGCCTCCGGGCTGGTCAGACTTCAAAAATTATTTGAAGCACAAATGGAAGGAGATGAGCCTTGAAGATCTCATTCTCGCGCCTCGAATAGGGAGGAGAATATAGTTCAATCAATTTCAAAGAGTTTTGTGCTCGTTTTGGAATAACTCTCCAAACGACTACACCTTATACTCCACAACAAAATGGAGTTGCTGAACGATTGAACATGACATTAAAGGAGATGGCTAACGCCATGCTTTTGAGTTCAGGTTTACCTCAGAATTTGTGGGGGGAGGCAGTTTTAACTGCAAATTTTATTCTTAATAAGATACCCCACAAAAGGCTAGGTAAAACTCCATACGAGTTATGGAATGAAAAGTTGACATCCTAAAATTTTCTAAAAATGTGGGGGTGCATAATGTGATTTATAACGGTAAGTCGATACATCGTTGTAGACACAATACCGTAAGGCAATTGCTCTCAAATAGAATAATTTCTTTAGACTTTGTAAAGTCAAAGGAAAATATTGCGGATCCGCTGACAAAAGGTTTGTCAAAAGAGCAGATAAATTGCGCATCGAGGGGAATGGGTTTAAGAGCCTTAACCCAATAAAGAGATTCCAGGGTGGAAACCTAACCTATGCGATTGGAGATCCCATGGTCTAGGTTCAATAGGACAACGCAAATTCTGGAAATTCTAGTGTAAGCACTGTCTCCCATTCCTATGATGCAACAGTGCTTTCCTACAGCGTTATTAAGGGTATGCTATACGTTTAATGATTCCTATAACTTAGAATGCATCCAAGTGAGATATGGTAGGATATTTTTAATAGGAATGCACCTATATGCGTGGAGCTGGCCGACTCTATGAAAATCTTTAAAGGCTAGATTTTCTAAAGCACGCATGAATCCCGAGAAGTTCAGGGCCGAAAGAACGAATACAACCGAGAACCAATATTGAATTGGAAATACTCCGTGTGAGGTTTATTGTCTAGGCTTACACAAACAATTGGCGATTCAAGGCTTAGTCCATCGACTAGTTAAGTAAGTCCGATAGGCTTTCGCTAAAGAAGGTTCAAAGCGAAAGCTACCTATCTTGATGCGGTGTATTTCAACAGGCATGCTCAGTTTCCTTCGAGTCAAAAATGTTTTGTGGATCCATTAATGTGGGGGATTGTTGTAATTATGGTTATAATTATGGTTAATGGATCAACGAAAGCCAATAAATTAAAATCCTAATCTTTTATGTTCACGTATCTATTAAGTTCATGAATTTTCTAGATTTATGTATTTTTTAGTTCATGTATTTATTGAGTTCATGAATCTCTTGAATTCACGTATCTTTGGATTCATGAATCTCTTGAATTCATGTATCTCTTGATTCATGAATTTCGTGGATACATGCATCTATTTAATTCATGTATCTCTTATGTACATGAACTAAAAATCTCTATAAATAGATGGGAGTATAGAGGTTCAAAAAAAGGTTTTTTGGTTTTGGTTTTTCCGACTCAATTCCAAAAGGCTTTGATATACTTTTCTACTCTTCTGATTTTTTTGAGTGTGCTGGTTCAATTGAACGGTTTGACTGAGTCCTATTTGCATAGTGCCAATCCAAACAGGTTCGAGGTGTTGTATCTTGGGAAGCATAGTTCGTGAATCTGCGAAGCACCTTTGGTAGGAACTAATCGCCTTAAGGAGATTCGGATATCCGTACCTCACCTCCAATTTTATGTTATATTTTATTTTCTTCATTTCCAAGATTTGTAAAGGGAATGATATTATAAAATTATTATCATCTTCTTTGCATTGATATTCTGATTACAACAAATAGTTTGTGTTTTCTTTGGATTAATTTACAACAACGTGAAGGAAAGAGGAATGAGAAGGCGAACGGAGGTGATCGCCATTGGAGAGATTGACATATTCATGGGTTCTACCCATTTGTTTTGATCTTATGTGTGATGTTTGATGATTCTGTTGTGATTCTTTGTTATGATTTCATTGTAGGCTTTCTTTTAGAATATCATGCATACTAACTTTGATGATGTATAGCATGCTATCTTCTTGGCTATGAATGTTGTGTATATTCATAATATGCTGTCGCCAAGTTATAATTAATGTTTGTGACTTGAATTTGCTGGATTCATGTTCATGTCTGATGCCTATGTTCAATCGTTATAATAACGATTTCTATGCGTTATCTTAGTCATATAAGATGAGGCAAGGGATTCTTATTTCTTAGACTAGGTTTAGAATAGGATCTTGAACATGGATAAAGCGTGAAGATGGTGAAGGTCGATGTCCATTCTGACCATTGTCATGTAATATTCGTTTTCCCGACATATGTCTCGGGTTTCATGCATTGTCATAAAGCCCGACGAGTTGCGGGTTTCCTTTCTTTCTCGATTGTGTTCTCTTTTACTTCATGTCTTGTAATTTAATTTTCATTTCATTGTTTGTTTTCCTTTCATTTCTTAGGAGGTAGTCATGCATGATCATTTAGAAGAAAGAGTTGGAGTTTTTCAGAGAGAGCATATTAGCGAGGGACGCTTAGAGCGAATCGGCGACCCTCGATTGGGTTTTCGACCCCCAAAAATGAGGCTAGGCCATTCACATAAATAAAACAGGAGGCCATGTTCCATAGCTTCCCATCCTAGAAAATTCAGTTTTAATTCTAACGCTATTATAAGAATATACTCAAAATTTAGCGCGCATATATATATTCAGAAGCCCACCTTTTAATTAATCAGACAAAAATCGATATAAGTCGGGAATTTCGCGTGAATAAAAGTTAGCGAATTCAAAATCTTAGTAACTTATGCAATAAAGATTAGTTATTTGCAAAACTATGAGAGAAGGTAGGTAATTTAGAAGGTTATTAATAAAGTTACATAGAATTATCAATGCTCGTAAAAAATTTACCAACATGAAAATAATTAAATACATTTTTGGCATGGACCAATAGAATTCCACTATTTGGGGAGGGCCCAGTAGAATAAAATTCAACTGTAATGTCCCAATTTGACATTTCCTTATTTCTGCAGTTTATTGCATTTCATCACAAAACAGATAAAACAAAAATATTTACCAAAAAAAAAATAAAACAATTTTTTTTATGAAAATATTCAATATTTTCCTAATCTTAAACATTTTCAAATAGTTCATGGACTCCATTCAATATATACTGGAAGTTTTGGTCATGCATTAAGTTAAAATTCGGGAATTATTTGTGTCACTATCTCTTCATCTCTTTATAATCACAATCCATTCCATTCAAAACAAGAGTAGAAGGTGGCCGCAAGAGCTTCGCCTTCAAATCTTTCCATTTCTTAGCCCATAATGTGTAACTTGAGTTCTTAGCCAGAACATCTATGGACACCTCCTTGTTCTTAATCAGCTCCTCTGCGTACGTCTCAAAATGATTTGTGTTCTCCAAAAGCGATCCCAACTTATTCAGGTCCTCTTCCTCTTCCGCGTACTTGAGCCAGTCTTTAGCTTCCTCCACCCTCGCCCAAAACAAAGAATCTTGAGTAAAGCTTGCATACCTGCTCCTACTCCTTTTTTTGTTATTTTGTTGTGGTTCTTGCGCCACAACAGCCACCTTCCGATTCCACCATCTTTCCAAAATCTGGAACCTCCTATTCCTTCCATGTTTGATGTAATGTCCCTTCTTTGTGTGCATGCCATGACGGTAATAGCGTGCGATTTCCAATGGCTCGGCGAGGAGCATGTAGGAATGGGACGCATTGACCCACTTGGGCATGCAGTGGAAATCGTGCGAGAGTTCATTCCGTGCTGCCATGCCTATGACCCTATCCCAGAATGTGCCGAGTCTGAACAGGTTCATGTTGATTGTGGACTCCCTCCTGGATGCTGCAAATTTCTCGAATGTGTCATAATACCCTTGTTGATCCACGGACTCATCGCAGCGTGCCTTGTACCACTCAAGTTGTGCCCTGCAGGGCGTTATCTCAGATAGTTTGATAGCTAGATAAGCATTGTTCAGGTTCGGTGCACGTCCCATGTGCCGAGCCATCTGCAGGCAATCTTTAGCTGGCTTTGAAATATTGTCATCCTGCATGGTGGTAAGAACACAACCCACAAAGTGAAGACTGAGTACTTACTATTCAGCGATCACCAAAAAGATGTCCTAGTATAAGCCTGCATCATTCTGCATGCACTATTATTAGGGAGCGAAGGAGAGTTCTGCCTCACATATTAGAGTGATTGTTCCAAGAAAATCCTTCCACAAAATAAGGGCACTGATAGACTATACTTTTGAGTTGGATTAGAAGCCAAGAAGATAGTGTCTCGTGCAGATTTGAGAGGCATTTAATTACCTGTGGATCTATTCCTGAGGATTGTAATGCCAAGAAGACAGCAGCTTCATAGCTTGACTCGGAGAGGTCATCAATGTCTATTCTTTTCAGGAACTGCAAAGAAAGTAGTCTTGTAAAATAACTATACTTCAGATGATCCTCAAAACTGGAAACTGGAGAGACTGTCTCGAGCATCAAATGCATCATCTTAACAATAGACATTGCATCATCCAGACAGATCGCTCCCTCTTCCGAACAGAATAGGTAGCTTCCCAGTGGCCAAAACAAATTGTTCCTCGCCCCTTCTTCCGATTGTGCAGCATCTTGAACACATTTTTTGACGTTGCTAAAGAATTCATCAAAATTTTGTTTTTGCAGTTCTCCAACTAACTGTTCTGGACTGGGTGAAGCCATAGCGCCTTGCCAAAACTGAAGCAGCAAGTACAGTTGAGGAGTCAAGGAGGTTAGTGGAGTGAAGAACAGTTTGGGCACTACATCGAGCTTGGAGACAACGTTACAGAAGCTCCCACCCCATCTTTCTTGGAGAATGGCTTGGGAAAGGGACTCGTTGCCAAGCAAGGGAGTGCCGAAGGTGAGGCAGAGGACTGAGATGGGAGAAGCGATGGCCTGTAGATTGGAGAGGAGCCAAAGAGCAGTAAGAGAGGCGGTTGTTGCTCCAAAGGAATGGCCTGTGAGGATAATCATCTTAACCTTTCCTAATAATCCCTGAATCTGCACACAAAAAGCAGCTCAGTGCTTGAAGGATTTTGAATAATTTACTCTCACAACGAGAGCTAGAGTGGAGGAAAACTTAATACATGCATGACCCAAGGGCAATTTTTTATTACTTCAAATATGCTGGTATGACTAATGTCAATGACTTCCCCAAGAAAAGAAATGACTGTAGAGACAATATCAACAATTTACCGCTACATACTATACAAAGACTACATCTAGATTTCCAACACATGGCCAAGGAATGTGATATGTGAAGAACACAAATAACCTAGATTAGTAATTTAGTATTGTCCAAGAACTGTCCGATGTATATATCTACTGTACCAGCCTAATCTCTCAAAATAGTCTCCAGCAGTTATGCACAATTCAGTAAGACTGTCTTGTTGCTTGTGACTGGTAAATTCAACAAAACAATAGAAGAAAAACCTTGTTAGTTGATGCATCTCTATTGCTCTTAGATAAATTTGTTTTTCTGCTTTCCAAACGAGAAATTAGTTTGAAGATTTGCAGAATGAGGGATGGTCAATAGATTTTCAGGAGTTCTTAATTGATTACATCGTCACATCACCTTCACACATAAGGATTAAGAACTAGAATCTTAATATGCTTTCTATGTAAATTTTAAATCCCACCAAATTCATTCAAATTAGGAGGATTTGTGGAATTCGTGTGCTAACAAACGTTTCTTCTCATTTACACCCTTATTTTATATCTATTGCAGATGTATAAGAGGATATTTATCTCATCATGCATTCTTTTTCTTCCTATCCCGGGTCAAAAACAAATTCGTAGTGAGTTTTTTCCGGCTAAGGCCTCGAAAAATTAAATCGCATTAGATTATATTAAATAAATATTAACTTCGCTAGAAAGGAATACTGCAATCTCAGGCTATCAAACTCGACGCTCTTTTCTTGTTGTTATAAATTGCACAAAATGAACTAGGGGTGAGTATGGTCCGGGTTGGGTCGGTCCACCCCTTAACCCTAGGACCAACCCGCACAGTTGGGACCGAGGACTGACCTTATTGAGCTTGGGACCGAGGACCGGACCGACCCAATGGAGTGGGTCCGATTTCAGGATCAACCTGGGACCAACCGATAATTTTTTATATCATTTTTTATACTCCTTAAAAAAGCGATTGATGAACGAACTAATTCAATGGGTTTGGTCCGGTTTCAAGGTCAACCTAGGACTAACTGATAATTTTTTATTTCATTTTTTGTACTCATTAAAAGAGCAACCGAGAACCGTACCGACTCAATGGGTTTGATGATGAGCGAGGTCAGCTAAGAAAAATAAGCGGTAAGGGTCAAGTGAGGTGAGCGTCAAACAGAATCGGCATTGAATGTCGAGTGGGAGCAACAAGCCAAGCGAGCATCGAGCGGCGAGCGGCACGAGTGACCCAAAGCGAGCGAGGCGAGTGTTGAGTGGCAAGCGGAGAAGTTGTTTCTTTCGATTTTGGTAAATTGAAAACTAAGATGACAAATAAGACAAAAGAGAACGAATACTAGAGAAGGATGCCATAAGGAGTTGTTTATACTTTTTTGGATGCCATAAGGACTCCTTACAAAAACATTTCTCTCATTCGTAAATTATGACGATTGACGTCGTAAAGAACATTAAAAATCTAAGTTATTAAAGAACAATATAAAATTATTTGAACTCTTCACTAAAGATCTGTTTAATGTTGTTGACGCCGTTTATTTTAAGATTTTATCTATATAAAAATTATAAATAATAATATTATATATATTATTAGAGTTGGTTCTGGTTTGACGAACTCAAAACTCTCAAGACCGAAGACCGACCCGTACAGTGCTGGTCCAAGGATTCTAGGACCAAGGACCGATCCAGTCTCTCTAGAAATCGGACTAGGACCGACATGGTTGGGCCGGTCTAGGGTCAGTCCAGGGTTGACCCTGGACCGATGCTCACCGCTAGAATGAACTTGCTGTTCAAAGAGAAGAAAAGAAGACTTTGCAAGCAAGCTATGCTAAGGCGACAAAATGCAGATGCATGCCTTATGAAGTACTGTACACCTTTAACTACCTTTATCTTGCAAATGTTTTTTTTTTTTTTTTTTTTTCCTAACCAACTACCTTTATCTTGAGGTAAACCCGAGGTGACACTAGCGGAGAACCGATTACCCCGACGTCACGCTTAAGATCCCGTGCGGCCAGTGGGATTCGAACTCCTCATCTCCTCGTAAAAGGTCATGGAAGCCTTATCCAACTGGGCCACCGCATGCGGTGGTCCTTTATCTTGCTTTTTTATTGTTGTTAGAATATTTAAATAATAAATCACATTTTCATTTAACAACTTAAGTTTTTAGACCAATTGACAAGTAATCCTATCAAAATCTCACATGGTGTCGGAGCTAATAGTTCTAAGTTCACTAGACCCTATTTGTCTT
Organism: Eucalyptus microcorys; assembly: GCA_014182515.1. NCBI lineage: Eukaryota > Viridiplantae > Streptophyta > Magnoliopsida > Myrtales > Myrtaceae > Eucalyptus > Eucalyptus microcorys. The sequence continues at coordinate 1,504,546 of CM024570.1, read as the reverse complement.
TCCAATTAAATATGTTTACACTTAATACTAGGCAAAAAAGACCCGACTAAGCATGAGCCTTCATCTAACAGCTACTTTTAACTTTTAGAACCTGCTTTTAAATAAAGTAAATGAACTAAACAATCCAAATTACGGGTAAAGTAATTTATCAGGAGTGTGATTGAAAGCCAAACCATAATTTCATGGAAGTTGATGATGTTCGACTAATGAAGTTGTAATGCAATTACCCAGAAAAGAACTAAAGCAAACGGCGGCGTTTTGAGCTTTGGAAATGTCTTACTCACATATGGTAGGTATGGACTAATCAGTCCAAATTAGGGGTAAAGTCCATAGGCCGATTAATTTATAAAGAGGGTGACTGAAAGCTAAACCATAATTTCGCGGAAGTTGCTGATGTTCGACTAACGAAGTTGTAACGCAATTACCCAGAAAAGAACAAAAGTCACGTGTATTTAGACTTCTAATTCTCCGACCCAAAAAAAAAAAATTCTAAGTCAAAATCAAACAAGGCAAATGGACTGCGTACCTGGTTTTGGAAATCCTGTCGCCGGTAATATTCCAGGAAGAGACGGAGGAATCCGGTGTCCACCTTGACCGTCCCCTCGCCGTCACCGTCGCACCTCAACGGTGAGAACAGAGGCTCCCCTTCGCACTCGCCCAGCGCCATCAGGGTCCCGCAGCTCGGTTCGGACCAGTCAATCACCTGGACGCCCGAGAACGCCATGTACCCAACCTCGCCACATTGGTCCGCCATGAAGCTCATCGGAGCGGCAGAGTCCGCGAAATTGCACCGCCTCCACGATTCCTCCAGGAGGGGTGTCGACGCCACGAAAGTCCCGAGCATCTCACTGCTCTCGAACCTGCATCGGTAAACGCAAGTGGGTGAGGAAGGAGACGACAATTCGACATCCAGCGACGAAAGGGCGACAAAAAGAGTTGGTGCGCGTTACGCACGGCGACGACTCGGCCATCATGGAGAGCGCTCGAGTCTTTCGGTCCCTGCTTTGTGAAAATGTCTGAATGGAAGTGGATTGCTCTGGAGTCGAGATGACTAGAGAAAATACTATATAAGCACGACGCAATTACTTTGTTCTTTGACGGCTGATTCCATTCACATTGCAACAGTAGTGCGCGGGCCCCCCCCACTCAGTCAAGGTCTCCCCCTCTCTCACCGTCCCTCGCCTTCCTGCACGGGCTGTCTTCCTCTTTCTCTCTCTCTCCTCCGCCGCCGCCGCCGCCGCCTCTGGCACGTCGCCTCCATTTCTGCCTTCATCTTCACCCGCTCCTTCTCCGACCTCCAGCGTGGCCGCCTCCTGTCCACTTCCTCCCGCGCCCTTCGCGTCCGCACCCGCGTCAGCTAGGAAGTCGAGGCCAGGCGGTGAGGGAGAAGAATGTGTGCTATTTCCGGATTCCCCGAAGAAACCCCAGGAACCGATATGTGGGCATTTATACGAACAGACCTCGTGAAAATGACTCTCCCAGCTTTCATACAAAGTTTAGAAACCTTATTTTCATCACACAGAGCCTCTAAAAAACCCGAAACCACTCATGAGCACAACAGCGTTAATCAGATGCCATCAATTTCACGGCCAATGACTCAACCTTGAAAAAGTCTGTACATGCAAGATACGAATGATCAATCAAAGGACGGACAAACGAAGCCAAAATGCAAATCCACAGCTGAAAGCAGAGACTTTTCCACAAATGCAAAGATAATACACCGAAAACAGAATACTCACTAAAAGCCCAGATGATCCTTTGAACTACGTAGAGTCTCAATTTACACATAGAGAGAGAGTGTGTTGCTGAACATGCCGTAAAATCGTAGGATCGAGCATACTTTGAACTACGTGAATCAAAGTATTTTTGGCACAAACCAATAATCAAATTCAACTGGAGTGTTGCTGCAATAAATAAATGGAGCTTCCCCATTTGACATTTCCTATTCTGTAGTTGTCTGCATTGAACACAATTACATCGGAGATGATGATCTCCGCATAAACAATGATGAATGTCATCAATTTTTCTTTAATCACAATCCATTCCATTCAGAGCAGCGCAGATGGTTACTGTGGGAACTTTGACTTGAAAGCTTTCCATTTTCAGCCCATTATGTGTAACTCGACCTCTTAGCCAGAACATCTATAGACAACTCCTCCTTCGCATCTAGCTCCTTTGCCTATTTCTCGAAACCGTTCAAGTTCGTGTTTTTGTCTCTAAGAACGAAAGCAAGAATTGAGGAAAAGTTAATACATGCATGACCCAAGGGCATTTTTTGATTAGTTCAAATATGCTGGTATGAATAATGTCATTTGACTCCCCGCCGCCCCCCTCCGCCCCAACAAAAAAAAAGGGAATCTGGAGACTACTATATCGGCAGTTTACTGCTGCAAACTATGATAAAATAATAGCTCTGTAGAAAGATTTCATCTAGATTTTCAACACATGGCCCAGGAATATGATAAATGAAGAATAAAAATAACCTAGATTAGTAATTTAGTATTGCCCAAGAACTGTCCGATGTATATATCCACTGCACCAGCTTAATCTCTCAAAATAGTTTCCAACAGTCATGCACAGTTCAATAAGACTGTCCAGCTGTTTGTAACTGGTAAGTTCAACAAAACAAATATGGTTCTTCTGAAGAAAACCTTGATAGTTAATGCATCTCTGTTGCTCTAAGATGAATTTGGTTTTTTGCTTTCTAGTGGACAAGAAATCAGGATTTCCAGAATGAGGGATGATCAATAGATTTTCAAGAGTTCTTAATTAATTAAACCTTCACATCACCTTCAATATAAGGGTTAAGAACTAGTATCTTAATTTGCTTTCTATGTAAATTTTAAATCCCAACCAAATCCATTCAAATTAGTAGGAGGATTTGTGGAATTCATGTATTTTGCAGTGAGTTTTTCCAGATTAGGCATTGAAAAATTAAATCACATTAGATTAAATTAAATTAATATTAACATTGGTATAAAAGGAACGTTGCAATCTCATGCTATCAAACTCAACACTCTTTTCTTGTTGTTATCAAGTGCATGGAATGAACTCACTGTTAAAAGAGAAGAAAAGAAGACCCTGCAAGCAAGCACTGCTGAGGAAGGAAAATGCAGAGATGCTGCCTCATTAAGTACTGTACACTTATAAGTCTGCCTTGCAAATGTTGATACATTTCCTACCAACCGCCCTTATCTTGGTTCTTTTCTGCTTTGAAAATAAAATAAAACTGCGGCTTTTTGTGCTCTTGAAATGTTGTATTCACATGTAGTAGGTCCGGATTAAACAATCCAAATTATGAATCACAAGATGGGTAATGTCCATAGGCCAATTAATTTATCAGAAGGTGACTGAAAGCTAAACCATAATTTCGTGAAAGTTGATGATGCTCGACCGATAGAAGATGTGACGAAATCACCCAGAAAAGAACTAAAGTCGTGTACAGTCGAACTTCTAAGTCGAAGTCAAACAAGGCAAAAACTACTGTGCACCTGGTTTTGGAAATCCTCTTGCTGGTAAAACCCCCGGAAGAGACGGATGAATCCGGCGTCCACCTTGACTGTACCCTTGCTGTTGCCATCACACCTCAACAGCAAGAACAGATCCTCGCATCCGCACCCGCCCAGCAGCATCAGGGTCCCGCAGCTTGGCTCGGACCCGTCAATAACCCAGATGCCCAAAAACGCCAGGTAACCAACCTCTCTGCGTTGGTCCACCACGAAGCCCCTCGGAGCCGCGGAGTTCGCGAAGCTGCACAGCCTCCACGACTCATCCAAGAAGGGCGTCGATGCAGGAAACTCGCCAGCATCTCACTGCTCTCGAACCTGCATCACTAAACACAACTGGGTGAGAAAGGAGGCACTTCGACATCCGGTGATAAAAGGGCAACAGAGAGATTTGGGTTTGTCACGCATGGCGACGACTATATGAAGGAATGGCGGGCCGGCGAACTGATGCCTAAGACAGGATTGCTCATCAGAGCCATGGTTCTTTGCAGATATGGCAAAGAAAAGGAGTTGAATGTAAATGACTTTCTGAGAAGAAGATGAAGGACAGCCAACGGTCAATTACTATGTTATCATGGGCCAATTTCTCTGTTCTTTGATGACCTTTTTTTAGGAAAGATATGCAGCCACCCCTCAGAGAACATTCACGAAACTTCCTGAGGTTTAAAAACCAAAATAAATGAGAGTTAACATCAAGAAATATCTTGGTGAAGTGGTACACATACGATAAATTTATTCAAAATTAATTATTTAATCACAAAAAATCTTAAATTAGTACAATCATGACAAATTTACCCTTCATTACTTTCTCTTAAATTTTCTCATTAAATTGCTAAGTTAAAAAAATATATAACAGTTGACGGATATATCAATTTAGGATTTTACCCTTTGTTATATTAATTTGTGATTTTCGTAATATTAATTCAATTTAGTGGAAACTAAGTTTTAGAAATGAACCAGTTTATTAAATCAATGCACAATGCAGGTTCTTATAAAGTACTGCTAAGTATCAGATGCATGCTATAATACAACTACAAAGTGCGTCCAAACTTCTCCGAGATGCCATGGAAATTTTACTTCTCTATTTGCTCCTACTTTTGAAACAATAAAAGAGGTCCATCCGCACATTGTATGCCAATAAATCATCTTGAAAATGGCGAAATAAGCACATTTAAAAATCTCCAACTTTTATTTGCTTTTTGCAAATAAACCATTCACGACGAACGACTCAAAACTGGACCGAAACACGGAAAACACTTACCGACAATTTTACCTCCCAGCATTTGCCTCAAGCCCGTAATAGTCTGTACATGCAAAAACGCGAATGATCAATCGCAGGGCCGACAAACGACGCCAAATTGCAAACCCACATCTAAAAGCACAGGTTTTTCCACGAATTCGAAGACAACAGACCAAAAACAGAGCACTGCAACAAAACCCAGATGATACGTTGAACTGAGTATGGATTCAATCAGAGAGAGAGAGAGAGAGAGAGAGGGCTACGTGAAGGAAGGAGGAATGAGAAGGCGAACGGAGGTGATCGCCATTGGAGAGATTGATGGAGCTAGTCTGCGAAAAAAGAGTCGGAGTTTTTGAGAGAGAGAGAGAGAGAGAGAGGGACGCTTAGAGCGAATCGGCGACCGGTTCGATACAGGCCATTCACAACAAGAGGCCATGTTCCATAGCTTCCCAGCCTAGAAAATTCAGTTCTAATTTTAACCCTATTATAAGAATATACTCAAAATTTAGCATATATTATATATTTATATATACTCACAAGCCCACCTTTTAATTAATCTGATAAAAGTCGATATAAGTCAGAAATTTCACATCAATAAGAGTTAGCGAATTCAAAATCTTGGTAACTGCGAAAGCAGGTAATTTAGAAAGTTATTAATAAAGTTACATAGACTTACCAATGCTCGTCAAAACTTTACCAACATGAAAATAATTAAATACATTTTTGGCACGGACCAATAGAATTCCACTATGAGGGCCCAATAGAATAAAATTCAACTGTAATGTCCCAACTTGACATTTCCTTATTTTACAGGTTATTGCATTTCACTACAAAACAAAATAAACAAAAAAAGTTTTTTATGAAAATACTCAATATTTTCCCCGATCTTAAACATTTTCAAATAGTTCATGGAGTCCATTCAATATATACTATAAGTTTAGGTTGTGCATTAAGTTAAAATTCAGGGAATACATAATTTTAGGGATCATGTTTTATATTGAGTTAAAATTCAAAGACTATTAGTGACACTATCTCTAGATCTCTTTGTAATCACAATCCATTCCATTCAGAACAGGAGTAGAAGGTCACTGCAAGAGCTTCGACTTCAAATCTTTCCATTTCTCAACCCATAATGTGTAACTTGAGTTCCTAAGCACAACATCTTTGGAGACCTCCTTGTTCTTAATTAGCTCCTCTGCATACGTCTCGAAACTGTTCATGTTCTCCAGAAGCAGTTTCAACTTATTCAGGTCCTGTTCCTCTTCCACGTCCTTGAGCCAGTCTTTAGCTTCCTCCACCCTCGCCCAAAACAAAGAATCTTGAGTAAAGCTTGCGTACCTACTCCTAATCCTTTTGTTGTTATTTTGTTGTGGTTCTTGTGCCGCAACAGCCAACTTCCGATTCCACCATCTTTCCAAAATCTGGAACCTCCTATTCCTTCCGTGCTTGATGTAATGTCCCTTCTTTGTGTGCATGCCATGACGGTAATAGCGTGCGATTTCCAATGGCTCGGCGAGGAGCATGTAGGAATGGGGCGCATGGATCCACTTGGACCTGCGGTGGAAATCGTGCGAGAGTTCATTCCGTGCTGCCATGCCTATGACCCTATCCCAGAATGCGCCGAGTCTGAACAGGTTCATGTTGATTGTGGACTCCCTCCTGGATGCTGCAAATTCCTTGAATGTGTCATAATACCCACGTTGATCCATGGACTCATCGCAGTGTGCCTTGTACCACTCAAGTTGTGCCCTGCAGGGTGTTATCTCAGATAGTTTGATAGCTAGATAAGCATTGTTCAGGTTTGGCGCACGTCCCATGTGCCGAGCCATCTGCAGGCATTCTTTAGCTGGTTTTGAAATATTGTCATCCTGCACAGTGATAAGAACAAAACCCACAAAGTGAAGACTGAGTAGTTATCATTCAGCGATCGCCAAAAAGATGTATAAGTCGACATCATTCTGCATGCACTTGTTTTAGAGAGCGAAGGAGAGTTCTGCCCCACATACTAGAGAGTAATTGTTCCAAGAAAATCTTTCCACAAAATAAGGGCAATGATAGACTATACTTTTGAGTCAGATTAGAAAGCCAAGAAGATAGTGTGTCATGCGGATTTGAGAAGCATTTAATTACCTGTGGATCTATTCCTAAGGATTGTAATGCCAAGAAAACACCAGCTTCGTAACTTGACTCGGAGAGGTCATTGATGTTTATTCTTTTCAGGAACTGCGAAGAAAGTGGTCTTGTATAATAACCATACCTCAGATGATCCTCAAAAGTGGAAGTTGAAGAGACTGTCTCGAGCATCAAATGCATCATCTTAACAACAGAAGTTGCGTTATCCAGACAGATCGCTCCCTCTTCTGAATAGAATAGGTAGCTTCCCAATGGCCAAAACAAATTGTTCCCCGCCCCTTCTTCTGATTGTGCAGCATCTTTAACCCATTTTTTGACGTTGCTGAAGAATTCATCAAAATTTTGTTTTTGTAGTTCTCCAACTAACTGTTCTTTACTGGGTGAAGCCATAGAGACTTGCCAAAACTGAAGCAGCAAGTGCAGTTGAGGAGTCAAGGAGGTAAGTGGAGCGAAGAACAGTTTCGGTACTACATCGAGCTTGGAGACAATGTTACAGAAGCTCCCGCCCCATCTTTCTTGGAGAATGGCTGGGAAAGGGACTTGTTGCCAAGCAAGGGAGTGCCGAAGGTGAGGCAGAGGACTGAGATGGGAGAAGCCATGGGCTGTAGATGGGAGAGAAGCCAAAGAGTAGTGAGAGAGGCGGTTGTTGCTCCAAAGGAATGGCCTGTGAGGATAATCATCTTAACTTTTCCTAGAAATTCCTGAATCTGCACACAAAAAGCAGCTCAATGCTTGAAGGATTTTGCATTTTTCACTCTCAGATCGAAAGCAAGAATTGTGCATGACCCAAGGGCAATTTTTGATCTGTTCGAATATGCTGGTATGGCTAATGTCAATTGACTTCCCAAAAAAAGGAAAGGACTGTGGAGACTACTATATCGATGGTTTACCGCTACAAACTACGATACATTAATGGCTCTGTAGAAAGACTATGCCTAGATTTCCAACACATTATGAAGAACACAACTAACCTAGACTAGTAATTTAGTATTGTCCAAGAACTGTGATACATACATACATACATATATACATATATACATGCATACATACATTGTACCAGCTTAATCTCTCAAAACAGTCTTGAGCAGTCATGCACAATTTAGTAAGACTTTCCTGTTTTTTTTTTATGCCAAGGATCTAGCCTAGCTTATCTTACAAGAGCACAACACCGACTATATCTGGGGGAGACTGGCCCAACAATCCACCGCCGGGGCCCCCCGCTTAAATCACAAAACTACTGTGAGAGCCGTGAATGACTTAGGGAGTCGAACCCCTGACCTGGTGGCCAAATCAGGGGGTATGCCTAACCAGCGCAGCCATGCGTGGATGAGTTCCTGCTGTTTGTGACTGGTAAGTTCAACAAAACAATATGGTTCTTCTGAAAAAAACCTGATAGTTGATGCATCTCTGTTGCTCTCAGGATGAATTTGCTTTTTCCCTTCTAAGACAAAAAATTAGTAGCAGGATTTTTGGAATGAGGGATGGTCAATAGATTTTCAAGAGTTCTTAATTAATTACAGCCTCACATCACCTTCACACATAAGGATTAAGAACTAGAATCTTAATTTGCTTTTGATGTAGTCCCACCAAATCCATTTAAATTAGGAGGATTTGTGGAATTCGTAGACTAGCAAACAAACATTTTGAAAACAAATTTTCAGTGAGTTTTTCCAGATAAGGCCTTGGAAAATTAAATCGCATTAGATTAAATTAAATATATATTAACTTTGGTTCAAAGGAATATTGCAATCCCATGCTGTCAAACGCAACACTCTTTTCTTGTCGTTATCAAGTGCACAGAATGAACTCTCTGTCAAAAGTGAAGAAAAAGAATCTGCCATGCAAATGTTTATATCTACCAACCGCCATCTTCTTGGTTCTTTTTCTGTTTTGAAAATAAAGTAAAACCGTGGTCCTCTTGAAATGTCGTGTACGGTAGGTACGGACTTTGACTGACGAACAAACAATCCAGATTATGAATCACAAGATATGCAAAGTCCGTAGGCTGATCAATTTATGAGGAGGGTGACTGAAAGCTAAACCATAATTTCACGGAAGTTGATGACGTTCGACTTATGAAGATGTAACGTCTTCTAAGCCAAAGTCAAGCACGGCAAATTGCATACCTGGTTTTGGAAATCCTGTCGATGGTAAAATTCCAGGAAGAGACTGAGGAATCCCGTGTCCACCTTGACTGTCTCCTCGCCATCACTGTAACACCTCAACGGCGAGAACAGATGCTCACATCCGCACTTGTCCAGCGCCATCAGGGTCCCACAACTCGGCTCGGGCCCGTCGATCACCTGGACGCCTGAGAACGCCAGGTACCCGACCTCGCCACATAGGTCTGCCACAAAGCTCCTCGGCGTGGCAGAGTTGCTAGGCTGCACAGCCTCCACGACTCCTCCAAGAATGGTGTCGACGCCAAGAAGGTCGCCAGCATCTCACTGCTCTCGAACCTGCATCAGTAAATGCAACGGAGTGAGAAAGGAGACCACAATTGGACGTCGGGCGATGAAAGGGCAACAGAGGGAGTTGGGTTTGTCACACACGGAGACGACTCAGCCTCCATGGAAAGCGCTCGAGTCTTTCAGTTCCTGGCCAAAGGTGTGTTTGTGAAAATGTCTGAATAGGAGTGGATTGTGCCGAGAGTTGAGAGTGGTTTTATTATTTATGGAGGATGGCGGGCGCGAGTTGGTTATTTTGCAGGTTACAGCGATGGTTCTTTGCATGTACGCGGAAGAAGAGAAGAAGAAAAAGGACGGTTGTGAAATTTTTTAGAAATGATGGGGGCAATTGCTATGGATTTGTCGTAGGAAAAGATACGCAGACGCGTCTCAGCTAAGACTCCGCAAAGCAATGAAAAATTCTGATTAAAGAAACGTTTGCAACGTTCAATTCACTCTTTTAATTTCGATTAAAAAATAAATATAATTCACTATTCTAATAAATGTTTTGTCAGTTAATTAATAAATACTTCGAATTCACTCTTTAACAAGACCATGCCATTTAATGAAAAATGACCAAAAATGTCTAAAATCTCTTATAATTGTACCAATTTAATCTTCAACCTTTTTCTTTGCCAATTGAAGTCTAAATCTTTTGTATTTATGCTAATTCAGTCTATCTATTTTTGGCTAGCCGGCATTGACGTAAACAATTTTTAGTAATATTTTCATATTTTTTTGAATTTTTTTATTTTTGAATTTTTTGTACTTTTTTATTTCTCTATTTTTTTTCCTTCCCTTCCTTCTTCCTCCAACTAGAAGGGAAGGAGAAAAAAAATATGAAAAAAATTATATTATTGTTAAAAATTGTTTACATTAACGCCAATCGCATCACATAGGATGATTAGTATCCACATTTGCGCTAGTTGGCCAAAATTGACCGAATTAACTGAATTGACAAAAATACAAAAGTTTTATAACTTAATTAACAAAAAGAAAAAAGTTTAGGATTCTAGTAATAAGTTTATAACTCTTTTTAGTAATTTTCCACTCTTTAATACATGTGTGTGTGTGTCTCACAAAGATCCTTGAATTTTTTGAACAAGGTGTATGCAAATTGTCTTGCATCGTCTAGGAGATTCTGAAGCAAGCAACACCATGAAATTTCATTACAATATCATGACAAGAGGATAAGATGATTAAGGAGAGGTGATGCTAATAGTAAAGTCTTTGGTATATCAAATGGCATATATTAAAGCGGAATTATACAAATGGCAACGCCGAAAGAGATTAAATATTTGGATAAGCTCAAAGTGGGACTTCATTGGAACAATGAGCTGTAAATGGATCAGGACAAAGACTTTGTCTAAGAATATGCCTTGCTTTTGTCACAATATTAAATTAGTCCCTGCTTTTGTTTTGTATCAACAAATTCTCCACCCGAATTACTAAACGTTTGTGTCACTAAAACACTAAAAAATAAAAAATAAAAAATAAAAAATAAAAAATGAAACTAAACAGATAAGATTATTAGGCTCTTCTCTATATAATTGAGGGCAAGGATAAACAATTTTCCATCACCAAAACTTAGGGCCAGCAATCGGGCCATGCCGGGCCGGGCCCAGAAGAAACAATCAGCCATGCCAAGCACAGCCCCTTGTCTCCCATGCCCGTGATAGGGATGGAGGCCTACCTTGGCTTGGGCCGGGCCTAATTCTCTCTCTATTATCTTTTTAGAGATTTGACTAGTACTTTTCAGGACGAGCAACATTTACAACCACTGAGGCAACTGCAACCTTTCTCATATTTATCCGGATTCATTGTCATTAGCAATCATATATTGTGAATCTATGACTCATTTCCCTAGATTATGAAAGAGGAGGATTTTCCATTGAAGCTACACATTTTGCTCCTAGATTTAATGGATTGAGCCCCATGCTCTCAATCTATGTGGAGATTTCTCTCCGAGACACTTGGATGTGAGATTTAGATTGGTTTGTGGAGGTTTAATTTGCAATAGGCTAGGCTCATCAAATGGATGGATAGGGATGGGTTGAAAATGGTTCGGTCCAAATTAACCTAATTAGGCAATACAAAAATTGGCGAGATATACCTAATATGGACCTAACATATACTCAACCCAATCCAAGCTCCAATTCTTAATGATTTTTCTCCTTAAACTGTTTTTCCTAAAGAGTGAGCACTCTATGGACCGGCTCACTGAGTCAATGAGGGAGCTAGTGTGCTCAGGTCAAATCATAGGCTAGGCTTCACGCGGCACTTAAACAACATGGAGATGCAAGTGAGCGTCACGTTGATGGATGAGGACACCTATGTGAACAGGTTCTAGATTTGGTTATGAAAAGGGAGAGTGAAGATGCTTCTGAATAAACACTTTTTTCACCTATAATTTTAGCTAGTGTGAGTTGTGAACATTATTGTGGAAGTTCATTTATAACTATGCAAAACCATGAGTTGTTAGATTGATTACTTGTTCTTTACGTTTGGTATTAGACAAAGTAAACCTCTCTTTATGTTTAGTATTAGACAAAGTAAACCTCCTTACTTATGTAACTTGCACCCTAAGCCATCAATAATTTTACCAGCATATTTTTGGATCGAAAACAAAATTTTAAATATTTTAATATTTTTCTGCATTTTCTAAAAAATATTTTTGTGGATTTTCTATTTTTTTTTCAAATTTCTAATGTTTTTCCAAAATTTTTAATTTTCTTAATGATTTTCTCAAATTTATAATTTTTCCATTGATTTTCAAAATTAAAATTTTAAAGTATTTCCTAAGATTTTTATCATTTTCTGAATTTTTAATAATTTTTAAAATATTTTCCAGAATTTTTAAATTTTTAATCAATTTATTATTATATTTGGGGAACGGGTTGTGACCTGTTTAGGGGGTGAATGATAACTATTTTATTCCGTAAATAGGTTCGGAAGAGAAATAAATTTTTCTATTTCTATTTCTAGAAGAGTTTCTAAGCAAAAATATCCGTTTGATAACGATACAAAATTTCTACTCTAAAAATAGAAATTCGTTTGATAACGATGCAAAATTTTTTCTTTTCGGACGGCGGTGAACCGGCGGCGTGGCGGCAACTAGCGGCCGCGCGGGCGGCCACGCGGCTAACGACCGGTGGCAGCGGCGGCGGCTAGTGATCGACGACCAACGGGCGGTGGCGGCGGCGGCGTAGAGGCGGTTGGCGACCGGCGGCCGGCGGGGCGGGCGGCGACCGAAGGACGGTGGTCGACGGCGATGGATGAAGGATCGGTTGATGAACAATAAGAAGAATTTTTATTTCTCTTTATTGTTCCAAAAATAAAGAAGTAGAAAATTTCTACTTCTTATTTCTATCTCAAACCTATTTCTAAACAAGAATCTTTTCGATATAGAAAAATGGAATAGGTTTATCAAATGAATTTCTATTCTAAACAAGTTTGGAATAGAAAAATTATTTCGAAATAGAAATAAATGGTTGTCATGCACCCCCTTACCCAATCCCACTCGCTGACCCAACCCAAACTCGGATCCGCCCCAGTTGGATTACAAAACGAAAATTTTCTAATTTTTTATTTACTTTTATTTTTAAATTTTTTTAAATTTTTTCTTTCCTTTTCTCTTTTCCCTGAGCCTTCTTCTTCCTTCAGCCGCCCTCAGTGTCCGAAGCTTTTTTATCTCTGCAACTTCATATTCTTCTCTTTTATTTTTCAAACCCACAGACCAGACACCGAACCATCCTCTACGGACACCGGCACTTACACTGCCGTACCCGCCGGTCATCCTGGCTGGCGACCGGCGACAACCGACGCCGGCCGCCCACTCCGGCGACCACGAATTTCACAAAAAAAGCCCTCACCTAACCTACGGTTTGAACACCAGAAATTCCAAAAATCAAACAAACACAAAGGCACTAAAGAATGGGAAGAGACGCTAACTCGAACGGCCTTGAACCGTAGGCTCACTGGCGTGGGGAGGCTAGCTCTGGCGAAGGGGCATACGCAAGACCGGCTCGGACAATGCAAAGTCACATGAAAGCACATCAAACACGAAGAAATCAAACGAAGCTCAACAATATGTAAACAATTAAACAATAAACTGAGCTTCAAACGTCGATCGGATATTTCGGGGTTTCATTGAGGTATTTTGTCAAACACATGTCATGCGTTTCGAAAAATAATTTCCCAATTTATATCCATGGCGCAACGAGCCTCGATTTCGACAAACAGATCTCGATTCAGCATTATCGATCACAGATCATTCTTATTTCTATGTAAGAAGCTCAGGATCTTGCAGGGCAAAAGCAGTTTCAGATCTCGGGTTCGGTGGGGAGTGCAAAGATGGGGTGTTTGTGCGACGGACTCCTACCTGGTTCGGAGATGAAGCTTCCAACGTTGAATGGTCGCCGACAAAGCTTTGATGGACGACGGGCAGTATCCCTTCTCGCCCCAGAACTGCGACTGAAGCTTCCGCCAGGCTATGGGCAGAATGGTGGCCGGCGATCACGGTTGGGGTTTGGGGGGCTGTTTTTGTCCTCCGCCGCGCGAGCATCCTTCCTCTTTCCTCTCGGTTTTCCCTGGCTTCCCTCAGCAGCAAATCTCTCTCTCTCTCTTCAAAAACAAGAGAACCGGCAAGGACTCCTTTCTTCTCCTGCAAAAACCAGCCCCGCCCCCTCCTTTTCCCCCTTTCTGGCCCATGTGCGGAAAAAGAAAAGGGAAATGGAGGAGGGCTGGCCTAAGGTTGGCCCTAGACTCGTCTGGATGCGGGTTTTTTTATTTTATTTAATACTAGTAATGCAAATGTTACTAATGTCTATATGCCATGCATTTTAATTAAAACACGGTACGTCTTAATGAAAATTATTTACTTTACTTTTTACTTCTTTGTTTTTTAGAGATAATTCCTAATTTTTTACACATTTAAGTCTTAAGTAAAAAGACAAAATTTAGGTATCATCATTGATTTCACTAGACCGATAGTTAGATTTGATTCCCGATCTTAAGATTAACAGGTCCAGTCCCTAGTTCCAAATTTTGAGAGCCAATTTATGGAGTATTATAGATCAATTTTGCTTTCCTAGCCAATAGTTTCTATGAAATTACCGATTCCCTAGAAGAATTCCAATATTCTCAGCTTGACATCATACAAAAATTTGGTCTAGGATAAACAATTTTAGCATTATAATTTCATTAAATGTCTTGAAAGTGGCTTTCTTTCCGAACCCACTACAAACCCGTAAGTAAATGATTTTTGGTTGATTAAACTCATTCCAACCTATATGCCAAATTTTAGGCAACCCAATCTCTCCCAAGCCATTAAAAATGAGTTGAAATTCCTTTTGCCACCTCTGCAAGAGACCGATGCATTATCTGTGAAATGAGCAGCATATTCACAAGGTATGATTAGTAATGGCAATTGAAGCTCTACTTTATGGGGGAATCTCTCTTAGACACATGGATATAAAATTTAGATTGGATCGTGGATATTTAATTTGCATGTGCCAATTGACTAGATGAAAAGTTGATTATTGAGGACCAAGTTTTTTGCAAAGCAATTATTACTTTGTTACTTTTAAATCAAGCAAACTGAAAGTTTTAATATTCTACATATAATTAAAACAACAGTTGTTTACTTATTTCCTTTATATCGAAAAAAAATGAATTCATTTTACACTTGTACATAAGCAAAGATTTTCTTTGCATCAATAAAAAGAAAGAGGAATATCTGTTGAAGAAAGATAAGGTACATAAAATATTTTCCTTTTTCGTACCCAATCGTGTTGATGTAAATTTATCGGTCGTTCTTATATACATAGTAAATCTAACTCTATTATAGACTATAGTATTTATTATACTATGTTGTGTACCAGTTGAATATATCACAGAATAAATGCTTTTTTTTTTTTTATAAAAAGTTTATCTCTATGCCAATTATTTCCGTTAGTTGATTTGTTCAAGATGGATTAATGATTTGATATTATTTCTCAAATTTATAACATCCCCTTATGAAAAGCCAATGCAATTATTTACATTTCGTGACATTTTGTTCATTCCCCATATTCAGATTTTTATCACATTCACCATTGCGTCTTCACATGCAAATACCGCTTTTTGTCATCTCCATAAGCGATCTAAGTTTCTGTATCTTGTTGGTTACATACATATAGCACCTGGATAAATTCATCTCCGCTTCAAGCATTGATATAAAAGTCCTTCAAGTTCCTTTGGATCTGTATCTTGTGAAAGTGAACTTGATATTTTCAATGTCGCTATTCCACAGGTTTTCTTTAATGGTGAAAAAGGATGACCATATGTCATGGGATTTTCCTTGCTCCTCTTTTTTTTTTTTTTTAAACCTTTTGTTTTCTCATCCCTTTTTTTAGTTTCCAAAACCAGGCATCACCAAAACACAGTCTCGTCCAGCCACCGTCCGTCCATTGTTGCGGCCCTGTCGTCATTGCCAACCCGCGCACGAGCCAGCACACAATTCGTGGCCATAGAACTATATATCTTTATGCCCTCGGAGCAGTAAGATTGGTAGATGAAGAAGTTAAATTCACAATCCAGTTTATGGATCCTAGGATATGCAAAGTCCATAGGCCGATGGATTTATCAGGAGGGAGACTGGAAGCTAAACCGTAGTTTCGTGGAAGTTGATGTCTGTTGGAAATGGTGATCCATTTTCTAGAATTTCCTAGAGTTGCTAAACTTCTAGAATTCCCTAGATGAAGTTTCTAGAAGAAAGAGAAAAATGTAGAAGAATAAATGTAGAAGTTTCTAGAAGAACTACAATCTCTAGAATTTCCTAGATGAAGCCTACATGGACAACATTCTACAGAAATCTAGAATATTGTACTAAGGCGGTGCTCACGCCTATAAATAGGCTTGCAGTTCATTCATTTGAGTGTGAGAGATAAACCTCTACCTTGTGTGTGAGGTGAACCCTCCACCATGAGAGTTGCTGAACATGCTCTACAATTGTAGGATTGAGCATCCTTTGAACGACGTACATCAGAAAAATTTTGGCACGAACCAATGATGAAATTCAACTGTAGGGTTGCTGCAATAAATAAATGGAGCTTGCCCATTTGACATTTCCTTATTCTGCAGTTGTCTGCATTGAACACGATTACACCAGAGATGATGATCTCCACATAAACAATGATAAATGTCATTAATTTTTCTTTAATCACAATCCATTCTATTCAGAGGGGAAAGAGGGGGGAGAGTTGCTGAACATGCTCTACAATTGTAGGATTGAGCATCCTTTGAACGACATACATCAAATAATTTTTGGCACGAACCAATAATCAAATTCAACTGTAGTGTTGCTGCAATAAATAAATGGAGCTTCCCCATTTGACATTTCCTTATTCTGCAGTTGTCATTGAGTACAATCACACCAGAGATGATGATCTCCGCATAAATAATGATGAATGTCATTAATCTTTCTTTAATCACAATCCATTCCATTCAGAGCAGGATCAGAAGGTGGCCGCAGGAAATTCGACTTCAAAGCTTTCCAATCCTTAGCCCATAATCTGTAACTTGAGTTCTTAGGATCAGAAAGTGGCTAAAGAAGCTTCAACTTCAAAGCTTTCCAATCCTTAGAATCGGGAGAAGTACACTAATGGTGCCATAAGTTATGTACGGCACTCACTTTGGTGCCAAAAGTTTCTGTCGGATCACTTAAGTGCCAAATTGGAGGAAAAACGATCAATTTGGTGCCACCGGCGAGAAATTCCGGCCAAAATAATTACGTGGCTTTTATATTTTAAAAAAAAAAAAATTGACGTGGCTTAAGATTGTCCACGGTGGATAGCATAAAACGACGCCATTTTCCTTTCTTCGTAAGAAACGACATCGTTTCTTGCCATCCACCGTGGATTCACATAAGAAACGACGCCGCGTTACTCCATAGCAAAAAACGATGTCGCTGAAGAGGGAGTAAAATAGAGTTCGTATACGGTTCTCCTCGACGCCGGCCGTAACTTGCTCACCCACCGTCCTTCACCCACCGCCGTTCACTCGCCCGCCGTCGCTCGGCCATTGCTGTAGTTGCGTCGTCGTTCACGATCGTTCAGGTTTGTCATGTTCTCTACGTGGATCAATTTTGCGAAAAATTTAGGGTTCTGACGGGCAAGTTAGGGCATAGAGGGCAAATTGAGGGCTTGGCTCAGGGGGAAAGTAGTGGGAAAAGTGGTAGGGATGTCACTTTTATGGGGACGGAATAGAAAATTTGATTCTTCCATCGTTCGTTCGCTTTCTGTTGTGGGGACCGAATAGAAAAACAGGGTGCGAATGGGCTTGACTCGGATGGAAACAATGGTGGGACCGAATTTGTTTGTTTAATTAATTGGACTGCTTTTGTGGGGGACCGAATGTGAATGTAATTAAATTGAAAAATGGGTGGTGGGGACCTCACTTTGTTTATTTAATTCGGTTTCTTTTGTTTCTGTAAATGCACCGAATTAGGGAGATTTTAGTCGCATTTGTTCCTTGACAACAAAACGACAAGGACCTGCATGTGAAGTTGCCGATTCTGTCATGTGTTTCCAACAAAACGACAATGACTCTTTTTCTTTTTTTTTCATTGGGTGCAACATCGACATGGACGCAAATCAGGTAGGTGTCATTGTTTGCTATGGTGGAGAGTTTGTTATTGGCACTGAAGATTGGGAATATAGTGGTGGAAATGAAGGTACTATTTATGTCAATGTTTGGAAGCCATCATATATTGATTTTATGAGGGATTTGGTATATTTTTTACAATGCAAAGTGCAAAAACTACATTACTGTGTTCCTTGGAAAGAATTGAAGGATGGGTTGAGATTTTTTAATGACGATAATGGTATTAAGGATATCATTTACCATTATCTTCACGGTGAAGAAGCTAAGGTATATATTGAGTATTATAGTGAGGATGAGGATGGGGATGAGCAGACCACCACTGAAGGAGGAGAAGTGAGGGATCCTGTTCAAGCGAGTAATCAGGTTGGGGATGAGTTTAGGTTAGATGGAGGGCAAAATGAGAGGGAGATAAGTCACATTGATAGAGATGAACAAAGAGGGAGATGTCCTGAAATCTTGGGTGAAGATGTGGGCGATGAAGACTTCATTGGATTAGAATAGGAAATTGCTTTATCTAGTGAATCGGAAGATGAATGTTTGGCTTTAGTAAATTTCCCAAGTGATGAAGATGATGATGAACTCGCACAGTCAAGACAAAAGCAAAGGGAATTTCGAGAAAAAAACTTGCAGCTTCAGCAAAAAGGCCCGAGCCGCAAATAAATAGGGATGGAGATCCAGCTGAGGGTAATAGAAGTGAAGATGAAGAAAGCTGTGGCGATGAAGTTGCTGGTTCGGAAAATGAGCTTGACAATGATGATGAAGAACCTGCTCCTCGAAGAAAAAGTAAGTACCATTGCTATGATCCGACTGTTAATAAACCTGTTTTGTCGGTGGGCATGAGATTTGACGATGCCAAACAGTTCAAGGAAGCTGTTGTGAAGAACTCAATTGGTGAACAGAGGAGCGTTAAATTCATTAGAAACACGAAGGAGTTTGTGAGAGCTAAGTGCTCACAACCTAATTGTTCGTGGAAGCTCTATGACGCGCTTAGTAAGAATGGGTCATTCTAGATTAGGTCCTTTCAGGAGGAGCATACTTGTCCAATTATCTTTAACAATAAAAGGGTAACAAGTGTGTGGTTATCAAAGCATTTTTTCAATACTATCAAAGCAATGCCCAAGATCAAGAGTCCTCAATTTCAACAGTTAGTGAAGGAGCAAGTGGGGGTTAATGTGTCGAGGAATCAATGTAAAAGAGCGAAGATGAGGGTGATGAAGATATTGATGGGTGGGTATAAGGAAGAATATGCGCAGGTATGGGATTATGCTAGTGAATGTATGTTTCAAAACCCATCTAGTATGGTATATGTAGAGGTTGTGGAGAGGCCACTCCCTGATGTTGGGCCTAGATTTGATAGATTTTATGTCTGTTTTGATGCATGCAAACGAGGCTTCTTGGCTGGTTGTAGAAGAGTTATAGGATTGGATGGATGCTTTCTAAAGGGTTTATGCAAGGGGGAGTTGTTGGCTGCTGTGGGGAGAGATGCCAATAATCAAATGTTCCCGATATCTTGGGCGATGGTAAATATAGAGAACAATGATATTTGGTCCTGATTCCTAAAAAATTTAATGGCTGACCTTGAGATAACCGATGGGGGAGGATGGGCATTCATGAGCGACCAACAGAAGGTAATTTTATTGTCAATTAATTCACTCCCTTTTAATATTAGTCATTTGCATATTTTTCTTGACTTGTATTTATTGATTTGAATTTTTGTAGGGACTTATTCCTGCATTGGTTGAATTGATGCCACATGCTGAGCATAGAATGTGCGCGAGGCACATATATGCAAACTGGTCAAGGAACTTCAAAGGAGATAGGCTGCAGAAGCAGTTCTGGCAGATAGCAAAGAGTACGAATATGACTGATTTCAGATTAGCCAAACAAGGATTGTTGCAGCTGACAAAGGAATGTTTTGATGCACTCTTCCAAACAGAAGCTAAGCACTGGTGTCGGGCCTTCTTCAGCGAAGAGTTCAAATGCGATATCATTGATAACAATCTCAGCGAAGCTTTTAATGGTAGAATTTTAGAGGCCAGGTGCAAACCAATCATCAGCATGCTTGATGATATTCGAGTTATGGTTATGACTAGATTGCATAGGCAAAGAGATGATGCTACAAAATGGAGTAGAGACTGTGGCCCTAGGATTGTGAAGAGATTGGATGCAAATATTGCTGCTAGTAGGTTCTGCCATCCAGTTTGGAATAGAGATAATGGATATGAGATTATTGAAAATCAGGATAAGTATGTTGTCAACCTGGATAGAAGAAAGTGTTCATGCCGAGCCTGGCAACTGAATGGAATTCCCTGTGCCCATGCCATTTGTGCTATTCGGATGAAGCGAGAAAACCTAGATGATTACCTACATAATTGGTACAAAAAAATCTCATACCTTGCTTCATACCAATTCATGATGCAGCCTATCAGAAGCAGCAAATTTTGGGAGCCAACAAATCATGAAAGCCCTCTACCTTTACCGCTGAAGAAGCAAATAGGAAGGCCAAAAAAGAGACGAAGAATGCAGCAGGAAGAGGCATCAAGTCAAAGGATGAGTAGGATTGGATCAAAGATGAAATGCTCATATTGCCGCAAGGAAGGGCACAATAAGAAAGGTTGTAAGCTGAAAAAGCAGCATCAACAGCAAGATATAATGGCTAATTCAGTGCTAGGAACATGACCTATTGAAGAGTTTCTTGTTGGGCCTATTGAAGGGAGGACAGAAGGCCCTACTGTAATGCCTACTGAAGGGCAAACAGAAAGCCATGCTGTAAGGTAAGTATCATCTTTGTCTTAGTAACTTTACAGTTCTTATTCGATAGTGTTGTTGGTCATAATCCTAATATAGTACATTGTTATAAGGCCTAAAGGGCCAGAAAAAGGCCCTGTTGTAGGCTCAAGTGTAGGGATAGGGACTGGAATGGGCAGGACAGCAACAACAACAACTGAGTCCACTGTTGAGCAAACAAGAAAAAAATATCCTGTAAGTTGTACATCACCGTGTTTGGTCTTTTATGGGCTAAAATTTACATTTATTATGTGTTTCTCAGGTGAGAAGACGAGCAACTGCACAAGTTGCAGAGGTTGCTACAAGGATTATTGTTGCTGAAAATGATGCACCACAGCGAACAAGAGGGACTCTTGGAAAAAGATTAAGGCAATATGGTTATGGGATTTACACAGATGAACATACTGGAATGACTATTTTGAATATAAGATTTATAGGCCTTACGCATTTAATTTGTTGTACTTCAATTCATTTGGTTGACAATATCACTATGTTCTTGTAGCTTGGGAGAACTTCGGGGGTACTTTTCTCTCAAGGTGGGCCAACTCAAGATCAAGGGCGCAGCCAAAGAAGAGTGCTCCAAAGAAAAAGAAGACAGCGGGTATAGCTGCGAAACAGCCATCCAAAAAGAATCTAGCACCAGTTCCATCTCAACCAACGATTAGGAAAAGTAGTGATGATATGGACCAACACATGACACGTGCTACAACAAAAATAGCCGCCGTCAAAAATAAGGAAAAGGAAGTGACAGAAAGTCCAGCTAAAGAACCTGCACATCCAGTTCGAAAGAGTGCTCGGATTATGAATCAATTCAAAGCTCCAAGAGGAAAAGGAGATCAAGGTGTTGTCAATATTGACTGATGGGAGGGTGCTGGACATGGTCTCTTTTTATGTGATGCTAGACATGGTCTTTTTTCATGTTTTCTTTTTTTAGGAGTGTGCTGGATATTATATCATTGATGGTAATTGTTGCCTGCAATGCCATTGTTTTTTTTTAAGAGAGTGTTGAACTTTCGATGATTGGGGGAGTGAAGTTAGACATGCTTTTCTTTTCTTTTATAAACAATCAATCAATGTTAATGGCAAGTACTGGAATGACTATTCATTTTCTCTTGTGTTGGTTTTGGCTACAATGCTAGCAAGTCAGTTATGCTGCTGTATATTTTATTTTTGTTGTTACTGCAATGTTGTTGTTGCTGCAATGTTGTTGTTGCTACACTGTTGCTGTCAGCATTGTTGGTTAAAGTTGTGAATTATAATGAATTTGTGGGGTTCTGATTATATGTGTTGCTACAAGAATACTTTGGGTGCTGGTACATCTTGTTGCATCTAGGCTGGTGTAAGAAGATGCACCAGCAACTCAACTGGTGCAAGAACAAGGTGCATTTGGAATGTGACTTTTGGCACTAACATGTTCCTTTTTAAAAAAACTTGTACAACATAAGTGATCACTTTGTAATCGCGACTGGCACTTAAATGATCACTTTTATAAAAACTTGGTACTCAAGTTATCACTATTTACAACTTATGGCACTGAAATGATCAATCGTGAATTTGCCACCATCCTTTAATTTCGGCCATGGTTTGCAGTTGTAGCAAACCAGCAAACCAGCAAACTAGCAAACTAGCAAACCAGCGAACCATTATCAAATAAAAAATGCAGCAAACTATCATCAAATAAAAAAAAAGCAGCAAACCATTACCAAAAGCTTTCAATGCAGCAAACCATTACTGTCACGACCTCTTTTTTTCCGTCCGGAGAAAAGAAAGAAAGGTTTAGGGGTATTTGCCTAAAGAAGCAAACCAATGGCCCTAAATTAGGCGCGAGCTCTCCCAAGCCCATACCTCGCGTGACGTTGGATTTTGTTTTTTAGTTCTTAACAACCTATGTAATTCCAGGAGTCGCCACTAGCCTATTGGGGTCGACTAGAAACCAATCAAGACACGGGAGTGTTGTCTCGATTCCTACGCAACCAGAGATTTCTAGGAACGGGGACTTGTTTACGCCAATATTTCTATTAGCGCCCTTGCGGTACCACTAACTTGGAAGGTTGTTTATCTAAATGGCCACACAATCTTGATTACCAATTATAATCTTTATGAAACCACTAAGTGTCCATGCAAATGTTTTTGTAGTTTTTTTTTTAATGTCTAGACTAATCCTAACATAATTTAGAAGAGAAATTTACACTCAAATTAATGAAAAGCGGCGTGTAAGTAAACATCCAAGAAATTGAAATGACTTGAAAATAAACGCGGAAAAGGTAAACCCGATACAAGTTGGGCGAATAATATTACATGGCCTTGTTATCACGCCCCGGGACAGGACCCCCATGAGCAAAATGAGAATTCAAATATGCATGAAATTACTCTAAATAATTTTAATCTATGCAAAATGGATTATTTACAAAATTGTTATAAAATACCAAAATAGCACTAAATTAGGAAAATGACCTTTTAAAATTAGGAAAATTTAATAGATGCCATTTCTATCCTAATTTGATACTATCTAACATTTTTTGATATTTTTGAAATTTTCAGATTTTTTTTATTTTTTTTTTAAAAAATATTAATAATAATTCCTTAAACCGATCTATGCTAACATGGAGCAACACAGCATATGAATATTACAATAATCAAGCTCAAATCGACCGTTTCAAGATCGAAGCTTAGTTTGGGCATTTTGTCGAACACTTGGTGTGCATTAAACTAGCCCCAATAGCCTCCTTGAGCCATGTTTGCAGCCTTCAATCTCCACTCATAAGCAATCTCATGTGGAACTAAAGTATCAAGATTATACTACCACATGCAAAGAACAAGATTAGACAGAAATCATAGTTAAAAAACACACTAGAACCAAGCTAACATCTTCCTCAAATGCACGGGTTTGAGCTGATTTTGCAAATCTGGGTTTGACCCAAGTCAAGCAAACAGGTTACATGCCCATATTCAAGCCCCAACACTCATCACATACGAGATCTAAGGGAAATGCTACTTAATCCGCGTGAAATTAGGTAACGTGGGCTTTCAAATGCAACAAACATCATATAGAATGACTCACCGAACAACATCAAAACGACCTCTCCAAGAAGCATACGTGCAAAACTCTTGAAGAGATTTCAACACTTAGAAAGATTCCAGCCTCAAAATCAGTTTTTTGGACTAGTTTTCCTCTTGATTTTTCACTATTAAAACATGTTCGAGCTTGAACAAAAATACATCTAGGATACTTACCTTGCTTCTTAGTTTCTTTTGCAAGTGGTTCTCGGCCGATCAAACCAAGAACTTGTCCTCGGGGGCCCGTGTAAGTTGGCTTCTTCAACTGGAAATGAGATCTGCAGAAAAAAAGAACTGACAACGAAGGTTTTCGTTGGCCACTAAAATTAGACTTCAAGACGTATTTTGTTGGAAAAATTGACACCACACCAAACTATATGTATTCTAGTTTTTTTAAAAGTCAATATTTTCCTCATTTGTCTCTCAAATTTCTCAAGAACACTGGCTTTCCTCACTCTTGACCAACCAGTCTCGACACTTAGAAAAATTTTCGGACTTTCTTGGCCCGCCAGGAGGGCACTGTTTCGGGGGGCTTTAGGAGGCCTTCCCAATCTCCATTTGGGACGTGTGACCTATGGATGGAAAGACCTTTGAGTGATGTTTCACTCTCTAGTTGAAGGTTTTGGCTAATTTTGGCCGAAGGGTTGTGAAAATATCACTTTTCTCTCCCAAGGTCGGTCTGGATTTTCTGGGATTTTGCTTTTCTGCTGGTTGCTTCTGAAGGTTGCTTTGGGGAACGATTCCGAGCTCTCTCCTCTCTCTCTCGTCTCCTCCTTTTCGTCCATTGAAAGAGCTTGTTTCCTTGATCTTATCCCCTGAATTAGAGGATTTTTGGTCAGCCTTTTGTCCACCTACCAAGCCTGTCAACAGGGCTACTTCACCCACTTTCTGACTTAGCCAATTTTTTTTCAATTCTGCAGCTGTTGAGTGTGCGGATTTTGCTGCGATTTTCCGGTGCTGTCAGCAGCTTATCCCTGGCCAATTTTCGTCCACTTGCACTACTATATACGGTATTCCATCACGTGCAAAGATCGGGCTGGTTGGGCAGATGAGGAGGACATGGTGGGGCCACCAAATTGCTTACTCAGCAACCCCGAATTAAGACCAACTCGTGGACTGAGTTTTGGCTGTTGATTTGAGTGCTTTAATCCACTAATTTGGCTGCGTTTTTTTGATCAATTAGAAAGCTCATGTATAGTAGTTTAAGATCCTGACCAGATTTTGCAATTGTACCCACCCAATTTTGCAAGAAAGTCCTCAAAGTTGGCCATTTTCTTGCTCGAAAATGCCAAATTCAATGCAATTAGGTCCTTTTTGCCCGATTCGATTAATTATACCTGACCCAAGTTCAATTTCAACTCAATTGGGGGCCAAGATAATGATTTAAGGGTTCGGGCAAAATTTTGCAAATTTTGCAAATTGGTCCCTCAACTTTTGGAAATTGCATTTTGGTCCCCAACTTGCCGTTTTAATTACAATCTGATCTCCTGGGCTTGGCTAGTCACATTCAGATCATCGGCCCCAACTTGCTTCTTTTTTTTTTTTTTTTTTTTTTAGGAAAAACATATTCCATTAAAAAAACTATACGAAACACCTAGATAATCTAATATGCAATAATTTTTTTTTAAGTGTCAACAATTACCAAATAAAAAATACAGCAAACCATTACCAAAAGCTTTCAATGCAGCAAACCATTACCAAATAAAAAATGCAGCAAACCATTACCAAACAAAAAAATGCAGCAAACCATTACTAAAAGCTTTCAATGCAGCAAACTATTACCAAATAAAAAATGCAGCAAACCATTATAGTTGAAGCAAAAACTAACCAAAACAAACATTGACAAGACACAACTAAACAACAAAACTTTTAAGTGCTCATAACTAATGCATTACAAGTCCAACCTTGCATTTCTACCCATAGATTACAACAACAAAACATTTTGCTCCATACAAAAATTGCAGCAAACCAAAAAACACATTTTACTTATAAATAATCCAATACAAGTGCATATTCCACGTCTTCGACTATGGTAGACATACAAACTTCTTCTCATTACTCACTTTACATTTGAATAAACTACCCAAGAGAATAAGAACACAATCAATGCTCGATAAAAGTTTCTTTCGATTTTCAGCCTTGAAACCTCCCTCTTCAAATGGTCCACCAGAGATGTTAAACCCTTCATTTGAGCTTGCATTGAGTCGACATCCTCCAACTCGTCTATTAACATAGGTGGAGGTTCATTTCGGCCTTCAAGTAACTTCAATATCACCTCTGTCGCTCGATTAGAGAATTTCCTATTAACCCATTTGAAATATTTGCACTTCGAGCCTTCTCTATATCTGCCGCACCCATGGAATCTTCTCCCAGGATTCAATTGAGTCCAAGATGTTCTTCTTGGACTCGGTAACCCACAATAACAGTAATACTCACCATCTAATTCGTTTTTCTTATAGGAATGTGAGCCGCTGCTGAAGCTTTTGTTCTCCATTTACAAGAGCGAGCTGATAATTTTGGGAGAAAATCGAAGTATGCACTCGAAATGATCGAATTGGGGATTTAGGGTTTTCAACTTCCGGTTCTAATCAATATTAGGGATTTAGGGTTTCTTATTTGGGAGAAAACGGTAAACGGCATCGTTTTATTCTTTGTATGCTGATTGTATTCTCCAGCGATCTATGTCGGCGTCAAAAATTAATAAAAAACTGCCACGTCGGATTTCCGGCCAACCAAATCGACGATGGCACCAAAGTGATCGTTTTTCAAAATTTTTGGCACTTAAGTGATCCGACGGAAACTTTTGGCACCAAAGTGAGCGCCGTATACAACTTATGGCACCATTAGTGTTCTTCTCCTGCCCATAATCTGTAACTTGAGTTCTTAGCCAGAATATCTATAGACACCTCCTTCCTCTCAATTAGCCCCTCTGCGTACTTCTTGAAACCTTCGATGTTCGCCAAAAGCAGTTCCAACTTATTTGGGACTCTTCCCCAATCTTGAGCCAGTCCTTTGCTTCCTCCACCCTCGCTGAAAACAAAGAATCTTGAGTCAAGCTTGCATACCTGCTCCTACTTATTTTGTTGTGGTTCTTGCGCCACAAACAGCAATTGTTCGATTCCACCATCTGTCTAAAATCTGGAATTTCCTATTCCTTCCGTTCCCTTCTCCTGATGCATACCACAATAGTTATAGCAAGTGATTTCCTCTTCCGCAATCTTGAGCTAGTCTGTTGCTTCCTCCACCCTTGCCCAAAACACAGAATCTTGAGTCAAGCTTGCCTACCTACTCCTACTCCTTTTGTTGTTATTTTGTTGTGGTTCTTGCGCCACAACAGCAATTGTTCAATTCCACCATCTTGTCCAAAATCTGGAATTTTCCTATTCCTTCCATTCCATTCTCCTGGTGCATACCAAAACAATAGTAGTGAGCGACTTCCAATGGCTTGGCAAGGAGCCCGTAGAAATGGGACGCATCAATCCAATTGGACATGTGGTGGAAATTGTGTGAGAGTCTATTTTGTTCTGCCATGTGTATGACATCATTGCAGAATGAAGTGAGTAAAAATGGGTTCAAGTCGACCATGGACTCCCTCCTAGATGCTTCAAATATCTCGAATGCGTTGCAATACCCAAGTTGATCCTTGGACTTGTTGCAGCGTGCCTTGTACCACTCAAGTTGTGCCCTGCAGGGCATTATCTTAGATAGTCCAATAGCTAGGTGAGCATTGTTCAGGTTTGGTGAACATCCCATATGCGGAGCCATCTGCAGGCAATCCTTAGCTTGTTTTGAAATATTGTCACCCTGCCCAGTGATTAAAAACACAACCCACAAAGTGAAGACTAAGGACTTATCATTCAGCGATTACCAAAAAGATGTCTTAGTATAAGTTTACATCATTCTGGGTGCACTTGTATTAGAGAGTGAGAGAGTGTTCTGCCCCACGTATTAGAGAGTGGTTGTTCCAAGAAAATCCTTTGTCAAAATAAGGGCATTGATAGACTATACTTTTGAGTTGGATCAGAAAGCCAAGAAGATAGTGTCTCGTGTGGATTTGAGAAGCATTTAATTACCTGTGGATCCATTCCTGAGGATTGTAATGCCAAGAAGACATTAGCTTTGTAGCTTGACTCGGAGAGCCTGTTGATGTTTATCCTTTTCAGGGATTGCGAAGAAAATAGCCCTGTATAATAACTATACTTCAGATGATCCTCAAACCTGGAAGCTGAAGAGACTATCTTGAGCATCAAATGCATCATCTTAACAACAGATGTTGCATTATCCAGACAGATTGCCCCCTCTTCTGAAAAGAATAGGTAGCTTCCCAATAGCCAAAACAAATTGTTCCTCGCCTCTTCTTCTGATTGTTTGGTGTCTTTAACACAATCCTTGACATTGCTGAAGAATTTATTAAAATTTTGTTTTTGCAGTTCTCCAGCAAGCTGTTCTAAACTGGGTGAATCCATAGCGACTTGCCAAAACTGAAGCAGCGAGTGCAATTGAGGAGTCAAAGAGGCTAGTGGAGCAAAGAACAGTTTTGGCACTATGTCAAGCTTTGAGACAACGTTACAAAAGCTCCTGCCCCATCTTTCTTGGGGAATGGCTCGGGAAAGGGACTCGTTGCCAAGCAAGGGAGTGCTGAAGGTGAGGCAGAGGACTGAGATGGGAAATGCGATGGGCTGGAGTTGGGAAAGGAGCCAAAGAGCAGTGAAAGAGGCGGTTGTTGCTCCAAAGGAATGGCCTGTGAGGAGAATCATCTTAACTTTTCCTTGTAATTCCTGAATCTGCACACAAAAAGCAGCTCAATGCTTGAAGGATTTCGAGTGTTTTACTCTCTGAACGAGAGCTAGAGTTGAGGAAAACTTAATACATGCAAGACCCAAGGGCAATTTTTTATTACTTCAAATATGCCGGTATGACTAATGTCAATGACTTCCCTAAAAAAAAGAAATGACTGATGACTGTGGAGACAACATCGACAATTTACCACTACATAATACAATACAGTAATGGCTCTGTAGAAAGATTACATCTAGATTTCCAACACATGGCCAAGGAATGTGATATATGAAGAACAAAAATAACCCAGATTAGTAATTTAGTATTGTCCAAGAACTGTCCGATGTATATATCTACTGTACCAGCTTAATCTCTCAAAACAGTCTCCAGCAGTCATGCACAATTCAATAAGACTGTCTTGCTGTTTGTGACTGGTAAAATCAACAAAACAATATGGTTATTCAGAAGAAAACCTTGATAGTTGACACATCTCTGTTGCTCTCAGATGATTTTCTATTCTGCTTTCTAGTAGACGAGAGATTGGAAGCAGCATTTTCAGAATGAGGGATGGTCAATAAATTTTCAAGAGTTCTTAGTTAATTACAGCCTCACATCTCCTTCACACATAAGGATTAAGAACTAGAATCTTAATTAGCATTTTATGTAAATTTTAAATCCTACCAAATCCATTCAAATTAGGAGGACTTGTGAAATTCATGTGTAGGCAAACAAACATTTTCTTTTCATTTACACCTTTATTTTATGTCTATAGCAGATGTTTAAGGGGATCTTTGTCTCATCATGCATTCTTTTTCTTCTTTTCCCTGGTGAAAAACAAATTCACAGTGTGTTTTTCCAGATAAGGCCTTGAAAGATTAAATCACATTAGATAACTTAAAAATATA
Organism: Eucalyptus microcorys; assembly: GCA_014182515.1. Classification (NCBI taxonomy): domain Eukaryota; kingdom Viridiplantae; phylum Streptophyta; class Magnoliopsida; order Myrtales; family Myrtaceae; genus Eucalyptus; species Eucalyptus microcorys. The sequence continues at coordinate 1,475,049 of CM024570.1, read as the reverse complement.
TTAACTTTGGTAAAAACGAATATTGCAATCTCATGCTATCAAACTCAACACTCTTTTCATGTTGTTATCAGGTACATCAAATGAACTCCCTGTTAAAAGAGAAGAAAAGAATGACTCTGCAAGCAATGAGAGACTAGAAAATGCAGAGAGACACATGCCTTTCGAAATACTCGCAACAGTTAAGTCTGCCGTGCAAATGTTTATATGTTTTCCTACCCACCACCATTATCTTGGTTCTTTTCTGCTTTGAAAATCAAGTAAATGGGCTCTTGAAATGTCGTATTCACGTATGGTAGGTACTGACTTGACTGAGGAACAAACAATCCAGATTATGAATCACAAGATATGCAAAATCCATAGACCGATCAATTTATCAGGAGGGTGACGGAAAGCTAAAGCCTAATTTCGTGGGAGTTGATGTTCGACTGACGAAGATGTAACGTAATTACCCAGAAAAAGAACAAAAGTCACATAGTCGGTCTTCTAAGTCAAAAGTCCAAAAAGGCAAAAGGGACTGCGTACCCGGTTTTGGAAATCCTGTCGCTGGTAAAATTCCAGGAAGAGACGGAGGAATCCGGCGTCCACCTTGACCGTCTCCTCGCCTTCACCATTGCATCTCAACGGCGAGAACAGACGCTCGCATCCAAACTCGCCTAGCGCCATCAGGGTCCCGCAGCTCGGCTCGGACCCGTCGATCACCTGGACGCCCGAGAACGCCAGGTACGCGCCCTCGCCGCGTCGGTCCGCCACGAAACTACACAGCCTCCACGACTCCTCCAGGAAGGGCGCCGACGCCAGGAAAATCGCCAGCATCTCGCTGCTCTCGAACCTGCATCATCAGTCAACGCAATTGGATGAGGAAGGAGACGCTTTGACACGACGAAGATGGAAAGGGCAGTAGAGAGAGTTGGGGGCGTCACGCACGGTGCCGATTCGGCTCCCACGGAGAGTGCTCCAGTCTTTCATCAGTCTCTGCTTCGAGAGTGATGAGATCATACGAAGGATGGGTTCTGCGAATACTCCGCGAAGTCAAAAAAAAGTCGACAAGGCACGTTCCCTCGTCTCCCATGCCCGTGACTGCACGGAGTTCTGCCTGGGCTTGGGCGGGGCCTAAATTCTCTACTTTTTTTTTTTAAAAAAGATTTGACCAATACCTTCTCGACGCGTGACGTTTATGACTAGCTGAGGCTGAGGCGGCTACGACCTTTCTCATCTTTCTCCGGACCCATTGTCGTCGGGCATCATATATTGTGAATCCGTGGCTTGTTTCCTTAAGATCATGAGAGAGTGGAGAATTTTCCATCGAAGCTGCACATTTGGTTTCCAAGATCTAATGGAACGAGTCATGGGTTAGGACTTTGTGTGGCACTTTAGCAACATGGAGATGGAGGTGAGCGCCGAGCTGATGGACCAAAACACGTGTGAACAGGTTTGGAGTTAGGGTTATGGAATAGGCAGCGAAGGTGCCTATAAATAAATTCTTTTCTCTACCTATATAATTTCTACGAAATTACTCATGCCCTAGAAGAACTCCAGTATTCTCGGCTTGACATCACACAAAAATTTGGTCTAGGATAAACAATTTTAGCATTATACTTTCATTAAGTGTCTTAAAGTGGGTTTCTTTCCGAACCCACTACAACCCGTAAATAATTGATTTCCGGTTAATCAACCCATTTCTACCCATATGCCAAATTTTAGGCCATCTTCCAATTTCACCCAAGCCATTATATAAGAGTTGAAGTTTATTTTGCCACCTCTGCAAGAGACCGATCTATTAAATGTAACGGGACCGAGTTTTTGCGAGATGTTGAAATACAGTTAATTATTTATTTCTTTTAAATCAACGAAACTAGAAGGAATTTTATATTCTACATATAATTCATGGGTTGATATCACCAAATATTCAAGAATCATTGTTGACACCTAAATTTTGGCTTTACATTTAGTCATTTATTGCATAATAAAATTAAGGATCCAAATTGATCTCTAAAAATATAAATATCAATTTTTACTTTGCATGTTTAGTTCTTGTAAAGCATGTCTACATCCAATAAATTTCATATGAGCTAGCGTTTTTATGCTTGAACTCATGAAGCCATGAACATGCTCCAAGTTGGCACATGGATTAACAAATCCTCAGAACATGCTCAATTTTGAATTGCGCACATGAGAATCTGAAACTTGGGGGTCACAATTTCCGCAAAGACGAGGGAAGCCAATCAATTAGAGAAATCTTCTCTCTAGTAAATCTTCCCTCTAGTAGATTTTGGCCAGATAAGTGGAGGAACTCGTGGGATCTTTTTCTAAGAATACCGGAATGCACAAGAGGACACAAATATGTTGGCTGCGAAATCATGGGCAATTTTGTCAGACCGTAAGTTGAGGGAAATGAATTAGAAAAAGGAAAAGAAAGATAGAATTTTTATGGAATATTCTCCACGACTTTGGCCAAGATATCCCGCGTCCAAAAGCTCAACCCCACCAGGTCTCACTTATCATCTTTCGCATAATAAGAGGAGTCGATCTTGGCAAATCATCATAAAAGCAATCTCACGTTTTTAGCTACTGATCATGGAAAGATCGGGAGCTCGGAGTGACGAGGACAGACTGAATTCTCATTCCTTCGTAGACACCTCCGGATTACTTGGCATTCTTTCGGAAAAATTGAAATTATGAGGGAAATCAATGGGATTTGGCCAGCAATATGGAAAGAATGGACACTCACTCGAATATTAGGCGTTCATGCGCAAGGTATATGAAAAGATGGAGCGGAGAGGAAATTAAAGGAAAGAATAAAAAATAATTCTGGCTGTGAAATCGTAAATGATAGCGAGTGAATATAAGTGAATCAGAAAAGGAAAAGATTGTGAAAGAAGGTGAGGGACGCATACTTGAGAGATTTACGGTGACAAATCAGGGCTAAGTTGTAGCGGCTGATGCAATCGCTTCCGGATGTCCTGTTAGCTTTGGTTGTAATATTGCGACTTCTGGCTGTAATGTTATGACTACTTAAATAAGAACTATCTTTTAGATCAAAAAAAAAAAAAAAAAAATATATCAGGGCTAAGATTTGGCAATCCCCCTGTCAAAGGAGCACGGGTTTTGACTTTTCAATGTTAAATGGAAGTCTTATGCTATAAAAAGGGACATGTCGATTCATTGAAAAAAAGGAGGCAGAAGAACAGTCTAAGTGCCAAAATTTGGCACGGAGGGACACTTAAGTGCCAAAATTTCGGAAAGGTACACTTAAGTGTTAGTTTCAGAGTAAAGTAAATCACTTAAATGCCACTTCGGCCAAAATCTGCCAAATTGTCGACGTGGCAATTTTCGGCGAGTTGGATGCAAAACGACGTCGTTTTGCACGCTAACGTGGCGACAAATTGCAAAACCGACGTCGATTTATGTTTGATATATAAATAATTAATATAAAAATTAATAAAATTAAATTTAAACTTAAATTTATTTAAAATATTCTAAAAATTAAAAAACTAAAAATTAAAAATTAAAAATTAAAACTTAAAAATTAAAACTTAAAAAAAAAGGGGCCGAAGGGGTGGCCGAGGGTTGAGCCCTCGCCCGCCGCCGCCTCCCCCCGCTATTGGGAAGGGTTGGCGATGGAGGGGGAGGGACGACCCCGCCGATGCTCCCCCACCGTCGTTGGCCCTTCCCGGCGCCGACGGCGGGGAGGCGATGAGGGCCTGCGAGCCCTCGCCCAAATTTGGGGCAAGGGTCGCTGCCCTCGCCCAGATCTAGCGAGGGCTCGCGAGCCCTCGTCGCCGGCCCCCTAGGGGGCTTGGCGAACCCTAGCCCGATGACCCCAACCAATGCTAGAACCACCGTCGCCGGCCCTTCCCGACGATGGCGAAGAGGTGGCGAGGGCTCGCGAACCCTCGCCTAGATTTGGGGAGAGGGTCGCGAGGGCTCGTGAGCCCGCCGCGCCCGGTCGGCCGGGGCCGGCGACCCCGCCGACCCTCCCCCTCCATCGCCGGCCCTTCCCGGCGGCGGCGAGGGCTCAACCTTGAGCCGCCCCTTCGGCCACCCTTTTTTTTTTTTTAGTTTTTTTTATTTTTTTAGAATATTTTAAATAAAATTAAGTTTAAATTTAATTTAATTAATTTTTATATTAATTATTTATACATAAGATGCAAAACGACATTGTTTTTGCAATTTGTCGCCACATTAACATGCTAAACGACGCCATTTTGCACCCAACTCACTAGAAAATTGCCATATTAGTAATTTGACTGAATTTTGGCCGGGGTGGCACTTAAGTGATCTATTTTACTCCAAAACTAACACTAAAGTGTACTTTTCCGAAGTTTTGGCATTTAAGTATTCCTCCGTGCCAAATTTTGGCATTTCAGGTGTCCCAAACTCAAAAAAAGGATGTACACACCCTCAAACATCTCATCTCCACTATCTCGAGAATTCTTTTTGGACTATGGTGGACTCCTCTGGTGTCCCATGTTCATCTCGCTTTGTGGATATTGATGACAAGCATAAAGCTAAGTCAAGCATTTTTTAGTTTGATAGTGTGAAATTCCATTTCGCTATTTAAATTATTTATTTATTTATTTATTTTCGTGTTTTCATTTCTTGTCCGGATTAAGCTCTGATAAGAGGATCTCATGAAGATTCACATCTTCGTCTCATTCAGCAAGCACTCTTGCGATATCTTCTCTCGACAATGCTCAACATATTCACAAGAGGTCATCGCAAGATGGAGCGCCGTCGATGCAACCATTGATGCCGTAGCGCCAAGCAAGCCTGAGCCGCACCAGACTTCGTCGAGCACACTTCCTCGACCCTCTAGAGCCTCTACCGGTAGTCCCGACATTCTAGATCAGTCGCGCTCAGCCCCATCGCAATCATCAAGATTTCCAAGCTAGCCTTGCGACATCAGTGGAATTTCCATCAAATTCTAATTCTACTAGTAACTCGACGAGTCTCCCAATAGTTCCGTAAACTCATGCCGAGTTTTCGTTTGTTCTTGCCGGCTTTTCCAGCAAATCTTCACTGAGGAAGTGTGGCTGCTCACCCATATCTATATGAATTCCCCAATCAGCTGTCCTCGCCTTGCTTGTGGTTTACTTTGACTGACCTTAATTGGTTTGTGTAGGTGTATTGTTGTAATTATGGTTAATGGATCAACGAAAGCCAATAAATTAAGATACGTTTTTTCTATTCACGTATTTCTTTTGGATTCATGAATTTCCTCAACTTTTATGTTTACGTATCTATTGAATTCATGAATTTCTTATATTCATGTATCTTTTAGTTCATGTATTTATTAAGTACACGAATCTCTTGAATTCACGTATCTTTGGATTCATGAATCTCTTGAATTCATGTATCTCTTGATTCATGAATTTCGTGGATACATGTGTCTATTTAATTCATGTATCTCTTTAGTACATGAACTAAAAATCTCTATAAATAGATGGGAGCATAGAGCTTCATTAAGCTTGTTGGTTTTGGTTTTTCCGACTTGATTCCAAAAGGCTTTGATATTCTTTTCTACTCTTCTGATTTTTCTGAGTGTGCTGGTTCAATTGAACGGTTCGACTGAGTCCTGTTTGCATAGTACTAATCCAACCAGGTTCGAGGTGTTGTATCTTGGGAGGCATAATTCGTGAATCTGCAGAGCACCTTTGGCAGGAACTAATCGCCTTAAGGAGATTCGGATATCCGTACCTCACCTCCAATTTTATGTTGTTTTTCAGTGATAACTTATTTTCTTCTTCTCCAAAATTGGTAAAAAGGAGGATATTATAAAGTTGTTATCATCTTCTTTATATTGATGTTCTGATTACAATAAACAGTCTGTGTTTTCTTTGGATTAATTTCCAACAGGTGTATGGGTTGTTGTTTAACCTTCCATAATGAATTGGTTCCATTACATTTTTTATACACGATTAAGGCTCAAGTCGATTTGGTTCTATTCAATTGTCCCCTATATTGACCAAGGCATATTGGCTTTTGGACCTTTAGACACAAAGATTGAATCCTAGTACCGTTTTGCGTGGCTTGCTATAGTTGATACGATTTAGCTCGTCATTAATGATGTGGTTATTTCTAATCATAACGTGTATTTCAATGCATCGCCAAAATGAGAACAGTGACTGTTATATATCAAATATCGCCAAAATGATATATTTCCACCCATCAGTGATATCTATCCATTGAAATGTCTGCTAAATGTTAAATATCATTCTAAACATAACTAAAGAACTTCTATAATCGGGAATACTGTGCTCCATGCTCTTTCCAGCTCCGGTCAAAACCACAAGCTTTGTACTGCAAGCCAATCTAGACATATAAGTAACATGAATTTAGTCGGGGAACAGATGTCTCACTAAGAAACAAGACACTTGGGAACATAACTACAAAGTTACAAAGTAAGAAGTCATTGCAAGTAAAGGATCAAAAAGTCTAAGATAGGACCTTGATTCAAAAAACTGATGCAAACAATCAGTGTCCTTAAGGCTTGGAGGATCTGAATCAGGCACCATCTTCTTGTCCCTCAAGAATTTGGGAGGTGCGTTCTCTGGATTCCCCAAAGAACCCCGGGAACCGATATGTGGGCATTTATACTAAGAGACCTCGTGAAAATGACTCTCCCAACTTTCATACAAAGTTTTGAAACCTTATTATAATCACACAGAGCCTCTACAGAACCTGAAACCGCTCATGAGCACAACAGCGTCAATCAAATGCCATCAATTTCATGACAAATGACTCAACCCTGTAAAAGTCTGTACATAGAAGATACGAATGATCAATCAAAGGACGGACAAACGATGCCAAAATGCAAATCCACAGCTAAAAGCAGAGACTTTTCCACAAATGCAAAGATAATATACCGAAAACAGAATACTCACTAAAAGCCCAGATGATCCTTTGAACTAAGTAGAGTCTCAATTCAGAGAAAGAGAGAGTCGCTGAACATGCTGTACAATTGTAGGATTGAGCATCGTAGTGTTGCTGCAATAAATAAATGAAGCTTCCCTATTGGACATTTCCTTATTCTGCAGTTGTCTTTATTGAACATGATACACCAGAGATGATGATCTCCACATAAATAATGATGAATGTCATTACTTTAATCACAATCCATTCCATTCAGAGCTGGATCAAAGGTGGCTGCAGGAGCTTCGACTTCAAAGCTTTCCAATCCTTAGCCCATAATCATTAACTTGAGTTCTCAACCAGAACATCTACAGACACCTCCTTCCCCTCAATTAGCTCCTCTGTGTTCTTCTCAAAACCGTTGTTGTTCGCCAAAAGCAGTTCCAACTTATTCAGGTCCCATTCTCTTCCGCAATCTTGAGCCAGTCCTTCACTTCCTCCACCCTCGCCCAAAACAAAAATCTTGAGTCAAGCTTGCATACCTGCTCCTACTTCTTTTGTTGTTAATTTGTTGTAGTACTTGTGCCACAACAGCAATTGTTTGATTCCACCGTATGTCCAAAATTTGGAATTTCCTATTCCTTCCATTCCATCCTTCTGGTGCATACCACGATGGTAATAGTGAGTGATTTCCAATCGCTCGGCAAGGAGCCTGTAGAAATGTGACACATCAATCCAATTGGACATGCGGTGGAAATCGTGTGAGAGTTTATTTTGTTCCACCATGAGCATGACATCATCCCAGAATGCAGTGAGTAAGAACAGGTTCAAGTCGACCATGGACTCCCTCCTAGATGCTTCAAATATCTTGAATGTGTTGTAATACCCAAGTTGATCCTTGGACTCGTCGCAGCGTGCCTTGTACCACTCAAGTTGTGTCCTGCAGGGCATTATCTTAGATAGTCTGATAGCTAGATGAGCACTGTTCAGGTTTGGTGAGCATCCCATATGCCGAGCCATCTGCAGGCAATCTTTAGTTGTTTTTGAAATATTATCATCCTGCCCAGGGATTAAAGATACAACCCACAAAGTGAAGACTAGAACTTATCATTCAGCGATTACCAAAAGGATGTCTTAGTATAAGTTTACATCATTCTGGGTGCACTTGTATTAGAGAGTGAGAGAGTTCTGCCCCACATATTAGATAGTGGTTGTTCCAAGAAAATCCTTCCTCAAAATAAGGGCATTGATAGACTATACTTTTGAGTCGGATTAGAAAACCAAGAAGATAGTGTCTCGTGTGGATTTGAGAAGCATTTAATTACCTGTGGATCATTCCTGAGGATTGTAATGCCAAGAAGAAATTAGCTTTGTAGCTTGACTCGGAGAGACAGTTGATGTTTATCCTTTCCAGGAATTGCGAAGAAAATAGTCTCGTATAATAACTTCACTTCAGATGATCTTCAAAACTGGAAGCTAAAGAGACTATCTCGAGCATCAAATGCATCATCTTAACAACAGACGTTGCATTATCCAGACAGATTGCTCCCTCTTCTGAAAAGGATAGGTAGCTTCCCAATGGCCAAAACTAATTGTTCCTTGCCTCTTCTTCTGATTGTGCAACGTCTTTCACACAATCCTTGATGTTCCTGAAGAACTCATCGAAATTTTGTTTTCGCAGTTCTCCAACAAGCTGTTCTAAACTGGGTGAAGTTGTAACGTCTTGCCAGAACTGAAGCAGCAAGTGCAGCTGAGGAGTCAAGGAGGTTAGTGGAGCGAAGAACATTTTCGGCATTACATTGATCTTTGAGACAACGTTACAGAAGCTCCCACCCCATCTTTTTCGGAGAATGGCTCGGTAAAGGGACTCGTTGCCAAGCAAGGGAGTGCCGGAGGTGAGGCAGAGGACAGAGATGGGAGAAGCGACGGGTTGGAGAAGGGAGAGGAGCCAAAGAGCAGTGAGAGAGGCAGTTGTTGCTCCAAAGGAATGGCCTATGAGGATAATCATCTTAACTTTTGCTAGAAATTCCTGAATCTGCACACAAAAAGCAGCTCAATGCTTTAAGGATTTTGTGTTTTTTAATCTCAGATCGAAATCAAGAATTGAGGAAAACTTAATACATGCATGACCCAAAGGCAATTATTTTTTACTTCAAATATGGTGGCATGACTAATGTCAATTGACTTCCCAAAAACAAAAAAAAAAAGGACTTTGGAGACTACTATATCGACAGTTTACTGCTACAAATTACGACACAATAATGGCTCTGTAGAAAGACTACATCTAGATTCTCAACACATGGCCCAGGAATGTGATATGTGAAGGACACAGATAACCTAGATTAGTACTTTAGTGCTGTCCAACAACTGACTGATGGATATATCTACTGTACCAGCTTAATCTCTCAAAACGGTCTCCAGCAGTCATGCACAATCTGATAAGACTGTCCTGCTCTTTGTTACTGGTAAGTTCAACAACAAAAAGGAAAAAAAAGAAAAAAATGGTTCTTCTGAAGAAAAACCTTGATAGTTGATGCCCTTACCCAAAAAAACCTTGACAGTTGATGCATATCTGTTGCTCTCAGATGAATTTGCTATTCTGCTTTCTAGTGGACAAGAAATATGTAGCAGGATTTTCAGAATGAGGGATGATCAATAGATTTTCAGGAGTTCTTAATTAATAACAGCCTCACATCACCTTCGCACATAAATTAGAACTAGAATCTTAACTTTCTATAGAAATTTTATATCCTACCAAATCCATTCAAATTAGTAGGAGGATTTGTGGAATTCAGGTATTAGCAAACAAACGTTTTCTTCTCATTTACACCTTATTTTATATCTTTTGCGGATGTACAAAAGGCCTATTTATCTCATCATGCTTTCTTTTTCTTCTTTTCCCCAGTTAAAAACAAATTCGCAGTGACTTTTTCCAGATAAGGCCTTGAAAAATTAAATCACATCAGATTAAATTAGATATATATTAACTTTGGTAAAAAGGAATATTGCAATCTCATGCTATCAAACTCAACACTCTTTTCATGTTGTCATCAAGTGCATCAAATGAACTCGCTGTTAAAAGAGAAAAAAAGAATGACTCTGCAAGCAATGCGAGACGAGAAAATGAACAGAGCCCATGCCTTTCGAAACACCCTCAACAGTTAAGTCTGCCGTGCAAATGTTTGTACGTTTTCCAACCCACCACGATTATCTTGGTTCTTTTCTGCTTTGAAAATCAAGTAACTGGGCTCTTGAAATGTCCTATTCACGTATGGTAGTTACGGACTTTGACTGACGAACAAACAATCCAGATTATGAATCACAAGATATGCAAAATCCATAGACCGATCAATTTACCAGGAGAGTTGATGATGTTCGACTGATGAAGATGTAACGTAATTACCCAGAAAAGAACAAATTCACGTGTAGGATGCTTGCGTCAACTTTAACAAGACCTCTATCTCCCGTTGATGATTTCGTTCGAGAAATTTTAAAAATTGAAGAAGATAGCCCAAAACCTGAACCAACCTGTAACAAGCACATATTGTTCATTTTCCGGCTGACCCAACTTGAACCATTGACATCTGTATCGCCAGCCTCTTTGGCAATATCTGTCTTAACAGCATTTCTAAATTCTCAAAATAGGTAAAAAAAAAAAAAAGACAGTCCAAAATGTGATCAGCATTGTCTTGTAGAAGCTGAAAAATGCTTATGGTGGTGTCAAATCAAACACATATATTGAGGTTTGATAGTACACCTCCCTTTCAAAAAGAATGATAATATAAATCCTACCAATGCGAGTCATATAAGAATGAATCCAGAACATCTATACACATTTTCACTTGAGTTTTTCTTTAGACCAAGCAAAGCCTGTTCTCCTTGCAATTTGCAGAAACTTTGCAGAAACTTAACATTTTTGTTGCCCACATCAAAACTGATCAAAACCAGAAGTGAAATCTAATCTGACTTCACCAAGAATCCCACAAATGGCATATGCCTATGCATAGTCATGAGCTCTCCGTTTCCTAAGAATGATGGAGAGAGAAGAGATTGAGATGGTCACAGTTACCATCAGAAATCAACAGGGTTTTGTCTCTTATGCTTCTTTTCTGTGAAATGTAAGCGTGGCTATGAGCACAGAGTGCTGGTGGTTTAAGAGGGAGGATGAGGCTAGGAGGAAATGGACAGACAGAGCATGCATAAGCCACAGGGAGAGGACTTTGCGGAGTCCAGAGAGAAGTTTATTTGGTCGGTGGTTGAGGAAGAGAGCGAGTGCGAACGGGAGATGAACGTTTGATCTTAGGGAGATTCTTTCTGTTACCGAGAACTACACGCCATGGAAGCTAGAAGGCAGGAAAAGAGCTCGGTGCAGTACTCCTTACATCTCTCTGTTTGTCAAACAACCCTTAAAATCATGAAGAGAGTGAGAAAGCAAGAGTGAAGCAAATTAAGAACTCAAGGCTATTTATTTTATTTTATTTTCATACGAAATCAATTTGAGATACAAAAATCTGATAAAATCATGAAGAGAGAGAAAGCAAATCTTGTAAAGCTTATAAATTTTTGTAATATGAAATATATAGAAATTCTACAATTCTCTTTTCCGCTTATCCAGGTGAGGTACTCCATGCTCGCCAGCATCTCTCATCGCTCTTTAGCTTGGATATTGGCAGTGACAATATCAAGAGCTGCTCTTGACGTTAGTCTCTCTCCTTATGCTAGTTTTGAACAAGAATATGTTGGACCAAATTATAATGCAGGTAAATGTAGTGGAAATCAAATCTTCTCTAAAGTGAAACAAGGCTCTACCACTGTGACCAAATTGGATTGCATTGCTAGTGGAGCATTTGCAAATTGTCAAGTTTGTGGATTCCAAGAAACTTGTTCATCTTCATCATCTTTACCATCAGAAGCTCACCATTCATCGTGAAGCCATCAAATCCTCTTACTTGTCCATCCACCGGAAAAGAATACCGCTCAGTCCAAGACTCAAGCATGCCGTACTCCTTCATATCCCAAACGGAACAAGCGGAATGCTGTCCAGGATGCCTAACTACTGCTATGCACATAGCCAAAAGTCATTCGATACTGACAACTCCACTACTTTGCTGACACTAACCATGTGCGAAAGCTCTTCTGACAGAGCCATTTCATGGAACACCTCACTGGCGACATCGAACATGACTTTTGATCTGTATCCACGCTTGGAAACAAACCAATGCAGGTTCCCATTCAAGAATACCGCGGAAGGTCTGGAGCCACAGAAAGCAGGAACTCACACTCCAAACCTCTCCAAGAATCTGTATTGAGTGAATAAAGCAGGGCGTTCAATAGGAAGTATTCTGGGAGATTGTTTTATGGACTTCCATATATGTATACTTTGGCTCGAATGAAGCATCTGAAAATTTTATATTAAGCTATGCTATGTTGAAGAAAGAATAGAGAATTCTTGAATTTTTTCCTTGAAGCTGGGAAAGAATTTCTTCTTCAGTTCAAGTTTAATTCAAAATACTTTAATTGGTATTTGCAAGAAATAGGCCAATTCGGCGGCTTTTTGCTCAATTTTACGCGGGTCAAATTCTCATCAATACACTCCTAGGTTTCTTAGATTGTTTGGTGCGTTGGGACACTTGGGCCTAAGCTAAGTCTTTCTTGGGAACTTGGGACGCCTAGGCTTTCTTTCTTGGGATGGCTTGCTCACTCGATAGAAGCTTTGGAAGAGAAAGGTGGCTTGGATTAATATAATGAGAGGAGGGCACTCCTTCTTATACTAGAGGCTCTCAAATTACAACCATTGATCGCCTTTCAATCCGATGGACGAGATCGCATCTCTCGACCTATGAGAGAATTCTAGAGCTTGGTGCAATTACCATTTTGCCTATTCCTGAGAACATTCCAGAAACCCTAGGAAAAACCTAGAGGAGCTTGGGCGGTCATGTGAATTCCATGTTCCGAAGATGTGGAGAAACTCCCACCCTTATAGTTGTGAATAGATTTCTTCCGAAATCAACATACTAAAAGATCATGCCTTTTGACATTTGTCTTAACCTAAATTTCAGGTGCACCACTTAGGATTTAGGCTAATGGACTACTAAGTTTCAAACTTAGCTCGAGCTTTCCCAAGTTCATACTAATTCGCTACTTATATTTAAATTTTTAACATGCAAATGGATTTTATCTAGGATTCGCCACTAATCAGTTTTCGGTAGGTCGATTAGACACCTAAGTAAAATAATTGGAGAATTATTTTACTCCTATGAACTAGAAACTTTTGGGTACGGGGACTTGGTTATACTAGATTTCTCTAATACCCTTTCGGTATCATTCCTTTCTGTCTTCCTCTAGCCGGAAGGAGGGAAAAAAAGAGAAAGAAAGAAAAAACTAAAAATTCGAAATAATAAAATATTTTTAAAAATTATTTATGTTAGCGCTGATCGCGCCATGTACGACGGCTAGTGTTCATGTCAACGCTAACCGGCCAAAATTAGCTGGATGGACTAAAATGACATGAATACAAAAATTTTAGAATCCAATTGGCAAAAACATAAAAAGGTTTACCAATACAATTGTAATGGATTTAACACTTTTTTGTTAATTTTCCCATCCTCTAATATATATCACATTGATCCTTGAATTTTTTGAACAATTTGTCTGTAAATTGTCTTGCATCGTTTAGGAGATTCTGAAGCAAGCAATGCCATGAGATCTTATTACGGTATCACGACAACATGATAGTGGAACTTTTAAAATATGAGTAGTACACTGTATATAGGTTTTGTCCCAAGATTAAATTAGTCCCTGCTTATGTTTTGTATCAACAAAATCTCCCCCCTAATTACTAAACGTCTGTGTCAATTAAACGAAAAAGAAAAAAGAAACCGAACAGAAAAGATAACTAAGCTCTCCTCCGTAAAAATGAGGGTGAGGATAAAAAAAATCTTCCATAATCGGGCCATGCTGGGCTAGGCCCAGAAGAAACAATCGGCCATGCTGGGCACGGTCCCTTGTCTCCCATGCCCGTGATAGGGACGGAGGCCTACCTTGGCTTGGGCAGGGCCTAACTCTCTCTTTCTCATTTTTTAGAGATTTAACTAGTACATTCTTGACACGTAACGTTCAAGACTACTTGAGGCGACGGCAACATATGTCATCTTCCTCCGGATTCATTATCATTAGGAATCATATATTGTGAATCAGCGGCTTGTTTCCTTAGATTATGAGAGAGTAGAGAATTTTCAATTGAAGCTACATCTTTCATTCCCAAGATCTAATGGACTGAGCCCCAGGCTCTCATTCTCTCTGAAACACATGGATATGAGATCTATATTGGTTTGTGGAGGTTTAATTTGCAAAAGACCGAAGCCATCAAATGGATGGGTTGGGTCCGGTTGAAGATGGTAGTTACACAATACTAAAATTGGTGAGATATACTTAATTTGGACCTAACATATACTTGACCTAGTCCGGGCTTCAATTCCTAATGATTTTTCTCCTTAAATTGTTGTCTATGAAGAGTGAGCAATTCTGTGGATAGGCTCGCCGAGTCAGCGAAGGAGTTTGGGTGCTTGAGTAGAGTCATTGGCTAGGACTTCGCGTGGCACTTGAGTAACATGGAGATGTGGTTGAGTGTTGCGCCGATGGACAAGAACACATGTAGGAATAGGTTTCGGTCAAGTTACGGAATGGAGAGTGAATGTGCCTACAAATAAATTCTTTTTTCGCAATGTAATTATAGCTAGTTGTGGACGCTATTGCGGAAGTTAATTTTTGACTTTGCAAAACCATGAGTTGTTAGATTGGTCACGCGTTCTTTATGTCTGGAATTGGACAAAGTATGTAATATTTGACTTGATGCCACAAAAAAGGATAAGAAAACTACTGACTCGGTCAACAAGCAGAACAGTGGATGTTCAACTTTTAAAGGGATTGAGAGCTCCCTCGACTGAAAGAAAGTGCAAGAAGGAAAAGAAGAAAGAAAAAGGACAAAAAGACGAAGAAGAAGAGAGAGAGCATTTTACACGTCCTTATCATGGGAGCCTCGCCAATGCGAAATTACTCTGATTCGCAACATAGTGAGCGCTCAAACCCTTCATTCGTCCGATTGGAGTAGTTTTTGAATTTAGGGTTTAAGTTCAAAAATATGTGAAATTTGAGCTGCGAAGTCCAATTTTTAGATGTTGAGCTTTGAAATTTCATGAAAATTGTGATTTATGGTGTTGTGGAGCCGTGGGTCTTGACTGGAGTTGTTTTTAAGCAAGGTTTTAGTCGAAGCGAAATTTTAAGGTTTTGCATGCAAGTTTCATGTTGCGTTTAGATTTGAATAATCACTTCAGGTGAGTGATTTGTTAGTGCATAAGAGCCATTTTGTTAGCATTTAGTTATAGTTGAGGTAGTATCTTCCTTGGTTTCAAAGTCGATTATCATTTAATTGTTAGGATTACGAGATCGTTGGCTCATTTAGCTTTGCATTCTTTGGTTTTGGGCATTCCAGGTCAATGGTGCTACCAGCAGGATGGTGCAACCTGAAATAAGTTCAGAAGAATTATTAATATCCAACTTCATCCTCCAATTTCTGAAAATGTCACAAAATTTCCACATCCAGTGACTTGTCAACATTTTGGGTAATCATAAAATTTACTCGATCAGCCTTTTCAAGAGACGCAAGGGCATAATGAGCTGCACTAGCCTGTGCTGTGGTAAACTTTCTCCATTCAGCATACCTCCTTGCCCAATATCACCTATAGGCCCGTTTAGAATGAACAAGCTCCTAATGAATTGTAATGGAATTAGAGTAAAAAATCGAGAGACACTAAAGATCTTAGGCACAGTTAGACACTTGAAAAGATGAAAAAAAAAAAAAAAAAACAGAGAAGCCCCATGAAGAAACTGAAAAGATTTTATTTAAGCAAGAACCAATAACAAATCTTCTCCATAGGCAAAGTCAGCTAACTACAACACATTATTGTACTTTCCACAGTATCATATCATTTATAACAACTGAAATCCAACAAACTTCCTTGAAGGTCCTCCCTTAATTTCTTAGGCATGACCCCAATCCTGATTTTATGCTACTTCCATAGACACATTCTAATTGAAGTAACCCAAAGACATTCACTTGACAAAAATGTTCCCTATGTAGAAGGCTCTTTCAATTAAATGAGCTGGCTTCCAATTCTCACCACCTATTTTATTTCTGCCCCTTCCTTATCCAAAATTTGTATATATGTACTAGAGCACCCTTCAATTTCAAATTTATCCCCCATAACTTGGTTTCTGATTGAACTGTCCCTGCATATTTGCTTCATCTCTTCATAATAAGCAGAGTGCTGCTATTTACATAATGAAACCAATAAACCAAAAAAAGAAAAAAAAAAACAGAGAGAGAGAGAGAGAGAGAGAGAGTGCAATAAGCCCCATTTGGACTGCAAAAAACAAATAAAAGCTGGAAGGGTTTGTCTTAGCTACGAAAGAACCGGTCAACATATTATACAATGGAGACAAAATTACAAATTGTCACATTCAGCATGAAAGCTTAACATGAGAGTGCAATCATACAAACATGACCACATACGCTTAAAATACATATATACCACAAGGTTATGCAGAGTGCATAACTTGAAGACTAGCGTTAGGCATGAAAAATGATGCAGCATCACAGTAAGATCTCTCTTCCAGTTCTTCCCAGTCACTTAATTATCCAAAATAAAAGATATAGAATAGCCATGAAAACATACTCAAACCCTCTTTGATATAATTAGTTTAAAACAAATTAATGAGAAGAGTGGCTGTTATAAGTCAAATCATCCAAAATGAAATATTTCCACCCATCAGTGACGCCTATCCATTGAAATGTCTGCTAAACGTAAAATATCATTCTAAACATAACTAAAGAACCTTCTATACTTGGGAATACTGCACTCTGTGCTCATTCCAGCTCAGTCAAAACCACAAGCTTTGTACGGCAAGCCAATTTAGACAAACATAGGTCAACAACATGAATTTTGTCATGGAGCAAGACACTTCGGAGCATAACTAAAAGTAAGATGTCATCGCACGCAAAGGGTAAAAAAAATAAATTCTAGATCGGACGTTGATTCAAAAAACCGATGCAAAGAATCGGTATCCTTAAGGCTTGGAGGATCTGAATCAGGCACCATCTTCTTGTCCCTTGAGAATTTGGGTGGTGCTTTGTCCGGATTCCCCGAAGAAATCCCAGAAGAAATCCCAGCTCTCACACAAAGGTTAGAAACCTTATTATAATCACACAGAGCCTCTACAAAAAACCCGAAAACCGCTCATCAGCGCGACAGCATCAATCAAATGCCAATCTAGTTTACGACGAACGACTCAAAACTGGACCGAAACACGGAAAACACTTGCTGGCAATTTTACCTCCCAGCGTTTGCCTCAAGCCGGTAATAGTCTGTACATGCAAAAACGCGAATGATCAATCGCAGGGCCGACAAACGACGCCAAATTGCAAACCCACATCTACAAGCAGAGGTTTCTCCACGAATTCGAAGACAACAGACCAAAAACAGAGCACTGCAACGAAACCCAGATGATACGTTGAACCGAGTATGGATTCAATTACACGGAGAGAGAGAGAGAGAGAGAGAGGGTTACGTGAAGGAAGGAGGAATGAGAAGGCGAACGGAGGTGATCGCCATTGGAGAGATTGATGGAGCTAGTCTGCGAAGAAAGAGTCGGAGTTTTTCGGAGAGAGAGAGAGAGAGGGACACTTAGAGCGAATTGGCGACCGGTTCGATACAGGCCATTCACAACAGGAGGCCATGTTCCTTAGCTTCCCATCCTAGAAAATTCAGTTATAATTCTAACCCTATTATAAGAACTAGGGGTGTGCAAAATATCTAGAAACCGCCCGGACCGCCCTGGAACCGGATTGGAACCGCCTAGAACCGACGGTTCTTGAGGGAACCGGTTTGGTTCCCGGTTCCATGGGCGGATCCGCCCGCCCGCCCACCTGAACCGGACCGGAACCTTTTTAATATTAAAATATTACTAAAACAAAACAAACCCTAACCGAGACCTCTCTCCTTTGTCCATCTTCGACTTCTCTCCTCTGTGACCGTCTGTCTCTCTTCTTTGTCTCTCTTCTTCTTCAACTTCTTCGACTTCTTCGGTTCTTTTGTGACGGTCTCCGCCCAGTAGTGACCCGCGACTGCTGCTCGCCCCCTTGCGCTGGCCGCTGCTGCTGTTCGGCCGGCCACAGCCTCTGCTCCGCCCAGTAGTGACCCGCGACTCCACGGCTCGCCTCCGCGCCGACCACCACGCCAGCAGTGAGGGAGAAGTGGATCGACATCGAGAAGGCCAAGATCCTGCGCGACCACATCAAGTGGTGCTACCGCGTCGAGGGAATCAACCACCTCCAAAAGTGCCGCCACCTCGTCTGCCAATACCTCGAGTCCACCCGCGGCATCAGCTGGGGCAAGGACGGCCGCCACCCCTCCCTCCACGGTCCCCTTCCTCTTTCCCCCTCTCTCTGACTCTGTTTCTGTGCCCTAAGAATTGTGTGGCTTTGGCATTGAGTTGATTGATTGTGGTCGGGTTGAATTAGTTGAGGCGTCAAGATCGGTTCCATGGATCCACCCGGGAACCGGACCACAGTGGTCCGGTTCCCGGTGGATCCATGCAACAAACGAGTGGATCCCGGTTTCAATTTTTCGGAACCGATCCTTAGCGGGCGGTTTTCGGTTCTAGGGGGAACCGCCCGCCCGGACCATGCACACCCCGATAAGAACATACTTAAAATTTAGCATATATATATATATATATTCACAAGCCCACCTTTTAATTAATCTGGCGAAAGTCGATATATGTCGGAAAATACGCATGAATAAGGGTTAGCGAATTCAAAATCTTAGTAACTTATGAAGATTAGTTATTTGCAAAGCTATGAGCGAAAGTAGGTAATTTAGAAAGTCATTATAAAGTTACATAGACTTACCCATGCTCATCAAATATTTACCAACATGAAAATAATTAAATACATTTTTGGCACGGACCAATAGAATTCCACTATTTGGGGAGGGCCCAGTAGAATAAAATTCAACTGTAATGTCTTTGATATTTCCTTATTTCTACAGGTTATTGCATTTCACTACAAAACAAAATAAAACAAAAAAGAAGTTTTTTTTAATGGAAATATTCAATATTTTCTTTGATTTAAAACATTTTCAAATAGTTCAAGGACTCCATTCAATATATACTAAAAGTTTAGATTGCACATTAAGTCAAAATTCAGGGAACGCATTAAACAAATTATAAATTTAGGGATCACCTCACACATTGAGCTAAAGTTCATAGACTATTTATGTCACTATCCCTCGATCTCTTTGTAATCACAATCCATTCCATTCAAAACAAGAGTGGCAGGTAGCTGCAAGAGCTTCGACTTCAAATCTTTCCATTTCTTAGCCCATAATGTGTAACTTGAGTTCTTAGTCAGAACATCTATGGACACCTCCTTGTTCTTAATCAGTTCCTTCGCGTACGTCTCGAAATGATTCATGTTCTCCAAAAGCGGTTCCAACTTATTCAGGTCCTCTTCCTCTTCCGCGTTCTTGAGCCAGTCTTTAACTTCCTCCACCCTAGCCCAAAACAAAGAATCTTGAGTCAAGCTTGCAAACCTGCTCCTACTCCTTCTGTTGTTATTTTGTTGTGGTTCTTGCGCCGCAACAGCAACCTTCCGATTCCACCATCTTTCCAAAATCTGGAACCTCCTATTCCTTCCATGCATGATGTAATGTCCCTTCTCCATGTGCATGCCACGATGGTAATAGCGTGCGATTTCCAATGGCTCGGCGAGGAGCATGTAGAAATGGGGCGCATTGATCCACTTGGGCATGCGGTGGAAATCGTGCGAGAGTTCATTCCGTACTGCCATGTCTATGACCCTATCCCAGAATGCACCAAGTCTGAACAGGTTCATGTCGATTGTGAACTCCCTCCTGGATGCTGCAAATTCCCTGAATGTGTCATAATACCCACTTTGATCCACAGACTCGTCGCAGCGTGCCTTGTACCACTCAAGTTGTGCCCTGCAGGGTACTATCTCAGATAGTTTGATAGCTAGATAAGCATTGTTCAGGTTCGGTGCACGTCCCATGTGCCGAGCCATCTGCAGGCAATCTTTAGCTGGTTTTGAAATATTGTCATCCTGCACAGTGATAAGAACACAACCCACAAAGTGAAGACTGAGTACTTATCATTCAGCGATCACCAAAAAGATGTATAAGTCTACATCATTCTGCATGCACTTGTTTCAGAGAGTGAAGGAGAGTTCTGCCCCACATACTAGAGAGTGATTGTTCCAAGAAAATCCTTCTACAAAATAAGGGCAATGATAGACTATACTTTTGAGTCGGATTAGGAAGCCAAGAAGATAGTGTCTCGTGCGGATTTGAGAAGCATTTAATTACCTGTGGATCTATTCCTGAGGATTGTAATGCCAAGAAGACACCAGCTTTGTAGCTTGACTCCGAGAGGTCATTGATGTTTATTCTTTTCAAGAAATGCCAAGAAAGTGGTCTTGTATAATAACCATACCTCAGATGATCCTCGAAAGTGGAAGCTGGAGAGACTGTCT
Source organism: Eucalyptus microcorys (assembly GCA_014182515.1). Lineage (NCBI taxonomy): Eukaryota > Viridiplantae > Streptophyta > Magnoliopsida > Myrtales > Myrtaceae > Eucalyptus > Eucalyptus microcorys. The sequence continues at coordinate 1,454,588 of CM024570.1, read as the reverse complement.
TGAGCATCAAATGCATCATCTTAACAATAGACGTGGCATTATCCAGACAGATTGCTCCCTCTTCTGAATAGAATAGGTAGCTTCCCAATGGCCAAAACAAATTGTTCCCCACCCCTTCTTCTGATTGTGCAGCATCTTTAACACCTTTTTTGACGTTGCTGAAGAATTCATCGAAATTTTGTTTTTGCAGTTCTCCAACTAACTGTTTTGGACTGGGTGAAGCCATAGCGACTTGCCAAAATTGAAGCAGCAAGTGCAGTTGAGGAGTCAAGGAGGTAAGTGGAGCGAAGAACAGTTTTGGTACTACATCAAGCTTGGAGATGATGTTACAGAAGCTCCCGCCCCATCTTTCTTGGAGAATGGCTCGGGAAAGGGACTTGTTGCCGAGCAAGGGAGTGCCGAAGGTGAGGCAGAGGACCGAGATGGGAGAAGCCTTGGGCTGTAGATGGGAGAGAAGCCAAAGAGTAGTGAGAGAGGCGGTTGTTGCTCCAAAGGAATGGCCTGTGAGGATAATCATCTTAACTTTTCCTAGAAATTCCTGAATCTGCGCACAAAAAGCAGCTCTATACTTGAAGGATTTTGTGTTTTTCACTCTCAGATCGAAAGCAAGAAATGCGCATGACCCAAGGGCAATTTTTGATTTGTTTGAATATGCTGGTATGGCTCATGTCAATCGACTTCCCAAAAAAAGGAAAGGACTGTGGAGACTACTATATTGATGGTTTACCGCTACAAACTACAATACATTAATGGCTCTGTAGAAAGACTACGCCTAGATTTCCCACACATTATGAAGAACACAAATAACCTAGACTAGTAATTTGGTATTGTCCAAGAACTGTGATACATACATACATACATACATACATACATATATACATATATACATGCATACATACACTGAACCAGCTTAATCTCCCAAAACAGTCTTGAGCAGTCATGCACAATTCAGTAAGACTTTCCAGCTGTTTGTGACTGGTAAGTTCAACAAAACAATATGGTTCTTCTGAAGAAAACCTGATAGTTGATGCATCTCTGTTGCTCTCAGATGAATTTGCTTTTTCCTTTCTAAGAAAAAAAATTAGTAGCAGGATTTTTGGAATGAGGGATGGTCAATTGATTTTCAAAAGTTCTTAATTAATTACAGCCTCACATCACCTTCACAATTAAGGATTAAGAACTAGAATCTTAATTTGCTTTTGATGTAATCCCACCAAATCCATTTAAATTAGGAGGATCTGTGGAATTCGTAGACTAGCAAACAAACATTTTGAAAACAAATTTTCAATGAGTTTTTCCAGATAAGGCCTTGGAAGATTAAATCACATTAGATTAAATTAAATATATATAAACTTTGGTTCAAAGGAATATTGCAATCCCATGCTGTCAAACGCAACACTCTTTTCTCGTTGTTATCAAGTGCACAGGATGAACTCGCTGTCAAAAGTGAAGAAAAAGAATCTGCAATCAAGGCGAGGCAAGAAAATGCAGAGACGCATGCCTTATGAAGTACTCTTAGTCTGCCATGCAAATGTTTATATCTACCAACCGCCATCTTCTTGGTTCTTTTCTGTTTTGAAAATAAAGTAAAACCGTGGCCCTCTTGAAATGTCGTGTACAGTAGGTACGGACTTTGACTGACGAACAAACAATCCAGATTATGAATCACAAGATATGCAAAGTCCGTAGGCCGATGAATTTATGAGGAGGGTGACTGAAAGCTAAACCATAATTTCGTGGAAGCTGATGTTGTTGGACTTATGAAGATGTAATGATTTCCAAGCCAAAGTCAAACAAGGCATATTGCATACCTGGTTTTGGAAATCCTGTCGCTGGTAAAATTCCAGGAAGAGACGGAAGAATCCTGCGTCCACCTTGACTGTCTCCTCGCCGTCACCATTGTACCTCAACGGCGAGAACAGATGCTCCCATCCGCACGTGTCCAGCGCCATCAGGGTCCTACAGCTCGGCTCGGACCCGTCGATCACCTGGACGCCCGAGAACGCCATGTACCCGACCTCACCGTGTTGGTCTGCCACGAAGCTCCTCGGCGCGGGGGAGTTTGCTAAGCTGCACAGCCTCCACGACTCCTCCAAGAGTGGCGTCGATGCCAAGAAGGTCGCCAGCATCTCGCTGCTCTCGAACCTGCATCAGTAAACGCAACGGGGTGAGAAAGAGACGACAATTGGACGTCGGGCGATGAAAGGGCAACAGAGGGAGTTGGGCTTGTCACGCACGGAGACGACTCGGCCTCCATGGAGAGCGCTCGAGTCTTTCAGTTCTTGGATTGCTCCGAGAGTTGAGAGCGGCTCTATTATATAAAAAAGGATGGCGGGCGCGCGGGTTGGTCATTTTGCACGTTACAGCGATGGTTCTTTGCGGAAGAAGAGAAGAAGAAAAAGGACGGTCAACGGCAACGGGGAAATTCTGTACCGTAGATGGGCGCGGCTGCTCAGTCCTTCGATGGTCATGTCGTAGGAAAGATACGCAGACGGGTCTCAGCTAAGCGTCAGCAAAGCAATAAAAGATTCTGATTATAGAAACGTTTGCAACGTTCAATTCACTCTTTTAATTTCGATTAAAAAAATAAATATATTTCACTAATCTAATAAATGTTTTGTCAGTTAATTAATATATACTTTGAATTCACTCTTTAACAAGACCATGCCATTTAAAAAAAAATGACCAAAATGTCTAAAATTTATTGTAATTCTACCAATTTAGTCTTCGATATTTTTCTTTGCCAATTGATTTCTAAATCTTTTGTATTTGTGTTAATTCAGTTAATCCATTTTGGCTAGCCGGCGTTGATATAAACAATTTTTGATATGATATTTTTTAATATTTAAAAAAATATTTAAAAAAATCCCTTTTTTTCTTTCTCTATTTTTTTCTTCCATTCCTTCTTCCTCCAACTAGAAGGGAAGGGGAAAAGAAAAAGAAAAAAAAATTAAAAAAAAAATTAAAATATTGTTAAAAATTGTTTACATTAACGTCAATCGCATCGTGTAGGATGACTAGTGTCCACATTTGTGCTAGTCGGCCAAAATTGACCGAATGAATTGAATTAATACAATTACAAAAGTTTTATGACTTAATTGACAAAAAGAAAAAAAGTTTAGGATTCCAGTAATAAGTTTATGACTCTTTTTAGAAATTTTCCCACTCTTTTTAATATATATCTCACAAAGATCCTTGAATTTTTTGAACAAGTTGTATGCAAATTGTCTTGCATCGTCTAAGAGATTCTGAAGCAAGCAACACCATGAGATTTCATTACAGTATCACAACAATAGGACAAGATGATTCAGGAGAGGTGATGCTAATAGTAAAGTCTTTGGTATATCAAGTGACATCTATTAAAGTGAAATTATACAAATGGCAACGCCGAAAGAGATTAAATATTTGGATAAGCTCAAAGTGGGACTTCGTTGGAACAATGAGCTGTAAATGGATCGGATGAAGACTTTATCTAAGAATATGCGTTGTGCAGCATATATAGCTTTTGTCACAATATTAAATTAGTCCCTGCTTTTGTTTTGTATCAACAAATTCTCCCCTCGAATTACTAAACGTTTGTGTCATTAAAACGCTAACAAATAAAGAAAGAAAAAGAAAAAAATGAAACCAAACAGATAAGATAACTAGGCCCTTCTCAATATAATTGAAGGCGAGGATAAATAATTTTCCATCACCAAAACTTAGGGCCAGCAATCGGGGCATGCCGGGCCAGGCCCAGAAGAAACAATCGACCATGCCAAGTACAGCCCCTTGTCTCCCATGCCCGTGATAGGGATGGAGGCCTACCTTGGCTTGGGCCGGGCCTAATTCTCTCTCTATTATCTTTTTAGAGATTTCATTAGTACTTTTTGGGACGAGCAACATTCACAACCACTTGAGGCAACTGCAACCATTCTCATCTTTATCCGAATTCAATGCCATTAACAATCATATATTGTGAATCTATGGCTCGTTTCCTTAGATTATGAAAGAGAAGAGAATTTTCCATTGAAGCTACACATTTTGCTCCCAGATCTAGTGGATTGAGCCTCATGCTCTCAATCTATGTGGAGATTTCTCTCCAAGACACATCAATGTGAGATTTAGATTGGTTTGTGGAGGTTTAATTTGCAATAGACTAGGCTCATCAAACGAGTGGATCGGGTTGAGTTGAAAATGGTTTTGTTCAAATTAACCTAATTAGACAATACAAAAATTGGCGAGATATACCTAATCTGGACCTAACATATACTCAACCTAGTCCAAGCTACAATTCTTAATGATTTATCTCCTTAAAATGTTTTCCCTAAAGAGTGAGCACTCTATGGACCAGCTTGCTAAGTCAATGAGGGAGCTAGTGTGCTCAAGTCAAGTCATAAGCTAGGCTTCGGGCGGCACTTGAACAACATGGAGATGCAAGTGAGCGTCGCATTGATGGACGAGGACACCTATGTGAATAGGTTCTGGATTTGGTTATGAAACAGGGAGAGTGAATGTGCTTCTAAATAAACTCTTTTTTCACCTACATAATTTTAGCTAGGGTGAGTTGCGGACATTATTGTGGAAGTTCATTTATAACTATGCAAAACCATGAGTCGTTAGATTGATTACCTATTCTTTATGTTTGGTATTAGACAAAGTAAACCTCTCTTTAGAGATAAATACAATGAGAGTGCCAAAAGTACTCACTTTAGTGCCAAAAGTTTATTTTGGATCACTTAAGTATCAAAAAAATTTGAAAAACAATCATTTTAGTGCCAATGCCGATCTGATTGACCAGAAATCCAACGTTGTACTTTTTTATTAATTTTTTAAGCTAATGTGAATCGCCGAAGAGTACAGTCAGCATATAAACAACAAAACGCCGTTTGGTGTCTTTCCCCCAAGTCAGAACTCTAAATCCCCAAATTGAGAGAGAGAGAGAGAGAGAGAGAGAGAGAGAGAGAGAGAGAGAGAGAGAGAGAAGGCATGGCATGGGCTTCCCATCGTCTTCTTCCTTGCAAAACACCAGCTCCAGCATTAGGCAGCGACACTAGCAGCGGCACTGGCACCAGTACCAGCACAACTCCGCCTCTAGTTCGTTTGACATTGTCGACGAGCCCAAGCTTTTCTCCCCTTCCTCCTCTCCTCCTCCTTCTCCTTCCCCCTTCAGAATGGCCCACTTCAGCTGCTCCCTGAGCAGAGCCCAATCCACCATCTCCATCTGCGCCCTCTTTGTTTCCCTCGCCCTCCTTGTCTTTGCTCTCTCCACCTTCGACCCTCCTTCTTCCTCCTCCTCCGCCCTCGCCTTCTATTCTTCCTGTCGCTTCTTGCTCGAGAAACAACCTCAGCCTCTCCTCGCTCACCTAGTTGAGCAACTACGACAGAGGCCGAGCGACAATGGCCGAGCGATGGTGGTCAAGTGAGCTAGGTCGGCGTTGGGCGAGGATCGAACAAAAAAACCGTAATTTCAATTCCCATATGAGCTATATGGCGTCGTTTTTGTGAGGCCATCCACGTATGATAGCAAAACGATGTCGTTTTCTTAAGGAGGACGTAAAGCGTCGTTTAAAAGTCATGTTGATTTTTTTTTTTTTAAATATAAAAGTCATGTAATCATTTTGGCCGAAATCTCTCGCCGGTGGTACCAAAGTGATCATTTTTTCTCCGATTTGGCACTTAAGTAATCCAATGGAAACTTTTGGCATCAAAGTGAGCGTTTTACATAATTTTTGGCACTTCTAATGTATTTATCCCTCTATTTATGTCTGGTATTAGACAAAGTAAACCTCCTTTCTTGTGTAACTTGCGCCCTAAGCCGTCAGTAATTTTGGCTAGCATATTTTTGGATTGAAAACAAAATTCCATACAAATAAAATTTTCAATTTTCCATATGCAACTACTAATAAACAAGGGGTGTGTAAAACAGATCACGTGAATTGAGAACCGTTGGAAACAGACTAAGGCGGCTAGTTTGATCTGATTCTCGATGCCTAAAAGTGGAATTAGTATCCGAGCGGCACTAGGCTCGATTGATTACATATATTTTTTTTATTATTTCTTAAAAAATAAAAGTAATTAGCTTTTTTTTTTTTCCTAATTTCTTCATAATATATAACATCAAGTAGTGGAAAAAAAAAGTGACCAGTTATTGCGACCTACCCCTTGGGGGAGTGAATAGGTTTAGGGATATTACTAAAAGACAGGTCTATGGCCTATGATCAGACACGAGCTCTTTCAAGCACATACCTCACGCCACATTAAGGTGTTTATAAGAATTTTATAATAAGGAGTTGTCATTAGCCTATTAAGGTCAATTAAAAACCAAATGAGGCATAGGATTGTATCTCACTTCTTACACAACTATAGAATCTAGAGTCGGAGACTTGATTGCACGAATTAACTAATTAATGCCATTTTGGTACCTAATCTTGTTCATTTTAAGAAAAGATTTTTGTTAAATAGTTTGGATTAATTTTAAACTAATCCATGATCATATGGATGCGCAATCATTAAAATAACAATTAGCAGCCAAGGAAATTGTTAAATAAATTGTATGAGAGAGCAAAGATTTAACATTATCAAATAGGGAGCATGCCATCTCTAACTAAGCTAAAGGAAGGCCATAGTCAACATAATGAAAGTGCATAATCAAGGGGCTTCATTTTTAAGGATAATCAGAACCCTGGAGCTCTAGGGGCCTGTTTATTTTTTAGCATGATTTTCACCAAAGATTTTCACACATTTAATGAGAAGATTCCCCCAAAGACTTTTTAAGCTATTTTCGAGAAATTAAAATTTTTAATTTTCTTGAATTTTTGGAATTTTTAAATATTTTTTTATAATTTTCTGAATTTTCTAAAAAATATTTTTGTGGATTTTCTATTTTTTCAAATTTTTAATGTTTTTCCAAATTTTTTTAATTTTCTTAATGATTTTCTCAATTTTCTAATTTTTCCATTGATTTTCGAAATTAAAATTTTAAAGTATTTCCTAAGATTTTTATCATTTTCTGAAATTTTAATAATTTTTAAAATATTTTCCAGAATTTTAAATTTTTAATCTATTTATTATTATATTCGGGGAACGGGTTGTGACGGTTTACCCACTCCCACTTGCTGACCCGACCCAAATCCGGATCAGCCCAGTCGGATTACAAAACGAAAATTTTCTAATTCTTTATTTATTTATTTATTTATTTTAAAATTTTAAATTCTTTCTTTCTTTTTCTCTTTTTGTCTTTTCCCTATTTTGTTCTATTCCCTGCGCCTTCTTCTTCCTTCAGCCACCCTCAGTGCCCGAAGTTATATGTCTCTGCAACTTCCTCTTCTTCTCTTTTATTTTTCAAAGCCACAGACCAGACACCGAACCATCCTCTACGGACACCGGCACTTACACTGCCACACCCGCCGGTTGTCCCGACCGGCGACGACCGACGCCGGCCGCCCACTCCGGCGACCACGAAATTTCACAAAAAAAAACCCTCACCTAACCTACGGTTTGAACACCAGAAATTCCAAAAATCAAACAAACACAAAGGCACTAAAGAATAGGAAGAGACGCTAACTCGAACGGCCTTGAACCGTAGGCTCGCTGGCGTGGGGAGGCTAGCTCCGGCGAAGGGGCGTACGCAAGACCGGCTCGGACAATGCAAAGTCACATGAAAGCACATCAAAACACAAAGAAATCAAACGAAGTTCAACAATATGTAAATAATTAAACATTAAACTGAGCTTCAAACGTCGATCGGATATTTCAGGGTTTCATTGAGGCATTTTGTCAAACACATGTCATGCGTTTCGAAAAATAATTTCCCAATTTATATCCGTGGCGCAACGAGCCTCGATTTCGACAAAAGATCTCGATTCAGCATTATCGATCACAGATCATTCTTATTTCTATGTAAGAAGCTCAGGATCTTGCAGGGCAAAAGCAGTTTCAGATCTCGGGTTCGGTGGGGAGTGCAAAAATGGGGTGTTTCGGCGATGGACTCCTACCTGGTTCGGGGATGAAGCTTCCAACGTTGAATGGTCGCCGAAAAAGCTTTGATGGACGACGGGCAGTATCCCTTCTCGCCCAAGAACTGCGACTGAAGCTTCCGCCAGGCTATGGGCAGAATGGTGGCCGGCGATCACGGTTGGGGTTTGGGGGGGTGTTTTTGTCCTCCGCCGCGCGAGCATCCTTCCTCCTCTATCCTTCCTCTTTCCTCTCGTTTTTCCTGGCTTCCCTCAGCAGCAAATCTCTCTCTCTCTGTCTCTCTTCAAAAACCAGAGAACCAGCAAAGGACTGCTTTCTTCTCCTGCAAAAACCAGCCCTGCCCCCTCCTTTTCTCCCTTTCTGGCCCATGGGGGAAAAAGGAAAGGGAAACGAAGGAGGGGCTGGCCTAAGGTTGGCCCTAGGTTGGCCCTAGACCCGCCCGCATGTGGTTTTTTTTTTTTAAAAAAAGTTTAAATTTCTTGAATGTTATTTAATATTAGTAATGCAAATGTTCCAAATGTTTATATGCGATGCATTGTAATTAAAACATAGTACATCTTAATGAAAATTATTTACTTTACCTTTTACTTCTTTGTTTTTTAGAGAATAATTCCTAATTTTTTACGCAATTAAGTCTTAAGTAAAAGACAAAATTTAGGTGCCAACATTGATTTCATTAGACTGGTAGTTTGGTTTGATTCCCGATCTTAAGACCAACAAGTCCGGTCCCTAGTTCCAAATTTTGAGAGATAGTTTGTGGAGTATTATAGATCAATTTTGCTTTCCTAACTAATAGTTTCTATGAAATTGCCGATTCCCTAGAAGAATTCCAATATTCTCACCTTGACATCATACAAAAATTTGGTCTAGGATAAACAATTTTAGCATTATAATTTCATTAAATGTCTAGAAAGTGGCTTCTTTCCGGACCCACTACAACCCGTAAGTAAATGATTTTTGGTTGATTAAACTCACTCCTACCTATATGCCAAATTTTAGGCAACCCAACCTCTCCCAAGCCATTAAAAATGATTTGAAATTCATTTTGCCACCTCTGCAAGAGACCGATGTATTACCTGTGAGGGGCCAGTTTTTGAGACATGTTGAAAAACAATAAATTATTTGTTTCTTTTAAAACAACAAAACTAGAAAAAATTTAATATTCTGCATAGATATCACAAAATAATGAAGAATGGTATGCTCATACCACATTTACCCCAAACTAATTTTCATATAACAAAAAATCTCAAACTGTAAATGTCACGTACGTGTACCAATTTAGAGTTTCTTTATGATATGGATTTTTGTTTTGGAAAAATATGGCACGGATCAAGTAGTTTGAGATTTTTCATGATACAAAAATTAGTTTTGGTTATATCTATTGCAGATGTTTAAGGGGATATTTTTCACAGTGTGTTTTTCCAGTAAGGCCTTGAAAGATTAAATCACATTAGAATAACTTAAAAATATATTAACTTTGGTAAAAACGAATATTGCAATCTCATGCTATCACACTCAACACTCTTTTCATGTTGTTATCAGGTGCATCGAATGAACTCCCCGTTAAAAGAGAAGAAAAGAATGACTCTGCAAGCAATGCAAGACGAGAAAATGCAGAGAGACACGTGCCTTTCGAAATACTCTCAACAGTTAAGTCTGCCGTGCAAATGTTTATACGTTTTCCTACCCACCAACATTATCTCGGTTCTTTTCTGCTTTGAAAATCAAGTTAATGGGCTCTCGAAATGTCGCATTCACGCATAGTAGGTATGCACTTGACTGACGAACAAACAATCCAGATTATGAATCACAAGTTATGCAAAATCCATAGACCGATCAATTTATCAGGAGGGTGACTGGAAGCTAAACTATAATTTCGTCAAAGTTGATGATGTTCGGCTGATGAAGATGTAACATAATTACCCACAGAAAAGAACGAATTCATGTATAGCCAGTCTTCTAAGTTGAAGATAAACGAGGCAAAAAGGACTGCGTACCTGGTTTTGGAAATCCCGTCGCTGGTAAAATTCCAGGAAGAGACGGAGGAATCCGGCATCCGCCTTGACTGTCCCCTCGCCATCACTGTCGGACTCCAACGATGAGAACAGATGCTCGCATCCACGCTCGCCCAGCGCCATCAGGGTCTCGTAGCTCAGCTCGGACCTGTCGATCACTTAGACACCCGAGAACACCAGGTACATGTTAGCTGGGTTCATTCCTATGTGGAGGAAACCCAATAAGTTACAAGCCCAAAAAGGGTTTGAGCCCATATGATAAGTTTTATGGAGAAATAGGGTTTCTTACTATTTTTACAAGAGAAAAAGAGAAAGCAGAAAATCTAGGGATGGGGCAATACTGATTTACGTATCGGAGGTTGATTCGTGGTCCGATTGAGCTGAAATTTTGTCAGCGTGTTCGTGGTGCAATTTTCTTGAATCTGAACGGTTTGATTTTTGTTTGAAGCTCCATACATCAGGTTTTTTGTGGATTGATCAAAACATGTGTTTTTTTGTCATATTTGTCCTTGATCTCTTATGAAATTCATGTGTATTGCCAAGAATTATGTTCTTGAGCTTTTTACTGCTATGTACCTCTAGTATTTGCTAGAGAAGAACTTTGTTCATCCAATTTTGTTGATAGTGAAGATTTTCGGGTGAACTCTAGTCCTGTGGTTTTTTATCTTCTCACATCGAGGGGGTTTTCCACGTAAAAAATCGTCTTGTGTTTTTGGTATTTATTTTACTCTATTATATCGATTCCTATTAGGTTTACACGAGAGGGGAAATTATTTTATTTAGCTGCGTTGATTCGATATTGTTCGAATTGTTACTATTCTCCCATCAGAGTGATATCAGAGCTTTTGGTTATTGCTTAACTTTTCTGCTTTGTGTTAAACAATGGAAATGAATACGAGTAGAATGTTTACATTGAATGGTTCGAATTATCATATTTGGAAAGTGAAGATGGAAGACCTTTTATATATGAAAGTTTTTTATTTGCTCGTATTTGTCGAGGAGAAACTAGAGAATAAAACTGATGCTGAATGATCTATATTTCATTGTCAAGTATGTGGTTATATTAGGTAGTGGGTGGATGATAATGTTTTGAACCATATTATTGAGGAAACACATGATGGGATAAGCTCGAACGGTTATATGCTCGAAAGAATGTGAATAATAAGTTATTTTTGATAAAACAGATGATGGCTCTAAGATATCAAGATGGTACTCGTTTGACTGATCATTTAAATTCTTTTCAAGGAATTATAAATTAGTTGGCTGCGATGGAAATCAAGTTTGATGATGAAATACGAGTACCATGGTTGCTTGGTACTCTGCTGAACTCCTAGGAGACGTTCCGAATATCTTTATCTAATTATGCCCCAGTTAGTACGATTACCATGGATTTGGCCAAGAGTAATATTTTGAATAAAGATATGAGAAGGAAGACACAAGGATCGTCTTCTTCACATTCTAATGCCTTGGTTGTTGAGAAAATGGGAAGAAGTGAGCCTCAAGGTCCAAGAAATAGAGATAAAAGTTGAGATAAAAGTAGAGGTAAATATAATAAATTTGCTAATGTTGAGTGCCATTATTGTCATCAGAAGGGACATATTCAGAGGTTTTGTTGCTAGTTAAAAAGGAGATAAGTACACCTCAAGTGCTATAACTTAGCACAAATGGACACTTAAGTGCTATAACTTATGAAAGGTACACTTAAGTGTCACATTCGAAGAAAAACGGATCATTTAAGTGCCAAAGTCCGGCCAAAATGCTAATGTGTCAACTTTTCGCCGAAGCGAATGGCAAATGACATTATTTTGCAAGCTGACGTGGCCAAATAATGCAAGAAGGCGTCGTTTTGGGCTGACGTGATAAATAAATAATATAAAAATTAATTAAATTAAATTTAAAATTAAATTTAGTTAAAACATTTAAAAATAATAATTTTAATATTAAAAAATTAAAAATTTTAAAAAATTTTAAAAATTAAAATAAATAAAGGGGGAGGCGGGTGAGCCCTTAGCTACCGTCACCTCCCTGCCATTGCCGGGAAGCGCCGGCGACGGAGGGGGGAGGCTTGGCCGGGGTCGTTGAGCCCTAGCTAAGGGCCGGTGACCCCGGCCGACTGGCGGCAAGGGCTTGCGAGTTAAAACTTATTTTGCCACCTCTGCAAGAGACCGATCTATTATATGTGAGTGGTCAAGTTTTTTAGACATGTTGAAAAACAGTTAATTATTTATTTCTTTTAAATCGATAAAACTAGAAACAGAAGATTGTGCAAAGAAGTTGGGGCCTAAACCTGATTATTTTTACTAGGGACCCGTAAGTAGTTCGTTATGACGGTGACCTCTTCCTCGCCTGTGGCGTCTTTTGTAGCCGTTTAACCATGCTGTGCTTCTTTTTGGCTAGGTGTTGTAGTGTTTGTGCCGCGTTTTGCGGCTTTTTCATCTCGTCACACTTCCACTCCTTTTGTTCCTGCATTTGGAGTGTAAGTTTTTGGTGACGAGATTTTTTGTACATTTGGCCTTTCCTCAATATACCTCTTACCTTTACCAAAAAAAATAAAAATAAAACTAGAAAGAAATATTCTACATATAATTCATGAGGCTGATATCACCAAATATTCAAGAATGGTACACTCATACCACATTTTCTCTTAACTAATTTTCTTATCACAAAAAAATCTCAAACTGGATAAATGTCATATGAGTGTACCGGTTTAAAATTTTTTTATGATACAGCAAGATAAAAGTGGCGCAAATTATGCAGTTTGAGATTTTTTTATTGCATAAAAATTAATTTATTATAGATATAGCATGAGCATACCAGTTTTGAATATCAAAATCCACAGCTCGTTTCACTAGATTAGTCAAAGAGTATAGAATTTTCCACTAAAACTATATGTTTTGTTCCCCAGATCTTATGAAATGAGCAGCAAATTCATAAGATACTATTAGCAATGGCAATTGAAGCTCTACTCTATGCGGTGATTTCTCTCTAACACACTTGGATATAAGATTTAAATTGGCCTGTGGAGGTTTAATTTGCAAGTGCTGATTCGCTATATGAAAAGTTGATTATTGTGGACCAAGTTTTTTGAAAAGCAATTATTAGTTTGTTACTTTTAAATCAAGAATACTAAAAGTTTTTATATTCTACATATAATTAAAACGACGGTTCCTTACTTATTTCCTTTATATCGAGAGAACTGAAACATTTTACACTTGTACATAAACATAGATTTTCTTTGCATCACTGAAAAGAAAGAGGAATATCGTTGAAGAAAGAAAGCAAAGAAGTTACATCTAATACTTTCCTTATTCATACCCAATCTTGTCGAACTCAAATGTCAACGACAACCTCGTTGTTGGTATGACATAGCCCAATGGCAAAGTTGACAATTTAGAGGAGTTGGAGAAAAATTCTTAATCAAAAGTCTGCCAAAACAAACTGCAGAAAAAGAAACTCGAAAGGAATTGGAAATAGAAGATTTGCAAGAATCAAAGGAGTTACCAAAACACAGAGATGTATAGAATATTATTACTTGAGACTTAGTATTTCTCCCTATTGATTATACCTATACATAAATTAAATTATGAAATGTAGGACCGAATTGAACGTTGGATTCAGTCAAGTCAAAAGTAGTAGGTACCTTGAAATCGGGGAGCATCTGTGCAATGGAGTTGAACCAAAAGGAAGGAGGATCAGAAGGTCGTTATGATATGGTAGATCATCACTATTGGAGTGTATTACGGTCATAATCCTTATTGTAAAAGATTGCTTCACAAGGGAGTATAGATACCATCGATTCGTTTGACCATTCTCCAACTTGACCGCCGGCATCGATGGTTTTGCGTGGAGGGGAGATCATCTCGACCATCATTTGGTGCACTCGAAACTTCTACAGGCAATTGGGACGATCCCCTTGCTTCCAATGCATGGCTGATTTCGCTAATTTCTCTCGTAATAACATCGTTGCTTTCCCTTCGATGCAATCCCTTTGTCTGATTCTTGACCTTTGACCCTTGCCGTTTGATCATTAGGAACGACATTCTCCCCCTCTAGTTTAGAGTCGACCTTTGCCCTCCGGTCTCACCAATATCATCGTCGTTTTCCCTTCAATGCGATCACTCTATCAGCTCTTCAAGTCTTCGAAGCGATTGTGATAAGATTGATTTTTCTTCGAATTCGTCGCTGCTATTGATCGTATCTTGTGAATCTTCTGCTGGCTTCATCTGATCAGAGAGAGAAGAGAATTCTGGCTGTTCTCTTTGGACCAAAAACTTGTGCAGCTTCAGTGGAAAACTTGAGCTATGTGTGCTGATTTCTTATTGAAGCTTTTCGATATAAAATATAGAACGGCTTGTGGAGGTTTCATGCAAGTACTGATCTCTTATATGAAGAGTGAACTGAGCGCCAGGTATTCGTAAAGTGGTTGAAAAATATATTTACATTACGGTGTTGTTCACTTAGACATTCAAGAAAGCTGAATAAATTAAATGCACATATCATGAAAAACAATTCTTTACTCGTTTCCTTTCTTTAATAAAAACCGAGTACATTTCACACAAATTAAAGAGATTTTTTTTTTCAAAATTCAATCGTGAGACTGTAGCGGGTAGGATGAGCATGTTAATTTTTGTGTCTGAATATAGAAAAAAATAAATGTAATTAGATTTTGACACTAAAAATATTATTTTTCAACATTCACAAAAAAGTACCGAGGGCATTGAGATATGTAAAGAACTGTTATTGTTGATATGTACGTTTAATTCGTTCAGCTTTCTTGAATGTCGATATGTGGACCCCTGGAATGCCATAACTTGACAGAAAGGGACACTTAAGTGTCATAATTTACGAAAGGTACACTTAAATGCTAAAATCGGAGTAAAAGGGATCACTTGAGTGCCAATCCGGCCAAAGTCTGGTTAATACGCCAACGTGGCATTTTTCCGGTGAAATGAGCCCAAAACGATGCCGTTTTGCACGCTAATGTGGCCAAATAATGTAAAAAACGGCGTCGTTTTAGGCTGACGTGGTAAAAAAAATAATATAAAAATTAATTAAATTAAATTTAAAATTAAATTCAGTTAAATATTTAAAAATAATAATTTTAAAATTAAATTTAGTTAAAGTATTAAAAATAATAATTTTAAAATTAAAAAAAATAAAAAAAATAAGGAAAGGAGGGAGGCGGCCGAGGATCGGCCCGATCAGGGGCGAGGGCTTGCGGGCCCTTGCCGGCCCTGGCCGGGGCCGGCGACCCTGGCCGTCCGGCGGCGAGGGCTCGCAAGCCCTCGCCCCAAATCGGGCTGATCCCTCAGCCGCCTCCCCATCTTTCCTTTTTTTTAATTTTTTTTAATTTTAAAATTATTATTTTTAAATATTTTAACTAAATTTAATTTTAAATTAAATTAATTTAATTTTTATATTATTTTTTTACCACGTCAGCCCAAAATGACGCCGTTTTTGCATTATTTGGCCACGTCAGTGTGCAAAACGGTGTCGTTTTGGGCTCGCTTCGCCGGAAAAATGCCACGTCAACGTTTTAGCTGGACTTTGGCCGGAGTGGCACTTAAGTGATCCGTTTTTCTTCAAATGTGGTACTAAGTTATGGCACTTAAGTATCCCTTTGTGCCAAGTTATGGCACTTGAAGCGTTTTTTTGCCCTTGAATGTCTAAGGGAACAAAATTATGAAATCTAAATAATAGTTTTTTATTCACGTTATGAAAATATGACACTCAGTTCAAGCTTCATATAGAGAACAGTAGTTGCCAACTAAACCTCCGCAGCCCATTGAATAATTTACATCCAAGAGTTTCAGTGAGAAATCACCGCATAGAGCCTAAGTTTTCCATTGAGACTACACAAGTTTTTATTTCTTGGAGAAACAAGAGAATTCTCTTCTGTCTCTGATTTGATGGAAAGAGCCCTGAGCTCACAACATACAGGTGATAATGGCAACAAGTTTAGAGAAAGATCAAGATGGTTGCAATTAGTGAATTCTAGAGCAGCAGCTTTTTGGCCGGCAAAGCAGTAATGCTGTTGATCGAGGAAAACATAAAACATTTTACGCTAGTACATATTCCATCTATAATGTGTGCAAAGTTTTCGCAACAAAGTTGAAAGAAGTTGGTTTAAGCATCACATATTTAAGCAATATGAAATCAGTCTATGCAATTAAAACATAAGTTGAGTGTCAGATTTATGCTTCAACTTATACTTGGCTAAGGCGATTGTGCACAGTGGATTATGCATAGAAAGAAATTCTGAACTTAGTGTTGTTACTTAATGAGCCGTTGTCGTTCATTGATGAAGTTAAAAGTGAGACAAAATTGTGTTTTAACTAAATAATATAGACTAGAATCCAAGCATGCGCTATGTGCTTGCATAAAATTGAGTGATTATGTATGAACGCAAAATCATGATAAGAAACAGAATTCGTGAGTAGTTGCTAGATAAAATGAGTAGGTTTGATGAAAAATTCTGTATCTCTCACTGATCTAATGGTACAGAGCTGTGGAGGTTTAACTTGTGAGTGTCGATTTGACCTATAAAGAGCGAATTATTTTTGAGAGTGAAGTTTTTCGAAAAGCAGTTTTTAAATAGTTTCTTCTGAATCAACACCACTGAAAAGATTAATATTCTACATATAATTTAAAGAACAGTTATGTACTTATTTCCTTTATAACAAGAAAATTGAAAACATGGAACCCTAATACTAAAGGAAGATTATCTTTGCATCGAAGAAAAGAAAAACAAGTACCTGTTGAAGATAGAAAGCAAAGAAGTTGAAAAATCCTTAATCAAAGGTCGACCATAAAAACAAGTCGCATAAAAGAAAAACTTGAATAGAATTGGAAAAAGAAGAGTCGAGAATCGAAGGAATACCAAAATATGGAGATGTGTAACATATACTTACTTGAGCATCAATGTTTCTCCATATTGATTATGCCTATTCGTACATCGGAAAAAAAAAAAAATCAGGTCAAAAGTGAAAATACCTTGAAATCCTGGAGCATGTGCAATGGAGTTGAAGCGAAACTGGTGGAGTCCATGAAAATTGGGGGAAGGTCAAAGGAAGGAGGAAATTTCTGTTAATCGATTCGTTCATTATGAATTAAAGATTTGATATTATTCCTCTGACCTAATCACTTCCCCCTTATCATAAAAACCAAAGAGTTGACGGAGTCCATGACTTTCCGTATATTCCAGGCATTTAGCTCTCGTAAGAAAAATCTGAAATCAGATCCTATTCCTCTCGTCTTCTTAAATAGCTTGGGAATGGCTTGAGAAATCTTTTATTTTCTTCATAATCTCTACGTGCGTAAGCATATGCGTCCTTGAAAGGTTTTCTTTTATGCCTTCTGCTTTATGTAACTCAGAGAACTATATTCAAGACTGTTCCCCGTCGTGTGCTTTCTTTCGTGAAATAAACTCCGGTTAATATAGTATTTGTTGAATTGCGAATCCCTTCAAGTCAGAAAAATATTGCAGATTAACTAGCCGTACATCACCTATCTAATCTTTCTTTTTTCAATACAACTTAAGAGAGATTTTGCTAATCAAGCTGGAAATCGTAGATGACAAAGTTTTCCATATGTCAAAAGCATCTCACTTCAGTTTTCTCTTGTTTTTTTTTTCTTTTACTCAGTTGTGTCAAACTCGAATGTTGAGAACCTCATTGTCCATAAGAGAATACTGTACGACCAATTTGACAATTTTGATGGAGTAGACAAAAAATCTGAATCATAAGTCGACCAAAACAAAACGTAGAAAAGAAACTCACTTTGTGCTTCCGTTGATGACCTCTTTTCTTCCTCCCTTTCCATCTCCTCTTTTTCTTTCTTCCTTTGGCCTTGCTCTGATGATCTTTCCACCTTGCTCTAATGGATGTTGGAACCCTAGGGGCCTTTTCATCAGAGCAGGGCGAAAGGAAAAAAGGAAAAAAGAAGTCGTTCTGCATGTGGTTGAGTGAATGGGGATTCAATGTACAAGTCGGTTGATCTTTAAGTTTCTCTAAAGTTTATATAGTTTTCTCTTTGCCTCATCAAATGTTTCCTTATAGACTAAGATTCTCTAAAATTAAGGATAACTATTTAAATCTTAAAATTACCCTTGAAGATTGGTCTTATCTACACAATTAATTTGAATGGGCTAGGATGACTCTCCTTTGCTCCTCTTTATTTTTTATTTTCCTTTTCTTGTCTTTCTTTATTCCTTTTTCTAGTTTTCCATAACCGTTCACCTCCTTGCACCAGCAAAACACGTCAAATAGGGGCAAAGCGGCAGTACAGGTCCACACCAGCCACTGTTGGACCGTCATTGGGGCCGGGTTGTCATCACCAACCTGTGCACGAGCCATCACATGATCCCGCCGGTCCAGTGGCTTGTCGAGCATGGCAGACATTGGATTTGAGGCTCACGACCTCAAAGCTGAGGTTGCGCGCTCGAAGAAGACAATAGAGAAAATAAAGATAGATGGGCTAATTGATGGGGACGCTGACAGGCGAGTGCCAGGGAGGCGATGGCAATGGCGATGTTAGGGGTTCTCGAGTGTTCGCAAGAAGTTCGCTCAAAACAGTAAGGGTTTTGGTCTAAAGTAGTATTCTTACAAAGTATAATTATTAGAATGTTTAATTCGAAAACTTGATCTATTAGATGGAGGAAGATGCGGTATTATATTCTAGGAAATGCTAAAGTTTAGTCTCATATCATGTTAGAAAGTTTAAGTCAAAAGCATAAATTGTTCAATGATATATAGGAGCCGTAAAACCCACTAATTAAGTGATGTGGGACTGCACTTTAACAAAGTTGCCTCTAACTTTGAAGTTCCTAACTTTGAAGTTCCTCCCTGGTTTTGAGCCTTTAGAATTAATTTACTAGATAAATTTACACCCTAATCTCAATTAACTAAATGCTAACGTACTTTATTAGCATAGGTATTGGAAGGGCTGAGTGTTGGATACAACAGCATTTATGTGTGTGTGTGTATATATACATCCAACTATGTACTTTAAATTGAGCATTGCCTTATTCGATCGTTTAAGAAGTGCACCGGAGCATTTTTTTTTTTTTCTTGGGTGTAAACATAGCATGAATTCACATTATTCTCAACGCGAAGACTACTTTCGACAAATTTAAATTGGGTTGACGAAACTAATGCTTAAGTCGGTAACAAAAAGGACTAGTGCATCAATTATTTAGCTTTTAAAAGATAATAGCAAGAAAAAAATGATATAAAGAGGAAGACTCATGATATATGATAGTGTAAACAAACTCAGACATTATATATTGCTAACTTGGATATAGATTCCTTGAAAACTTACTACATTTAATATCATGGTGTCGACATCCAACTTAAGATATTGTGCGATTATAGTATCGAGATTCTAGAGGTAACGAGCCTATCATCATATTGAGTAGTATATCTTCAAGCTATCATATTGAAGAATCATACATTCTTAGAAAAGATGTCATAATTGTGATAATAATATTGATAATCTAATCAAATCTAATATATCATACTAAAATTGCCTTTGAGTGCATTCAATGTGGAAGTCCATGGATAAACAGTCTTTTCTTCTTACAGAAGTTTGAATACAATTATAACATATATATAGACACACACAGGCAATGGGGGGAGAAATTTTTTGTAAGAATTTTGGTCAACAACAAGAAGTCTTGTTTTCAAGCTAATTCCTTGTCATAAGAAGTTCCATCGACCGTAACAAGCCTTTCAATTTCTTGACATGCAGTTGGAGTTTAAGTGGAAGCGAGAGAAGATCATGAAGATTATTGCATACGAATAGGATTGCACTTGGAAAAGGGATCTCAAATTCTTTCATTGTTATTTCGAAGATAAAGATCAGTCCAACGCATAGGTATTTCCCTTTTCTAATAAAACTTTAAAGAGTAATCTAACAAAAGTAAAAGGCCTAAGAGAACAACTTTTGATGTCTCAATCTATTAGATAAATATTTAGTTCTGCCATACATATTTTTGCACGACGTAAAGTGACAACGTCTAATGGTTACGAAGTTATATAAATAAAAAAAAACAATTGAAATATGTGAATTTATCATGAAAGTTTATATATACATAGCAAACTTAATTCTTTTATAGACGATAGTACGTACTACACTAACAATTGTACCTGTTGATTGTATTGCAAATAAATGACGTAATTCTGTTGATTCATCTCTATCTCAATGATATCTGTTTATTGATTTGTTCAAAATGGATTAATGATTTGATATTATTTCTCTGATTTATTACATCCCCTTATGAAAAACCAATGCAGCCATTCACATTTTGTAACTTTTTGTTTATTCCCGTATTAAGATATTTATCACCACTTAAGCTCCGAAAATGTCTCATTGGATCCTTACCTCTGTCTCTAATTTTTCTTTTAAATAGTATGAGAATGTGGTTCTTTTTTCTTCTTCATCTGTAAAAGCGCGTGAGTATCTACATCTTGATGGTTACATACATAAATTTACGACCTCTTCAACTTATTTGAAATTTGTTGAATCCTTAACCACACAAAGCTGGAAAAAATTTAAGATTAACTCTTTGCATATCACCAACCTAATATTACTTTTTTTCAATATGACTTGAGAGAGATTTAGCTGATCAAGCTAGACAACATAGAAGACAAAGTTTCAATATGTCAGCAGCGTCATTGCTTAGTTTTCTTTATTTACATTAGTTACCAAAAGTAAAAACATAATTTTACTTCAGCCTTATTCAGATCTCTCTATTGACAATAGAATATTCAATCAATTAATTTTCAGGCGTCTAATGATCTTCCACTCTCATGTCGATGTGTCCCGACTTCTCCTCAAACAAACAATGGAAACAAAAGAAGAAGAGAGATCAGGGCACAACTCAACATGCGCACCTCTCATGGTTTATACTTAGTTAGAAAGTGAAGATTAAATGCATGTTAAAACCATGGAGTTATCATTTTTTAGTTTTTTTATTCTTTATTATTTAAAATATACTGACTATGCACTGATTTATATTAAATCCAATTCAATATTTTGCACTTATCAATTTGAACACATACATTTTTTCACTAGTCTTTTCATTTTTTAATGAGTCTACTCATTTGTTGCCCTTATTTACGAGGAATCCAATTTGACTAACATTGTCTTTGATTTTATTAAATCAACTAATCCATTGTGAAAGGAAAAAAGATAACGAAACGTGTCTTTTCATTTGTTCTTTTTTTTTTTCCTAATCTTCGATACTCCATTGTATTTACTACTACAAATGTTTATTGGTGGGAAAAGAATGGCTAATATAGAGGAGCTTCAGTTATGATACAAATGTTAGTAATTATCTTATTGGAGAGATATATATGCCGATTGAATAAAGAAAACCCGCAGGAGTAATAAAACTAATAGTAGTAATAATAGCAGTAGCACAAATAACTACAATATGTATATGGCACCGTGGATTTTTGCAACAGGAATAATTTTGCTCGATTTGTAAACAGTAAAACATTCCCTCACTTAATGTTTGAGTCGATAGAATTTGATTAGCCTCATGAACAAAAGAAAGAAAAGAAATAAAGAAACAAGATAATTTGGCTCTTCCTCTTAGATATGTGACGGATCCAAATTTCCAAAAATAAAAGATAGCAGAAAGGATAAGAGAGCACAAAGACTTACTCCACATCCAAACTTTCCGGGAAAATCCCTTTATTTTCGCAAGAAAATTCATCCTCACTTGTCTGGTTCGTGGCAAGACGCGACTCCTGGACTAAAACGTGATAATTCCATGAAAATCATTTTCACCCAAATCCCTGTACCCAGAGAGAACCCATTGATGAAGTGCCTAACAAAATCCTAAAAAAGGAACAGCAAACTAATCGTCTCGCTTTGCGAGAGAGATTCCAAGAAAATAAATGCGTCATAGCTAAAAAGTTTGTGATTTCTCTTTTTATCTATTGCTTCCGCGATGACCTCCTCCTTCGTTCCTTCCGTTTCCTCTTGGCTTCCTCCTTCTTTTCGCCCTTCTCCAATAAATGCGGGAACTGCTGTGGCCATTCACTCTGCCTCGACCCCCCAGCATTGTTCGCATTCGCGACAGCATCGCAGTCACTCCTCTGCCCGTGCGATCTCTGCATCGAGTCTTGATCATGAATTGCTGCTCTTCGATCTTCCATTCCATGATTGAAGCCTAGCAATGGCCACTCCCTTAAACTCTTATAGGTGCTATCGAGTGTGAAAACCACGTCGTCTCTTGTCTGTCCGTGAGATCTCACCATTGAAACTTCTTCGGCCAATTGTGAGGATCTTCTTGCTTCCGACGCAGGGTTGATTCTGCTAATTCCTCCCGCAACAAAATCGTCACTCTTTCTTTCATCAGATCCCTCTATCAATTCTTGATCTTGAACCTTCGCCACCTGATAAATAGGAACGTCTCCTTTCTCCGCTCGTTCTGGGTCGACCCTCACATTCCGATCATCTCTTGCTCCATCCGCAGCATTGCTGCTCTGCCAGCCAAAAAGGTTTTCCTGTAGAATTTGCTTAAAGTAGGAGAAGCCCTTGACTAACCGAGCAAGTGGCTGGCGCTTTCCGAACTCGTTGCCATCGTTGCCATCGTTGCCATCACCGTTCGCGTGTTGTGAGCTCGGCATTCTTTCCATCAAATCAGAGACGGAAGAGAATTCTCTGGGTGTGTAGCTTCGGTGGAAAACTTAGGCTCTGAAAGTCTTGGATAGGAAATATCGAATGGTTTGGGGAGGTTTAACTGGCAGGTACGCATCTCTTATATGAAGCGTGGAAAAGCGGTTGAAAAATGTTAATTCAGTTTTCAAAGCTTCGTTCCGTTAGACATTCAAGAAAGATGAACGAATTAAATGCACATATCAACAAAAAAAAGGTTCTCTTCCCTTTTCTTTTTATCAAGAAAAACGAACACATTTTACACATATCAGTCCATAAAACTATTAGTTTACAGCACATTGGTCGATAATCAATTTCCCCACGACACTTAAAAGTGAATAAATAGAATGGGTTGACACAGTGACGAGAATAGAAGAAGGATAAAAAAGAAAAGGAAGCGATGCAAATCACCACTATTTATGAAAGGAAATTTCATCAATGAAAGAAAAACGAATATCTCTTGAAGAAAGAAAACGTTCTTTTTATCTTTCATCTAGTCATGCCAAATTTAGTAAGAAATTCTTACCTATTATTTTATGAGATTCAATCAGTACCTTCTCATTGTGTAGCCATTATGACTACTTGAGGTGACTGCAACATTCTTGATCTTTCTCTAGGCTCATTGTGGGCTGATCGTGGCACCATCATGGTTTGGTCATCACAAGATCATGGCTCATTTAGGCCCAAGGCATGGTCTCATCTTATCGAAGGGATTCATAGATCATCAATTCTCAAGGAACTTGATCATCGATTCATTCTCAATGGCCACTTGGCTCGACCATGACCCACGTGACCAAGGAATGTTCTAGGCCACGATTAATGCACTTGGTCACGTTCTATGAGATGGAATGACTGAGGAAATAGGTCATAGCCGATCAAATAGAGCATCTTGACACAAAGATAAATGGAAGATTTGTGCATCGCATGGCTCTGGATGACTAGAGGTACTTCATTCGTTGCCATTGGTGATCATATCTTATGAATTTGCAGCTTGTCCCATTAGATCTTGGGAATGAACAAGTTGTCGAATCACAAGATATTGATTAGTAATGGCAAATGAAGCTCTGTGTTGAGATTTCTCTTTGAGATACCTGAATATGAATTAAGATTGGTTTGTGGGAAATCAATTTTCTTTGCATCAATGAAGAGAAAAACAAGTGTTTATTGAAGAAAGAAAGTATATAACTTACATCTAATGCTCTCCGTTTTTTCTTTGATCTGGTTGTATCGAATTCGAATGTCGGGGACAACCTCATTGTCCATAAGAGATTCCTCATTGGACAAGTTGACAATTTTGACAGGGTAGACAAAAATTGTGAATCAAAAGTGGACCAAAACAAATTGGAAAAAAGAAACTCACTTTGGCTTCCGTTGATGACCTCTTTTCTTCCTCCCTTTTCTTCTCTTTTTTCTTGCTTCTTTCCACCTTGCTCCTACAGATACTGGAACCCTAGTGACCTTTTAATTGGAGCAAGGTGAAAAGAAGCAACATTCCGCATTGTGCTGATTGAACGGGGCTTCACTGTACAAGTCTCTCGGTCTTTAAGATTCTCTAAAGATAAAGAATTTTCTCATTGCCTCGTCAAATGTTTTGTTATAGATTAAGATTCTGCAAAATTAAGGATAACAATTTATGATTTAAGATTGATCTCGTAGATATGTACTTACCAGCACAATTAATTTGGATGGCTAGGATCAATTTCCCTTTGCTCCTTTTTGTTTACCTTTCTTTTTTCTTTCTTTAGCAGAACTATTTCTGCCAAATTAGAATGATGAGAACTATACGAAACTTGCCGATCCTCAAGTCGTATATCTGTCCCCTGAGATTCCAATTTCAACAGTTCTGATGCTTTTTATTCATACAGAAGGAAGGGACTCTCACTTCCTCTAGCTAATTAACTTCTTGCTGACCAAAGAAATCACAGCCCGCAAATCATGTAGTTTGAAGCATAATTAAACGAACTTTCGTCTTCATCATCTGCTGAGAATTGTGAGGAGGAACACAAGGCAGACAATATTCTAAGCATACGTATGACTTTCCAAAAGATCATGGGAGATCTGGGACAAACCCCTCGGCGAACCACAATTACAAGTCGCATCTAATGTTCTCCTTTTTTCATTTGCAATAGAATGATCATCCGGCATAGCTTTGACGAAAACAGCCAAAACAAAGTATGAAGTCCCCTGCCATAATCGGAGCAACTTACAGGAAGGAGAGATGAGCAGTTCGAGACAAAAACACAGAGATGAGTCCAGGAAGCAGTCAAGCAAGTACCCACGTTTTACTTTGACTGAGATTAAGTTCCTGATGGCCCAAGAGGAAAACAAGACAAGATGAGAAACGATGCTTTCCTGCGAAGACAGCGAATGACTAAACCGGAGACGTCTGCCGGTCAGTTAACTCAGTGGTCTGGCAAAATCATGAACCAAAAGTCGACCAAAACAAAACGCAGAAAAAGAAACTCACTTTGTGCTTCCGTTGATGACCTCTTTTCTTACTCCCTTTTTGTCTTCTCTTTTTCTTTCTTCTTTTCACCCTGCTCCAACAGATATTGGAACCCTAGTGGCCTTCTCATCGGAGCAGGGCAAAAAGAAGGAAGGAAAAAAGAAGCCTGGCGCTGATTGAATGAGACTTCACTGAATAAGTCTCTCGGTCTTTAAGATTCTCTGAATTCATAGAAATTTCTCATTGCCTCTTCATATGTTTCCGTATAAATTAAGATTCTCTAAAGTTGAGGATAACTATATACATATTAAGATTACCCTCAAAGATATGGACTTATCCGCACAATTAATTTGGATGCCTAGGATGATTCTTCCTTTGCTCCTCTTTTTTTTTTAACCTTTTCTTTTCTTTCTTTATCCCGTTTTCCAATTTTCAAAAACCGCTCTCCTCCTTGCACCAGCAAAATGCATCAAATAAAATATAAGCATCTGAATCTATTGGTTATATCATTTAGAAAATTAATCAGCGCAAAATATTTTTATTATCGACAACGATTTATAAATCCATAGTTATTGCGTTGATGATAAAAAAAAAATATTTTTCATTCATCATTTTCGTAAGCGATACAACCATTTATCAGAAAATATTTTTTAAATAATTATTTAATATGAAACAAATGGACCCTCAGTCTGTATAGAGATATATAGTTAGTCTAATGACACGTCTAACAATTATAAGGCAGAGAAAAATTTCAAATTTCAAATTCTATCATGATTGTGTCAATATATGCATAGCAAATCTAATTCTATGACACGCAATAGTACTTATTATACTATATTTGTAACAACTGAATGTATCATAGATAAATTATATATATATATATATATATATATATGTAAATTTAGTTTAATGTTAATGATTCTGTTAATTGATCCGTTCAATATGGATTAGAGATTAGATATTATTTCATTGACTTAATCACATCCCCTATCAAAAGGGGATGCATTCATTTGGATTCCATGGCTTTGTGTATATTCCACGCATTTAGATTTATGTCACATTCACCATTGCAGCTCCCGCAAAGAAAAAATCTCATGAGATCCTTTCCTTTGTTGTCTTTTTAAATGGCATAAGAATGCCGTTTCTATTGCTTGAGAATTTTTTTCTCTTTTCTTCATTATCTCTACATGCGTAAAATACAGCTTGAGAAATTTTCTCTTTTCTTGATTATCTCTACGCGTGCAAGTATTTAGGTCCTTGAAAGGTTTTCCTTTTTGCCTTCTGCTTTATAGAACTCAAATAACTACATTTAAGATTGTTCGTTTGCATCATGTACTTTCTTTCGAGAAATAAACCCAAGTTAATATAGTATTTCAGATTACCTAGTGGCACATCACCTACCTAAATTTGCTTTTTTCAATACGACTAAACGAAAACGTAGATGACAAAGTTTTCAATATATCAAAAGCATCATTGCTTAGTTTTCTTTATACATAGAAGTTTCCAAAAGAAAAAAATAATCCCACTTCGGTCTTATTCAAATCACTCTAGTTTCTATTAACAGTAGATTATTCCATCAATTACTTTTCAAGCATCTTATAATCTCCACTCTCATGAGGTGATTGCAGCATTCTTGATCTTTATACTCCTCGTCATTAACAATCATATCTTGTGAATCTTGATCTTTCTCCAGACTTGTTGTCATTAGCAATCCTATCTTGTGAAACGGCTGCTTGTTCCACTAGATCTCAGGAACAAGCTAGCTGCGAAATCACAAGACGTTGATTAGCAATGATGATTGAAATAAGTAGAGATTTATCTCTGAGACCCTTGGATAAAAACTAAGATTGGTTTTTGGAGAATCAACCGAGTGTTTATTGAAGGAAGAAAGCATATCAATTACATCTAATTTTCTCCTCCTTTTTTTCTTTGATCTGGTTGATCTCGTTGTCCGTAAGAGATTCCTCAACAGAGAAGTTGACAATTTTCACGGGTAGAGCAAAATTCTGAATCAAAAGTTAGACCAAAACAAGCCGCAGAAAAGAAACTCACTGGGGCTTCCACATATGACCTCTTTTGTTCATCCCTTTTGTTCATCTCTTTTTCTTTCTTCTTTCCGCCCTGCTCCAACAAATATACGAACCCTAGAGCCCATTTCATCGGAGTAGAGTGAAAAGAAGAAAGGAAAAAGAAGCCGCTCTACATGGGGCTGAGCGAATGGGGCTTCAATGTACAAATCTCTCGGTCTTTAAGATTCTCTAAATTTATAGAATTTTCTCATTGCCTCAACAAATGTTTCCTTATAGATTAAGATTCTCTAAATTTATGGATACCTATTTACATCTTAAAATTATCTCGAAAATATGGACTTATCTGCACAATTAATTTGATTAGGGCCTGGGATAAATCTCCCTTTGCTCCACTTTTTTTTTTTTTTTAACATTTTTTTCTTTATCCTTTTTTACTCGTTTTCCAAACCGCTCTCCTCCTTGTGTCTTCCAAACAGCTACATTACTATCTTTGAAAACTTATCGACAACTTTGATTTCATAATTTCATAGGTTTTCAATCAATACAAAGTCTCTTTTCTTCCCAAAGAAGTTCAATAAGATAATCTTTGAAACCTTAGTTTAAATATCATCATCTAGGAAGTTGTGAATAGTTTTGTGAAGTGCTTTGAGTTATGCTCTGTATAAAAGTATGGTTGTGAATTTCAATATGAAAAATATGGCCTTGCTTTTCTATCACATTGTTTTATTGTCTGGGGATTTATAACTGCTTCCACATGTGCTATTAAAAATTAAATGGTCAGTGATTTATAGTCCTGGGATATCGCATTATAAAATCGACCAAGTAGAAGGATGTGTGCGTACCCAAGGATCGGGGCGTGACACATTCAACTGGCATGACAATTGTATAATAAGAATTAGTATGTATACCATAATTAAATTGACTATGTGCATATTAACAATCATAATAGATTTACATAATCTAAAACGTTTCTATATTTAGTTTCTATTACATGTGGTCGTTTTACTTATAAAAAAAAATTATAGCAGAATCGAATATTTGTTAGAAAAATCCTTAAAAGTTTTATCTGAAAAGGAAAATAATCATGCCTTTCCCTGGGCCAACATTAGATGCTATGTTTCCAAT
Source organism: Eucalyptus microcorys (assembly GCA_014182515.1). Taxonomy (NCBI): domain Eukaryota; kingdom Viridiplantae; phylum Streptophyta; class Magnoliopsida; order Myrtales; family Myrtaceae; genus Eucalyptus; species Eucalyptus microcorys. The sequence goes on along the minus strand of CM024570.1, from coordinate 1,426,350 downwards.
ATCTAGCCAGGGTATGTACCTTATTTTAGTTAATGTTAAACATTATATTACTATTTAGTTAGCAATTCATTTAGCATAATCTATATATTTGATAAGCCAATTAAGGCTTTTAAACCAATCTAGATACCAAACGCTTAAAAACCCACATGTACTCGAAGTCATAATTGGATTAGTAAACGTTTGCCTAGGGTTTGTGAATCAGATAGTTTTGGGTGTAGAATCCTCCGGACCAAACCAATGGGAATTCTCATAAACTCCGTAGCTAATTCTTTTAGTTAATCATGTCTTGGAATGTCGTGCATTCTGGAGGCATCTCCCAATGAAATACAACTCCTCCATGATGGCATGACAAGGCTTCCTTTGATTTGTTCGCCTCTTACTAGGGTCACCTAAGCTCAACCATTATCTCGATTTATTTTTCACTTGCTTAGTATTTTAGAAGAGAATGCTCTACTATTCTTCTTGTGTTGAACAGATGGGATGATACTAATATGGGAGAGAGGACCCTATTTATAAATTAGCCCCTTTGGTTACAATCGTTGACCTCTCCTTGATCAAAACGTGAAAATACAGCCTTCCTTATTTACTGACTACCCTTAATTATTACAAAAATTCCCCATAATACAAGTTTACAGTAACCATAATCACCCTAAATCTATATTAACCAAGCATGTCAATATCATAATGTAGACGCATTTAGTGTACGTGGTTTTGAGTATTACTTTTCCGCTTGTTTTGCTGATAACTATTTCCAGGAAATTGTTTTATGATTTCCAATATTTGAATAATGAATAACTACTAAATTTATTGAAAACATTTTCCCATGAACCCTCGGGAAAAAAAAAAAACAAATTAGATTGGAGGAGACGGCTTCCTCTTCTAACGAGAAGGAAATTACATTTCTTAAATAACTAAATGAATGAAAACAAACTATTCTCTTTTATAGTTAAGTTTTTAATGAAGCAAACGCAACTTTAAGATATTAAAAGTGTGAATATCATTTTCATCCTACACAGGTGCCGTTTGTTTAAATAACGCCAAGTTGTTTAATTTAACATCAAGTATTTACGAGTTGGTTTAGTTTTTCAACTCATATATTAAAGCAAGTGTCAAATAAAAAACATATTTATAAAGCAAAGTGTGATCCTATCTTTCCCCACAAAATATATCCCTATTTTTTCATGCTCCAGCTCCGGCTTAACTCCATGATTTCTACAACGTAATCAATAAACTTTTAATGACTTTGTATAGTCATCCATATTTTCTCCATATAGTTTTTTTTTTTTTTGGTAAGGTATTTTCTCCATATAGTTATTATCTCTTAAAATCTAAATCCATAAATTAATTGGCAAAATTCTAATTTATCAATAGAAGTCTGTTCTAGAACACAATGTAGAGTGAACAACAAAAGGAGCTTCATGATAACTTCACATGAAATTGAGTCAGGTGACATGATTTGCTTTAATTAGTTAAGAGATGGATATATATATTGTTGGTTTAAAGGATAGCCAAAAAGAAGGGATAAAAAGAAATAAACTTTAGCCTTGGGATTGAAAATTAATCTATTAAAATTCCTTTATATGAGACTTCTAATAGCAAAATTAGGCTTGAACTAAGCCTCCACCCCTTTGGAACTTATCTATATCCCTTCTTGCAAACAATAACAATCAATATATTAAGTGAGATAGAGTCCGATTTTGATATATTAAAATATGTGATAAGCATGACCAAAGAAATCCGTAATTCAATTAAGAGCAACTTGTACTAGTAGTCATAACCAGATTAGAAAACCTTTGCCTATTAGATTTAGGAATCATGTAGTCTGAGTATATAATCCTCTGACCAAAGAAAGAGAATTTTTCATAAACTCCGTAGCTACATTGTTTCAATTAATCATGTCTCTGAACAACTCACAATCTAGAGACAACTTCTCAACGAAACCCAGCTCCTCCATCGCAGGCCGACAACAGCAAAATCATTCCACACAGTTGATGACTGCACCTAGGAATGGACCGAGAGACGACGACAACAGGGAGAATACTTATGAGCTTTTCAATGGAAAAACCGCTCTCCAGATAGCCAAGGAGGTTCTCAATCGAGATGATTGCCATAATTTTTCCTTCTTCACAACAACACCGGAGGAATATTTTGGCCTACCCATGAAGCCAAAATCGACCAATGAAGCAGCACCATCAAAAGGAAAGGAGCATAAAGTTGAGGAGAATGGAGGAAAGTTTGTCTTCCATCCACATTGATTTGCAAATTGTTTAGGAATAATTAGGTTGATAATTAGACTTGTTTTTATGGTTTCTTTGTGGGCTTTCTTAGTTTAGGGTTTTGTTAAGCACTTTTTTGGTTGGTTCTCTCTGTGTATAAGTTTTTTTTTTTTTTTTCCCTCGTGAAATTGACTTTCATGGAATTATCTCTCATGAGTCACATCTTGGCAAGAACAAAACGAGTACGGATGGATTTTCTTGAGACAATAAGATTAGGCGATGGGCACGTATGGAGGTGGTGTTAGTTTTTGTGTTCTCTTATTATTGCTGTTATCTTTTATTTGGAAATTTGGATGGTCACATGCTTTTACATACGAATAGACAAATACATGTTGTCGTCGTCGTCGTCGCCGTCGTCGTCATTATACTTTGTTCTTGTTGCCGTTGTTTCTATTACTACTATAACTATTACTAGTTTTACGACCCCTGCGTAGGATCTTCTTCTTTTTTTCCTTTTTTTTTAATCAGAAAATATAGAGGAGCAAATATTTCTTCTAGTATTATAGCTACACAGGTTTGTATTATAACTAAAGGTTCTCTTTATTAGTAATAATGTAATTCTAACCACTAAACTTTTGTACTACAAAAAATAATGGACTATTGCAGATTCGAAAGTAAAAAAAAAAAAAAAAGGTTCCCTCCTGCTCTTTTTCTCTGTGTCTTTTCCTTGTGCTAGCCACGGTGTTATGTGCTCTTCCCCCTCGTCTCCTTTGTTGGCCGCTGTTTTGGGCTTCTTTTGCTGCTGTTTTTATTTGCATTGTATCTCTCTCGCAGCTCTTCCCTCCATTTTTCTCCCCCCTGGCCCCCTTCCACTTGTTTGGACTTCCTGTTGTTTTGAGTGTAAGCTGGTGCCGGGCCCCCTTACTATACAGCTGTATAGCTTTTTGTGCAAAAGTCTATATACTTCTTACCTTTTACCCAAAAAAAAAAAGTAAAAAAAAGGTATTGTTCGTGATCCTTTTTTGGTCAAAATGAAGTCATTGCAATAACATCCAAGATGATTCTTGCCTACCAATTAGAATCCTCGAAAATAGGGGCAATAGTTGAACAGGCTCTTCAAAATTGAAAAGATTGCAAACTCTCAACAATTACGTAAATAGTTTAGATACTAGAAATTTTTTTTATGATTCCTTGATATAAATTAAACCTCCACAAGCCAATCTAAATCTTATATTCAAGTATCTTAGAGAGAAATCTCTACACAGAATGTCAATTTTCCTTAGAAGCTACACATTTTGTTTCCTTGATAGCCGAGAGACTTCTCCACTCCTATTATCTAATGGAATGAGCTAGGGCTAAGAAGATCAGGAACGTCGCAATCACCTTAGTTAGTCATATATGCTGCATTTGAACGAGTCTAGGCCAGTCATTAGTGGGCTTGGTGGCACAGGCACAGTCGGGCCTCCGTCCATTAGGGCGCAGGGCAGCCATTGGGCCCAGGCTGTCCTCTTTCCGGGCACGGCCCGATTCTGGGGAAGTTGGCTGGGAAATTAGCTTTGTGATCAGTGAAAGTAATGTAATTATGGAAGTAAGTCTTTCGTTTTCTTTTTTTTTGTTGGAAAAGTTAAGTAATCTGGTTGAAAGTTTGTAAAACTATTGAGTAAAACTAAAAAGTGAGCTACTTAGGGAAAAACAACTATGTTGCTCCCCAAATTAATGTCAGATTGCATAATTGCAAAAAGTGGCTCATCACGATAAAATGTGACAAAAGAAGGCACCAAAAGGGTAGTAGGAAAAAATTAATGTGGGGAAGGTGTGAGTTTGAATAATGCCGACAATGATAAGCTTGGTTCGACATATTAGTAAAACTAACGATATGTCTAACTGCAAAATGAGTATTTAAATAATAAGTGATCCCTACTTAATGCCACAAAATGGCTATAACCATTGAATAATTCAGTCTTTCTGATAAATGATTAATATTCTACATTCATCCCTAGTTGTTCTTATTCCAACGAATATATTTTATCTCGTCATATGGTTATTTTTCAGCATGTTATGCAAAAGCACTTAGTGCATCAAGATATATAGCTTTGTCGACTAATTTGTGTATTATGTGTTTGGATTTCATGATTAAAGGAAACAATAAATGTTAATATGTACATTGAACTTGTTCAGCTTTCATGAAAGTCTAGGGATCAAAAGTGAGAAAAACGAATAACCGATTTTCAAGAGCCCGGTGCTCCGTTCACACTTCGTATAAGAGATCGGTATTTGCAAATTAAACCTCCACAAGCCATTCTGTATTTTATATCCAGGTGTCTCGAGAGAAATCACAACTCAAAGATTTGACTTTTCCATTGAAGCTCCACCATTCTTTGTTCCCAAGAGAACCGAGAGAATTCTCTTCTCTCTCTGATGAGATGGAACGAAAAGAAGATTCCCAAGATACGAGCGGTAATGCTGACGGGTTTGGAGATAGATCAAGAATCGCGTCCGCGACTTGATTTTTCAGTACCAGGATTTTCCTTATTTACACAAACTCCACACAAGTACTTCTTTTTCTGGCAAAGAAGTAATGCTGCTGATCAAGGACGAGATGATCAAGCTGCAAGGGTCAACCCCGAACGAGAGGGAGAGGATACTGTTCCTAATGGTTGGACAGCGACAGCTGAAGATCAAGAATCGACAGAGGGGTCATGTCAAAGGGAAAGCGACGATAATGTTGGTGATGATTGTAGGGCGAGGGTCGACTCCAAACAAGAGCGAGATAATGCAGTTCCTAATGGTCAAATAGTGATGGTTGAAGATCCAGAATTGGCAGACGGATCGCATCGAAGGGAAAGCGATGATGTTTATGTAGGCGAAATTATCATAAGCAGCCATCCGTCAAAAGCAAGAAGATTGTCAGAATTGCCAGAAGAAGTAGGGCAAGAGGAAGAGAACACCCCAGGTCACGACAGTGATCGAAGGAGGACGATGATGATTCATGATGAAGAATCGATGGCAAGGTCTCACGGACAAAGAAGAGACGGCCACAGTTTCACAGTAGATAGCACTGATTCGAGTTTAACGGAGTGGCCATTACTTGGTTCCATTCGTGGAATGAGAGATCAAAGGAGAAGGTCATCATGGAAGCCATCAACTTCTTAAGAACGGTGCAGTCTTTTCTTGGAATAAAAGCGCACGGATTAGTTCCTTTTGAGCTTTTCTTGGTTTTAGGGTTTCGTTAGGCATGACCAGTGCTCTCTGTGTATAAGGATTTCTGTTGAAATTGGTTTTCATGGAATTAATCACTTTGTGAGTGACGTCTTGGCAAGAACCAAACGAGTGAGTATGAGTTTTCTTCAATAGACCCTCGTTATTCTCTTCATTGATATATAGGAAATGGATTTTCCAAATATCAATCTTAGTTTTTCTCACCAATTACCATTGTTATTTAACATCTTGTGATTCCGCAGCTCATTTGTTCCCAAGATATAATGAAACCAGCCGTAGGATCAAAAGATATGACTGCTAACGGCAATGAGTCTAAAAAAAAGATCAAGAATGTTACGGTCACCTCAAGTAGTCATTACGACTACACAATTATGAGGAACTAATTGTTCCAATTTTTTGTTTTGTTGGTGGAAGTCAGGACGGCATGGACATGAGAGTGGGAGATCATTAGATGCTTGAAAAGTAATTGATCGAATACTCTATTGTCAATAGACTGATATGAATAAGACCAAAGTGAGATTATATTTTTGCTTTTGGAAATTTCTATAAATAAAGAAAAGTAAGCAATAATGCTTTTGACATATTGATAACTTTGTCATCTATGTTTTCTAGTTTGATTAGCGAATTTCTCTTCAGTCGTATTGAAAAAAGCAAGATTAAGTAGGTAATGTGCAGCAAATTAATCGGAAATATTTTTCCAACTTAAAGTGGTTCGCGACTCAACAAATACTATATTATACTGGAGTTTTATCATGAAAGAAAGTATGTGATGAGAACGAACAATCTTTAATATACTCCTTTGAGTTACATAAAGCAGAAGTCAAAGAAGACAACCTTTTGAAAGATGCAGATGCTTGGGCAAGGTAGAGATAATGCAGAAAATAACAAACTTCTCAAGCTGTATTTGCATGTGAATAGAAATGACGCTCTTTTGCCATTTAAAAAGATAGGAGAGGAAAAGGATCTGATTTGAGATTTTTCTTACGGGAGCTGCAATGGTGAGTGTGACATAAATCTAAAAGTGTGGAATATACAAGTTATGGATCTGATTTTTCTTACGGGAGCTACAATGGTGAGAGGTAAAGGATCTGATTTACCATTTAACAATTGATTGATTTTCTTTGAGAAGTTTACGCTCATCAATAATTAGATATTTTTTTTTATAAATAAGGAGTACATCATTTTGTCTTACAATATAGTTTTCCACTGTTTTGTGCTTATGAAATCAAATAGGTACATTTTTTAATTGGTTGCCCCAAATTCTGAGAAATCTAATTGGCAGACTAAAATTGTCTTTCATTTTTTTTCCATAGACAATCTATTTGAGAGGAAAAATATCATGAAAAATATCTTCAATTTTTTAACTTAATCTACAATATTCCATTGGTTTTGCTATTACAAAGATTTAGTGGTGGGAAGTATATCGCCAATAAAGAGAACTTTTAGTCACGATGCCAGCATTAGTAATTATGTTATCGAAGATTCATTTACTCCTCTCTATTTTGCAGATTAAAGACAAAAACCGTGCAACAGAGGGGCAATAAAACCGGAGATAGTAACGATGAAGGTGATGATGATCCAATTAACCTAACCTAAGTCAACAGAAAGGAATTAAGGATAGGAGAGCACAAAAAAATTAACTAACGTCCAAACTTTCTCTGGAAATTCTAACCCTTCATTTTCCATTGCCAAAAATCTTTATTTTCACCAAGAATATTCATCCCTGAAAATCAATTTCACACAAAGGCTTACACACAAAGAAACCAAAAAAAAAAAAAAAATGAAGGAAGCGCCTAACAAAATCCTAAACGAAGAAAAGCCCGAGAAGAAACTTATCATCATGCTTTGCGAGAGAGATTCCAAGAACATACTGCATCATTGCTAAGGAATTTGTATGGTTTCTCTCCCTCTCGGTTCCATCTTCTTCGTTCCTTCTTTTACTCCTGGGCTTCCTTCTTCTTCTCGCCTGCAACCCTCAAACGTTCGAACAGTTGGGGCCATTCCGTCTGCCTCGATCCACTGCCAGCGCTCTCCCGCATGACAGAATGCATCGATTCTGGACCTTGAGTTGCGGCACTCTGATTATCCGTTCCACGATTCGACCTCAGTGACGGCCGCTGCCTCGAACTTGTATTAGTGCTATCGAGTGTCAAAACGTGGTCGTCTCTTCTTTGTCCGTGAGACCCCCCCATTGATTCTCGATCAGGAATCATACTCGGCCCCTCCGCCGATTCTTGGTCTTCGACCCTCGCTGTTTGATCATCAGGGACGACCTTCTCTCGCCCTTGTTCAGAGTCAACCCTTGCCCTTCGTTCATCACCAACATCACCGTCGCTTTCCCTTCGATGCGATCCCTCAGCCAATTCTTGATCTTGGGCTGTCGCCGTCTCATCATCAGGAACGTTCTCCCTCTCTTGTTCGGGGTCGACGCTCACAGTTCGATCATCTCCTGCTCGATCACCAGCATTACTGCTTTGCAAAGCAAAAATGAAGTTCTCTGAAGTTTGCATCAAGTAGTAGCGACCCGGTACCGAATAATTAAGTCGCCTTCGATCAAAAAGAATAAAACAATCAAGCCGCTGATGCGATTGCGACTGCCTTGATGTTTCTCCGGGCTCGTCGCCATTTCCGCTTGTCCTTTGTGAATCTTGGGCTCTTTCCATTAGATCAGAGAGAAGAGAATTCTCTCGGTTCTCCAAGAAAGAAAAACCCGTGTAACTTCAGCGGAAAACTTAAGCTCTGTATGGTGGTCTCTCTCTGAAACTCTTGGATATAAAATGTAAAATGGCTCCTGGAGGTTTAATTTGCAGGTGGCTATACGCCAAGCTTATTAAAAGCAGTTGAAAAGCAGTTATTATTCGTTGACGGTTCAAGAAAGCTTAACTAGTCAGATGTACATATCTCCAAAGCCAGTTCTTTACTCGATTACTTTTATCAACAAATTAGTCCATAAAACTATATATTTTAAGGCATTTTGAGCTTTTTGTGTGAATATTGAAAAATAAAGATTTTAGCATCGGAATATAGTTACATTTATTTCACCCGACGCAAAGCATGACATACTCACCTACTACTCCGCTTCATGTGATTATTCCATAAAACAACTATTTTCGCCTGTGTATTTTACATAGGATATGTCATTATGCACTTACTAACAAGTAATTCTATAGTCGGTTTTCACATTGATTTATAGATGACTAGCCAAAAATTGACAAATAGGCAGAAGGGTCCATTTTATTTTTATCAGCAATATTGATATCATAATGGATTTCTGTTTATTTTCTAATTCAAGGTCAAGGGAATATTGGATAATCGATCTAGCTAATCAATGGGTCGATTATATGTTGAAATGAAGTCAATTACGAATAGTCAAATTTCCATGTGTACCACGGGCTCAATGAGAAAGATTATAATAAAACACTTCCTAAGAAAACACATACTCCAATGAATTAACTCCAGACAATAAGAGGGATTATACAAATTTAATCAAATGATGAGTAAAATCTAAATACTCCGAAATTTCATCAAAAACATAAGAACACATCAACCATCATAAAAAAAAAAAAAGAAAAAAAAAAGTCCTAGTTATTCCTAAACGGTTTGCGAATCAATTGGATGAGAGACCAACTTTCCCTCCTTCTCCTCGACTTCATGCTCCTTTCCTTTCGACGGCACCGCTCCATCGATTGATTTTGGTTTTGCAATTAAGCCAACATATTCTTCACGGGTTGTCATAAAGTATGAAAAATTAAGGTCATCGTCCCGATCTCAAATCCCCTTGATTATATAGAGAGCGGTCTTTCTACCCAAAATCCTGTGAGTATTCTTTCCACTATCTTCATCTCTATGTCCATTTGTGAGCATGGCTGTCGATTGTGCGAAACGATTTGGTGGCCGTTGTGCCATCATGAAGGAGTTGGATTTCGTTGGGAAGATGCCTCTAGAATGCAAGTTGTTCAAAGAAACGATTAACTGATGGAATTTAGCTATGCAGGGAGGATTATATATCCAGACTACATGATTCTTAAATCCTAATGTCTTCTAACCAATGACTCCTAGTACAAGTTGTTCATTAAATGTTTGAAGTCTCGATTGGTTTAAATAACTTGACTTATTATATCACATATGTGGATTTTTTTACCATAGTGATCACATAAATTCATAAATATCAAAATGGGACTCTAGCTCACTCAATAAATTATTAATTGAATAGTAATGTACTTTCTAACATTAAATAATAAGTTGTTCACTCCGCGAGAATCCAATTAACTTATACAAGCAATTATTGTCAATGCTAATTATGTTAAAAACTTCTTAATAGGCCTTAAGACAAGACCATCCCTTTATATAATTAGTGAACTAAAGAAAAATATGATTGTTGTTGTTTGCAAAATAGACCTAATGAAATATATGGGTCCAATGGGGTTGAGGTCTGTTCGAGCCTAACTTTGCTACTGAAAGTAGCTCATAAAAGAATTTAAATTGATTAATTTGAACGGGCTAAGGTTTATTATTTGTATCTCTTGTTTTTGGACATCTATTTTGACATCCTGATTTTCAACCCTGTTTTTGATGAAATGAAATGGGCTTTTTATCAACGCGCCTATGGCCTTTTTCTCTGAGTTGGCCACTCACGAGATATCTAGTCTATCAGGTGAAACCGTTAAGGAATCTAAACACAATAAACTTGAGAATTCGACCAGAAATCGACTGCTCGAGCGTGCTAATCTGTAAGGGTTAATATGGCATTGTCAAAATCGATTAGAAACCGGAGATAGGTCGATTCGACAGAGGCATGTGATTAAAGTATGGGTGATTCCACATAATTGCAAAATTCTCGTCGAATGGCACTAAACCGATTTTTCTATTATTTTTGTACCCTGTGCCCGTATATGAAATCTCGAGATTTTCACGACAACCGAGAATCGTCAATGAGTCAAAGATGTACAATGTTGCTCGAAAATAATTGACCACGGGTCAAATGCGCTAAAAATTCCTAAAAGCTACCCGGTAGGTTAGGTCATGCTAAAATCACGTCCAGTTGAAATTAACCATGAAATTAAACCCGATTTCAGAAATTGAAAGTTCTGTTGTATCACAATTTATTTTAGGAATGTCGACTCATCCTCTGAAAATTTTTTGTTGAGCCCGAGATTTTTACAGATGTCACAACCTACCCCTCGGGGGGAGGGAACAGGTTTAGGGTATTACCGAAGGACGGGCCTAAGACCCATGATTAGGCGTGGGCTCTCCCAAGCCCATACCCCGCGTGACGTTGGGATATTCTTAAGGAATTTTGCACAAAAGGAGTCACCACTAACCTATTGGGGTCGGCTAGAAACCGAGTGAGACATGGGAGTGCACCTCACTTCCTATGCAACCAGAGAATCTAGGGTCAGGGAGTTAATTACACTAATTGGTCGATTAGTGCCCTTTTGGTACCTAATCATGTTCATTTTAAAAGGAAATATTTTTATCAGGTAGTTTAGATTGATTTTACACATATCCACTAACATGTGAGGTAATCATGCGGGTGTACAATCATTAAAATAACAACCATAGCTACCAAGATCTTAATTGCAATAAAATAAAACACGTGCAATTAAACATAATTAGATATGCAAATTAAACATACGACATAATCAAATATGAGCAAGTAAATGCCTAATTACACTAAGAATACAAAACGTAGCAATTCCTAACCAAGCCCCATCATTTATGGAGTTTTGAAATTTTTTTTGAAATTTTTTTTAAAAGAAATAATTAATCTTTTAATTTTTTAATTAATTTTTCTTTTTTTAAAAAAGATTTTTTTTTTTGGATTTTAGGAATTGTTTTTTTTTTTAAATAATGATTTTTTTGGGACCGAATCGGGTCGGATCCAGTCGGACTCGACCCGATTCCGCCTGGTCAGCAGAGTCGAGTCCGGTCTCCGATTGGACCCGGGTTCGGCCCGGTTGGGGAGACGGGTTGTTTGGCCCGCTCGGAAAGAGCAAGGCCCAATCGGGCCTTCAATTAAATTTGGATTGGGCCTAACCAGCAGGCCCGATTTGGTCTAAGTTTTTTCGTTTTAAAACGAAGCCCACAAGCCCAATGTACTAAAATGGCCCAAAACAAAGCCCATTTCTCTTTTCCTATTTTTTAAAAATCTTTTTGTGCTTTTTTTTTTTTTTACACTCCCTTCCGATCGTTTTCTTCGGGGTCTCTTGTCACGCCCCGAACCCCGAGCGCATGCCCATCCCTATCTGGTCGATAATAATTTGCGACTTCCTAAAACGAGTCGGCGACCCTTTCCATTTTATTGCCCATGTGGAAGCGAAAAGAAATCCCGTGACAGTAACCATCTCAGGATAGAAAAGCAAGATAACAATAGTACAATAGTAAATTTAATTCTATTATATATAATAGTACCTATTATACTATCTTCATAACAGCTGAATGTACCATAAATAAACTATTTTTATTGTAAATTTCCTTTAATATTAATGATTTCTGTTAATTGATTCGATGAATATGGATTAAAGATTAGATATTTCCTCTCTGACTTAATCACATCCCCCTTATCAAAAGCCAATGCAGTCATTTGGTTCCATGACTTTGTGTATATTCCACGCATTTAGATTTATATAAAATTCCCCATTGCAGCTACCGCAGAAAAATTTCTTCAGATCTTTTCCTTTGTTGTCTTTTAAAATGACATAAAAATGTGGTTTTTATTCGTATGCAAATACGGCTTGGGAAATTTTCTCTTTCCTTCATTATTTCTGCGTGCGTACTTACCCTTTTAAAGGTTTTCTTTTTTGCCTTCTCCTTTATGTTACTCAAAGAACTACAATTAAGATTGTTCATTCTCATCATGTACTTTCTTTTGTGAAGTAAACTCAAGTTAATATAGCATTTTGGATTAACTAGCCGCGCAGCACATACCTAATTTTGCTTTTGTCAATACGACTAAAAGAAAACATAGATGGAAAAGTTTTCAATATATCAAAAGCATCATTGCGTAGTTTTCTTTATAGATAGAAGTTTTCCAAAAGCAAAAACATAATCTCACTTCGGTCTTATTCAAATCACTCTAATCTCTATTAACAGTAGACTATTCGATCAAATTATTTTTCAAGCATCTATCAATCTCCACGCTCTCATGTGGAGGCATCCCGACTTCCTCAAACAAAAAATGGAAAAATTAGTACCCTCTCCTTGTGTAGCCTTCCCGACTACTTGAGGCAACTACAGCATTCTTGATCTTTCTCCAAACTTCTTGTCATTAGCAATCATATCTTGTGAATCGGCAGCTCGTTCCACTAGATCTTGAGAATGAGCAAACCGTGAAATCACAAAGATGTTGATTAGCAATAGCAATTGAAATAAGCAGAGATGTATCTCTGAAATACTTGGATAAAAACTAAGATTGATTTTGTAGAATCAATTTTCTTTGTATCAATGAAAAGAAAAATGAGTGTTTATTGAAGAAAGTCGACCAAATCAACCTGCAGAAAAGAAACTCACTTGGGCTTCCACAAATGACCTCTTTTGTTCGTCCTTTTTCTTCTTCTCTTTTTTTTCTCCTTTCCACCTTGCTCCAACAGATATTGGGACCCCAATGACCTTTTCATCGGAGCAGGGTGAAAAGAAGGAAGGAAAAAAGAAGCTGTTCTGCGTGGTCCTAATTGAATGGGGCTTCAATGGACAAGTCTCTTGGTCTTTAAAGTTTTCTAAATAGAACTTTCAACTTTCTCATTGTCTCATCAAATGTTTCCCTATAGATTAATATTCTCAGAAGTTAAGGATAACTATTCACATCTTAAAATTGCCCTCGAAAATATGGACTCATCCGCATAATTAATTTGAACGGCATAGGATGAATCTCCAAAACACATCAAATAGCGTTGAAGGAGCAGAAATGATCCGTGCCAACCACTGTCCGTCCGTCATCGCGGCCGTGTTGTCATCGTCAATGCTTGCAGAAGCAGTCACATAATTCGTGGCCAAAGAACTATATATCTTAGTGCCCTCAGAGCAGTAAGATTGGTAGATGAACAAGTTAAATGTGCAGACAAAAAATAAAAACAATTCTTCTTTCCTTCTATCAAGAAAACCAAACACACTTTACACAGATTAGTCCATAGAACTATATATCTTAATTCCCTCAGAGCTTTTTCGGCAATGTTGAAAATAAAAATCTTAACGTCAAAATTTAATTATATTTATTTTTTTATTTCCGGATGCAAAACACATCATAGTTCACCTACTCCGCTATAGTCTTATTACTAAATGCTGGAACAACTCCTCACTTCATGTGATTATTCCACAAGAATAATTATTTTCACCCATCTATTGTAGAGAGGATATGTCACAATGCATCTACTAAAGTAGTTCTATAATCAATTCATCATATATATTTGGTAAACAATGCATAATTAGGGAGTCATTTTTTTTTTGTAAGATATAACAACATCATCTTTTGGATTGTGATCTAATGGGTTTTTGTTTATGTTCTAGTTGAAGGTTAAGTAATGATTCCATAATCAATTTAGCTAATCAATAGGAGAAGTTGCTAGATGCAAGTCACTTCAATGGAGCGAATTATTGGTCGCTTGTATTTGTAAAATAAAGTTTGTTCCGATAGTCAAATCCTCATATGTACCATGGAATCATTGGAGAGACTATATACTTGCAATTCAGACTATATACTCGCAATTCAACCTACGAAACAAAAATCCATGAAATACAAGGAGACAACTAAAACTAAACATCAAAGGCACGAAAAAAATAATGGTTGTCAAAGGGGCTTGGCCATCTCTTAGCACGCGCATATTTGATACAGTTTTTAGTGCGTCAATATGAAAATAATGAAAATATGAAAAATACCCCAATGATAAGTTTAAATTAAATACTTTGAAATTTCAACGAAAAACATAAAGACAAGCCAAACCATCAACCTATTTATTCCTTAACAGTTTGCTAATCAAAGTGGACAGGAGATGAACTTTCCTCCCGTGGCCTAGACTTTATGCTCCTTTCCTTCCAAGGTGCCACTCCGTTGGTTAATTTAGGTTTCACGGTTAAGCCAAAATGTTCCTCTAGCGTTGTCGGGAAGTAGGAAAAAATAGGGCCACATCCTGATGATGAACCTCCTTAATTATATGGATAGCAGTCTTTCCATTGGAAAGCTTGTAGGTATCTTCTATTATGTCATCATCTCTTGATCCATTCATGAGTGCAGCCGGTAGTTGTATGGAATGATTTTGTTGTTGTGCCACGGTGGAGGAGTTAGGTTTCGTTGGGAAGATGCCTCCATAATGCAAATTATTCTGAGACATGATTAATTGAAAAGAACGTTAATTCGAATCTAATTCTGAACAGCAAATAGCAAAGTTGAAAACTTCACCCTGAACATATTACAGATTTAAATCGACTTCTCTAAATTTCTAGGATTACTCTGCAAAATATCCTTATAGTATGATTTCACATGTCAACAACCTCTAAATCTACCCAATAACTCATAATTCAACATAGTCCAAAATTACAATTGTACTAAAACATTCTCTGATTAAAGGAATAAAGAATTAAAATTCGAACCGAGCTTGTTGATTGGACGTGTTGAGGAGTCGGTGGCTTGCTGAACTTCCCCTCCCCACCAAAACTTTTCCCCTTCTTTTATTTAACACCCACTGCAGCAAAAAAAAATCTTTTCTTGACAGAAATTTTTTATAATTTTTCCAAGAAGGCTCTTTCACTTAACGGTAGAAGCTTTTTTTTTTTTTTTCATAATTTTGCAGGTTTTGAATTGATAAAAAGTGTCCTTCCTAGAGAAGTTTAATTAAGAAAATTTTTGAAACCTTAGTTTAAATATAAGCATCTAAATCTATTGTTAATTAGACTTTTTATTTTATTTTATTTTAAAGATACAGACCAAGGAAACGCTTGATCGTTTCCCTTGTCAAATAGAACTTCAAAGATTTTTTGTTACAAAAGTAAAAGCCTAAGAGAACAATTTTTTATATTTAAGAGTGCCTTTTTTTGCCGGAAATTTGAGACTTATAAAATATTTTCTGAAATTGTTATATTCTTCAGGAAAATTAGTTAACAGAAAATATTTCAGTATTAATGATTTACGCCAGCTATTTTGTGGATGGTGAGGTATTTTTTATCTGTTCATTTTTGTATGCGATACAATCAATTGTCTACTTGAAAATGTTTTCCAAATAAAAGCTTTTCGATAAATAAATGGATCCTCAACTTGTGAAGAAATATATAGTTCTGTTATAATTCTTTCGTGGATAGTATAATGATGACCAATAGCTACAAGACAGGGAAATATTTTAAATTATCTAAATCTATCGTGATTGTCAACACATGCGTAGTAAATTAAATTCTACTATACACTAATATTTATCATACTATCTTCATACCAGCTGAATGTATAATGAGTTCTGCTAATTGATTCGTTCAAAATGGATTCAAGATTTGATATTAATTTATCTGGCCTAATCACATCCTCTTATGAAAAGCCAATGAGTCAAATAGATCCCATGGCTTTTCGTATATTCCACGCATTTGAATATTATCAATTCACCATGGCAGCTTCCGTTAAAAAAAAAAAAAAAAAATCTCATCAGATCCTTTCCTGTGTTGTCTTTTTAAATGGCATGGGAATTGAGAAATGTTTTCTTTTCTTCAAAATGTCTACATGCGTAAGTATATGTGTCCTCAAAAGGTTTTCCTTTTTGCCTTCTGCTTTACGTAACTCAAAGAACTATAATTAAAATTGTTCGTTCACATTAAGTACTTTCTTTCGTGAAATAAACTCCATTTAATATGGTATTTGTTGAATTGGTAACCACTTCAATGGAAAATTATTTCACATTAACTACTTGTACATCACCTACCTAATCTTGCCTTTTTCAATACAAAGTAAGAGAGATTTCACTAATCAAGCTAGAAAACGTAGATGACAAAGCTCTTGATATGTCAAAAGAGTCATTGTTTAGTTTTCTTTAGTTATAGAAGTTTCCAAAAGTAAAAACATAACCTCACTTTGTTCTTATTCACATCAGTCTATTAACAGTAGTATATTTGATCAATTACTTTTCAAGCGTCTAATGATCTCCCACTATCATGTCGATGCGGTCTTGACTTCTACCAACAAAAACAAAACAGAGAAAAATAGTACCTTCTTGTTCTGTAGCCCCAATTACTTCTTGAGGCACTTGCAACATTCTTGATCTTTCTCCAGTAAGCAATTATCTCTTGTGAATCCGTGGCTCATTCCACTAGATCTTGGAAACAAATGAGCGGCCGAATCACAAGATGTCGATTTGCAATGGCAACTGAAGCTTCACACAAAGATTATTCTCTTAGATACTTGGATAATAACTAAGATTGATATGGAAAGTCAATTTATGTGCATCAATGAACAGAAAAACAAGGGTCTATCGAAGAAAAATAGGATACAAGTTACATATAATGTTCTCCTTCTTTTCTTTACTTTGACCTAGTTGTGTCGAACTCCAATGTCGAGGACAACCTTGTTGTACATAAGAGAATACGACCAATTTGACAATTTTGAAAGGGTAGACAAAAATTCTGAATCAACAGTGGACCAAAAAAAAAAAAAAAACGCAGAAAAGAAACTCACTTTGTGCTTCCATTGATGACTTCTTTCCTTCCTCCCTTTTAGCCTTCTCTTTTTCTTTCTTCCCTTCGCCTTGCTCCGATGATCATTCCACCTTGCTCCAATAGATATTAGAACCCTAGCCTTTTCATCAGAGCAGGGCGAAAGGAAAAAAAAAGGAAAAAGAAGCCGTTCTACATGGGGTTGAGTGAATGGGGCTTCAATGTACAAGTCCGTCCTTTTATAAGTTTCTCTAAAGTTTATATAATTTTCTCATTGCCTCATCAAATGTTTCCTTATAGATTATGTTTCCTTATAGATTAAGTAAGACTCTCCAAAATTAAGGATAATAATTTACATCTTAAAATTGCCCTCAAAGATATGGAGTTATCTGCACAACTAATTTGAACGGCTTAGGATGAATCTCCCTTTGCTCCTCCTTTTCATTTCTTTCTTTATCCCTTTTCTAGTTTTCCATAACCGCTCACCTCCTTGCACCAGCAAAACACATCAAATCAGTTTAAAGGGTCAGTAAAGATCCGCACCAGCCACTGTTGGTCCATCATCGCGACTGTGTTGTCATCACCAACCTACGCACGAGCCACCACACGATCCCCCCAGCTCCAGTGGCTGGTCGAGCATGGCAGACATTGGATTTGAGGCTCACGACCTCAAAGCTGAGGTTGCCCCCTCGAAGATTGACAATAGGGAAAATAAAGATAGATGAGCTAATTGATGAGGATGCCGACAGGCAAGTGCAAGGGTCGCAGGGAGGCGATGGCGATGTTAGGCGATGCCGACAGACAAAATCGTCACTCTTTCTTCGATCAGATCCATCCATTGATTCTCGATCTTGAACCTTCACTGCCTGATAATTAGGAACGTCATCCTCCTCCACTCGTACTGGGTCGACCCTTGCATTTCGATCATCTCCTCCTCCCTCAGCAGCACTACTGCTCTGCCAGCCAAAAAGATTTTCCTGTAGAATTCGCTTAAAGTAGGAGAAGCCCTTGACTAACCGAACAATTGGCCGGCGCTTTCCAAACTTGTTGCCATCGTTGCCATCACCGTTCGCGCGTTGTGAGCTCGGCATTCTTTCCATCAAATCAGAGACGGAAGAGAATTCTCTGGGTGTGTAGCTTCGGTGGAAAACTTAGGCTCTGAAATTCTTGGATAGGAAATATCGAATGGTTTGGGGAGGTTTAACTGGCAGGTACGCATCTCTTATATGAAGCGTGGAAAAGCGGTTGAAAAACGTTAATTCAGTTTTCAAAGCTTCGTTCCGTTAGACATTCAAGAAAGATGAACGAATTAAATGAACATATCAACAAAAAAAAGGTTCTCTTCCCTTTTCTTTTTATCAGTCCATAAAACTATTAGTTTACAGCACATTGGTCGATAATCAATTTCCCCACGACACTTAAAAGTGAATGAATAGAATGGGTTGACACAGTGTCCAAATAAATATAATTATGACGAGAATAGAAGAAGGATAAAAAAGAAAAGAAAGAATGCAAATCACCACTATATATGAAAGGAAATTTCATCAATGAAAGAAAAACGAATATATATTGAAGAAAGAAAGCACAAAAGTTTCATCTAAGGTTCTTTTTATCTTTCATCCAGTCGTGCCAAATTTAGTAAGAAATTCTTACCAATTATTTTATGAGATTCAATCAGTACCTTCTCATTGTGTAGCCATTATGACTACTTGAGGCGATTGCAACATTCTTGATCTTTCTCTAGGCTCATTGTCGGCTGATCGTGGCACCATCATGGTTTGGTCATCACAAGATCGTGGCTCATTTAGGCCCAAGGCATGGTCTCATCTTATCGAAGGGATTCATAGATCATCAATTCTCAAGGAACTTGATCATCGATTCACTCTCAATGGCCGCTTGGCTCGACCATGACCCACGTGACCAAGGAATGTTCCAGGCCACAATTAATGCACTTGGTCACGTTTTATGAGATGGACCAATGACCGAGGAAATAGGTCAAAGCTGATCAAATAGAGCATCTCTACACAAAGATAAATGGAAGATTTGTGCATCGCGTGGCTCCGGATGACTAGAGGTACTTCATTTGTTGCCATTGGTGATCATATCTTATGAATTCGCAGCTCATCCCATTAGATCTTGGGAATGAACAAGCTGTCGAATCACAAGATATTGATTAGTAATGGCAATTGAAGCTCTGTGTTGAGATTTCTCTCTGAGACACCTGAATATGAATTAAGATTGGTTTGTGGGAAATCAATTTTCTTTGCATCAATGAAGAGAAAAACAAGTGTTTATTGAAGAAAGAAATTATATAACTTACATCTAATGCTCTCCTTTTTTTTCTTTGATCTGGTTGTATCGAATTCGAATGTCGGGGACAACCTCATTGTCCATAAGAGATTCCTCATTGGACAAGTTGACAATTTTGACGGGGTAGACAAAAATTGTGAATCAAAAGTGGACCAAAACAAATTGGAAAAAAGAAACTCCCTTTGGCTTCCGTTGATGACCTCTTTTCTTCCTCCCTTTTCTTCTCTTTTTTCTTTCTTCTTTCCACCTTGCTCCTACAGACACTGGAACCCTAGTGACCTTTTAATTGGAGCAAGGTGAAAAGAAGCAACATTCCGCATTGCGCTAATTGAATGGGGCTTCACTGTACAAGTCTTTAAGATTCTCTAAAGATAAAGAATTTTCTCATTGCCTCGTCAAATGTTTTGTTATAGATTAAGATTCTGCAAAATTAAGGATAACAATTTATGATTTAAGATTGATCTCGTAGAAATGTACTTACCCGCACAATTAATTTGGATGGCTAGGATCAATTTCCCTTTGCTCCTTTTTGTTTACCTTTCTTTTTTCTTTCTTTAGCAGAACTATTTCTGCCGAATTAGAATGATGAGAACTATACGAAACTTGCCGATCCTCAAGTCGTATATCTGTCCCCTGAGATTCCAATTTCAACAGTTCTGATGCTTTTTTATTCATACAGAAGGAAGGGACTCTCACTTCCTCTAGCTAATTAACTTCTTGCTGACCAAAGAAATCACAGCCCGCAAATCATGTAGTTTGAAGCATAATTAAACGAACTTTCGTCTTCATCATCTGCTGAGAATTGTGAGGAGGAACACAAGGCTGACAATATTCTAAGCATACGTATGACTTTCCAAAAGATCATGGGAGATCTGGGACAAACCCCTCGGCGAACCACAATTACAAGTCACATCTAATGTTCTCCTTTTTTCATTTGCAATAGAATGATCATCCGGCATAGCTTTGACGAAAACAGCCAAAACAAAGTATGAAGTCCCCTGCCATAATCGGAGCAACTTATAGGAAGGAGAGATGAGCAGTTCGAGACAAAAACACAGAGATGAGTCCAGGAAGCAGTCAAGCAAGTACCCACGTTTTACTTTGACTGATATTAAGTTCCTGATGGCCCAAGAGGAAAACAAGACAAGATGAGAAACGATGCTTTCCTGCGAAGACAGCGAATGACTAAACCGGAGACGTCTGCCGGTCAGTTAACTCAGTGGTCTGGCAAAATCATGAACCAAAAGTCGACCAAAACAAAACGCAGAAAAGAAACTCACTTTGTGCTTCCATTGATGACTTCTTTCCTTCCTCCCTTTTAGCCTTCTCTTTTTCTTTCTTCCCTTCGCCTTGCTCCGATGATCATTCCACCTTGCTCCAATAGATATTAGAACCCTAGCCTTTTCATCAGAGCAGGGCGAAAGGAAAAAAGGAAAAAAGAAGCCGTTCTACATGGGGTTGAGTGAATGGGGCTTCAATGTACAAGTCCGTCCTTTTATAAGTTTCTCTAAAGTTTATATAATTTTCTCATTGCCTCGTCAAATGTTTCCTTATAGATTAAGTTTCCTTATAGATTAAGTAAGACTCTCCAAAATTAAGGATAATAATTTACATCTTAAAATTGCCCTCAAAGATATGGAGTTATCTGCACAACTAATTTGAACGGCTTAGGATGAATCTCCCTTTGCTCCTCCTTTTCATTTCTTTCTTTATCCCTTTTCTAGTTTTCCATAACCGCTCACCTCCTTGCACCAGCAAAACACATCAAATCAGTTTAAAGGGTCAGTAAAGATCCGCACCAGCCGCTGTTGGTCCATCATCGCGGCTGTGTTGTCATCACCAACCTACGCACGAGCCACCACACGATCCCCCCAGCTCCAGTGGCTGGTCGAGCATGGCAGACATTGGATTTGAGGCTCACGACCTCAAAGCTGAGGTTGCCCCCTCGAAGATAGACAATAGGGAAAATAAAGATAGATGAGCTAATTGATGAGGATGCCGACAGGCAAGTGCAAGGGTCGCAGGGAGGCGATGGCGATGTCAGGAGTTCTTGAGTGTTTGCGAAAACTTTGCTCAAAACAGCAAGTGTTTGGTCTTAAGTAGTACTCTTACAAGGTAAAATTGTTAGAATGTCTAACTCGAAAAATTGATCTATTAGATGGAGGGAGATGCAGTATAATACTTTAGAAAATACTAAAGTTTAGTCTTATATCATGCCAGAAAATTTAACTCAAAATTATAAATTGTTCGATGATATAGGGCGTGGTAAAACCCACCAATTAAGTGATGTAGGATCGCACTTCAACAAAGTTGCCCCTAATTTTGAAGTTCCTCCCTAATTTTGAGCCTTTAGAATTGATTTACTAGGTAAAATTACACCCTAATCTCAATTAACTAAATGCCAGCGCACTTTATTGGCATAGGTATTGGGAGGATTGAGTGTCAGATACAGCAGCATATATATCCAACAATGTACTTTAAATATAGCATATCTCCTATCAATACGACCAGGCGATTATAACACCGCAAGCATCCGAACTTTTTCTCATTGTCAGATTGAGCATTACCTTATTTGATCGTTTAAGAAGTGCACCAGAGCACTTTTTATTTATGTGTACAAACATAGCGTGAATTCATATCCTCAACGCGAAGACCACGTTTGGCAACTTTAAATTGGGTTGACAAAACTAATGATTATGTCGTTTGGAAAAAGGGATGGTGCCTCAATTATTTAGCTTTTAAAAGAAAATAGCAAGAATAGCAATAAAACATTGATATAAAGAGGAATACTCATTATATATGATACTGTAAAAAAATCTCAGGAATTTAATATGCTAACTTCAATATAGATTCCTTGAAAACTTACTACATTTAATATCACGGTGTCGACATTCAATTTATGATATCGTAAGATTACATCATTGAGATTCTATAGGTAGGAGCCTATCTTCATACTGAGTAGTATATCTTCAAGCTATCATATTGAAAATTATACTTTCTTAGAATGGATGTCATAATTTTGACAATAACAACACTATTAATAATCTAAACAAATCTAATATACTAAAATTGCCTTTGAGTGCATTCAATGTGGAAGTCCAGTAATAAACAGTGTTTTCTTCTTAGAAAAATTTGAATATATATAGAAACACACAGATGCATTGGGGGAGAAATTTTTTCGTAAGAATTTTGGTCAACAACAAGAAGCCTTGTTTTCAAGCTAGTTCCTTGTCATAAGAAGTTCCATCGACTGTAGCAAGCCTATCAATTTCTTGACATTCAATTAGAGTTTAAGTGGAAGCGAGAGAAGATTATGAAGATTGTTGCATACGAATAGGATTGCACTTGGAAAAGGGATTTCTCATACTTTCATTGTTATTTCAAAAATAAAGATTAGTGCAACGCATAGGTATTTTCCTTTTCATGTAAAAATCTAAAGAATAATCTCACAAAACTAAAAGGCCTAAGAGAACAACTTTTGATGTCTCAATCTATTAGATAATTATTTAGTTCTACCGTAGATATTTTTGCAGTGACAATGTCTAATAGTTACGAAGTTTAAAAAAAAAATTGAAATATATGAATCCATCATGACAGTTTATATATACACAGAATTTGCACCAATTGACTGTATCGCAAATAAATGATGTAATTTTGTAGATTCCTCTCTATGTCAATTTATAGCTGTTTATTGATTTGTTCAAAATGGATGAATGATTTGATACTATTTCTGTAATTTATCACATCCCCCCGTGAAAGGCCAAATTCAGCCATTCACATTTTGTGACTTTTTGTTGATTCTTCGTATTAAGATTTTTATCACCATGGAAGTTCCCGAAAAAGTCTCATTGGATCCTTTCCTCTGTCTCTAATTTTTCTTTTAAATAGTATGAGAATGTCGTTCTTTTTTCTTTGTCATCTCTACCAGTGTGCAAGTATCTACTTCTTGATGATTATTACATGCATAGATTTATGTCCTCTTCAACTTAATTGGAATTTGTTGAATCCTTAACCACACGAAGTCAGAAAAAATTTCAGATTAATTTTCCACAAATTACCGACCTAATATTGCGTTTTTTCAATATGACTTAAGAGAGATTAGCTAGTCAAGCTAGATAACATAGAAGACAAAGTTTCGATACATCAAAAGCATCATTGCTTAGTTTTCTTTTTTTAATAAAAGTTTTCAAAAGTAAAAACATAATTTACCTTCAATCTTATTCAGATCTGTCTATTGACAATAGAACTTTCGATTAATTAGTTTCCAAGGGTCTAATGATCTCCCATTCTCATGTCGATGCGTCCTGACTTTTCCTCAAACAAAAAATGGAAAAAAGAAGAAGAGAGATCACGGCACAACTAAACATGTGCACCACTCTTGGTTTATATTTAATCAAAAAGTGAAGATAAAATGCATGTCAAAACTATGGGGTTATCCTTTTTTAGTTTCATTATTCTTTATTATTTAAAATATACTACCTATGCATTGATTTATATTATATCAAATTCAATATTTTGCGCTTAACAATTTGAACGCATACATTTTTTCACTAGAATCTTTTCATTTTTTTTTAACGAGTCTATTCATTTGTTGCCCCAGTTTTCGAGGAATCCAGCTTCGTGACTAACATGTCTTTTCTTTTGTTCTTTTTTTCCTAATCTACGATCATCCATTGTTTTTACTACTACAAATTTGTATTGGTGGGAAAAGAATGGCTAATATAGAGGAACTTCAGTTATGATACAAATGTTAGTAATTATCTTATTGGAGAGATATATATGCCAATTGAATAAAGAAAACCCGCAGGAGTAATAAACTAGTAATATAGCAATAACACAAATAACTATAATATGTATATGGCACTGTGGACTTTTTGTAACAGGAATAATTTTGCTCGATTTGTAAACAGTAAATTCTTCCCTCACTTAATGTTTGAGTCGATACAATTTCATTAGCCTTATGAACAAAAGAAAGAAAAGAAATAAAGAAACGAGATAATTTGGCTCTTCCTCTTAGATATGTGACGGATCCAAATTTCCAAAAATAAGAGATAGCAGAAAGGATATGAGAGCACAAAGACTTACTCCACATCCAAACTTTCCCGGAAAATCCCTTCATTTCCACAAGAAAATTCATCATCACTTGTTTGGTTCGTGGCAAGACGCGACTTACGAGCTAAAAAGTGATATTTCCATGAAAATCAATTTCACCCAAATCCTTATACTCAGAGAGAACCCATTGATGAAGTGCCCAACAAAATCCTAAAACGAGAAAAGCAAACTAATCGTCTCGCTTTGCGAGAGAGATTCCAAGAAAATAAATGCATCATAGCAAAGAAGTACGTGATTTCTCTTTTTATCTATTGCTTCCGCGATGACCTCCTTCGTTCCTTCCGTTTCCTCTTGGCTTCCTTTTTCCTTTCGCCCAGCTCTCTTGAATACTCGAACAGCTATGGCCGTTCACTCTGCCTTGACCCCTCAGCACTGTTCTTATTCGCAACAGCATCGCAGTCACCCCTCTGCTCGTGCAGTCTCTGCATTGAGTTTTGGTCATGAATTCCTGCTCTTCGATCTTCCATTCCATGATTGAAGCCTAGCAATGGCCACTCCCTTAAACTCATATTGGTGCCGTTGAGTGTGAAGACCACGTCGTCTCTTGTCTGTCCGTGAGATCTCACCATCGAAACTTCTTCGGTCAATTGTGAGGATCTTCTTGCTTCCGACGCAGGGCTGATTCCGTTAATTTCTCCCTCTACAAAATCGTCACTCTTTCTTCGATCAGATCCATCCATTGATTCTCGATCTTGAACCTTCACTGCCTGATAATTAGGAACGTCATCCTCCTCCACTCGTACTGGGTCGACCCTTACATTTCGATCATCTCCTCCTCCCTCAGCAGCACTACTGCTCTGCCAGCCAAAAAGATTTTCCTGTAGAATTCGCTTAAAGTAGGAGAAGCCCTTGACTAACCGAACAATTGGCCGGCGCTTTCCAAACTTGTTGCCATCGTTGCCATCACCGTTCGCGCGTTGTGAGCTCGGCATTCTTTCCATCAAATCAGAGACGGAAGAGAATTCTCTGGGTGTGTAGCTTCGGTGGAAAACTTAGGCTCTGAAATTCTTGGATAGGAAATATCGAATGGTTTGGGAGGTTTAACTGGCAGGTACGCATCTCTTATATGAAGCGTGGAAAAGCGGTTGAAAAACGTTAATTCAGTTTTCAAAGCTTCGTTCCGTTAGACATTCAAGAAAGATGAACGAATTAAATGCACATATCAACAAAAAAAAAGGTTCTCTTCCCTTTTCTTTTATCAAGAAAAACGAACACATTTTACACATATCAGTCCATAAAACTATTAGTTTACAGCACATTGGTCGATAATCAATTTCCCCAGGACACGTAAAAGTGAATAAATAGAATGGGTTGACACAGTGACGAGAATAGAAGAAGGATAAAAAAGAAAAGGAAGAGATGCAAATCACCACTATTTATGAAAGGAAATTTCATCAATGAAAGAAAAACCAATATCTCTTGAAGAAAGAAAGCACAAAAGTTTCATCTAAGGTTCTTTTTATCTTTCATCCAGTCGTGCCAAATTTAGCAAGAAATTCTTACCAATTATTTTATGAGATTCAATCAGTACCTTCTCATTGTGTAGCCATTATGACTACTTGAGGTGACTGCAACATTCTTGATCTTTCTCTAGGCTCATTGAGGGCTGATCGTGGCACCGTCATGGTTTGGTCATCACGAGATCGTGGCTCATTTAGGCCAAAGGCATGGTCTCATCTTATCGAAGGGATTCATAGATCATCAATTCTCAAGGAGCTTGATCATCGATTCATTCTCAATGGCTGCTTGGCTCGACCATGACCCACATGACCAAGGAATGTTCCAGGCCACGATTAATGCACTTGGTCACGTTCTATGAGATGGAATGACCGAGGAAATAGGTCATAGCCGATCAAATAGAGCATCTCTACACAAAGATAAATGGAAGATTTGTGCATCGCGTGGCTCTAGATGACTAGAGGTACTTCATTCGTTGCCATTGGTGATCATATCTTATGAATTCGCAGCTTGTCCCATTAGATCTTGGGAATGAACAAGCCGTCGAATCACAAGATATTGATTAGTAATGGCAAATGAAGCTCTGTGTTGAGATTTTTCTTTGAGATACCTGAATATGAATTAAGATTGGTTTGTGGGAAATCAATTTTCTTTGCATCAATGAAGAGAAAACAAGTGTTTATTGAAGAAAGAAAGTATATAACTTACATCTAATGCTCTCTGTTTTTTCTTTGATCTGGACAACCTCATTGTCCATAAGAGATTCCTCATTGGACAAGTTGACAATTTTGACGGGGTAGACAAAAATTGTGAATCAAAAGTGGACCAAAACAAACTGGAAAAAAGAAACTCACTTTGGCTTCCGTTGATGACCTCTTTTCTTCCTCCCTTTTCTTCTCTTTTTTCTTGCTTCTTTCCACCTTGCTCCTACAGATACTGGAACCCTAGTGACCTTTTAATTGGAGCAAGGTGAAAAGAAGCAACATTCCGCATTGCGCTGATTGAATGGGGCTTCACTGTACAAGTCTCTCGGTCTTTAAGATTCTCTAAAGATAAAGAATTTTCTCATTGCCTCGTCAAATGTTTTGTTATAGATTAAGATTCTGCAAAATTAAGGATAACAATTTATGATTTAAGATTGATCTCGTAGATATGGACTTACCCGCACAATTAATTTGGATGGCTAGGATCAATTTCCCTTTGCTCCTTTTTGTTTACCTTTCTTTTTTCTTTCTTTAGCAGAACTATTTCTGCCGAATTAGAATGATGAGAACTATACGAAACTTGCCGATCCTCAAGTCGTATATCTGTCCCCGGAGATTCCAATTTCAACAGTTCTGATGCTTTTTTATTCATACAGAAGGAAGGGACTCTCACTTCCTCTAGCTAATTAACTTCTTGCTGACCAAAGAAATCACAGCCCGCAAATCATGTAGTTTGAAGCATAATTAAACGAACTTTCGTCTTCATCATCTGCTGAGAATTGTGAGGAGGAACACAAGGCAGACAATATTCTAAGCATACGTATGACTTTCCAAAAGATCATGGGAGATCTGGGACAAACCCCTCGGCGAACCACAATTACAAGTCACATCTAATGTTCTCCTTTTTTCATTTGCAATAGAATGATCATCCGGCATAGCTTTGACGAAAACAGCCAAAACAAAGTATGAAGTCGCCTGCCATAATCGGAGCAACTTACAGGAAGGAGAGATGAGCAGTTCGAGACAAAAACACAGAGATGAGTCCAGGAAGCAGTCAAGCAAGTACCCACGTTTTACTTTGACGGAGATTAAGTTCCTGATGGCCCAAGAGGAAAACAAGACAAGATGAGAAACGATGCTTTCCTGCGAAGACAGCGAATGACTAAACCGGAGACGTCTGCCGGTCAGTTAACTCAGTGGTCTGGCAAAATCATGAACCAAAAGTCGACCAAAACAAAACGCAGAAAAGAAACTCACTTTGTGCTTCCGTTGGTGACCTCTTTTCTTCCTCCCTTTTTGTCTTCTCTTTTTCTTTCTTCTTTTCACCCTGCTCCAACAGATATTGGAACCCTAGTGGCCTTCTCATCGGAGCAGGGCAAAAAGAAGGAAGGAAAAAAGAAGCCTGGCGCTGATTGAATGAGACTTCACTGAACAAGTCTCCCGGTCTTTAAGATTCTCTGAATTTATAGAATTTTCTCATTACCTCATCGTATGTTTCCTTATAAATTAAGATTCTCTAAAGTTGAGGATAACTATATACATATTAAGATTACCCTCAAAGATATGGACTTATCCGCACAATTAATTTGGATGCCTAGGATGATTCTTCCTTTGCTCCTCTTTTTTTTAACCTTTTCTTTTCTTTCTTTATCCCGTTTTCCAATTTTCAAAAACCGCTCTCCTCCTTGCACCAGCAAAACGCATCAAATAAAATATAAGCATCTGAATCTATTGGTTATATCATTTAGAAAATTATTCAGCGTAAAATATTTTTATTATCGACAACGATTTATAAATCCATAGTTATTGCGTTGATGATAAAAAATATATATATATTTTTCATTCGTCATTTTCGTAAGCGATACAACCATTAATCAGAAAATATTTTTTAAATAATTATTTATCATGAAATAAATGGACCCTCAGCTTGTATAGAGATATATAGTTAGTCTAACGACACGTCTAACAATTATAAGGTAGAGAAAAAAATTCAAATTTCAAATTCTATCATGATTGTGTCAATATATGCATAGCAAATCTAATTCTATGACACACAATAGTACTTATTATACTATATTCGTAACAACTGAATGTATCATAGATAAATTATATAGATATATATATATATATATATATTTGTAAATTTAGTTTAATGTTAATGATTCTGTTAATTGATCCGTTCAATATGGATTAGAGATTAGAGATTATTTCATTGACTTAATCACATCCCCTATCAAAAGGGGATGCAGTCATTTGATTCCATGACTTTGTGTATATTCCACGCATTTAGATTTATGTCACATTCACCATTGCAGCTCCCGTAAAGAAAAATCTCATGAGATCCTTTCCTTTGTTGTCTTTTTAGATGGCATAAGAACGCCGTTTCTATTGCTTGAGAATTTTTTCTCTTTTCTTCATTATCTCTACATGCGTAAAATACAGCTTGAGAAATTTTCTCTTTTCTTCATTATCTCTACGCGCGCAAGTATTTAGGTCCTTGAAAGGTTTTCTTTTTTGCCTTCTGCTTTATGGAACTCAAAGAACTACATTTAAGATTGTACGTTCGCATCATGTACTTTCTTTCGGGAAATAAACCCAAGTTAATATAGTATTTTAGATTACCTAGCGGCACATCACCTACCTAATTTTGCTTTTTTCAATACGACTAAAAGGAAACGTAGATGACAAAGTTTTCAATATGTCAAAAGCATCATTGCTTAGTTTTCTTTATACATAGAAGTTTCCAAAAGCAAAAACATAATCTCACTTTGGTCTTATTCAAATCACTCTAGTTTCTATTAACAGTAGATTATTCCATCAATTACTTTTCAAGCATCTTATAATCTCCACTCTCATGTGGAGGCGTCCCTGACTTTCTCAAACCAAAAAAGAAAAAATTAGTACCTTCTCATTGTGTAACCTTTGCAACTACTTGAGGTGATTGCAGCATTCTTGATCTTTATACTCATTGTCATTAACAATCATATCTTGTGAATCTTGATCTTTCTCCAAACTCATTGTCATTAGCAATCATATCTTGTGAATCGGCTACTCGTTCCACTAGATCTTGGGAACAAGCTAGCTGCGAAATCACAAGATGTTGATTAGCAATGGTGATTGAAATAGGTAGAGATTTATCTCCGAGACACTTGGATAAAAATTAAGATCGGTTTTTGGAGAATCAATTTTCTTTGCATCAACGAAGAGAAAAACTGAGTGTTTATTGAAGGAAGAAAGCATATAAGTTACATCTAATTTTCTCCTCCGTTTTTTTCTTTGATCTGGTTGATCTCGTTGTCCATAAGAGATTCCTCAACGGAGAAGTTGACAATTTTCACGGGTAGAGCAAAATTCTGAATCCAAAGTTAGACCAAAACAAGCCGCAGAAAAGAAACTCACTTGGCTTCCGCATATGACCTCTATTGTTCCTCCCTTTTCTTCTTCTTTTTTTTTTTTTCTTCTTTCCACCCTGCTCCAACAGATATAGGAACCCTAGAGGCCTTTCATCGGAGCAGAATGAAAAGAAGAAAGGAAAAAAGAAGCGGCTCTGCGTGGGGCTGAGCAAATGGGGCTTCAATGTACAAATCTCTCGGTCTTTAAGATTCTCTAAATTTATAAAATTTTCTCATTGCCTCAATAAATGTTTCCTTATAGATTAAGATTCTCTAAATTTATGGATACCTATTTACATCTTAAAATTACCTCAAAAATATGGACTTATCTGCACAATTAATTTGATCAGGGCCTGGGATGAATCTCCCTTTGCTCCTCTTTTCTTTTTTTCTTTATCCTTTTTTCTCATTTTCCAAACCGCTCTCCTCCTTGTGTCTTCCAAACAGATACATTCCTATCTCTGAAAACTTATCGACAACTTTTATTTCATAATTTCACAGGTTTTCAATCAATACAAAGTCTCTTTTCTTCTCAAAGAAGTTCAATAAGATAATCTTTGAAACCTTAGTTTAAATATCATCATCTAAATCTATTGTTATATATATACATATAAAGTGACACGTAAGGGGAGAAATATTTTCCTAATTTTTCATTTTTTTTATTGTATTTTAAAGATAAAGAACAAGGAAACGCCTGTTTGTTTTCCTCGTCAAATAGAACTCCAAAGGTTTTTCTAACAAAAGTAAAAGCCTAAGAGAACAACTTTCGATATTTAAGAGTGCGTTTGTTTCACAAAAACTCAAAATTTAGAAAATATTTTCCAAAAAATAATCTATTATATTCTTTAGGAAAATTAGTTAACAAAAAATGTTTTCATCATCGACAACAATTTATGCTTAGGTATTTTGTGGATGATGAAATATTTTCATCTGTTTAGTTTAATAAGTGATACAATCAATTATTTGTTAGAAGATGTTTTCTAAATCAAACTTTTTCCATGAAATAAATGGACCCTCAGTCTGTAAAAAAAACAATATATACTTTTGCTATAATTTGTCCATAGTTAGTACAACAACAATGTCTACTAGCTACTAGACAGAGATATATTTTAAAATATCTAAATCTATCATGATAGTCAAAACATGCTTAGTAAATTAAATTCTATTATACACAATAATAGTTATCGTACTATCTTTATATCGGCTAAATGTATTACAAAATAATTTTTTTTTTATAAATTTATTTCAATGTTAATGAGCTCTGTTAATTGATTCGTTCAATATGGATTAAAGATTTGATATTATTTTATCTGACCTAATCACATCCCTTGTGAAAAAGCCAATGAGTCAAATAGTTTCCATGACCTTTTATATATTCCACGCATTTAGATTTTTGTCAAATTCACCATGGCAGCTCCCGTAAAAAGAAAATCTCAAATCAAATCCTTTCCTGTGTTGTCTTTCTAAATAGCATGAGAATGGCTTGAGAAATTTTTTCTTTTCTTCATTATCTCTACGTTCGTAAGTATCTGCGTCCTTGAAAGATCTTCTCTCTTGCCTCTTGCTTCATGTAATTGAAAGAACTGTATTTAAGAATGTTCGTTTACATCATGTACTTTCTTTCGTGAAATAAACTCCAGTTAATATGGTATCTGTTGAATCGCGAACCACTTCAAGCCAAAAAGATATTTCAGATTAACTAGCTTAAGAGAGATTTCACTAATCAAGATAGAAGACGTAGATGACACAGTTTTCAATACGTCCAAAGCATTATTGCTTACTCTTCTTTATTTGTAGAAGTTTCCAAAAACAAAAACATAATCTCACTTTGGTCTTATCCATATCAATAGCCTTAGTGACTACTCAAGGAGACTGCAGCATTCTTGATCTTTCTCCAGACTCATTGCTGTTAGCAATCATATCTTGTGAAATTGTGGCTTGTTCCATTATATCTTGGGAATGAACGAGCCGTGGAATCACAAGAAGTTGATTAGCTACGGAAATTTTGCCTGGCGATTTCTCTCTCGGACACTTGGATAAAAATTAAGATTGGTTTGTGGAAAATCAATTTTCTTTGCATCAATGAAAGGAAAAACAAGGGTCAATTGAACAAAGAGAGCATTAAAGTTACTTCTGATGTTCTTTTTTTTTTTCTTAGACCTAGTTGTGTCGAACTTGAATGTCAAGGACAACCTCGCTGTCATGAGAGATTCCTCTACGGCCAAGTTGACAATTTTGACTAGGTAGGGTAAAATTTTGAATCAAAAGTCGTCCAAAACAAACAACGGAAAAGAAGCTCACTTTGTGCTTCCGTTGATGACTTCTTTCCTTCCTCCCTTTTAGTCTTTTCTTTTATCATCGCAGCAAGGGCGAAAGGAATAAAGGAAAAGAGAAGCTGTTCTGCATGGGGCTGAGTGAATGGGGGCTTCAATGTACAAGCCCGTCAATCCATAAGATTCTCCAAAGTTTATAGAATTTTCTCATTGCCTTAGCAAAATTTATAGATTAAGATTCTCTACAATTAAGGATAGCAATTTACAATTTAATATTACCCTCGAAGATATGGAGATATCCACACAATTAATTTGAACAGCTTAGGATGAGTCTCCCTCCGCTCCTTTTTGTTTATCATTTCTTTTCTTTCTTTTTAACGAAACGATTTCTGGTAAATTAGACCGATGAGACCCTTACGAAACTTGCAGATCCTCAAGTTCCATGAGATTCCAATTTCAACAGTTCTGATGCCTTTTTTTTATTCATACAGAAGGAAGGGATTCTCACTTCCTCTAGCTAATTAACTTCTTGTAGACCAAAGAAATCACAGCCGCCAAATCATGTAGTTTGAAGCATAATCAAATCTGGGACAAACCGCTCAGTGAACCACAACTACAAGTTACATCTAATGTTCTCCTCCTTTTCTTACTTTGCCAGTTGTGTAGAACTCCAATGTTGAGGACAGCCTCGTTGTCCATAAGAGAATAGTCTACAGCCAAGTTGACAATTTTGAGGGGGTGATATGCGACATGTAAAATAGGTGCGATGTAATCATGAAATTAAAAGGGATGATTTGATCTAAACTGACCTAGAGATATGCAATTTCTAGAGTGTGGAATACATATTTCGTTTGTAACAGAATGATCATCCGGCATAGCTTTTTATCTGAGACACGATAACGGATAGAAGAAAGAAAAAAGAAGAAAACAGCCGAAACAAAGTATGAAGTCCCATACCAGAATCGGAGCAACTTACAGGAAGGAGAGATGTGCAGTTCAAGACGAAAACACAGAGATTAGTCCAGGAAGCAGTCAAGCAAGTACCCAAGTCTTACTTTGACTGAGATTAAGTTCCTGATGGCCCAAGAGTAAAACAAGACAAGATGAGAAACGGTGCTTTCCTGCGAAGACAGCGAATGACTAAGCCGGATACATCGGCGAGACAGTTAACTCATTAGTCCGGCAAGATTTTGAACCAAAAGGCGACCAAAACAAACCATAAAAGAGAAACTCACTTTGTACTTCCGTTGATGACCTCTTTTCTTCCTCCGTTTTCTTCTTCTCTCTTTCTTTCTTCTTTTCACCTTGCTCCAACAGATATACCCCGGTGGCCTTTCCATCGGAGCAGGGTGAAAAGAAGGAAGGAAAAAAGAAGCCGTTCTGCATGGCGCTGATTGAATGAGGCTTCACTGAACAGGTCTCTCAATTTTTAGGATTCTCTAAATTTATAGAATTTTCTCATTGCCTCATCAATTTTTTTTTTTTTTTTATAGATTAAGATTCTCTAAAGTTAAGAATAATTATATACATCTTAAGATTACCCTCAAAGATAATTTCGATGCTTAGGATGAATCTCCCTTTGCTCCTCTTTTTTTTTTTACCTTTTCTTTTCTATCTTTATCCCGTATTTCCAGTTTTCGAGAGCCGCTCTCCTCCTTGCACCAGCCAAAAACATCAAATAAAATATAGGCATCTGAATCTATTGATGTACACACACATATAAGGGGAGAAATTTCTCCTAAGTTTACATTTTTTATTGTATTTTCAAGATAAAGACCAAACAAACGCATGATTGTTTCCCTTGTTAAAGAAAACTTCAAAGATCTTTCTAATAAAAGTAAATGCCTCAAAGAACAACTTTTGATATTTCAAAGTGAGTTTGTTTAACAGAAATTTGGAAAACATCTTCCGAAAAATTATTGGTTATATCTTTTAGAAAATTAGTCAGCGGAAAATATTTTTATTATCGACGACGATTTATCTGTAGCTATTGCGTTGATGATAAAAAAAAAAATATTTTTTTTATTTGTCATTTTTTTAAGCGATACAATCAATCATTTATCGAAAAATATTTTTTAAATAATTATTTATCATGAAAAAAATAAAATGATTTTGATGAAAAATATTTTCCATTATAGTGAAGTTTTCGGTGAAACAAACGCAACTTTAAGATATTAAAAGTGTGAATATTATTTTCGTACTACACTGATGCCGTTTGTTTAAATAACGTCAAGTTATTTAATTAAATATCAAGCATTTATGAGTTGGTTTAGTTTTTCAACTCATATATTAAAGCAAGTGTCAAATAAAAAACAGATGTATAAAGCAAAGTGTGCTCCTATCTTCCCCCACAAAATTTATCCATATTTTTCATGCTCCAGCTCCGGCTAACTCCATGATTTATATAACGTACTCAATAAACTTTTTTAACGACTTTGTATAGTCATCCGTAATTTCTCCATATAGTTACTATCTCTTAAAATCTAAATCCATAAATTAGTTGGCAAAATTCTAGTTTATCAACATAAGTCTATTCTAGAACACAATGTAGAGTGAACAACAAAAGGAGCTTCATGATAACTTCACATGAAATTGAGTCACGTGACACAATTCGCTTTAATTAATTAAGAGATGGATATATATACCTATCGTTGGTTTAAAGGATAACTAGAAAGAAGGGATAAAAAGAAATAAACCTTAGCCTTGGGATCGAAAGTTAATCTATTAAAATCCCTTTATATGAGACTTCCAATAGAAAAATTAGGCTTGAACTAGGCCTCCGCCCCTTTGGAACTTATCTATATCCTTTCTTGCAAACAATAACAATCAATATATTTAGTGAGATAGAGTCCGATTTTGATATATCAAAATATGTGATAAGCATGGCCAGAGAAATCCATAATTAAATTAAGAGCAACTTTTACTAGTAGTCATAACCAAATTAGAAAACCTTTACCTATTAGATTTAGGAATCATGTAGTCTGGGTATATAAACCCCTAACCAAAGAAAGAGAATTTTTCATTAACTCCATAGCTACATTGTTTCAGTTAATCATGTCTTCGAACAACTCACATTCTAGAAAAAACTTCTCAACGAAACTCGGCTCCTCCGCCGCAGCCCGACAACAGCAAAATCATTCCACACAGTTCACGGCTACACCTAGGAGTGGACCGAGAGACAACAACTGTGGAGAGAATACTTATGAGCTTTTCAATGGAAAAACTGCTCTCCGATAGCCAATGAGGTTCTCAATCGAGATGATGGCCATAATTTTTCCTTCTTCACAACAACACCAGAGGAATATTTTGGCTTACCCGTGAAGCCAAAATCGACCAACGGAGCAGCACCATCAAAAGGAAAGGAGCATAAAGTCGAGGAGAAGGGAGGAAAGTTTGTCTCCCATCCATAGTGATTTGCAAATTGTTTAGGAATAATTAGGTTGATGATTTGGCTTGTTTTTATGGTTTTTTTATTGAAATTTCAGGATAATTAGATCTTATGTAATTTCCATATATTCGTTATTTTTAGTATTGATGCATGAAAAACTGCATGAAATTTGGGTGCATTGAGAGCTAGGCAATCACCTTCGACAACCATTAATTTGCTTCAACTCCATTACAAATGCTCCAAGATTCTCAAATACTTTTACTTTTGACTTGACGTTAGGAGAACTCCAAATTTTCCTCAGCTACCTAGCCCTTGGTTTTCCATTGTCATAACTTATCTTCACAAGAGAATTCATCCTCAGTCGTTTGGTTCCAGCCAACTGACGAACTAAAAAACGATAATCGCATGAAAGACCAAGAAGAAAATAACGCTTCACCCTTTATCAAAGGGATTCCTAGAAGTTTACGGTCACTCTGGCTTCCGTGACGATCTCCTCCTTTGTGCACAAATTGATTGATTTCTTCGTGGGCTTCCTTAGTTTAGGGTTTTGTTAAGCACCTTTTTGGTTGGTTCTCTCTGTGCATAAGTTTTTTTTTTCCCCAGTGAAATTGACTTTCATGGAATTATCTCTTTTAATTCGTGAGTTACATCTTGGCAAGAACAAAACGAGTATGGATGGATTTTCTTATGACAATAAGATTAGGCGATGGGAACGTATATGGAGCTGGTGTTAGTTTTTTGTGTTCTCTTATTATTGCTGTTATCTTTTATTTGGAAATTTGGATGGTCACATGTTTTTTTGGGGTTGAGCCAACTTCCTTTGTTCTTTTTTTTCTTTTGTTGTTTTATTTATAAGTCTAATGAAATTCTAAATGTCAAGTGAGGGAAGTTTTTATTGTTATTGTTGTTATTCATACGCATAGACAAATACATGTTGTCGCCGTCATCATCATTATAATTTGTTCTTGTTGTCGTTGTTTCTATTACTACTATAACTATTATGAGTTTTACTACCCCTGCGCAGGAACTTTTTTTTTTTTATTATCAGAAAATAGAGAGGAGCAAATATATCTTCCAGTATTATAACTACGCAAGTTTGTATTATAACTAAAGGTCCTCTCTATTAGTAATAATTTTATTCTAACCACTAAACTTTTATCCTACAAAAAGTAATTGACTATTGCCGATTTGAAAGTAAAAAAAGGTATTGTTCATGATCCTTTTCTGGTCAAAATGAAGTCCTTGCAATAACATCCAAGATCATTCTTGCCTACCAATTAGAATCCACGAAAATAGGGGCAATAGTTGAACAAGCTCTTCAAAATTGAAAAGACTGCAAACTCTCAACAATTACGTAAATAGTTTAGATACCAGAGTAAAAATTTTTAAGATTCCTTGATATAAAGTAAGCCTTCACAAACCAATCTAAATCTTATATTCAAGTATCTTAGAAAGAAATCTCTACACGGAATTTCAATTTTCCATAGAAGCTACACATTTTGTTTCCTTGATAACCGTGAGACTTCTCCACTCCTCTTATATAATGGAATGAGCTAGGGCTAAGAAGATCAGGAACGTTGCAATCACCTTAGTTAGTTATATATGCTATGTTAGAACGAGTCCAAGCCAGCCATTAGTGGGCCTGGTGGCGCAGGCACAGTGGGGCCACCGTCCATTAGAACGCGGGGCAGCCATTGGGCCCAGGCTGTCCTCTTTCCGGGCACGGCCCAATTCCGGCAAAGTTGGCTAGGAAATTAGCTTTGTGCTCAGTGAAAGTAATGTAATTCTGGAAGTAAGTCTCTTTCGTTTTCTTTTTTTGTTGGAAACGTTAAGTAATCTGGAGGAGAGTTTGTAAAACTATTTTACTTTTGGTCGAAAGTTTGTAAAACTAAAAAGCGAGCTACTTAGGGAAAAATAACTATGTTGCTCCCCAAATTAGTGTCAGATTGCATAATCGCCAAAAGTGGCTCATCACGATAAAAGGTGATAAGAGATGTACATACATGTTAGGGGTTCTCGAGTGATTGCATAAATTTACTCAAAAAAACCAGAGTGTTTGGTCTAAAGGAGTACTCTTACAAGGTAAAATTGTTAGAAAATCAAATTCAAAAACTTTAGGTGGATGGAAATTTTAGAACCAATTGAGGTCTCTAGTATGATATCAAAAGTTAGAATATTCCATGGTATTAGGCACAGTGGAACCCACCAATCAAGCGACTTGACATTGCACTTAAACAAAGGAATATGTGTACTGGAAGTCCTAAAACTTATCACAAAAATGTAATTGAGTCCTAAAACTTATAAAAAGTGTAATCAAATTCCAAAATTTGTCAAATTAATACAATCGAGTCCTTCTATTAACTCTATCCATTTAAACTAATGAAAAATGTTAACGTGACTTTTTAAATATTTTCTCTTTCCTATGTGATGGTAACGTGGCTTAAATTTTAATTTATTTCACCAAAATATTAATTAAATAAAATAAAAAACTATTTCAAAAAGAAAAAAAATGAAGCTATGGGCAAGGGCAACAAGCCCTTGTCACTGTTGTCGGAAAGGGCCAATGGGGGTCGGCCAAGGCTAATGAGGGCCGCCGAGGCCTTGGCTAGGGCCAGCCACCCTCGCCAACGGCAGGTGATGGCTCGACAACCCTCGAAGAGGGTCGCTAGACCGTGCCGAGGACTAGCAATCCTCACTGAGGGCCGACAACCCTCGTCAACGGCCACCACAGTTAGGCAAGGGTTGCCAACCCTGGCCGAGGCCCCGGTGACCTCCATTGGTGCTTGTCAAGTCCCCGCCAACCCTTTCCGGCAAGGGGTAGCCCAAGGGTGCCCTTGCCTTGGCTCTTTCTTGTGTTTTTATAAATATTTTTTATTGTATTTAATTAAGCTTATGGTTAAAAAAATTAGAATTAAATCAAAAACAGCGTCAATTTAGTCTAGTGTTCAATGTTTTAGCTACGTCATTGCCATGTAGGAGAGAGAAAACATTTTAAAAAATCACGTCAGTATTTTCTATTAATCAAATTGAAGATATTAACTTTAGAACTTGATTGTACTTTTTCTAAGTTTTTGGACTCAATTACACTTCCGTGACAAGTTTTAGGATTTTTAGTGAACATATCCCTGACAAAAGTAGCCCCATTAACTTTGAAGTTGCCCCCATAATTTTGAGCCTTTAGGATAAATTTACCAGGTATAGTTACACCGTAATCTCAATTAATTAAATGCTAGCGGACTTTATTAGCATAGGTACTGGAAGAGTTCAGTGTTAGATACAACAACATATATACCCAATAAAGTATTTTAAATATAGCATATTCCCCTGTCAATAAAATCAAGTGATTATGACACCACAAGTTTCTGAACTCTCTCATTGTCTAAATAAGCATTACCCGATTCGATAGTTTAAGAATTGCACCAGGGCACTTTTTAACAAACTCTTATGTCATAACGTAAATTCACAAAATTTTCAACACGAACACCGCTTTTGACAACTATAAATTGGGTTGACAAACCTAATGTTTAGATTGGCAAGAAAAAAGGCTGGTGCGTCAATTATTTAGCTTTTAAAGATAGTAGCAAGAAAATAGTTACATAAAGAAAAATACTCATTATAGATGATGGTGTAAGCAAGTCTCACACATTTTAGCCTTTCGCTATCCCTGATTATTAATAATCATAAGCACAACATGTATCCTTTTGAATCTAAATAGCCTTCAAATTGATGTTAAGTTAAAATTCAATCAATCTAAGAACATGCTCCATGGGAGCAGTAGCTTGACCAGGAAGCAGATCATTTTTTGCCTTCCACATAAACTACTCCGAAGAAACTTCAAAATCACTTTATGCTGTCCTTTGCCATTCCCCCGTTTTCGCTAGAGCCAGGTGAACTCGGATTGCCAATCACCAGAATTCCTGTTAATAAAGAAGAGCTCCAGCACCTCACCAAAAGAAGGGATAAAAAGAAACCAACCTTAGTCTGTTTAGGATCAAAAAGTAATCTATTAAAATTTCTTTATATGCGACTTCTAATAGCAAAATTACGTTTGAACTAGGCCTCCACTCCCTTTGGAATTTATCTATTTCAGTGGATCCTTTCTCACAAACAATAACAATCAATATATTAAGTGAGAAAGAGTCCGATTATCAAAATATGTGATAAGCATGGCCAAAAAAATCTGTTATCCAATTATTATTTTTAAACCAATAAAAATTTCAAACACTTAAAGAGCGACTTGTACTAATCTTCATAACTAGATTAGAAAACTTTTACTTATTAGATTTACGAATCATGTAGTCTGGGGACACCCACCCACCAAAGAAAGAGAATTTTTCATAAACTACATAGCTACATTCTTTCAATTAATCATGTCTGTGAACAACTCCTAGAGACAACTTCTTGACGAAACCCGACTCCTCCACTGCGGTACGACAGCAACAAAGTGATTTGACATAGTTGCTAGCCGCACCCAAGAATGGATAGAGAATACTCATGAGCTTTTTAGTGGAAAAACCGCTCTCTAGATAATCAGGGAGTTTTATGATCAAGATGATGACCCTAATTTTCCCTTCTTCATGAAAACACCGGAGGAATATTTTGGCTTACCCATGAAGCCAAAATCAACTGTCGGAGCAACAACATCAAAAGGAAAGGTCTCAACGAAACCTGGCTCCTCCACCATGGCACAACAACAACAAGATCATTCCACACAGTTGCCGGCCACACCCAAGAATGGATCAAGAGACAA
Source organism: Eucalyptus microcorys (assembly GCA_014182515.1). NCBI lineage: Eukaryota > Viridiplantae > Streptophyta > Magnoliopsida > Myrtales > Myrtaceae > Eucalyptus > Eucalyptus microcorys. The sequence continues at coordinate 1,385,909 of CM024570.1, read as the reverse complement.
CAATAGCGGAAAGAATACTCACAAGCTTTTCAGTGGAAAAACCACTCTCCAGATAATCAAGGAGTTTTATGATTAAGATAATGACTCTAATTTTCCCTTCTTCACGAAAACATTGGAGGAATATTTTGGCTTACCCATGAAGCCAAAATCGACTGTTGGAGCAGCAACATCGAAGGGAAAGAAGCATAAAGTCGAGGAGAAGGGAGGAAATTTTTTCTTTCTTCCACATTGATTTGAAAAAAAGTTTAGGAATAATTAGGGTGATGATTTGGATCGTTTTTATGATTTTTTGTTGAAATTTCGGTTTATTAGATCTTAGGAAATTTCCATATATTCGCTATTTTTAGTATTGATGCATGAAAAATTGCATGAAATTTGGGTGCACTGAGAGCTAGGCAATCACCTTCGACAACCATTAATTTGCTTCAAATTCATTGCAGATTCTCCAAGATTCTCAAATACTTTTACTTTTGACTTGACGTTAGGAGAACTATTGATGCTCAAGTAATTATATAGCATACATCTCTTTATTTTGGTATTTCCTTTTATTCTTGCAACTTTTCTTCTTCTTTTTAGTATCTTTTCTATGATATGTTTAGTTTGATTTTTTTATTAAGAATTTTTCTCTACCCGTCAAAATTGCCAACATGGCCATTGAGTAATCCCTTACAAACAACCAGACTAGATACATACCTTGAGTCTTATCAATTTTTAGGATTTTGTTCAGTTGTTGCCCCGACTCCAAGAAGGATAAGGGAGCACAACAACTAACTCCGCCTCCAAATTTTTCCGGACTATCCAATCCTTGGTTTTCCATTGCCAAAACTTATCTTCACAAGAGAATACATCCTCACTCGTTTGGTTCCAGCCACCTCACGAACTAAAAAACGATAATTGCGTGAAGGTCAATTTCACTCAAAACCTAACAAAACACTAACTTAGAAAGACCGAGAAGAAAAGAATGCTTCACGCTATATGAGAGGGATTCCTAGAAGTTTGCGGTCATTCTGGTTTCCGTGACGACCTCCTCCTTTGTGCAAAAATTGATTGGTTTCTTCGTGGGCTTTCTTAGTTTAGGGTTTTGTTAAGCACTTTTTTGGTTGGTTTTCTCTATGTATAAGTTTTTTTTTCCCTCGTGAAATTGACTTTCATGGAATTTTTTCTTTTAGTTCGTGAGTCACGTCTTGGCAAGAACAAAACAAGTACGGATAAATTTTCTTGTGACAACAAGATTAGGCAATGGGAACGTATGGAGGTGGCGTTAGTTTTTTCTGTTCTCTTATTATTTCTTTTATCTTTTTTTTGGGAAATTTGGATGATCACATGTTTTTTTCGCCGAGAGAGGAGGGGGGAGCCAACTTATCTTTGTTCTTTTTTTTCTTTTGTTGTTTTTTTTATAAGTCTAATGACATTCTAAATGTCAAGTGAGGGAAGTGTCAAGTGAGGGAAGGTTTTACGCATAGACAAATACATATCATCATCATCATCATCATCATCATACTTTGTTATTGTTGCCGTTGTTTCTATTACTACTATAACTATTGCTGGTTTTACTACCCTGCGCAGGATCCTTTTTTCACTTTTAAAATCAGAAAATAGAGAGGAGCAAATATTTCTTCCAGTATTATAACTACGCAAGTTTGTATTATAACTACATGTTTTCTTTATTAGTAATAATGTAATTCTAACCACTACACTTTTGTACTACAAAAAATAATGGGCTATTGCAGATTCGAAAGTTAAAAAAAGGTATTGTTCGTGATCCTTTTTTGGTCAAAATGAAGTCACTGTAATAACATCCAAGATAATTCTTTCCTACCAATTAGAATCCTTGAAAATAGGGGCAATCAAAATTGAACAGACTGCAAACTCTCAATTATTACGTAGATAGTTTGGATACCAGAGTAAAAAAAATTATGATTTATTGATATAAATTAAACCTCCACAAGCTAATCTAAATCTTATATTCAAGTATCTTAGAGAAGTCTCTACACAGAATTTCAATCTTCCATAGAAGCTACACATTTTGTTTCCTTGATAACCAAGAGACTTCTCCATTCCTCTTACTCAATGGAATGAGCTAGAGCTAAGAAGATCAACAACGTTGCAATCACCATAGTCATTTATGCTACGTTTGAAAGAAAAGTCCGTACCAGCCATTAGTTGGGCCCGGTGAGCGCAGGAACTATCGGGCCTCCGTCCGCAAGTCAGCCATTGGGAAAGGCTGTCCTCTTTCCTGGCACAGCCCGATTCCAGGGAAGTTGGCTGGGAAAATAGCTTTGTGCTCAGCGAAAGTAATGTAAGTCCGGGAGTAAGTCTCTTCCGTTCTTCTTCTTCGTTTTTTTTTTTTTTTTTGGTTGGAAACGTTAAGTAATCTAGGGGAGAGTTTGTAAAACTCTTTTATTTTTGGTCGAAAGTTTGCAAAACTATTAAGTAAAACTAAAAAGTGAGCTAATTAGGGAAAAATAACTATATTGCTCCCTAAATTAATGTTAGATTGCATAATCGCCAAAAGTGGCTCATCACAATAACAGCGTGATAAAAGAGGGCACCAAAAGGGTAGTAACAAAAAATTAATGCGGGGAAGGTGCGAGTTCAAATAAGGCCTACAATGATAAGCTTGGTTCGACATATCAGTAAAACTAATGATATGTCTAACTGCAAAATGAGTATTTACATAATAAGTCATCCCTATTTAATGCCACAAAATGGCTGCGTGATGTCACTTAGCAATAACCATTAAATAGTTTGGTCTTTATGATAAATAACTAATATTCTACATTCATCACTAGTTGTTCTTATTCCAACGAATATATTTAGGCCATGTTTGGTTCAGCATTTGGAATGCTCATTTGGTCTCTAAAGTCCCTTGGCCAAATGCAAAGGTGTTTGGTTTGTTTTTTTGCGTGACTTTGGCGATATACAATTGCATCTCCAAGTGGCTCTAAGGGCCTTTAACCCAATGCAGCTCTTGAGGTCCTTTGGAAAGTTGCATCTTCGGAATGCAACTTCCAGTATTGTTCATCTCTCCGGTGGAGAAGCCGATCGGCCGCCTGAATAAAAATAAATATAAAAATAAATATGTTTATATTTTTAATAAAAATATAAACATATATTTTATGTTTAATAAATATATATTTATAAATATATATAATATATATTTATAAAAATATATATAATATATATTTATAAAAATATATATAATATATATTTATAAAAATATATATAATATATATTTATATATAATATATAATATATATTTATAATAATATATAATATATATTTATATAAAATATATATTTTATATATTTATATATATTTATATAAACATATCTATTTTTATATATATATTTTATGTTTAATAAATATATTTTATGTTTACATTTTTATATTTTTTATATAAAAATATGTTTATAAAAAAATATAAACATATTTTTGCTTTTTTAATTTAATAAAAGTTAATTACAAATGCAAATTTTACCAAGCGGTATTTTGGCCAAAGTTGCTTCTCAATGCAAATTTTACCAAACGACATTTGCATCTCGGAAAACCCCTTCACCCAAAGATATTTGCATTTCTGCAAATGCATTCCCCAAAAGCCGAACCAAACGGGCCCTTAGTCTTGTCATATCGTTATTTTTCATCATGTTATGCAAAAGCACTTAGTGCATCAAGATATATAGCTTTGTCAACTAATTTGAGTATAATGCGTTCGGTTTGCATGATTAATGAAACAAGAAATGTTAATATGTACATTGAACTTGTTCAGCTTTCTTGAAGGTTTAGGGAACAAAAAGTGAGAAAAACGAATAACCGCTTTTCAACTGCTTTTCAAGAACCCGACGCTCCATTCACGCTTCGTATAAGAGGTTGGTATTTGCAAATTTAACCTCCACGAGCCATTCTATATTTTATATCCAGGTGTTTCGAGAGAAATCAACACTCAAAGATTTGACTTTTCCATTGAAGCCCCACCAGTTTTTGTTCCCAAGAGAACGGAGAGATTTCTCTTCTCTCTCTCTCTGATGCGATGGAACGAAAAGAAGATTCCCAAGATACGAGCGGTAATGCTGACGGGTTTGGAGATAGATCAAGAGCGTCGCAATCGCGTCCGCAACTTGATTTTTCAATACCGGGCTTTTCCTTATTTACGCAAACTCCACACGAGTACTTCTTTTTCTGGCAAAGAAGTAATGCTGCTGATCAAGGACGAGATGATCAAGCTGCAAGGGTCAACCCCGAACAAGAGGGAGAGGATGCTGTTCCTAATGGTCAGACAGCGACAGCTGAAGATCAAGAAACGACGGAGGGGTCATGTCGAAGGGAAAGCAACGATAATGTCGGTGATGATCGAAGGGCGAGGGTCGACTCCAAACAAGAGGGAGAGAATGTGGTCCCTCATGGTCAAATAGCGAGGGTTGAAGATCCAGAATTGGCAGATGGATCGCATCGAAGGGAAAGTGATTATGCTTTTGTAAGCGAAATTATCATAAGCAGCCATCCGTCAAAAGCAAGAAAATCGTCAGAATTGCCCGAAGAAGTTTCGACGGCATCAACTGATGGTCGAAATGAAGAATCGACGGCGAGATCTCATGGACAAAAAAGAGACGACCTCAATTTCACAGTAGATAGCACTGAGTCGCGTTCAACGGAGTGGCCATTACTTGGTTCCAATCGTGGAATGAGACATCAAAGGAGGAGGTCATCACGGAAGCCCGAACGAGAGGGAGAGGATGCTGTTCCTAATGGTCAGACAGCGACAGCTGAAGATCAAGAATCGACGGAGGGGTCCTGTCGAAGGGAAAGCAACGATAATGTTGGTGATGGTCGAAGGGCGAGGGTCGACTCCAAACAAGAGGGAGAGAATGTGGTTCCTCATGGTCAAATGGCGAGGGTTGAAGATCCAGAATTGGCAGATGGATCGCATCGAAGGGAAAGCGATGATGTTTATGCAGGCGAAATTATCATAAGCAGCTATCCGTCAAAAGCAAGAAAATCGTCAGAATTGCCCGAAGAAGTTTCGACGGCATCAACTGATGGACAAAATGAACAATCGACGGCAAGATCTCATGGAGAAAAAAGAGACGACCTCAATTTCACAGTAGATAGCACTGAGTCGAGTTTAACGGAGTGGCCATTACTTGGTTCCAATCGTGGAATGAGACATCAAAGGAGGAGGTCATCACGGAAGCCATCAGCTTCTTAGGAACGGTGCGGTTTTTTCTTGGAATTAGTTCCTTCTTGAGCTTTTCTTGGTTTTAGGGTTTTGTTAGGCATGATCAGTGCTCTCTGCGTATAAAGATTTCTTTTGAAATTGGTTTTCATGGAATTAATCACTTTTAGTTCGTGAATGACGTCTCGGCAAGAACCAAACGAGTGAGGATGAGTTTTCTCCAATAGATCCTCGTTTTTATCTTCATTGATATAAAGGAAATTGATTTTCCACAAATCAATCTTATTTTTTCTCTTCAATTGCCATAGTTAATCAACGTCTTGTGATTCCCTGGCTCGTTTGCCCCCAAGATATAATGAAACCAGCCGTGGATTCAAAAGATATGATTGTTAACGACGAGTCTTGGAAAAAGATCAAGAATGTTGCAATCGCTTCAAGTAATCATTAAGCTACACAATGAGAAGGCACTGATTTTTCCATTAATTGTTTTGTTGGTGGAAGTCAGGACAACATCGACATGAGAGTGGGAAATCGTTAGACGCTTGAAAAGTAATTGATCGAATACTCTATTGTCAACAGACTAATATGAATAAGACCTAAGTGAGATAATGGTTTTACTTTTGGAAATTTCTATAAATAAAGAAAAGTAAGAAATAATGCTTTTGATATATTGATAACTTTGTCATCTACGTTTTCTAGCTTGATTAGTGAGTTTCTCTTAAGACGTATTGAAAAAAGCAAGATTGAGTAGTTGTTGTGCGGCAAATTAATCGGGAACACTTTTCCGACTTCAAATGCTTCGCGATTCAACAGATACTATATTAAATCGGAGTTTTATCACAAAAGAAAGTATGTTTAGAATTGCGAACAATTCTAAATATACGTCTTTGAGTTACATAAAGCAGAAGGCAAAGAAGAAAACCTTTTCCAAGACGCAGATACTTGGGCAACGTAGAGATAATGCAGAGAAGAACAAATTTCTCAAGTTGTATTTGCATGTGAATAGAAATGACGCTCTTTTGCCATTTAAAAATACAGGAGGGGATAAGGATCTGGCTTGAGATTTTTCTTACGGGAGCTGCAATGGTGAGTGTGAGATAATTCTAAATGCGTGGAATTTACAAAGTTATGGAATCCAAATTACTGCATTGGCTTTTGATAAGAGGGACATGATTAGGTCAGAGAAATAATATCAAATCTTTAATACATATTTAACGAATCAATTAACATAACTCACTAACATTGAATTAAATTTTAAAAAAAAAAAGTTTATTTATGATATATTCGGATGGTATGAAGACAGTATAATAATTATTTTGTGTATAGCAGAGTTAAATTCACTATGCATGTGTTGATAATTGTGATAGATTTAGATACTTTAAAATATTTCTCTATCTCGTGACTATTAGACATAGCCAATATACTACCTATGAAAAAACTATAGCAAAACTATATATTTCTTTAAAAGCTGGGGTCTATTTGTTTCATGAAAAATTAATTTTTAAAAAATTTCAATGAATGATTGATAATATTACTTAAGAAAATGACGAATGAAAATTATTTTTATACCATCAATGCAATAGTTAAGGATAAATTGTTCTCAATAATGAAAATATTTTTTACTAACTAAATTTTTTAAACGATATTACCTATCATTTTTCAGAAAAAAATTTCAAATTTTAATTTTTCTGTTAAACAAACTCACCTTGATATTTCAAAAGTTGTTCTCTGAGGCTTTTACTTTTATTAGAAAGATCTTTGAAGTTTTCTTTAACAAGGGAAACAATCACGTGTTTTCTTGGTCTTCTTTAAAAGACAATAAAAAATGTAAAATTAGGAAAAAAATTTCCCCTTATGTGTGTGTGTGTGTCACATTTGTGTGTGTCTATATATATATATATATATATATATATATATATATATATATATATATGTATGTATGTATATGTAGGTTCGGATGCTTATATTTCAATCAAGGTTTCAAAGATTTTTTTATTAAACTTCTCCAGGACTAGTGTTAAGTGAAAAAAGACTTTTTGGAAAATTATCGAGATTCTTTCAAGAAATAGAAGTAGCAGGTAGGGGGTGCAACCGAACCGGGTCAACCCGGTTCCCGGTTCGGCCCACTCGGAAAACAGGGTCGGGAACCGGTTCCGGTTGAAACTGGTCCGGGAACCGGTTCCCAAAGTTCAAACCCTATTTGAACCGGTCCGGGAACCGGTTCCGAGGGAATACCCACTCGGGAACCGGATCGACGGACCGGTTCGAGAACCGGTTTGAGAACCGGTTTTGGGCCCCAAAATTCCAAAAGACCAAAACCCTAGTCGTTTCTTTATATCTTTAGTCTTTACTCTCACGCCGCTCGTCACTCTCAACCTCTCACCTCCGCCGATCCATCCGAGTGCTGCGCTGCCGACGTTGCCTCCGCTCGCCCACCTGGTCCCGGCCATCCTCACCACCCCGGCGCCGTCGGCCTCGGACACAAATGTGACAGTGCTCCTCGTCTCGAGCGGCGTCATCAAGACGCACCAGTCGGTGCTGAACAAGGGCTTGACAGTGTTTGTGCCCGACGTGAGCTCGTGTCGCTCCTGCTGTACCATGCAGTAGTGGACTACACCCCGATCGGGTCCCTAAAGACGAGCAATGCCCCGATCAGCACCCTCGCGACAAACGGCGTCGGGAAGTACGATTTCACCGTGAAGACCACTGGCGACTCCATCGCGCTCGACACTGGGGTCGACTCCTCACTGGTAAGAGGCCATTTCTTCAACTTTTTTATTAGACTCGCCCTTCGGCATTCGTACTCTATAGACTCTTTGCTTTGACATGATAATGAGCTAATAGAATCGTTATCTGTTTCACCGAGTTCGGGCTTGATGCTCTATCGAATTAATCTCTCCCCAGTGTTGCGTAGCTCATTTCGTAGACAGGAATTTACCCATCTCAAATAGGCTAATTCCTCGACTTCATTTAACCGACTCATTTGTAAACCTTCCACTTGTTTACACAGGTCTTCATTTGTATGTCTAAGTAAAGAAGCCTCTTCTTTAATCTTTGCCACTATGTCACTCTAAATAAACCAACAAGAGCATGATGAGCACATCAGAGGAGTCAAGTAAAAAGAAGAAAAGCTCTGTACTTGTAACAGAAAATAAATAGGGCAAACACAAGCAGAAATGGCAATATAAAAAGATTCTTTTCTTGATTAGAAAAAATTGCCGTCTCTTGTATTTGTCCCAACATTCGACCGAGTTAGAATATATACAGAGGCCAGAGAAACGGAACATGTTAGGGAGTCGAATTCGCACAATATGTCGGGATCTTGTTTCCGTTTAGCCGTGTCTTGATCTTGCTTTTTTTAACATCGTTGTTTCTTCTTTTGGTAGGATTTGAAATGGTGTATTTCTGAGAAATCTAGTTATTTAGCATTCTTAATTCAAAGTCCTCTGTGGTTGGCATAGAAAGTATGCTGGATGAATTTTTAACCATTATTTTTCTGGCCATGCAAAATTTATACCTTTGAAATCTTATCACGGTTTGGCTGCAGGATGAGATGTTAAGACAGAGATTCATGGTTTACTAGCAAGATATGAAATGTGCACTTTCAGAAAAATTTTGCAAAACAGGTTCCAATATAAACAGGGTTAACCCTGTTCTTGTTCTTGCTGCTGTTTCTGTTGCTGTTGACATCAAGTCAAGGAGGGCAAATGGGTTGTGGTTGGCTTTGTCAGCCTGATTTATCGTTAATTGTTTTGCTGAGATTGAGGTTATCGAAGAGAAATCGGTGTTATGTTGCCCGACATTGGTGTTTTATATCCTAGAAAATTTGACTTCAAAGATTGTTCTTTGTTTGGATACTTCATTTTATCCGCATATCAGAGTGTTCATTGTCCTTTGGATTGGAGTTGTTCTAAGCATCCGATTCAATCTTGCCACTGAAATAGGACCCTGAAAAGAACTCTTTCAATCAGATGTTCTTTGGAGAAATAGATTAGCAAAGATTGATCGGTAGTTAGAGAACACGGGTTATTAAGCTCTATGACTCAGAGTTTACTGGTTCGCTAAGTTTGCCCTCAGAGGTCAGGATACATTAGGCACCATTTGTTTTACTTGATATGTCGTGATTTCGATAGATCTATCCTTCACTAGCGAGGATCCATATTATATTGGAGTATTCATTGTCTATCTCTAGATCAGAGATTGTTCTGAGCTTACATTTGATTCTTGCAATCAAATTAGAATGCTGAAGAAACACCTTCATGGTTTACTAGCAAGATGTGAAATGTGCAAGTTCAGAAAAATTTTGCAAAACATGTTCCAATATAAACAGGGTTAACCTTGTTCCCGGACCGAAAAAACAGGGAGGGCTAGGAATAGGGTCCAATGCAAATAGGGTAGGGAACAGGGTCCAAAAAAAGAGAACCGGTCATAACAGGGTCGGGAACAAGGTCCAGGTCTAGACCCTACCCACCCTGGACCCGATCACCCCTAGTAGCAGGAGCGCCCGCGCGGGGCCCGACAGGGGTGGGGTGATGGGGGATTCAACAAATCACGAACACCTCAACGCGCCAAATAAACACCATGCTGAAATGCTCGATATGAATTTTAACTCTTAATTTCCTTTAATGGGAGAGAATTTCTTAGTAAAATTGTAATTTTGAACGATGTTGAATTCCAAGTTATTGGGTTGATGTAGAGGCTGTTAAACGGTGAAATCATGCTATAAGGTAATTCCGCAATGTTGTTATTGTGTAGAACTTTAGAAAAGTCAATTTTAGGTTTACGATTTAGTCCCGACCTTCTCCTTAGTAAAGAGGGAAGTAAGTTTAGGAGTATTGCCTAAAAAACGAGCCTAATGGCTCACGATTTAGACATGAATTCTCGGTAACCTATACATTGCGTGACGTTGGATATTCAAATTGATGTTATAAAAATTTTCAAAAGAAGAGTCGCTACTAACTTATTATGATCAGCAAAAAGCCAAGTTAGGTATGAGAGTGCACCTCATTTTCTACGCAACAAAAGATTGTAGGATCGGGAATTTGATTACACTAATTAATCAATTAGTGTTTTTTTTGTACCTAATCTTATTCAATTCAAAAAGATTTTTTCAAGTAGTTCATATTGATTTAAACATATTCACTAATATGTAAAGTGATCATGTAAGTGTCCAACTATTCAATGTAACAATCACTAACCACAAAAAAAAAAAAAAAAAGAAGCATAAAATAAATTGCAACGGAAAATAAGTATCTAACACTAAGAGATAAATATTTTCCAATCCTAACTTGGCTAAAAGGAAGCTATAATTATCACATCGAAAATTGCGCAATTGAGAGCATTTGTCTCTAAGGACAATTAAAATCCTATGTTAGAGCTTTAAGGCTTGTTTCATTTTGAGCAAAATCTTTTTATCAAGGATTTTCAAACATCTTAAGAGAAAACTACTCCAAAACTAATTTTTAATTTTTTCCTAATTTTTAGGGGAAAAAATTATTTTTGGAATTTTTTAATTTTTTTTAAAATTAATCCGAAAATAGGGACCCGGGCCGGGCCTGGGGCCCGGTCCGAACATGGGCTGAACTTTGGACTCTCGGGCCTGGGCCAAGGATATAGGATTGGGCTCTCCAGTCAAGTCCACTCGTGGGCTAAACCTAATTCGCTAGAGTACAAACCCAGCCCAAACAAGACTAAGTCCACCACTTCTGTAATCCAAATAAAGCCCCGCTTACCAAACTAAAACTATTCTAATTTTTGTTCTTTTGTTTTTTTATTTCCTTCCCAACGTCTTCCTCCCATTTCGACCAAAAAAAAACGTCTTCCTCCCATTGCCCAGAAATCAGTACATGAAGCCCGGCACACCGAAGCTCCGACAACACCATACACCCAATCAAAAGACTCGTCGCCGGACGTCCAAATCAAGCGAACTCCGACAACCGAACAGCCGCTCGTTTCTACCGCTATCCACTCGAAGCTCACCGTCACAGCCACAGCACAGAGAACATTCACAGGGACAGTGTCAAACGAAATTTGACTGAAAACGCACTAAAAATCGAGAACAATCTTGCCCTGAATAAAAACCAAATTGAAATGTCCTTTAGACAGGTCAGAATATGAGACTAAATTGAACAGATTTGGTTCGAGCATTTCTTCGAACATATGGTGAGCAGCGAGCTGGAGAGCGAATATCGAACTGTTCGGAGCTCGAGCACACGCCCAAACTCTAAAGTAAGCAACAAGCACCGTTTGGATTCCACAAAAACCAACTCATTCAGGTCTGGCACGAGCAAGGACTAAAGAAATGGAGTCGACTCTCACCTCGCTGAAGACAGGACAGAACAAGGAGGGCAAAGAGGTTCGCGGAATTAGCGTTCAACCGTGGAGGGTCCCTACCCGGCTCGGCGAAGACGACCAGATGGTGAGCCCGAATCGAATCGAGCTATGTTCGGCTGCCTCGATGTTCTGCAGAACGCGTTTGGTAAAGAGAGGGAGAGGAAACGAAGGCTGGGCCATTCCCAGGTGAAAAGAAAGAAAAAGGAAAGGCCAAAAAGAAAGAGGCGGGGCCGACCTGCCGCCGGCCCGGCTCTTTTTTCCATTTTCTTTTCTTTTTCTCTTTTTTTAATTAATTTTTTATCCTTTTCTTTTCTTTTTAATTTTTTGTTTAAAAATTTATATTACTATTAATGCAAATACTCCTAATGTCTATATGCCATGCAATTTAATGAATTATTTTTGATAAGAGTTCAAAATTAGTCCTTAATTTTTTATGCAAGGATTGCGAACCTCGCTACCATTCACAAGGGCTTCATGGCCATCACCCAGTGGTCACTGAGCCGCCGGAGGCTTGTCAGCCACTGTAGGAGAAGAAGCGAAGAGGAAGAAGAGGAAAATGTATTAAAAAAAGAAGAAGGAAAAATTAATAAAAAAATTTGAAAAAAAGTAAAAATTATTTAAAATTTGCCACATCAGGGTTCGATGGCCGGCTAGCGTCCATGTTAGTGCCAACTGACCAAAATTGACAGGAATAATTGAATTATTATTAATGTGAAAAAGTTTATGATTAAATTAATTTAATTGAAAATTTTAGGACTTAATTGACACATACCATAGGTTTTCTAAACTAGTTATGAATCCTAGGATAAGTCATTCTTTGTCTGAAGTGCTTATTGGTTTAAAAAAACTTAAAAAATAGAGATATGTTTATAAACTAGAATTTTCCCAAATGGTTTATGTCTTTAGATTTCAAGGGATAGTAACTACACGGACATATCACGAATTTCTGTGTCGTTGCACTGGTCTTAATCAAAAGCCGACCAAAACAAATCATAGAAAAAATACTCAAAAGAAGAAGAAGAGTTGAAACAATCAAAGGAAATACCAAGATAAAGAGATATATAGCATTTAATTACTTAAGATTAGTAATTCTCCTTATTGATTATGCCTATTCATAAACGAAATATGAAAACGTCAAGTCAAAAGTAAAAGAATCTGAAAATCTCGAAGCATCTGCAATGGACTTGAAGCAAATTGGCTGCAATATGTTATAGTATGGTGGTTAAACGTTTGTGTATATATTTGCCCAATTGGATGGAAGAATTACTTTATTAAATGTATATGTATATGTATATGTATACATGTGTGCATGCGTGTGTGAATTACAAGAAAACAACTAAAACTAAACATGAAAGGCACAAAAAATTAATAGTTGTCGAAGGCGATTGCCCAATTCTTAGCACCCAAATTTCATGGAGTTTTTCATGCAACAATACTAAAAATAACAAAAATATGGAAATTACCTAAAACCTAATCACCCTGAAATTTCAACAAAAACCATAAAAACAATTAAAATCATCAACCTAATTAGTAATCACTCCTAAATAGTTTGCGAATTAATATGGGCGAGGGACAAACTTTACTCCCTTCTACTCAACTTTATGCTCTTTCCCTTTCGACGGTGCTGCTTTGTCCATCAATTTTGGTTTCATGATTGAGCCAAAAAGCCCTACAGTATTGTTGAGAGGAAGGAAAAATTAGGCCCATCATCTCGCTTGTAAACCTTGCTGACTATTTGGAGAGCCGGCTTTCCATTGAAAAGCTGATAAATATTCTCTTTGCTGTCATTGTCTCTCGGTCCATTCATGAGTGCGGCCGGCGATTGTGTGGAGAGATTTTGTTGTCGTCGTGCCGTGGTGGAGGAGTTAGCTTTTGTTGGGAAGATGCCTCTAGAATAAAAGTTGTTCTGATGCATGATTTGCTGTGAAAGTAAGCAATCGAACAATAAAATAGATAAAACAAGCCAATAGATCAAACAAGAAAACATCGCTTCTGAAGGAGCTCCAATCTACTTGCAGGAAATATTGACCTTATTCTTGTGCATTGAAGTTTGTGGTTCTTATAAGAACCCACCTTCGGTCTTGAGCAGGACCTTAAATTGCTCCGTGGGGGAACCCCTAAGGGAGGGGCCTCACGTACGGATTGGTTGCCCTAAGCAATCCCTTGGCCCCTCTTTGGGATGCCCCCGCGAGGTTAAACTAACGGGGGTATAGGCAGCTCTTACGCCTAGAAAAATATAGTGGCTGGGATAATATCCCGTAAGACAGGATTGATTGCTCTAAGCAACCCCCGGCCCCTCTTTGGGGTGCCTCGGCAAGGTAAAGCTAACCGGGGTATAGGCAGCTTCCACACCTAGAAAAACATAGTGGCTGGGATAATATCCCATAAGACTTGGACTTGAGCAGGTCCTTAAACTGCTTCGTTTATCGGAATCAACCCCAAACGTAAAAAAAAAAAAGGGTAATGATAAACCGGGGGGCAATTATAACCAAATTTGGGAACAGCCCTCGACCGGATCCCCGCGATGAGGCCACCAGGCTAGACCTGGACGCCTTACAGGGAAATGAAGGCAGCAACAAGTCCTAGTCAAATTCGAAGCCCCCAGTGCAGTTTCCAATTTCAACCAAACACTTCAATGCATTGTAGGAAGGTCAATATTACTTCTGCTTCTTGATCACGATTCCACGAATCCAACCACGAATATAATTTTCCTAATTTGCATTACTTGATTTTGGACGGCTGTAAAATATTCAATTCAGAACATTCGAACCTTCACATATAAAAATTAATCTTCGGTGTCCATTAAAGGAAAGAACAGTTCTCTAGTTATTGAACGAAGACCTTCCTAATTTGCCTATTGAGGGCCAATTTCCTGAAAAACAGTTCTTTAGTTATTTCCTTTATATCAAGAAAGAAAAAAAGTTAATTAAAGAAACCGTTTCAGTTTACAAGTTGCTCGGTCTTCACGATTCTCTAAAATTATTGAAGTTTGTCTTTGCCTCATCATATATTTCCTAATAGATTATGTTTCTTTGAAGTTAAGGATAACAATTTACATCTTAAGATTGCCCCTGAAGATTTGGACTTATCCGCACAATTAATTTGAATGGCCTAGGATAAATTTCCTTTTCTCCTAATCATTTTGTACCTTAGGGTCCGCTCGTCTCGTGGAAAATTGGCCATTTCCGGAAAATATTTTCCCAGAAATCATTTTTCAGGAAAATGACAATATTTTCTAGTGTTCGGTAAGAAAAATATTTTCTAAAAATTCACCACTTAGGCATGCATTACTTACCGAGTTATAAATCTATCAAATATGAACTTGCCTTTAAATCCGGGCAAATTTGCTTCATATCTTTGTTCATTCATTGTCACCAAACGCTCGTCTAATCTAAAAAGAAGCAAAAGAATGTACAACCCTAATGAGAATCTTCCAGTTGAGTGGCCTATTCTCCCCCGTATCTTTTGTGTTTTAATAAACAAAAAAAAAAAAAAAAAAAAAATAATAAGCAAAGCATGTAGAGCCTTTTGCTTGAGCAATGTACAACTGCAGGGTAGAGTAAATAAAGAAAATGATAAACAACAGTGCAGAGCACGAGCTTGAGATCAACGAGCTCGAGATTCGCTTGGCAACAACCGACGACTAGTCAAGAAAGAAGAAGATGAGAAACAAAGAAAAGAAAAAAAAATTAAAAATAATTCAAATTAAAAAAGAAAATTAAAATTAAAAAATAATTCTAATAAAAAAGAAAAGAAGAAGAAGAGATGAGAGGAGGAAGTGAGGATTTGTAGAGGTGTAAAATAAAAGTGAGGAAAATGAGTGGAAAACATTTTCTCCTAATATAGAAGACTTTTTTCATTTCATGGCCAAAGGAATTCATTTTCCGTGAAACGAACGCCAGAAAATCTGAAAAACATTTTCCCAGAAATTATTTTCAGTGAAACGAACGAACCTTATATTTTCTTTATTTTTCTAGTTTTCCATAACAGCCCTCCTCCTTGCACCTACTAAACTCATCAAATTAGTGTTCAAGGGGCAGTAGTGATCTGCACCAGCCTTTGTCGATCTGTCATCACCAACCAGCCTCTGTCGATCCGTCATCACCAACCCTCACACGAGCCGTCACACGATTGATTCGCGGCTGTGCCCAGATCCATTGTACCTCTGTCGATCCGTCATCACCAACCCTCGCACGAGCCGTCACACAATTGATTCGCGGCCGTGCCCAGACCCATTGTAGTTCCTCCCTCCCTCCCTCAGTAGCTTGACCATGAAGCAAATCGTTTCTTGCCTTCCACACAAACTATTTCGAAGAAACTTCAACATCACTTTCTGTTGTTCTTTGCCGTTCCCCCATTTTTGCTAGAGCCTCTCTCTCTCTCTCCCTCTCCCTCTCCCTCTCCCTCTCTCCCTCAGTAGCTTGACCATGAAGCAGATCGTTTCTTGCCTTCCACGCAAACTATTCCGAAGAAACTTCAACATCACTTTTTGTTGTTCTTTGCCGTTCCCCCATTTTTGCTAGAGCCAGGTGAACACGGATTGAAGAGCTCCAGCACCTTGCACCTGACTTTGGAAGAGAACTGCAATTTAAAATCAATTTCCCTGATGTCTTTCCAAGGAGGAAGCACATAAATTATCTCATCTACAGACCAAATTCTCATATCGCTTGACATGCAAAATCATCAGTGTATCATTGTTGACGCCTTAATTTTAGGCCTATTTTATTAATTAAGTTTTTAATTTATTTTGTCTTTTCGGATAATTAGATAATAAAAAGAGAGAACAACAAAACAAATAACAAAAAAAAAAAGCAAAACAAAACAAAAGAAAAACAAAACAAAAAAGGAAGCAGCCCCTCCCCTCTTTTCTCTCTCGCGAGCCCCCCTTCTCTTCTTCCTCCTGTCTTCTTCTTCCTCAGATGGCTCTGCATCTCATGCGCGGTGGCCGACGACGCACTCAAGGGCAGCCTACGGTAGAGAGGCACGGAGGTAGGCCGCCGAAGGAGAGGACGACGCGCATGCGCCTTCAATGCGCGCCTTTAATGCTGAGATGGGACACCGGTTTAGCCGTCGATGGCCGCTGGCGCGCGAAGAGGACCGGCGGTCGAAGCTCCATCGACCGGACCTCCTCGCCTATAAAAGGGCACCACCTTCGTCGAAGAACGGGATCGCGAGTTCCGAGATCTTCCCACCGAGAGACTTCGGGGGAGGAATCAAAGAGTAGCGAGAGAGAAATCGGGTCGCGAGCTCGGCCGATCTCCCACCGAGAGACTTCGGGGGAGGCCGCCGCGAGCGAGTCCGAGGAGGTCGGATCTGGCCGGTGGAGGCTCGGATCCGGGCCTGTAGAGGGGGAGAGAGAGGAGAACACGAGCGACGAGGAGGGCGGCGAAGGCCCGGATCCGACCAGATCGGGATCCGTTGTCTCCCGGCGCAACCGCGGCTCCGCCACCGTTGCGACGCCGTTGTCGTAACCAATTCGCCGAAGTCGCACCAGATCCACGAGTTGCGGAGAGAAAAGGGCTCCGACTCCATCGACGGCCCACCGGACCAGCCACCCGACGCCGCGTCTCCCGCTGCGGTGAGCTAGGGTTGCCCGCCCTTTTTATGTCTGCGTACGTGTGTGTTGGGGTCGTCGGGCCGGGACTCGCAGCCACCGGCTTCACGCGAGTTCCGGCCCCCAACCGTTCATAAACCGCCTCCCTCGCGAGTCCCCACGTCGCTGCTCGGAGCTCGTCGCGGTCCCGAGCCCGAAGCGCCCGCACCTTGTCTTCCTCAACCGGTGCTAGGCTGATGGTGGAGGCCCGAGCGGTGGTGACGGGCCGAGACGGGCGGGATGGGGGTCAAGGCGGTCCGGCGGAGGCGAGCTTCGCCGAGCGGTTCGTCGCCTTCGCCGCTCGAATCTCGAAGGCTCCAAAACCGGGTCGCGAGGTTGGAGCCGGGTCGGGCGTGGATCGATTCGGGTAGGGTTTCCGCGATTTTTGGGGCGGCGGGAATCCGGGACGATGAGTCGGGTAGGGTTTCGCCGAACCGGGTCATCGGGTCGGCCGGTTCTTTTCGAAAACGGGCTCTTGGGCCACGACGCCGTTTCAAATAAAAAAAAAAAAAAAGAAAAAGAAAAATGCTGAGTCGGGCCCGCAACGCGGGCCCGTCCGTGTTTTGGGTCGTCGACTCGGGTCGGACCCAACCCGTGGATCGACCCGGGTCAGTTTTTATATTATTTTAATATAAAATAATATTTTAAATAAATAAATAAAAAATAAATATTTTATTTAAAAAAAAAAATCAAAAAAATAAAAAATGTTTTATTTTCAAAAAGTAATTAAAAAATGTTGAAAAATGTTTTATTTTCTAAAAAATCAAGAAAAATCAAAAATAATTTATTTTCTAAAAAACATCAAAAAAATTTAAAAAATATTTTATTTTCTGAAAAATCAAAAAAATCCAAAATATTTCATATTTTCCAAAAATGCCAAAAATAAAAAAAAAAAAAGCAAAAAAATTCAGAAAAAGCCAAAAAACTTGTATTTTCCAAAAATACCAAAAAAGGCCAAAAACTCCCTTTTATGTCCAAAAAAATTAGAAAAAGACTTAAAAATGTTTTTTCCAAAAATGCATGGAAAAACCCTTGAACATCCAAAAAAAAACCTCGGGGTTTAAACAAGATTAGGTACCGAAAAGGCATTAGTGATTAACTAGTGTAATCAAGTCCCCGATCCTAATTTCTCTGGTTGCGCAGGAGCGAGTATTTCTTCCGATACTTCGCTTGGGTTTTTAATCGACCCACCCCAAACCAATTAGTGGCGACTCCATTTTAAAATTAATTTGCAGGTTAAAAACTTGAACCATTAAGTCGTGAATTGGTGGACTTGGGAGAGTCCGGGCTTAATTAATTTCAGCCGAGCCATTAGCCTCCTTAGGCGCCCGTACCCGATTGCGGCGCCAAAAAAGAGGTCGCGACGCCTTGGCGACTCCGTTGGGGAAGTTTGAGGACTTAGGCCATTTTTGTCTTGTTTAAATTCTTTACTAACTTAGGTTTTTTTCTTTATGCAGGTCAAAAGCTTAGAAATTTATTTTAATTTTCTTAAAATAAATTATTTTTGATTATAAACTTGTTGTGCATGCTTTTCTTGTTTTAAACACTACACATGACACACACAACCCGCCGCCGGACCTAGGCCGCCATAGGATTCTAGGATGGTGTTAAGAAAGATACGACCTCGAACGCGAGACTGTGATGTAGAGGTTGCCTTTCTTTTCCCGAATTTCTTAGCCGAGGTTAGGAGGGTATGCCGCTAACGCGAGCGCAACGGGCGGATATCCTTTTAATCTCACCAATCCTTCTCAGTTAGAAATCGAGCCGCACGTCCCATACGCATGTCTTTGTGCTTGCCATTTTCTTTAAAAGCAAAGTGATTTCTTTACTATTACTCAGTCTTTTTATTTGGCCCATGGCAATTTAGGATAAGCTTTTCAAGTCCTAGTTTATATGCGATGGGGAAAGACGATATCCAGTTCATTCCTACTCCCAAGGCGGAGCTCTTCAGATGGTGGGGTCAATTGGACCAGTATGCCCAAGAGCGCGTGAAAGCCAAAGTCGGTCACCTCCTATCATTGATTCAAATCACTGTTCGTCCTGAAGTCATACAAGCTATGGCGCATTTCGGTGTCCAAAACGACTACTTTCATATTTGGTAGATTTGAGCTAACCCCAACTCGGAAGAATACAGTATCATCACTAGAATGCCTCTCGAGAATAAGCTTGTCAGACCATCAACAGGCATCATCCCGTTGCGTGGATTAGCGCGACTTTTAAGAACTGAAGTTCATATTATGAGGCAAATTCTTGAAAACAACCATAATACCTGCCCACTAGAATTTATGAATGCTTGTTTTCAAAATCAGCCTATGACCCAAAAAAGTGAAATTTTCCTCCTGGCCTTTTTTCGGATTCATCATTTTCCCCCATCAAAGAAATGTCATAAGTCCTAAGATGGCATGGATAGTTGATCAAGTCTTGAGGGGGCAAAATTACGTCAACATGATTTTAACTGAAACATTCCTATCCTTTAATCGTTTTAAAGATAACACGGAGAAAATCATGCGGGTCTCTCCTGAAATTTTACAAGTCTGGTTCTTTTCCCACCTAAGTGAATTCCGAGACTTCATGCGATCGTCTGAAACAAATACTTTCGAGAATCCATTACAAAAATTTATGGTTTTAGGACCATACATTCCCAATCAAAGCTGTTTAAATTGGATAAACTTCCTAAGAGACCCAGCTCCTGAGGCATTCCAATGGTGTGCTGGTTGGTTCCATGAAAAGAGAGCTCGCTTCGCTTACAAACGTTGCCGCCCAATCCCATTGCTCGGCCTCACTGGCGCCATTCCCTATTACCCATATCGGGTGGCACGACAATATGGAGCCCTTCAGGAGATCCCACCGCCTTTCAAGAGGATGATCCCTCCAGTTCTTTTCAACACAAACCGTGACTACGCATTTGAAATTTCTATCGCCGAGGAAACCACGGGACAAATGCCATCGCAAAAGGATCGTGGTACCGAAGGGCTTGAGGGAGAAGAAAGAGCCCACCATGCCTCTGCGGACTACATCCACAATCATCACATCCCGACAAGGTGGAAGCCATCGGTCCCTCGCTCAATCAGAGAAAGTAGCCCGCACGAGCAAGCAGAGCTTACACAAAGGGACTTGGGAATAGACTAAATACATATCTCGGAGCCAGTCCAGGAAAGCAAGCAACCTTTGCAGGAACAAGGCTCCCTGTCGCATATAAGCTAGCAGTCGTTGTCTTCCTTAGTGTTTATTTTGTGAAAGCTTTGTCCCTTTGTTTAGGGACTTTTTATATCTAGTACTTTGTTATGTCATTTCAAGTTCTAGATGCTAGAAGTCTGTAAAATCCTCTTTCGATAAATAAAAATAGATAGATCGTTGCCATGGGTCAATCTTTATACGCTTTCTGCGCTCATTCATTGTTTTCACAAAAACAGGTAATCATGAATCGCTAACTATCAGCCATTCGCGAATGGCCTCATGTGATAGGGGCCGATCAGAATGATGTACAAAATCGCCTCGCCAACATTGAAGATGGCGTAGGACGGATGTCCATTGTCCTTCGACAACTCTCGAGGCAAATGGAATCCACTCAAAGCGAGCCCAACTCCATAGGCGCTTTAAGCACTATCATGACACACTGCGAATTTGCCGGAAATAGCCGTATCATGGACAGCTTGAAAAGATCATGAAAAAGTTAAACCAGCTGCGGGCGTAATCCCATGGACTTGTCCATTTACGCCGGCATTGAAATCCCCGAAGAGCTCAAAGCACCCGAATGCGAAAGGTATGCGATACCTCTCGCCCAGAGACCTACTTGCAGGCCTACCGGCCCGAAGGATGATTCAATCATACCGGTCAAGCTTGACCGGCCCCGCCTTGCGATGGTACATTGTCAGGAAGATTAGTCCCCTTAAAACCTTGAGGGAATTAATCCATGCTTTCCACTAGGAATATAATATTGACATCAGCCCTAACATCGCCTTGCCCTATGAAGAACCGATGATCGCAAAGCACGAGGAGCCGTTGGTCGCTGAGATAGGAGAAGAATATGTCAATGAAGTCTTGCATGATAAGTGGGCAACTGAGCAACATCAAATTACTGAAAAGTTTCCCACTAGGAAAGGTAAGGAACCTATGTACGAGATCAAAGACACGGAGCACTGTTCAAGACCGAGCATGACAAGACAGCTCCCCAAGCTTACTCCAAGAGCTAGGGTCCAAAGAATACCAACCCCTATCAATCTGGAAAGTGAATCAGACAGCGAGACTCTAATGTCTCTCACTTCCCTTGACAGAACCGAGCTGGCAAAACGAAGAGCCTTACTCAAAAGGTCTAGACCAGAAGCCAAGAGAAAAAAGCCTAAGCAAATCAATTCAGCATCGCCGACGAGCCACCGCACCAAAGCTCCGAGCATTCCCAAGAATACAGCTTTGAAGGCTACCATCTCCTAGAGTATAACCCCGAAGACTTCCCATCCTTAGAATACAGCCCCAAGGATTTCCAACGTTACTTCGACAATGGCGACGATTCATCGTATAACTGTTTCCTACTCTCACCAGGGGATGAAGGCCCGTCAGAAGAGGAAACATACGTCTTTATCCGCTACGATCCTAATGAAGTACTAAGCTCGTCCTCTAACCAAGAGGATAGCTTCAATACTTCATCCTCATTTGGAAATTTTGAACCAGAGGAAAGCAATGGGGTAATCTCGGTAGAGTCCAACTTCCCTGAAACAGAAAAATTCACCACTACGATGAATATGCAGTGGGAAAACCAGTGGCCTAACCAAGACATATCAAGCTCGTCTTGCCCCCATAGGATCATGACCCCCATAGAAATATGGATACCCAATTTCCGTAGGTACAACGGCACGACTTGCCCCGTGGCTCACTTGCAGTATCTCCATGCTGAAATGAGTCGATATGGCCGATGTTATTTACAACTCGGGCGTTCCAAGAAACTCTTACGGGATCTGCACTACAATGGTTCTGCATAGCAAATATTCACCTCATAAAGGATTGGAGCGAGCTGACTACCACATTCTTGCATTAGTACCAAAACCAGATTGGAATTGAACTGCCTTGCGAGAGTTTGGCTTACTTCAGAAGAAGACCAATGGAGGATATCCGAGCATACGCAGGAGGTGGAGGGCTTTCATGATGCAAACCCACCCTCACCGGGCTGAGGAGGAGTTAATAGAACAATTCATAGAAGCTTTGTCCTGCAAGCATCGCGAGTTGGCTGCATGGGTTACACTTCCGTAGCTTCAACGAGGTAGTCATCGCATGTGAATACTTTGAGTCTATCGAAGGCGAGGAATTCAAAGACGCTTAGCTTCAAGACCAGCACTATCAAAGCGCTCCTTTACATAGGAGTTCTCATGAGTTTTACTTGTAATTTCATGTTTCTTATCTTGTCTAGTGTGCTACCGTTGTATTTTCCATTCCAAGTACTCTATTGTACAGTTCTAATATTCTGTTTTAAGAGCATGAGGCGGTGCTCCAAACCAGCCCGGTGATGTTATCCAACCATGAAAAGAAAATATCATCCAAGGAGAATACTGAGGCTGGGCTTCCTCATGCTTTTTTCTCCCCCAAAGACCTATTTTGAAAATAAAAAATATTTCATCACCCAAAAGCTTTTGTCAAAACAAGATGATAAATTTAAGCACGTTTGTCTTTCTAACCCTCTCACTTCATGTCTCGAAGATCATTCCCATCTCCTCGACTTAGTGTGACAGGAGGCATTTAAAGCCTGGCACATCACGTAAACTCAAATTCAAAGACACTCTTCTAGCAAGGCGGTGGGGCAAACAGAAAAGATCGTCCCACTTCTAGAAAGAAGGTAAGTTTTATCCTCTGAATATAATTTTGGAAATGATGTCCTCTCTCTTTTATTTACAGGAAACGAAAGATAGAACGTAATAGGTACAGGCATACGGTTGAAATCAAGCCATCCCCAAGAGCTCTGTGCACTCCACCTCGCTCCTGCCCAACTCCTTCACAAGCCCGAACAATATCTTTCCCCCACAACCTACCTGAGCAACTAGATGCTGTGGTTTTATCAATGGGACTTCCAGCTTCGACAAGCTCAGAAGCACAAGGAATGGATCTTTTCTCTTTCTTTGAATTGGCTACTGTCAACAGGGAGGAAATCTAACAATTGAGACAGTCTCTAGCCTCTTATTTCAGACGATGACTTAGGGCCTAGAAACCTTACTTCGTGCTCTAAACACATGCTCTCACAAGAAGTAATTGCCATAAGAGAATTAGAGGTTTTGATTGTCCATATCAGATTCCATAGAAGCTTGAAGTACATGACTTTGCCCAATGCTGCTAATGGTCATATAGTCAAAGACAGAAGAAAATTCCACAGAAGGAAGGCGTTAAAAATGAATCAATGACCATCAATCATGCATACATGGCCACGAATGAGGAATGCCAATTGAAAGAAATGTCGAACTGTGTCAAGACGAAGAGGCTGTCATCAACATTAAGAGATCCCTAGAAGTCAGCAAATATAAACTCTGGGAAGGGTAATTTGGTATCGTTTCCAATACTCCCAATATTTGAACTCACTTTTGACATATTTTCTCCTATTCACAGGAAGCATAGGGTTCAAGAAACAAGCTTAATGGTTAATTTGGACAAATCAAATGACCCATATCGATTTACCTAACTTGGTATGAAAGGATGTGACGTCCAGGAACCGAGTCGGTTAAATGAAAAAGCAGCGCCCTGCGGACACCGTCGGCTCCTCTAGCCGAGTGGTATCCGGGAAGAAGCAAAATGGTCCGAAGTCGGGGGTTCGAATCCCCGACGCGGCAGTTAGCCGCTTGGTAAAAAAATAATAAAAAATTTTTTGCTTCTCTTGCGCCTGCAAATTACAAGAGAGCAGATGACCTAACGAAGCAAAAGACATAAGACTTTGTGTCCCACTTGCACTTCAGGTCCATCCAATCCAATGAAGGGTAATGTTGTATCGCTTCCAAAGTTATTCGACTCTTGAAAGAGTTTTTGACTAACATGATCCCTTTTATCTGTTGCAAGATCACTTGACCATAAAAAATGCGGATAACAAATCAAGGAAAGACATGTCAAACTCTGATAAGCTCTCATAAGCAAAATGGCGTCTCAAGTATCGCCAAAGCAAATGACAGAGATCCTTCAGGCCTCAATTCACCTTTAATTTTGGCCCCGTTGATTGATCCATTTTCATCTTCTTTTCTGTAGGGGCAAAAACAAAGATGCCCCGATCAGATCCCCAACCTCGGCTGATCCTTCATGTGTCATATCCCTAATCAATAAGGACAACCATCGACACTCATTTGTGAATAACCCTTTGTAAATAACTCTTTTGATGTTCAAATTTCAACACATTTGTGAATACCATTTCACCAAGCAAGCACCCTAAAGCTGTTAATAAGTTTTCTTGAGTAAAAGCCATTCATTTGTTTTGAAAGAGTACAAACTCCACCACATTTAAAATGCTGCATGCCTTTTCCAAATGGATTTTGCATGATGATTTTGTCTGTCTAAGTCATTGATCCCACTAAGGATTATCATAATAGACAGCTAAATAAAGAATACAAGATTGATTGAGTATGTTGGATGAGGCACGTCAGAATGATGACAGGCAAGCTATATCCTACATACAGTCCCCCATCTATACACTTGTGAGATAAGTGCAGAAGATTCCATGGCTGCAGGGTAAAGAGTTCTCTCGCGAATGGTACGATGACCAAAATAGTGGGAGGCATTCCATTGCTCACTTTGAGCCCCATACACGATGCCAAATTTCTGTCTTACCTCCCCCGGTCGAAGAACCACCCCACATGGGGCAAGTTGGAGGCAATTCATCATCACGAGGTGAGAAAAGGGATAGAAATTCTCTTGCTTGCACTTGCATCAATCTTTGAGTGTCTTTATTGCATATGAACACTTGCGTTAAGTTAAGTGCCCTAGAGTCGTGAAGAGCAATTCTTTCTTTACGCACTTGTATCCATTGTACGACACGATTAAGTCTGTAAATTCACCCTCACATGGAGGCAAAGCAGAAGTTGCTACCACTCGAGCAGTATAATCAGAAGCGCTAGCAAAAGATGAAGACTCCATAGTCTAACAAAGGCATTTGCTTGAACTTGTCAAGATCAGTTCCTCAAGCAACAAGAACAAAAAACTGGGGCATAAAAAAGCAGTGTACCTGGTAAAAGCAAGGTCAATGCCCATGAATGAAAAATCGAAAAGAAAAATGGGGACATAAAAAAAAGCGGTGTGCACGGTAAAAGCAAGGCGATGCCCCAAAACGCAGCTATCTGTATTCCCAAGAGAAGTTGCTGTTGTGGTTCAATTGATGGAGCCTTCATCCATTTGCAAGAGGAAAGACCGATGACAAATGTCAAGGCAATCACCAGCTCTCACCCTTTTACACATGAGTCAAACCTACATGGCATCCTAATGTAAAAAGTCTCTTCAGACTAGGGGCACTTCAATTAACATAGGATTTCATATGTCTATAAATATCGCTCGAAGAAGTACGAGCAAGATTATTCTATCTCTTTTCGCAGGACTCTTGACTTGCAAACCCGGAGATGATCTTTCCCACAAAGCCATAACCTTATTGGTCCCCTTTGATAAGCCATTGACCAAGCCTTCATCACAATTCCAACAAAGACCTCTCATATTGGTAAAGTCGTATTATTTGCGAGAATACTCGGATCGCTGCTGACATGATGACAGTGAGACAGTGTGGTCCTTATAAATCCTGCATCAATGGTCAGGATAAAACAGCCTTTCCCATGAGAACGAGTGAAAAGTCCTTTCAGACTGAAAGTCCCTCATCTGGCATGCTTAAGACATCTACATTCTAAATGAAGGTTGTTTTTCTAAATCTTCCTCGGTGGAAATCAGATGATGTAAAATTGACAAAATTATCATGCATGAATCTCATTTGAGCTCATGAATTTACAGCATATACAATCATGTGTGCATATTGTGCAAATAGCAAGCATACTCTCAGAGATCAGAGATATTGCAGGAAAGCATATCTCTATCCCCATTTGTCTTAAAGTACCTACCATTGTCCAGGTACTCTCTTATTAACGCTCAACCTATTTGAGTCGTCCCTTGAGTTTGGGTGCTTATTGCTGTCTAGGTATCCCCTTTGTCTTTGAGTACCGGCCACCGTTCGGATACTCCCTTTTTCCTGACACTCGATCTATTCGAGTTGTCCCCAGAGTATTGATACTTGTGACTGACCAAGTATCCCTTTATCTTTGAATACCTACCACTGTCTAGGTACTCTCTCCTTGACACTCGACCTATTCGAGTTGTCCCTTGAGTTTCGATGCCTACTGTTGTCTAGGTATCCTTATTGTCTTTGAGTACCAGTCACCGTCGGATATTCCCTTTCCCTGACACTTGACCTATTCGAGTTGTCTCCAGAGTATTGATACTTGTAATTGACCAAGTATCCCTTTATCGTCAAGTACCCACCGTTGTCCAGGTACTTCCTTTTCATGACACTCAGCTTGCCCAAGTTGTCCCCAAATAATAGCAGCTGTTCAAGCATTCCATTGCTTTGTGTGCCTGCGCCTACCCAGGTATGCTTTCTTACACTTAGACCAACTGAGTGGTCCCAGGTTGTATCATTAAATACTTGTGTTCATCCAAGTATTCCAGTACTATCCAGGTGTTCCACCCCTTTTAAATGCCCACGGCCATCCAGGTAAGCCTCGTGCTACATTCAAGTTTATGTTACCGGGAGGTGAGAAACCTTCATGAATATCTCAGGTACGTCCTCGATATTCTCATTACCAGAAGGTGGGAGACCTTCACGAATATGCGGGGCACGCCCTCGATATTCCCAATTACCAGGAGGTGAGAAACCTTCACGAATATCTAAGGTACGTCTTCGATATTCTCATTGCTAAAAGGTGGGAGACCTTCACGAATATGCGGGGCATGCCCTCGATATTCCCAATTACCAGGAGGTGAGAAACCTTCACAAATATCTAAGGTACGTCTTCGATATTCTCATTGCCAGAAGGAGGTGAGAGACCTTCACGAATATCTCAGGTATGCCCTTGATATTCCCAACTGCCAGAAGGTGAGAGACCTTCACAAATATCTCAGGTACGTCCTCGATATTCTCATTACCAGAAGCTGAGAGACCTTCACGAATATCTCAGGTACGTCCTCGATATTCCCAATTACCAGGAGGTGAGAAACCTTCACGAATATGCGGGGCACGCCCTCGATATTCCCAATACCAGGAGGTGAGAGACCTTCACGAATATCTAAGGTATGCCCTTGATATTCCCAATTGCCAGAAGGTGAGAGACCTTCACGAATATCTCAGGTACGTCCTCGATATTCTCATTACCAGAAGGTGAGAGACTTTCACGAATATGCGGGGCACGCCCTCGATATTCCCAATACCAGGAGGTAAGAGACCTTCACGAATATCTCAAGTATGCCCTTGATATTCCCAATTACCAGGAGGTGAGAAACCTTCACGAATATCTAAGGTACGTCTTCGATATTCTCATTGCCAGAAGGCAGGAAGGTCTTCACGAATATCTCAAGTACGCCCTCGATATTCTCAATTACCAGGAGGTGAGAGACCTTCATGAATATCCCAGGTACGTCCTCGATATTCCAACTACCAAGAGGTGAGAGACCTTCACGAATATGCGGGGCACGCCCTCGATATTCCCAATTACCAGGAGGTGAGAAACCTTCACGAATATCTAAGGTACGTCTTCGATATTCTCATTGCCAGAAGGCAGGAAGGTCTTCACGAATATCTCAGGTACGCCCTTGATATTCTCAATTACCAGGAGGTAAGAGACCTTCATGAATATCCCAGGTACGTCCTCGATATTCCAACTACCAGGAGGTGAGAGATCTTCACAAATATCTCAGGTACGCCCTTGATATTCTCAAATACCAGGAGGTGAGAGACCTTCATGAATATGCAATGCACGTCCTTGATATTCCCAACTGCCAGAAGGTGAGAGACATTCACGAATATCTCAGGTACGTCCTCGATATTCTCATTACCAGAAGGTGAGAGACCTTCACGAATATCTCAGGTACGTCCTCGATATTCCCAATTACTAGGAGGTGAGAAACCTTCACGAATATCTAAGGTACGTCCTCGATATTCTCATTGCCAGAAGGCAGGAGGTCTTCACAAATATCTCAGGTACGCCCTTGATATTCTCAAATACCAGGAGGTGAGAGACCTTCATGAATATGCAAGGCACGTCCTCGATATTCCCACATACCAGGAGATGAGAGACCTTCACGAATATCTCAGGTACCCCTTCAATACCTGTGAACATCCAGGTATCCTCCAAGAGATTGAACTTGTGATCATCCAAGTACCCTTTCGACGCCTGTAAAGGCCCAAATATCCTTCAAGTTAGTACTTGTGAATATCCAGGTACTCTTTGATATGCCTGTGAATGTCCAGGTATCCTCCACAAATCGATGCCCTGAGAAAGGTCGGCGCATCCTCCCGAGAAAGGTCGGGTTCCAACTGGTGTCTTCTATAGAAGTCAGACGCCCAACAAATCGATGCCCTGATAAAGATCGGCGCATCTCCCAAGAAAGGTCGGGTACCAACAGGTGTCTTCGATAGAAGTCAGACGCCCAACAAATCGATGCCTTGATAAAGATCGGCGCATCTCCTGAGAAAGGTCGGGTACCAACTGGTGTCTTCGATAGAAGTCAGACACCCAACAAATCGATGCCCTGATAAAGATCGGCGCATCTCCCGAGAAAGGTCGAGTACCAACCGGTGTCCTTGATTGAGGTCAGGCACCCCCAACAAATGAGATGCCCTGAGAAAGGTCGGCGCATCTCCCGTCAAGGCGACCGAAGAAAGGTTCAGGTCCTAGACAAACAACTTATTGCTCTAACAGGCAACCGAAGAAAGGTTCGGGTCTTGGAAAAGCAATTTACCGTCAAGGCGACCGAAGAAAGGTTCGGGTCCTAGACAAACCACTGATTGCTCTAACAGGCGACCGAAGAAAGGTTCGGGTCCTAGACAAATCATTGATTGTTTTAACAGGCGACCGAAGAATGGTTCGAGCTCTGGAAAAGCAACCTCCTCATATCACCAGGTAAGATGACGCCTTGATACTTGCAAAACTCGGGGTTCACACCCTATCTCACTCATTCCCGGTAAGTACGGGTATCTTCTTATACGTCTTAGTATATGTAAAGTTATATTGCTCTTTTTCCGCATAGAATAATAGGTCCCAAATAAAATATAATCTGCATGCATGGATAAAATTTAGGCATCGGTTGTCTTTGAATGCAACCTCTGCGAGCTCACCTTCAAAGAGGGGCGTTTGTTGACGCCTTAATTTTAGGCCTATTTTATTAATTAAGTTTTTAATTTATTTTGTCTTTTCGGATAATTAGATAATAAAAAAGAGAACAACAAAACAAATAAAAAAAAAAAAAAAAAAGCAAAACAAAACAAAAGAAAAACAAAACAAAAAAGGAAGTAGCCCCTCCCCTCTTTTCTCTCTCGCGAGCCCCCCCTCTCTTCTTCCTCCTGTCTTCTTCTTCCTCAGATGGCTCTGCATCTCACGCGCGGTGGCCGACGACGCGCTCAAGGGCAGCCTACGGTAGAGAGGCACGGAGGTAGGC
Source organism: Eucalyptus microcorys (assembly GCA_014182515.1). Taxonomy (NCBI): domain Eukaryota; kingdom Viridiplantae; phylum Streptophyta; class Magnoliopsida; order Myrtales; family Myrtaceae; genus Eucalyptus; species Eucalyptus microcorys. The sequence continues at coordinate 1,356,165 of CM024570.1, read as the reverse complement.
CGCCGAAGGAGAGGACGACGCGCATGCGCCTTCAATGCGCGCCTTTAATGCTGAGATGGGACACCGGTTTAGCCGTCGATGGCCGCTCGGCGCGCGAAGAGGACCGGCGGTCGAAGCTCCATCGACCGGACCTCCTCGCCTATAAAAGGGCACCACCTTCGTCGAAGAACGGGATCGCGAGTTCCGAGATCTTCCCACTGAGAGACTTCGGGGGAGGAATCAAAGAGTAAGCGAGAGAGAAATCGGGTCGCGAGCTCGGCCGATCTCCCACCGAGAGACTTCGGGGGAGGCCGCCGGCGAGCGAGTTCGAGGAGGTCGATCGGCGGTGGAGGCTCGGATCCGGGCAGAGGGAGAGAGAGGAGAACACGAGCGACGAGGAGGGCCGGCGAAGGCCCAGATCTGACCAGATCTGGGATCCGTTGTCTCCAGCGCAACCGCGGCTCCGCCACCGTTCCGACGCCGTTGCCATAACCAATTCGCCGAAGTCGCACCAGATCCACGAGTTGCGGAGAGAAAAGGGCTCCGACTCCGTCGACGGCCCACCGGACCAGCCACCCGACGCCGCGTCTCCTGCTGCGGTGAGCTAGGGTTGCCCGCCCTTTTTTGTGTCTGTCTGTGTGTGTTGGGGTCGTCGGGCCGGGACTCGCAGCCACCGGCTTCACGCGAGTTCCGGCCCCCAACCGTTCATAACCTGCCTCCCTCGCCAGTCCCCACTGTCGCCTGCTCGGAGCTTCGTCGCGGTCCCGAGCCCGAAGTGCCCGCACCTTGTCTTCCTCAACCGGTGCCGGCGGAGGCCCGAGCTCAGGCCGAGATGGGCTCGGTCGCCTTCGCCGCGGTTCGTCAGATCTCGAAGGCTCCAAAACCGGGTCACGAGGTTGGAGCCGGGTCGGGCGTGGATCGATTCGGGTAGGGTTTCCGCGATTTTTGGGGCGGCGGGAATTCGGGACGATGAGTCGGGTAGGGTTTCGCCGAACCGGGTCATCGGGTCGGCCCGGTTCTTTTCGAAAACGGGCTCTTGGGCCACGACGCCGTTTCAAATAAAAAAAAAAAAAAGAAAGAAAAATCTGAGTCGGGCCATAGCAACGCGGCCCGTCCGTGTTTTGGGTCGTCGACCGGGTCGGACCCAACCCATGGATCCGACCCAGGTCAGTTTTTATATTATTTTAATATAAAATAATATTTTAAATAAATAAATAAAAAATAAATATTTTATTTCAAAAAGTAATTAAAAAATGTTGAAAAATGTTTTATTTTCTAAAAATCAAGAAAAATCAAAAATAATTTATTTTCTAAAAAACATCAAAAAAATTTAAAAAATATTTTATTTTCTGAAAAATCAAAAAAATCAAAAATATTTCATATTTTCCAAAAATGCCAAAAATCCAAAAAAAGCAAAAAAATTCAGAAAAAAGCCAAAAACTTGTATTTTCCAAAAATACCAAAAAAGGCCAAAAACTCCCTTTTATGTCCAAAAAAAATTAGAAAAAGACTTAAAAAATGTTTTTTCCAAAAATGCATGGAAAAACCCTTGAACATCCAAAAAAACCTCGGGGTTTAAACAAGATTAGGTACCGAAAGGGCATTAGTGATTAACTAGTGTAATCGTCCCCGATCCTAATTTCTCTGGTTGCGCAGAGCGAGTATTTCTTCCGATACTTCGCTTGGGTTTCTAATCGACCCACCCCAAAGCGATTAGTGGCGACTCCGTTTTAAAATTAATTTGCGGGTTAAAAACTTGAACCATTAAGTCGTGAATTGGTGGACTTGGGAGAGTCCGGGCTTAATTAATTTCAGCCGAGCCATTAGCCTCCTTAGGCGCCCGTACCCGATTGCGGGCGCCGAAAAAAAGAGGTCGCGACAATCATAACATGAAGTGAGACTTCTGACCACAAACATTTGGGGGGAAAAAGAGTGTATCATGATAATACAATCTCCAATGTTTCCTTAATCCATTAATGCAGCAGTCTGCATATATTGATAAATGAGATAGAGTAATCTGTCTTGAGATAGGAAATGAGATAGAGTAATCTGTAGTTGCACTAGTTGCAATGCCCAGGGATCGAGATGCGTGATTCAAGCCATGAATAATTTGGTCTTATGGAAGCTGAAAAATGCTTATGATGGCATAGCATCGAACACATACATGCATAGCATTCAACAAGCTTGGTCATTTTCTTCCGCATGGTCTAAAATCTGCTGGTGCTGACAATGCAGAAGTCATAGATGCAGTCTTGAGTTGCATATTTAACTCATACAGAGGACACACTTCACTAGTCTAAAGAAAAACCCAAAGTGAAAATGAAAAAGCATTCAAGAAGTATCCAAAGTAAATGGACACCGCCGCACTACTTCTTCTCATCATTTTGTGGCCAGAGAACCTACGAATAAAACCATATCTTCTCAATTCAGATGTAATTTTCAACTTTTCAGCAGTCAGAATAATCTTTACCAATAAATGTAGCAGCAATCGAGTCATCACTAAAGTGGAAAGAGGCTCTCTATGATGGGAACCAGTTCGTATCTCGCCGACAGTGGAAGAATTGAGAATTGTCCCGTGATCGGATTCCAAGAAACTCGTTCTTTACAATATATTTCCATAAGAAGCTCGCCATTCCACGTGAAGCCATCAAATCTTGTTACCGGTACAGTAGCCTTGTTACCGGTACAGTAGCCTTGAAAGTATACAGCTTAGTCTAAGACTCAGGGAGTCCGTAGTCTCTCATAACCCAAACAAAACAAGCGGAATTCAAATCAAACCGCTCAGTCGGCTCCCCACCGCTAAACAATACAGCCAGCAAGCCATTCAATACCGTCACAGACAACCCAAAATGGAGACTGTCTATGAGAAGCATCTCTTCCGGCAGAGCCATTTTATCAAACACCTCACCCGCGATATTAAACAAGGCTATGGATCCGTATCCATCCCACTTTCCATTAAAAGAACAAGATTCCCATTCAAGAAGACCGCACTACTGCCGTGGCAGAGAAGAGGAACCTCACATTCCAAAGTCCTCCATGAATCTGCACGGAGCGAATAAACCTCGATTCGAGACTTCCTGTCGCGAGCACCTACAAATCGGATAACCCTCACGACACGATAGTCATTAGACTTAGCGTCGAAGCAAAACCCTAGAGCTACACGATCGCCCCCCATGGAAAGGGGTTGCCGCCGCTCCGGACGGGGGAGCCGAACCGCCTTGTGCTTCCTGGTGAATAGATTCCACAGATACACCGCCCGCTCAGTGCCGTCTCTGGAACTCTCCGAGACGCAGATCAAACCGTTACACGAACCGACGAGGGCGTAACGGTTGGGAGGAGCAACGAACGGGATTTCGATTTGCGACGGGGAAGGAGACTGGGCGAGAGGCGCGTTGGGGAACAGAGAGCACCGGTTCTGGACGGCGTCGTCGCCGCAATCTAGACACGCGAGATGCCGACTGGAGGCGTGGAGGGTCACGAAATGAGGGTCGTCGATGGCGGAACGCCACGATCGGGATACGCACCTGAATCGGAGGAGGGATCTCGCCGGCAACCGCTTCAGGATCTCGACTACGACGTCGTGAGGGAGCTTCGGGCCGCCGCCGCCGCCGCCACCGCCGTCGTCGGAGGAACTCATGGTGGCTTCAGGGGTTGAGAAGAAGAGCGAAGTAGAGAGCTGCTGGAAAGAACTACGCTACAGAAGTGGCCGTCGCAGTCCCCCGTTACACCTTTCTGTTTGCCACGTCCTAATGTAAGCTCTCCTTTTTTTTTTGGGTTAAAAGCTTTCCTCCTGAAAATGCACAATTATTTTCTTTTATCTCCTTAATCATTTTCAGTATTATTTAAATATAAGCATGCGGCAGTTAATATAAACACATAACGACTAATAATATCGAGTTGTCTGAAGTAAATTACAAAAATCCATAATTATTACGGGATGATATCCTTTTCAAGGACCCTTAAAAATACGTGCTCCAATGTATTTGTGCAGTCAGGGATATTCGGGAAAAAGTGAAGAAACCAATTACATTCGCCGGTCATGAGCTGAAGAACTTGGATAAATTCATCTTCTCTTCAAGCATGATAGAACCATCCTTCAAGTTTTTTTTTTTTTTTTTGGCGATCAATAATTTATGTTGCACCACCCACCTCGCTGTGGGCAAGTTGGTTCAAGCATTTCCCCATCCCGATTGGGAGGAGATTCGAGTCACCGCGTGCCTAATTGCGTGACTTAAGTTTAAGTGCGGAGTCGTGGAAGATGGGTCCACGTGCTAAGATTATCGGTCCTCATCATGCACGTCCTTTGTGAAAAATACTCCCGTTGATGTTGCTTTTTCCTATTTGACTTAAAATAGAACTCTCTAATCGATCTAGAAAATGAACGGAAGCATCATCGCTTAGTTTTCTTCATTAATAGAAAGTTTCCAAAAGAAAGAACATAATCTCACTTAAGTCTTACTCAGATCACTCTATTGGCATTTATATATTTGATCAATTACTTTTCAAACGTCTAAAAATCTCCTACTCTCATGTTGATGTTTCCCGACTTCATCAAAGAAAAAAGGGAAAAAAAAGAAAACTAAAACACTCACGCCTCTCTTTGTTTATATTTAATCAAAAGGCGAAGACAAAATGCACGTTAAAACTTTGGAGTTTGTCCTTTTTAAGTTCAATTAATTCTCATTCTTTAGAATAAGGTCTAACAACTGATTTATTTTCTTTGGGAAGTTTACACTCATTGATAATTAGATATTTTGTTTATAAATATGGAATACATCATTTTGTCTTACAATATAGTTTTCCACTATTTTGTGATTATGAAATTAAATACATACATTTTTTAATCGGTGCCCCAAATTTTGAGAAATCTAATTGGCAAATTAAAATTGTATTTCATTTTTATTACGCAGACAATCTATTTTGAGAGGAAAAATATCACGAAACATGTCTTCAATTTTTTTTAACATAATCTACGATATTTCATTGGTTTTGCTATTACAAAAATTTAGTGATGGGAAATATATCGCCAATAAAGAGAACTTTTAGTCACGATACCAGCATTAGTAATTATGTTATCGAAGATTTATTTACTCCTCTCTAATTTGCAGATTTAAGAAAAAACCGTGCAACATAGGGGCAATAAAACCAGAGATAGTAATGATGAAGATGATGATGATCCAATTAACCTAACCTAAGTCAACAGAAAGGAATAAAGGATAGGAGAGCACAAAAAAAATTAACTACACGTCCAAACTTTCTCTGGAAAATCTGACCCTTCATTTTCCATTGCCAAAAATCTTTATTTTCACCAAGAATATTCATCCGTGAAAATCAATTTCACACAAAGGCTTACACACAAAGAAACCAAAAAAAAAAAAAATGAAGGAAGCGCCTAAAAAACCCCTTAACGAAGAAAAGCCCGAGAAGAAACTTATCATCATGCTTTGCGAGAGAGATTCCAAGAACATACTGCGCCATTGCTAAGGAATTTTTGTATGGTTTCTCTCCCTCTCGGTTCCATCTCCTTCGTTCCTTCTTTTACTCCTGGGCTTCCTTCTTCTTCTCGTCTGCAACCCTCAAACGTTCGAACAGTTGTGGCCATTCCGTCTGCCTCGATCCGCCGCCTGCACTCTCCTGCGTGACAGAATGCATCGAATCTTGACCTTTAGTTGCGGCACTCTGATTTCCCGTTCCACTATTTGACCCGAGTAATGGCCGCTGCCTTAAAATCGTATCAGTTCTATCAAGTGTCAAAATGCAGTCGTCTCTTCTCTGTCCGTGAGATCCCGCTTTCGATTCTTGATCAGGAATCATACTCGGTCCCTCCGCCGATTCTTGGCCTTCGACCCTCGCTGTTTGATCATCAGGAACGACCTTCTCTCGCTCTTGTTCGGAGTCAACCCTTCCCCTTCGATCATCATCGACATCACCGTCGCTTTCCCTTCGACGCAACCCGTCAGCCAATTCTTGATCTTGGGCTGTCCCCGTCTGATCATCAGGAACATTCTCCCCCTCTCGTTCGGGGTCAACGCTCGCAGTTTGATCCTCGCCTGCTCGATCACCAGCATTAATGCTTCGCAAAGCGAAAATGAAGTTCTCTGAAGTTTGCATCAAGTAGTAGCGACCCGGTACCGAATAATTAAGTCGCCTTCGATCAAAAAGAATAAAACAATCAAGTCGCTGATGCGATTGCGACTGCCTTGATGTTTCTCCAGACTCGTCGCCATTTCCGCTTGTCCTTTGTGAATCTTGGGCTCTTTCCATTAGATCAGAGAGAAGAGAATTCTCTCGGTTCTCCAAGGAAGAAAAACTCGTGGAGGTTTAATTTGCAGGTAGCCATGGCTTTTATGAAGCCTGAACTAAGCGCCAAGCTTATTAAAAGCAGTTGAAAGGCAGTTATTATACGTCGACAGTTCAAGAAAGCCGAAATAGTTAGATGTACATATCTCCAAAACCAGTTTTTCACTCGATTACTCTTACCAACAAATTAGTCCATAAAACTATATATTTTAATGCACTTTGAGGTTTTCGTGTGAATATTGAAAAATAAAGATTTTAGCGTCGGAATATAGTTACATTTATTTCTCCGGATGCAAATCATGATGTACTCTACCTACTACTCCACTTCATGTGATTATTCCAAAAAACAACTATTTTCGCCTGTGTATTTTACATAGGATATGTCACTACGCACTTGCTAACGAGTAATTCTATAGTCAGTTCTTCACATTGATTTACAGGAGACTAGCAAAAAATTGACAAATAGACAGAAGGGTCCATTTTATTTTTATCAGCCACATTGATGTCATAATGTATTTCTGTTTATTTTCTAATTCAAGGTCAAGGGATGGTTGGATAATCGATCTAGCTCATCAATGGGTCGATTATATGTTAAAATGAAGTCAATTACGAAAGGTCAAATTAAGCATGTGGTTGAGTGAATGAGGCTTCAATGTACAAGTTTGTCCATCTTTAAGTTTATCTAAAGTTTATATAATTTTCTCATTGCCTCATCAAATGTTTCCTTATAGATTAAGATTCTCTAAAATTAAGGATAACTATTTACATTTTAAAATTACCCTCAAATATATGGTCTTATCTGCGCAATTAATTTGAACGGCTTACAAGAAATCTCCTTTGCTCCTCTTTATTTTTATTATTTTACCTTTTATATCTCGTTTTCTTGTTTTCGAAAACCGCTCTCCTCATTTCACCGACAAAACCCATAATTGTTTCCATTATTAAAGAAAACTTCAAAGATCTTTTCAATATAAAAATGAGTTTGTTTAACGGAAAAACTAGAATTTGGAAAACATTTTTTTTAAAAATGATTTGTTATATCATTTAGAAAAATTAATTGGTAGAAATTATTTTTATTATCGACAATGATTTATCCGTAACTTGCGTTGATGATAAAAAAAAATATTTTTCATTCGTCATTTTCATAAGCGATACAATCAGTTGTTTATTGAAAAATATTTTTTAAATGATTATTTATCATGAAACAAGTACACCCTCAATCTATATAGAGATATATAGTTTTGCTATAATTCTTTCATAGTTAGTCTAATGACGACAATGTAGAGATAACTTTAAAATTTGAAAATCTATCATGATTGTGTCAATATATGCATAGTAAATTTAATTCTATTATACACTATAGTACCTATTATACTATCTTCGTAACAGCTGAATGTACCATAAATAAACTATTTTTTATTGTAATTTTCCTTTGATGTTAATGATTTCTGTTAATTGATTCGTTGAATATGGATTAAAGATTAGAAATTTCCTCTCTGACTTAATCACATCCCCCTTATCAAAAGCCAATGCAGTCATTTGGATTCCATGACTTTTTGTATATTCCACGCATTTAGATTTATATAAAATTCCCCATTGCAGCTACCGCAGAAAATTTTCATCAGATCCTTTCCTTTGTTGTCTTTTTAAATGACATAAGAATGTGGTTTTTATTCGTATGCAAATACGGCTTGAGAAATTTTCTCTTTCCTTCTGCGTGCGTAAGTATCTACGTCTTTTAAAGGTTTTCTTTTTCGCCTTCTCCTTTATGTTACTCAAAGAACTACAATTAAGATTGTTCGTTATCATCATGTACTTTCTTTCGTGAAATAAACTCAAGTTAATGTAGCATTTTGGATTAACTAGCCACACAGCACCTACCTAATTTTGCTTCTACTTGAGGCAACTGCAGCATTCTCCGAACTTTTTGTCATTAGCAATTGTATCTTATGAATTGCCGGCTTGTTCCACTAGATCTTGAGAATGAGCAAGCAGCGAAATCACAAGACGTTGATTAGCAATAGAAATTGAAATAAGCAGAGATGTATCTCTGAATTACTTGGATAAAAACTAAGATTGATTTTGCAGAATCAATTTTCTTTGTATCAATGAAGAGAAAAACGAGTGTTTATTGAAGAAAGTCGACCAAATCAAACCGCAGAAAAGAAACTCACCTGGGCTTCCACAGATTCATCCTTTTATCTTCTTCTCTTTTTCTTTCTCCTTTCCAGCTTGCTCCAACAGATATTGGAACCCTAGTGACCTTTTTATCGGAGCAGGGTGAAAAGAAGGAAGGAAAAAGAAGCTGTTCTGTCTGCGTGGTCCTAATTGAATGGGGCTTCAATGGACAAGTCTCTCGGTCTTTAAAATTTTCTAAATAGAAATTTCTTGTTGTCTCATCAAATGTTTCCCTATAGACTATTCACATCTTAAAATTGCCCTTGAAAATATGGACTCATCCGCACAATTAATTTGAACGGCATAGGATGAATCTCCAGAACACATCAAATAGCGTTGAAGGAGCAGAAATGATCCGTGCCAGCCAATCATCGTCAATGCTTGCAGAATCAGTCACATAATTCGTGGCCAGAGAACTATATATCTTAGTGCCTTCAGAGCAGTAAGATTCGTAGATGAACAAGTTAAATGTGCAGACAAAAATAAAAACAATTCTTCTTTCCTTTTATCAAGAAAACCAAACACACTTTACACAGATTAGTCCATAGAACTATTTATCTTAATTCCCTCAGAGCTTTTTCAGCAATATTGAAAGTAAAAATCTTAACGTCAAAATTTAATTATATTTATTTTTTTAATTCCGGATGCAAAACACATCATAGTTCACCTACTCCGCTATAGTCTTATTACTGAATGCGGGGAGAACTCCTCACTTCATGTGATTATTCCACAAGAATAATTATTTTCACCCATCTATTCTAGAGAGTATATGTCACAATGCATCTACAAAAGTAGTTCTATAATCAATTCAATATATATATATGGGAAGAAATGCATAATTAGGGAGTCCATTTATTTTTTTGTAAGATATAAAAACATCATCTTTTGGATTGTGATCTAATGGGTTTTTGTTTAAGTTCTAGTTGAAGCTTAAGTAATGATTCCATAATCAATTTAGCTAATCAATAGGAGAAGTTGCTAGATGCAAGTCACTTCAATGGAGCGGATTATTGGTCGCTTGTATGTGTAAAATAAAGTTTGTTTTGATAGTCAAATCCTCATATGTACCATGGAATCATTGGAGAGACTATATACTTGCAACTCAGACAACTCGCAATTCAACCTACAAAACAAAAATCCATGAAATACAAGGAGACAACTAAAACTAAACATCAAAGGCACGAAAAAAAAATGGTTGGCGAAGGGGCTTGGCCATCTCTTAGCACACACATATTTGATACAGTTTTTAGTGCGTCAATACGAAAATAATGAAAATATGAAAAATACCCCAATGATAAGTTAAAATTAATACTTTGAAATTTCAATGAAAAACATAAAAACAAGCCGAACTATCGACCTTTTTATTCCTAAACAGTTTGCCAATCAATGTGGACAGGAGATGAACTTCCTCCGTCGCCTTGACTTTATGCTCCTTTCCTTCTAAGGTGCCACTCCGTCGGTTAATTTAGGTTTCACGGTTAAGCCAAAATGTTCCTCTAGCGTTGTCAGGAAGTAGGAAAGAATAGGGCCACATCCTGATTATGAACCTCCTTAATTATATGGATAGCAGTCATTCCATTGGAAAGCTTGTAGGTATCTTCTATTATGTCATCATCTCTTGATCCATTCATGAGTGCAGCCGGTAGTTGTATGGAATGATTTTGTTGTTGTGCCACGGTGGAGGAGTTAGGTTTCGTTGGGAAGATGCCTCCATAATGCAAATTATTCTGAGACATGATTAACTGAAAAGAACGTTAATTTGAGTCTAATTCGGAACAGCAAATAGCAAAGTTCAAAGCTTCACCCTGAACATATTACAAATTTAAATCGACTTCTCTAAATTTTTAGGTGACGATGACTCTACAAAATATCCTTATTGTATGATTTCACATGTCAACAACCTCTAAATCTACCCAATAACTCATCATTCAACATAGTCCAAAATTATCTGATTTTTAAGGAACAGTCGGCTTTTGTGAGTGGACAACAGATTCAAGATAATATTTTAATCATTTAAGAAGTTCTTCATCAATTTAAGACCTAGAAGAGGACAAGAAAATTCAATGCAATCCTAAAGACCGACATGCAAAAGGCATACGACAGAGTAGAATGGGATTTCCTTCACGACTACCTTCTTAAATTGGGGTTCCATCCAAGATGGGTTCTGTGGATAATGCAGTGCATCACAACAATGTCTTTTAGTGTGAAATTTAATGGAGAGCAACTACCTTATTTTTACCCATCTCGGGGCCTCCGACAGGGTGATCTCTATCTCCATATATTTTTATTTTGCTAGCAAATGTTTTATCAAGTCTTATTAATCAAGTTATCAGTTTGGGACACATCAAGGGTATTAAGTTAAATAGGTGGTGTCTTACCCTGTCCCATCAATTTTTTGCTGATGATGCAATCTTCTTCCTAGATGGTAACATTCAGGAATGCCAGAACTTTGCTAACATTTTAAATCAGTATTGTGTGGCTACGGGACAGGTAGTGAACCGCAACAAGTCTGGCATGATTTTTAGTAAACATTGTCCTTTTAGCTTGTAGGAAAACATGTCGCGGGAGTTTAGAACACCTGTGCTGCAAAGGTATGGCAAATATTTGGGAATACCATTTGACTGGGGTCGATCAAAGAGGGAGATGTTCATTTGGATAATAGGAAGAGTAAACGCAAAATTGGAGGGATGGAAAGAGAAGTTAATATCAAAAGTTGGTAAGGAAATTCTTATTAAATTTGTTGAATAGGCACTTCCACATTACACTATGTTGATCTTCAAGTTGCCTCTGTCTATTTGCGAATCTATTGAAAAAAGCATTGCTAGATTTTGATGGAGAAATGATTAGAATAAAGCAGGAATCCATTGGTAGAAGTGGGAAGTTCTTAAAGGAAGCAAGGATAACGGAGGCTAGGCTTCCGTGACCTTATAGCATTTAATAGAGCGATGCTTGGAAAGCAGGCTTGGAGATTATTACAAAAGCCTCAAGCTTTATGGAGTCAAATTTTTAAAGATTTGTACTTTCACTCAAAAGACTTCCAATCAGCAGATAGAGGAACTCGGCCATCCTAGGGATGGCAGAGCATTATACTGGGCAGAGATGCTATTCTACCACACATACACTGGTCAGTTGGTAATGGAAATAAGATCAGAATCAGTGGAGATCGGTGGTTACCAATGGGAATTCTCTATGGACCTAAGACTAGAGAAGAACCATCGATGGTGGCTAATCTTATTGATCCAATCCACCATAATTAGAACCGATCGCTGCTCCACAGGTTCTTAGGAGAACAAGTCACAGCAGAGGTTCTTACCATCCCAGTGAGACCTCTATATACAGAAGATATATTAGTTTGGACAGGCACGAAGGATGGTCTATAAACTGTGAAAAACAACTACCATACTATAATGCAAACAACAAGCAACCACAGCAGCAACAAAGTATCAACATCTCACCAGAATCCCAGGATTTTATGGTGACGAATAGGGCAATGAAAACAGCACCAAAAATTAAAACATTCCTATGTCAGTTTGTCAAACCGCACTAGCTTCCAGAGCAAATTTATTTCAACGTCACATTATCACGAATCCCTTATGCAAACTGTGTCAACAGAATACTCCTGAAACCCTAGAGCATCTCTTTCTACACTGCTCATGGACTCATGCTATCTAGACTCATCCACAGATCAACCTACAGCCTTTGCCTAACACGATCCATCGTCTAGATGCATGGTTATCAGTAAGAGCGACAACACCCAAACATTCACTTGGACTTGAAATCATTGCAAATGTCCTTTAGTAGATCTAGCGGATGCGAAACAACTTCATTTTCCACAACCAACAACCGGATCCAACCCTCGCAGTTGAGGTGGATGTTGCATATATCAGATTATACCAGATCCCTACTTCCACCCGATCGAGAACAGGGCATGATACTCTGAATCCTACGCAACTTTGGAGACCTCCAGATGTGGGAACCCTGAAATGCAACATCAATGGTGCCTATCAGCTAGGAAGCACATAAGGATCGATGGCTTGTATTTGCATAGATTACCAAGGTCGACTTACGGATTACTTTTCCAGAAGATTTCCAGTGAGGTCGGCTCTTGAGGCAGAGATCCAAGCGCTTACCTTCACCCTTCAACATCTGCTGCAACAAGGACTTCATTGTACTAAACTTGTGATTGAATCTGACTGCCTCACCCTCGTCGACGTTGTGCGAGATGGGAGATCGTCGCCGTGGGAGTTTCGTGCTTTGCTCGCGGAGGCCATTGTTTTCTTTCCCATTTCCCTAACCTAACGATGCAACACTCTAGGCGCGAGGCGAATATGGTAGCCGACTAGGCCGCAAAGGCCCAGTGCACAGACTTTTCAGCCCACAACTAAATCCTTTACCCTCCTTTTGTAATGCTTGACCTAGTTTATGCGGATGCTTTGGCTTTAGGTTGTAAGTTTGCTTTGATATGAATACAAGTGTTTATTTCAACAAAAAAAAAAAAAAACATAGTCCAAAATTACAATTTTACTAAAAAATTCTCTGATTAAAGGAATAAATAATTAAAATTCGAACCGAGCTTGTTGATTGGACGTGTTGAGGAGTCGGTGGCTTGCTGAACTCCTCCCCCCCCCTCCCCCCAAAAAAAAAAAAAACTCTTCCCCTTCTTTTATTTAACACCCGCTGCAGCAAAAATCTTTTCTTGACAGAATTTTTTTAAATTTTTTTCCAAGAAGGCTCTTTCACTTAAAGCTAGAAGTTTTTTTTTTTTTCCTCATAATTTCGCAGGTTTTAAATTGATAAAAAGTGTCCTTCCTAGAGAAGTTTAATTAAAAAATGTTTGAAACCTTAGTTTAAATATAAGCATCTAAATCTATTGTTAATTAGACTTTTTTTTTTTATTGTATTTTAAAGATACAGACCAAGGAAACGCTTAATCGTTTCCCTTGTTAAATAGAACTTCAAAGACTTTTTGTAACAAAAGTAAAAGCCTAAGAGAATAATTTTTTATATTTAAGAGTGCCTTTTTTTTGCAGAAAATTTGAGACTTAGAAAATATTTTCTGAAAGATGATTTGTTATATTCTTCAGGAAAATTAGTTAACAGATAATATTTCGTCATTAATGATTTACACCTAACTATTTTGTGGATAGTGAGGTATTTTTTATTTGTTCATTTTTGTACGTGATACGATCAATTGTCTACTGGAAAAGTGTTTTCCAAATAAAAAAATTTCGAGAAATAAATGGATCCTCAGCTTGTGAAGAAATATATAGTTCTGTTATAATTCTTTCGTGGATAGTATAATGATGACTAATAGCTACAAGACAAGGAAATATTTTAAATTATCTAAATCTATCGTGATTGTCAATACATGCGTAGTAAATTAAATTCTATTATACACTAATATTTATCATACTAACTTCATACCAGCTGAATGTATAAGGAGTTCTGTTAACTGATTCGTTCAAAATGGATTCAAGATTTGATTTTAATTTATCTGGCCTAATCACATCCCCTTATGAAAAGCCAACGAGTCAAATAGATCCCATGGCTTTTTGTATATTCCACGCATTTGAATATTTATCAATTCACCATGGCAGCTTCCGTTAAAAAAAAAAAAAAAAAATCTCATCAGACCCTTTCCTGTGTTGTCTTTCTAAAAGGCATGGGAATTGAGAAATTTTTTATTTTCTTCAAAATGTCTACATGCGTAAGTATATGTGTTCTCAAAAGGTTTTCCTTTTTCCCTTCTGCTTTATGTAACTCAAAGAATTATAATTAAAATTGTTCATTCACATAATGTACTTTCTTTCGTGAAATAAACTCTATATAATATAGTATTTGTTGAATTGGTAACCACTTCAATGGATAAATATTTCAGATTAACTACTTGTACATCACCTACCTAATCTTGCCTTTTTCAATACAACTTATGAGAGATTTCACTAATCAAGCTAAAAAACGTAGATGACAAAGTTCTTAATATGTCAAAAGCATCATTGTTTAGTTTTCTTTAGTTATAGAAGTTTCCAAATGCAAAAACATAACCTCACTTTTTTTTTTATTCACATCAGTCTACTAACAGTAGTATATTTGATCAATTACTTTTCAAGTGTCCAAAGGTCTCCCACTATCATGTCGATGCCGTCCCGACTTCTACCAACAAAAGCAAAAAAGGGAAAATTAGTACCTTCTTATTGTGTAGCCTCAATTACTTCTTGAGGCACTTGCAACATTCTTGATCTTTCTCCAGATTCGTTGCCGTAAGCAATTATCTCTTGTGAATCCGTGGTTCATTCCACTAGATCTTGGAAACAAACGAGCCACCGAATCACAAGATGTTGATTTGTAATGGCAACTGAAGCTTCACACAAAGATTTATTTGTTAGATACTTGGATAATAACTAACATTGATCTGTGGAAAGTCAATTTCTGTGCATCAATGAACAGAAAAACAAGGGTCTATTGAAGAAAAATCCGATACATGTTACATCTGATGTTCTTCTTCTTTTCTTTACTTTGACCTAGTTGTGTTGAACTCCAATGTCGAGGACAACCTCGTTGTACATAAGAGAATACGACCAATTTGACAATTTTGACAGGGTAGACAAAAATTCTGAATCAACAGTTGGCCAAAAAAAAAAAAAAAACGCAGAAAAGAAACTCACCTTGTGCTTCCATTGATGACTTCTTTTCTTCTCCCTTTTAGTCTTCTCTTTTTCTTTCTTCCTTTCGCCTTGCTCCGATGATCATTCCACCTTGCTCCAATAGATATTAGAACCCTAGCCTTTTCATCAGAGCAGGGCGAAAGGAAAAAAGGAAAAAAAAAGCCGTTCTACATGGGGTTGAGTGAATGGGGCTTCAATGTACAAGTCCATCCTTTTATAAGTTTCTCTAAAGTTTATATAATTTTCTCATTGCCTCATCAAATGTTTCCTTATGGATTAAGTAAGACTCTCCAAAATTAAGGATAATAATTTACATCTTAAAATTGCCCTCAAAGATATGGAGTTATCTGCACAACTAATTTTGCACAACTAATTTGAACGGCTTAGGATGAATCTCCCTTTGCTCCTCCTTTTCATTTCTTTCTTTATCCCTTTTCTAGTTTTCCATAACCGCTCACCTCCTTGCACCAGCAAAACACGTCAAATCAGTTTAAAGGGTCAGTAAAGATCCGCACCAGCCACTGTTGGTCCATCATCGCGGCTGTGTTGTCATCACCAACCTGCGCACGAGCCCCCCAGCTCCAGTGGCTGGTCGAGCATGGCAGACATTGGATTTGAGGCTCACGACCTCAAAGCTGAGGTTGCCCCCTCGAAGATAGACAATAGGGAAAATAAAGATAGATGAGCTAATTGATGAGGATGCCGACAGGCAAGTGCAAGGGTCGCAGGGAGGCGATGGCGATGTCAGGAGTTCTTGAGTGTTTGCGAAAACTTTGCTCAAAACAGAAAGTGTTTGGTCTTAAGTAGTACTCTTACAAAGAAAAATTGTTAGAATGTCTAACTCGAAAAATTGATCTACTAGATGGAGGGAGATGCAGTATAATACTTTAGAAAATACTAAAGTTTAGTCTTATATCATGCCAGAAAATTTAACTCAAAATTATAAATTGTTCAATGATATAGGGCGTGATAAAACCCACCAATTAAGTGATGTAGGATCGCACTTCAACAAAGTCGCCCCTAATTTTGAAGTTCCTCCCTGATTTTGAGCCTTTAGAATTGATTTACTCGGTAAAATTACACCCTAATCTTAATTAACTAAATGCTAGCGCACTTTATTGGCATAGGTATTGAAAGGATTGAGTGTCAGATACAGCAGCATATATATCCAACAATGTACTTTAAATATAGCATATCTCCTATCAATACGACCAGGCGATTATAACACCGCAAGCATCCGAACTTTTTCTCATTGTCAAATTGAGCATTACCTTATTTGATCGTTTAAGAAGTGCACCAGAGCACTTTTTATTTATGTGTACAAACATAGCGTGAATTCATATCCTCAACGCGAAGACCACGTTTGGCAACTTTAAATTGGGTTGACAAAACTAATGATTATGTCGTTTGGAAAAAGGGATGGTGCCTCAATTATTTAGCTTTTAAAAGAAAATAGCAAGAATAGCAATAAAACATTGATATAAAGAGGAATACTCATTAAATATGATACTGTAAAAAAATCTCAGGAATTTAATATGCTAACTTCAATAAAGATTCCTTGAAAACTTACTACATTTAATATCAAGGTGTGGACATTCAATTTATGATATTGTAAGATTACATTATTGAGATTCTATAGGTAGGGAGCCTATCTTCATACTGAGTAGTATATCTTCAAGCTATCATATTGAAAATTATACTTTCTTAGAATGGATGTCATAATTTTGACAATAACAACACTACTAATAATCTAAACAAATCTAATATACTAAAATTGCCTTTGAGTGCATTCAATGTGGAAGTCCAGTGATAAACAGTCTTTTCTTCTTAGAAAAATTTGAATATATATTGAAACACATAGATGCATTGGGGGAGAAATTTTTTCGTAAGAATTTTGGTCAACAACAGGAAGCCTTGTTTTCAAGCTAGTTCCTTGTCATAAGAAGTTCCATCGACTGTAGCAAGCCTATCAATTTCTTGACATTCAATTAGAGTTTAAGTGGAAGCGAGAGAAGATCATGAAGATTGTTGCATACAAATAGGATTGCACTTGGAAAAGGGATTTCTCACACTTTCATTGTTATTTCAAAAATAAAGATTAGTGCAACGCATAGGTATTTTCCTTTTTATGTAAAACTCTAAAGAATAATCTCACAAAAGTAAAAGGCCTAAGAGAACAACTTTTGATGTCTCAATCTATTAGATAATTATTTAGTTCTACCGTAGATATTTTTGTAGTGACAATGTCTAATAGTTACGAAGTTTAAAAAAAAAAAATGAAATATATGAATCCATCATGACAGTTTATATATACACATGTTGACACCTGATTTTTAGTCGATACATCATTAAGAAAATAAAAATAAAAAATAAAAAAATAAAAAAGAGAAAATCTCAATTAGTTCGCAATTAATCGTTGCCGTTCATCAATAATGCATCATGGCCGTTGAAATAGGCATGTGCTCAATTAGGGGAACTCTTAAAAGATCAAATCCTAGCCCTTAGTTCAATTCAAGGGCTGAGATTTGATCTTGCCTAAAAATATATAAAGGAAAAAAAAAAAAAAGAGAAGGGGGAGGCCATTTGAGAAGATTCGCTCTCTCTCTCTAAAAATTTTGGTGCGGGGATTCTCTCTCTAGAACGGTTTTCTCCCGCTCTCTCACGCTCTCTCTCTCTGGGAAATGCTCGGACGCTAATTCTCTCTTTCGGGGACTCTCTCTCGATCGAGTGTTCGCTCTCTCCCTTTGCGGTTCTCGTCAAAGGCCCTCCGTCGGTGCGCGATTGGAGGTGTGTCCTCTATTCGGCTAGGAGTTTGCTCGAAGATCCGGTTTCCGAAACTGATCGGCGTCGGTAGCAGCGACGGCAGAAGTGGCGGAGCTTGATTCGACCTCTTCCGTTCGTTATCAACCGCCTGCTCGCCTCGGCGCTGACTCCATGCTCCGAGCTCCGAGGATAGAGATTCGAAGCTCGATTGATGACGGTGACGACAGCGGCTTCCGATCATCTTCTTGTTCATCATCTACCGTCGGGGTTTTTCTCTCGACTCTGTCTTTGAGGATCGGACTCTCTTGATCCGGCTGGTTCGAGCAGGCTCTCTCTCGATCTCTACCTCCTTCAGACTCCCTCAAACCTTAAAAGACAGAGCAACTGCCGATCGAAGAGTTTGAGGCGCGGGGTTCATATTCAAAGCCGAGCGGTGATGGCAGCGACAGTGACGACGACAATGCTTAACCGAGTTTGTATTTGGATCGAACTCACCAAAGCGGTGAGTTCTCTTTCTCTCTTGATCCGATTAAGTTTTTAGGATCTGGTTCTCTCTCCCGTTCTCTCTCTGACCTCGCGCATTTTCTCTCGGCTTTGTCTTGCGCACCGGATTTAACTTGTTGAAACGGCCGGTGGAGGAAATCGGTCTTCTGGTGCAAAGGCTCGCCAGACCCGAATCTCTCTGGATCAAGCTCACCAGATCGGGGTTCGGATCCACGCAGAGTCTGGAGGTTTCGGTTCATCTCCAAGGAAAACAACTCCGAAACCCCTCAGTGACAGCAGCTCTCTGTTGCTGGCTCAATCAGGTTCTTTTTTTTTTATCTCTCTTTCTCTTTTGATTTTGTACTTGTATCTGTTTTTTTTTTAGTTCCGAGGTTGCGTGCTTTCATTAGCCTATTCTGGTAAGTCACTTTAGCTTGCATGTCGTTCGTGATAAATGCCGTGTTCGGAATGTTCTGTTTGGCGCATTTTGCTCCATAACCTGGAAATGCCTTCCACTTGTTCGATGTAATAAACCAATGTTGGTCTTTGTCCTTATTGAAGAAAATAGTCTTTCGAGGCGTGTAGAAGTCCTTGAATTGAATAGCTATGGAGTATCTGTTTATTTTGACATGAAAAGTTCAAAGCTCGGCCTTTAGTTAAGGAAGATGATACATGGTTAGACTTTGTTCTGTGGAGATACCGGTACCACTCACTTTCAGCTTGGAACTGATGGTTATGGATGCTCCTTTTAACAGTACCCTGCAATGGGAAGCTGATGTGGACCATTGAAGGCCTTAGATTGTGATGAGCTAACCGAAATGTTGGGACTTTTGTTAGCTGTTGAAGGAAAGGGGATGACTTGCTCAAAGCGTCTAATTCTGAATAAACGTGCTTTATGTCTTTAACTATTACAAGAATTGTGTCGTAACATCATTTTAACTAGTTTTGGTAATTAGGATTTTCTCTCAAATTTTCATAGCATAATGGGGTGCCTTCGACATCATGCATTCTGAAATATGATTTTGCTGAGATTATTGCTGCATGCATAATCTTTGACATTCTGGATGATGTTATGATATGCGATTGCATAATCATCTACTCATGTTGCTGGTGCGAACAATGATTTAGTCATGCTTGGTGAGGAATTGACTTCTGGTGGAGTGGAGTTTAGATCATAGATCGAGGCTTTGTTGTTAATTCTTTACTGATATGCATTGTTCAACCTTGTGCTGTTTGCCATTTTCACATGATTTTTGTGATTAGATTCTAAAGTTGATGCCTAAATGAAAGTTGTTCATTAGGTTCCAATCTATATCAAATAAAAATTTCGTGATAATTGAAGATCATTTACCCAGGTCGAGTATGTCTAGAATATCCCTGACCTTGTTTGAAATTTTGCTGTTCTGATTGGTTCTCTGTTTCGGATGACCTTTTGTGCAAATGACCTGATTCGAGCTGGTTACTGTGGTTTTCTGTGTTTGATGCCTTCATGAGAGCTGAAGATGGTTCGTCTAGCTTTCCAACGAGCTATAATACACTCTGATCCGATATCATTAGCCACATGAAATCTTCTTTAAAAGTCTACTCCAGAATCTGGAAAATTGTTCTGGTCTGTGCGGTTGTTTCTGTTACTGATCTGACCTCTTTGCTAAATGTCTTTGTTTGAGCTAGAAAATGATTTCAATTGTGTTCGTGACCTTCTAAGGATTCATAGGAGACTTCTCAAGCTTTCTAATGACGTATTATGTGCATGATTTGGTTGTCATTTACCTAGTCAAATGAATGTTACCGCATCAATGTTTGATTATGGAAATTTGTAGATCCTCAGTACTTAGTTTTTGCTATGGAAAATTTGAGGTCATAAACTTCGAAATCTTGAGTTGACGTGTTCTGGACAATTGATCTGTATTTAAATTTGTGTACTGTGCTGGAAATTTGATTTGAAATCTACTAGCTGCTATGATTGTTGAGCATGTTTCTGTTAGGCCTATTTTGAGCTCTTAAATGTTGTTGTCTCGTGAAGTGATGAGCTAGAAGTTCGACGTGCACATATTAAGCTTTCATCTGAGATTCACGTATTAGAAATCTTGAGATGATTCTTTCGTGAAATTGTTCCTCATATGCTGATTACCCGTCATAAAAATTCTAGGATAAGATAGCTATTGATTGTGCTTTTATCAAGCCTACATCGAATACCCAGTTTCTGTGATGGATGATTTCGTTGATGGATGCACATGCATTCTTAAAACTTTCTTTTAGAATATCATGCATACTAACTTTGATGATGTATAACATGCTATCTTCTTGGCTATGAATGTTGTGTATATTCATAATATGCTGTCGCCAAGTTATAATTGATGTTTGTGACTTGAATTTGCTGGATTCATGTTCATGTCTGATGCTTATGTTCACTCGTTATAATAACGATTTCTATGCGTTATCTTAGTCATATAAGATGAGGCAAGGAATCCATGTGCCTTAGATTAGGTTTAGATTAGGATCCTAAACATGGATAAAGCGTGAAGATGGTGGAGGTCGATGTCCATTCCGACCATTGTCATGTACTATTTGTCTTCCCGACATATATCTCGGGTTCCATGCATTGTATAAAACCCGACGAGTTGCGGGTTTTCTTTCTTTCCCAATTGTTTTCTCTTTTATATTTTTTAGAATTGCATGATAGATTTACCGCTTTTCCTTGAGTGTTTACTTCATGTCTTGCAATTTCAATTTCATTGATTGTTTTCCTTTCATTATTTTTTTTAGGAATAGAATAGAATGAAAGTAATCCACCACACATGGTCACTTAGTATAGAATTGACGATCCTGAAAATGTAAAAAGAAACGCATGGACATGTTAGGAAAAACACAACATATTGTTTAGGTACTGAAATGGCGTTAATAGAAATATTAGCGTAACCCAAGTCCCCGAAGCTAGATATCTGGTTGCGTAGGAATCGAGAGAACACTCCCGACCCTCGATTGGGTTTCTAGCCGACCCCCAAAAATGAGGCTAGTGGCGACTCCTGTCTATTTTTTTAAGTTGTTATAAATGCCTAGATGACATAAATAAACTCGCTGTCGTGCGGGATATGAGCTTGGGAGAGCTCGTGATCTCGTGGAGTAAACCCTCGTGATCAAAGTACCCCTAAACCCGACCTTTTCCCCCCCTTGGACTTTTCGAGAGCGGCGAGATCGGGTCGCGACAACACAGAATTTGCACCAATTGACTGTATCACAAATAAATGATGTAATTTTGTAGATTCATCTCTATGTCAATTATAGCTATTTATTGATCTGTTCAAAATAAATGAATGATTTGATACTATTTCTGTAATTTATCACATCCCCCGTGAAAAGCCAAATTCAGCCATTCTTTTTTTTTTGGTCGAAAGAGGATAGATTTCTATTCACGTAGGGAAAAAGGAACAACCCTTAACAAGGGCTTTAGTACATATCATGTCCAACATAATTTGAGGAGGAGAATGAACCCAGTTTGGTGCAAGAAGGCCTCGTCCGTGGGCCTTCGCAGCCCAGTTAGCTAGGGCATTTGCCTCACGTCGACAGTGCTTCACCATGAGATTGGCAAAACAGAGTGTCAAGGTTGCACATTCGGCGAACAGAGTGCGGCAATTCCATGGCGGTAGACGGCACCGGTTGATAGTCTCGACAAGAATGAGATTATCGGATTCAAGCAGCAGGTGAGATTCGATTTTTCATTTCTGCAAAAGGTCCTTTAGGGTGCACAAAAGTGCTTGGGTCTCCGTCTCGAGTGCATAAGATGCCCGAATGGTGCGTGTGAAGCCTTCAAGCATTTTGCCAGTGTGATCGCGAGCAAGACTAGTGATCGCTCCTTTATTATTTGCGAAAGGAAAGGCGTCGTCCATATTTACCTTAATAACGCCTTTCTTCGGTGGTTGCCAGATTCGATTAGGGTTCAGCCGAGTTGTCCCTGTGCTCGATTCTTGCATTTGAGTTCTAAGACAGAACTGTGCCAGAGTTAAAGCTGTATCAACAAGTTGATCCGGATGGGTGCATTGATGGTGAAATACAAATTGATTCCGAGCTTTCCAAATCTGCCATAATAGGGCTGCGATGATCTAAAAATCAGGTACATGCTCCTTCTGTTCCATAATATTTGCAAGCCATGCATCTATGCGGTGTGTTGTATAAGTTTGAATGTTAATCTACACTTGGGGATGGTTCTAGATATAATGTGTCGAGGGACAAAACAAAAATAAATGTTCAAGGGTTTCAGGGGTGTTAGATGAGTAGAGTTTACAAACTAGATTAGGGATAATTTTTCGTCGAAACAGATTGTCTTTTGTAGGTAACGCATTTTGGCATAAAGACCAGAGAAAGGTGCTTATTTTTGGGGCTGTCTTTGTTTTCCAAATCTTTTCCACAACTTGCTGGGTGTATTATAGGAAGAGGATGCATGAGAAGTTACCTTTTCGTATGCTGTTTGCTTGATAAAATGATAGCCACTCTTCACAGTATAATATCCATCTTGTGTTTCTGTCCATAAGAGTTTATCTTTGGATGAAGCCGTCCAAAGCTTTATAGTTAGAATTTGCTCAACAGTTTGTTGCTGAAATGTTTGATTAAGAAGTTCAACATTCCATTCATTCTGATTAGGGATAATAAACCCTGCTATAGTTTTCGGTTCCTCTTTATTTGCTGGGCCACCTAGAATGCCCATAGGCAACCATTTATCCTCTCTAGCTCTTATCATTTTACCATTACCAACTGACCATTGAAGCTTCTCTAGGATAGAATCTCTGCCTAGTAGAAAACTCTGCCATCCCTAAGAAGGTCTAAGCCCCTTATCCGCATGCTAGAAATCTATAGAATGAAAATATACAGCTTTGAAAACACTACCCCATAAAGAGGAAGGGTTTTGAAAGAGTCGCCAAGCTTGCTTTCCCAAAAGGGCTTTATTAAAGGATAATAAGTCTCTTAATCCGATTCCTCCTTTATCTTTGCTTTCTTTCAGAATATCCCAACTTTTCCAGTGTATACCAGATCTGTTACTGTTGTTTTGCCACCAGAACCTAGCTATTTTTTGTTCAACAGATTTGCAAATAGATATAGGAACTTTAAATATCATCATAGCATACTGCCGTAATGCCTGAACCACTGATTTCAACATAATCTCTTTCCCTCCCTTAGAAATTAGCTTTTCCTTCCACCCCTCCAATTTAGCATTTACTCGTCCTAGAATCCAAGCAAACATATCTTTTTTAGATGATCCCCAATCGGAAGGTATGCCTAGGTATTTTCCCATTTTGTCCAACAGTGGTACCCTTAATTCTCTAGCCAAGTTTGTTTTAAGAAGTTGAGGACATCATTTACTAAGGAACAGACCAGATTTATTCCTATTAATTTCTTGACCTATAGCTAGGCAATACTGATGTAGGATGTTTGCTAAGTTTTGACATTCCTAGGTTCTACCATCAATAAAAAAGATATCATCATCAGCAAAAATAAATGAGATAAAGTTGGACACCACCTATTAAGTTTGATTCCTCGTAGATTGCCCATGTTGACAGCTTGCTGGATGACGGTGGAGAGCAAATTTGCCAAGAGGATGAATAAGTATGGTGAGAGAGGGTCACCCTGTCTGAGTCCCCGCGATGGTTTAAAGTATGTGAGAGGTTCGCCATTGAGTTTACACTTAGAGAGGTCGTAGTCACACATTGCATCAGCCAATTTACCCAACGGTTGTGAAATCCATTCGACAAAGATAAGCCTTTAAAAGGTCCCACTCCACCCTATCATAGGCTTTCTTCATATCCAACTTAATAATCCCCTGAAATATTTTCTTTCTTTTTTGAATCTTTAACTGATGGAGTACTTCTTGAACTATCAGGATATTATCTTGTATTTGTCTGCCTGATACAAAGGCACTTTGTTCTTTGGAAATTAGCTCCAGTAGGCAAGGCTTTAGGCGATTTGCTAGAACTTTCAAGATAATCTTGTAGATGAAATTACATAAACTGATAGGGTGGAATTGATCTAACCTCTCGAGGTTCGGACTCTTGGGGATCAAGGATATAGCTGTTTTGTTAATATCAGCTAAAATAATTCCGTGGTAAAAAAAATTTCGACTGTTTTAAAAACATCTTCCTGAATAATGTCCCAATAACGCTGGTAAAACAGTCCATTTAAGCTGTCAGGTCCTGACGCTTATGTGGCTCCTAATTGAAAAGTCGCATGCTTGACTTCCTCGCGCGTGATTTCAGCTGTTAGTTGCGTATTCATAGCTGCTGTTACTACTCGAGGACATTGCATTAGAATAGGTCCATATGCTTGCTGTCCAACTGAAGTATAAAGATTCTTAAAGAAAGTAAGAGTCTTATACTTCACCTGATTTGGTTCTCTTATCCACTCTTCATTTTCATCCTTTAAAATGCTGATTCTATTTCTTTTCCATCTTTGTACAATAGTGGCATGAAAGAATTTCGTATTTCTGTCCCCCCATCTCATCCATTTAATTCTGGAATGCATCGCCCAATATTGTTCCTCCTGTAACCAAATGTTATGAATTTTATCCTTCAGTAAGTAACCTAATCTTTGTCTTAATTACAAATGGGTTGATTTGTATAATGTTGGAGTTGCTACTATAGAAGATTTATTTGATGATGACCTACTGTGAACATTGACTTGCTCCACTTGGCCAGCGCACTAGTTGTAGCCCGAAGCTTCTGTGAGATTGTGGAGTTATTAAGAGATAAGGCTAACCAAGAATTCAATACCACCTCGCAGCATTCATCATGTTCAAGCTAGAAGGATTCAAAGGTAAAGGCTTTTAGCCTCCTTACTGGTTTGATATTGGTATTTAAAAGAATCGGACTGTGATCCAACCCTATGGCAGGTAAAGCCAAAACTTCAGCTTTTGGATAATTTAATCGCCATTCAATAGTACACAAAGCTCGGTCCAATCTCTCTTTGACAACTTCCTGTCCACTTCTGTTGTTTACCCAAGTATAGGCACAACCCATAGTCTCAAGATCCATCAAAGCACAATCATGTAATAGTTCTCGAAAGGAGTGCAATCTAAAAGGCTCAGCTGGTCTCTTACTTACTTTCTCTCAGTGATGTAAAATTTCATTAAAATCCCCTATACTCACCCATGGTTGAGTGTTTAATTGGCTGAGTAGCCTCAATTATGCCCATAAGATTTGTCTCTGTTGATAAATAGCTGGAGCATGCAAACAGGTAAGGCACATGGATGTGACGCCGCTATCTTCAAAACAAATAATATCAAAGAAATGTGTGTTATGAGCCTTAACACTAAGTGAGATCTGGTCAGTCTAAAAAAGAACCATCCCTCTAGCCAAACCTTGTGGATTCACTACAAAAATGTTGCAATAATTTAATCTTCGTTGGATTTGTTTGATAACAGGTTCCTGATTTCGAGTTTCCATCAAAAAGATGATATCGGGCCGATCTTGAGCCACTACGGCCCTCAGTGCTTGAACTGTCAAGGAGTTGCCTAATCCCTGACAGTTCCAACTTAGGATCTTCATTTGTCAAATGGTGGCTTATTCGGGCAAACCACCACAGCCCAGTCATTTGCCCTTTCGGCCTCAAGTACTGGAGTCTCCAATAGATTACTTTCATTGAGATTGTTTGGCAAAATAGGACGTGACCCATAAGGAGAATATCTCTTTGCTTTCTTTAGAGGATTAGTCTTGGTCTGCAAGCGAGAGCTTTTGGATTTTTTAGATGAAGACGCTTCAGCTGTAAATTCTTTGACATCTGTCTTCTTTATTGATGTAGGGGATGCAGGGGATTCCAGCTTGTTCTGAATAGCTCCCTGTGAAGTGTCAACATAGGGAGAACTGGGCATTAAGTTTACTGTTGAGGTATTTATATGCTGAGCCATTGAGTGTCCATAGGGACTGGTTGTTTGCTTATATCGCATGGTGCAGCAGGGAGTAACAGCAACCCAGATTGAGGTGTTTCAGGTACCGTTTTTGTAACATCCTCTTGAGTAGTGTTCAGTTCATAGAATGCCTGCCAGAAAGGACTATGTTCCCTAACTTCAGCCCGTAACCATTGTCCACGGTACATCTTGTCCCTCCCTTCAAATTTGGTCTCATCATATGGAATATCTTTGCAATAGGATGCATAGTGGCCTAGAACACCACAGGAATAGCAATAATGTGGTAACCGTTCATAATGGAAATCCAGCCATATGTTTTTCCCTGCCATGCGAATGAGTTTACTCGGTTTGAGAGGTTCATTTAGATTAATGTCCACTCTAACTCTCCCTGCTCTTAAAGTTGATCCTTCTTTCTCCTCAATTATGACATCCAAAACCTTTCCAACTGTTAAATTATGTCTCGAGTTTGAGTCCGTGTACGATATCCGATCCATACAAAATATTTTCATGCCAAAATGAGAAAGAACATGCGCGGAGTGTTTGATGAAAAATGGGGCAGGATAGGAGCCGAAAGGATCCCATCCGCTTTCCGCGCTTCACGTTGGAAATAAAGGCTTCAAATCCATGGGATTCTTCTCATTTGTCAGCATGAAATCTGAAGGGTTGATCGTCCAAGTTTCTTCTATGTTATTAAATGCATGCACATGGCCATGTGCATGCATGCCCGGAGAAAAAGGTGTGCTGCCTTAGAAGCCTATCATGTAGGCGCCGAACTCTCTCTCTTTGTTCAGGCTTCTCTTATTTTAATAAGAAAGTGGGCTTCTATTATTTTAATGAAGAAAGAGGGAAGGCAGAAGCAAGACGTCGAATTCTTCCTCTTTTTCTTGGTCATCTTTTGTGGGCTCTCATTAATTTATTATTAAGAAAGAGGGAAGGCAGAAGCAATTCTCCTTCTACATGGTCATACGCGCACATGCTCTCATTAAATGCATGGAGGCGCATGCTTTGAAGATTGGCGCCGTTCGACAACTCGGGAGAACAATTTTGATTTGTTTTCTTCCAAGCACCGATAAAAGGAGCGAGAGCTTCGGAGGACGAGGCAAGCTGCGAAAGAAATAGAGCTTGGCAGTGAGCGAGAGCAAAAGAGCTCGAGAGACCGAGAGCGAGAGACGTGAGCTCAGAGAGATTTGTGCGAAGTCGAGTCTAGTGAGTGAGTTGTTTTGTTAAACACCGTGGGTATCGGGTATAAAGTAGGGCTGGGAAACACTTGAGTGCATATGTGATTGTAATCTTGTAATTCTCCGATTTATAGTGGATTGATTTGCTGGCTCTCCCCATGGACGTAGGTTCCGACATTCGGACCGAACCACGTAAATTTTCGGTGTCCTTATTCTTTTATTGTTCCTCGTTTTATTTCGATCGATTTCTATAGCTCCCGACATAATTGCAAAATATACGATCCGCTTCCGCTGCGATGCCAATTAACAAAAATTGGTATCAGAGCTAAGACTTTGCAATTATGTCTGGAGCAAAAGTAGAAGTTGAGAAATTTAACGGGAGGAACAACTCCGGGTTGTGGAGTGTCAAGATGAAGGCGCTATTAACAACTCAAGGATTAGCCAAGGCATTGGAGGGCAAGGCTCAGTTGCCTGAAACAATGCGAGATGCTGAAAAGGACGAGCTAATGGAAAAGGCCATGAGCATCATCTTGTTGAACTTATCGGATGAAGTGCTAATAGAGGTGGCCGAGGAGGAGGATGCCGCAGCGTTATGGGCCAAACTCCAGGCCCTCTATGTAAAGAAGGGTTTGAACAATCACTTATATATGCTGAAGAGAATGTTCCAGTTTCGATATACTGAAGGTACGTCCATTAGATCCCACCTAGATAAGTTTAATAAACTCATGATGGACTTGAAGAATGTTGGCAAGATTTTAGATGATGAAGAACAAGGCATGATGTTGTTGGCGTCTCTACCGGAGTCATGGGAGCACTTTACTGACTCCTTGTTACAGGGGCGTACTACGATTACCTCAGAGGAGGTAAAATCTGCCCTGTTTTCAAAGGAGTGGCAGAGAAAGTTGCGTGATGACAGTCTAGCGCAAGATGTAGCGCGTGGACTGGTGATTCGAGGTAGAGACCAACATCGGAGGCCCAGCAACAGAAGCCAAAGCAAAAGCAGGTCGAAGTCGCGACATAGAAAATCAAAAGGTCGCGTGAAGTGCTTCGAATGTCACGAGGAGGGGCACATAAGGAGAAATTGTCCAAAGGTAAGAAATAAAGGCGTTTGGCAAAATGCCACAAGCAGTGTGGTGAATGTTGCCGAGGAGAGTACCTGTGATGCCGAAGCTGTCCTATGTGTATCTACGAGTTCGTCAGGAGACGAATGGGTGTTAGATTCTGGATGTTCCTATCATATGACTCCTCACAAGAACTGGTTCACTACCTACCAGACTGCAGATGGTGGTAGAGTTCTTTTGGGGAATAATGCAGCCTGCAAGGTTGTGGGGATAGGAACAGTTCGGATCCGAATGCACGATGGCGTAGAACGGACGTTGACAGACGTAAGGCACGTATCGAAGCTCAAGAAGAGCCTTATTTCTTTGGGAACACTCGATGACCTCGGGTGCAAATACACAGCTGAAGGTGGAGTGCTGAAGATCTCTCGAGGTGCCCTGACAGTGATGAAAGGGAAGAAGGAGAATTCTCTCTATCATTTACTGGGAGAAACCGTGACCGGAGTTGCTGCAGTTTCATCAGGTGAGTTAGACTCAAATTTGACTCAGTTATGGCACATGCGATTGGGACACATGAGTGAGGCAGGTATGATAATGCTGAGTGAGAAGGGGTTGCTGAAAGGTCAGAAGATAGGAAAGCTGGACCTGTGTGAGCACTGCATCTTCGGGAAGCAGCGTCGTGTTAAGTTTGGTACAGCTCTACATTGGACCAAGCAACCAGTCGAATACATTCATTCAGATGTTTGGGGACCGTCTCCAGTTCCATCGAAAGGAGGTGCCAGAAATATGCTGACATTCATCGACGATTACTCAAGGAAGGTATGGGTGTACTTCCTGAAGCACAAATCCGAGGTATTTGATCGGTTCAAGAATTTTAAGACATTGATTGAGAAGCAGTCAAGTAAACAAATCAAGTGCCTAAGAACTGATAATGGCATGGAGATCTGTGGTAAGGACTTTACCGAGTTCTGCCAAAAGAAAGGGATTGTGAGACACCGCACAGTTCCCGGGACACCATAGCAGAATGGCGTAGCAGAACGGAAAAACAGAACTCTACTTGAGCGAGCTCGGTGCATGCTTTCGCATGCAGGACTGGGCAAGGAATTTTGGGCCGAAGCAATAAATATGGCGTGTTACCTGGTTAATCGATCTCCATCTTCTGCTATCGAGTGGAAGACTCCTGAGGAAGTATGGTTGGGGAAACCTGTTGATTACTCCGGATCACGAATATTCGGATGTCCTGCGTATGCTCATGCGAGAGATGGTAAGCTTGAGCCGAGGGCGAAGAAGTGCATATTTCTGGGTTATGCACAAGGGGTGAAAGGCTACCGGCTGTGGTGCACTGATCCCAGATCACCCGGTTTTCTAATCAGCAGAGATGTAATCTTCGATGAGACTGCAATGCTTCAAAAGAGGAGTCTTGAGACTCAACTAGCAGAGCAAACGGATCATGGTGTCAGAAATGAGGTGGAGATTCAGGCGGAGTCTCCAAAGACCTCAGAGGTAATAGAGGAAGAGATTGCAGATGAGGCCACAATTCCTGAAGACGGTGATACTGAACAACCAGCAGAGCCACAACACAACATAGCCACGGGCAGACAAAGAAGGCAAATTAAACCACCGGTACGTTATGGTTATTCTGATATTGCCTATGCATTAACTGTAGGTGATGAGGTGGAGATGGATGAGCCTTCATCCTATTCTGAGGCGATGGCTAGTGCTGAGTCATCACAGTGGCTAGAGGCTATGAGTGAAGAAATAGAATCTCTCTATCGGAATCAGACATGGGAGTTGGTCAAAGTACCCAAAAGTCAGAAAATTGTCGGATGCAAATGGGTCTACAAACGGAAAGAAGGCATTCCCAGTGTAGAGGCAGCTAGGTTTAAGGCGAGACTTGTTGTGAGGGGGTATACTCAACGAGAGGGCATCGACTACAATGAAGTGTTCTCTCCTGTGGTAAGGCATACCTCTATTCGTGTATTACTTGCCTTAGTTACTGCACAGGATCTTGAGCTGGAATAGCTAGATGTGAAAACGGCATTTCTTCATGGTGAATTGGAGGAACAAATTTACATGAAGCAGCCTAATGGATTTGCTATTCCAGGTAAGGAAGACCATGTTTGCTTATTGAAGAAATCTTTATATGGACTGAAATAATCTCCTAGACAGTGGTATAAGCGTTTTGATGCTTTCATGACTAGTCAAGACTATTCGAAAAGTCAGTTTGACAGTTGTGTTTATTTTAGGAGATTGGAGGATGGGTCTTTGATTTATTTGCTATTATATGTTGATGATATGTTAATAGCAGCTAAACATATGTCTGATATTGATGTGTTGAAGTGGCAGTTGAGTGCTGAGTTTGAAATGAAAGAATTAGGTGCTGCTAAGAAAATATTGGGTATGGAAATTTTGCGTGACAAAGCTGCAGGAACGTTGCGTCTGTCTCAAAAGAAATATATTGAGAAGATCTTGGCACGTTTTAATATGCAGTCAGCAAAATCTGTAAGTACTCCTTTAGCTGCACATTTCAAACTTTTTGACAAGTTATCACCGCAAACTGAGGAGGAGGAGGAACATATGTCCCGTGTTCCTTATTCTAGTGCAGTGGGTAGTATTATGTATGCTATGGTATGTACTAGACCTGACATTTCACAGGCTGTAAGTGTTGTCAGCCGTTACATGAAGCACCTAGGTAAGGCTCATTGGGAAGCCGTGAAATGGATCATCAGATATCTAAAGGGGACAGCAGACGTCGGCATTATGTATCGGAGGAACTTCAATGGCAATGAGACCACAGGGTACGTGGACTCGAATCACGCCGGTAACTTGGATGATCGTAGATCGCTAGCAGGGTACGTGTTTACGCTAGCAGGTGGTGCAATAAGTTGGAAAGCATCTTTACAAGATGATGTTGCATTGTCTTCGACTGAGGCGGAGTACATGGCATTAACATTTGTTACAAAGGAGTCGATATGGCTAAGGGGTTTGCTCTCGGACCTTGGACTGGAGCAGAAAAGTGTCACCATACACTGTGACAATCAAGGTGCAATATATCTAGCATATAATCCGATATATCACGAGCGAACAAAACATATCGACATCAGGTACCATTTCATCCGAGACGTCATAGCGAAGGGTAAAATTGTTGTGAAGAAAATAGCAACAGTGGAGAACCCAGCAGATATGATGACGAAGCATGTTCCTTCAGCGAAGCTCGAGCTCTGTATGAGCTCGATTGGCGTCTGTAGAGTATGAGCGCCCATCGGGGCGTTGGGAGAGCCGAGCATGGAAAATAATCACTATAACTTGGCCTCAAACGTCGAGCCAAGGTGGAGAATTGTTAAATTATGTCTCGAGTTTGAGTTCGTGTACGATATCCGATCCGTACAAAATATTTTCATGCCAAAATGAGAAAGAACGTGTGCGGAGTGTTTGATGAAAAATGGGGCAGGATAGGAGCCGAAAGGATCCCGTCCGCTTTCCGCGCTTCACGTTGGAAATAAAGGCTTCAAATCCATGGGATTCTTCTCATTTGTCAGCATGAAATCTGAAGGGTTGATCGTCTAAGTTTCTTCTATGTTATTAAATGCATGCACATGGCCATGTGCATGCATGCCCGGAGAAAAAGGTGTGCTGCCTCAGAAGCCTATCATGTAGGCGCCGAACTCTCTCTCTCTCTCTTTGTTCAGGCTTCTCTTATTTTAATAAGAAAGTGGGCTTCTATTATTTTAATGAAGAAAGAGGGAAGGCAGAAGCAATACGTCGAATTCTTCCTCTCTTTCTTGGTCATCTTTTGTGGGCTCTCATTAATTTATTATTAAGAAAGAGGGAAGGCAGAAGCAATTCTCCTTCTGCATGGTCATACGCGCACATGCTCTCATTAAATGCATGGAGGCGCATGCTTTGAAGATTGGCGCCGTTCGACAACTCTGGAGAACAATTTTGATTTGTTTTCTTCTAGGCACCGATAAAAGGAGCGAGAGCTTCGGAGGACGAGGCAAGTTGCGAAAGAAATAGAGCTTGGCAGTGAGCGAGAGCAAAAGAGCTCGAGAGACCGAGAGCGAGAGACGTGAGCTCGAGAGATTTGTGCGAAGTTGAGTCCTAGTGAGTGAGTTGAGTTGTTAAACACCGTGGGTATTGGGTATAAAGTAGGGCTGGGAAACACTTGAGTGCATATGTGATTGTAATCCTGTAATTCTCCGATTTATAGTGGATTGATTTGCTGGCTCTCCCCGTGGACGTAGGTTCCGACATTCGGACCGAACCAAGTAAATTTCCGGTGTCCTTATTCTTTTATTGTTCCTCGTTTTATTTCGATCGATTTCTATAGCTCCCGACATAATTGCAAAATATACGATCCGCTTCCGCTGCGACGCCAATTAACAACACCAACATCACGAACTGCTTTACTTAATAGCTGATCCGTACATCTTTATAAGGGGAGACCAAAGACTTGCACCCAAAAAGCACATGTATTAAAGTTAAAGCAATGCAGGAGCGTGTTTGGGGTCCAGGGTTTGAGTATAACCAGATTACTAGAGAATAACCAGGGTCCATTTTCTAGTACATGTTGTTTTTCCCCTTCCGCATTAAATTTGAACACTAAAGTCCTGCTTCTCTCTAAGAAATTTCGACTTGGTCTAAACGCCAAGCTCTTTTCATTGTGTTATGGAATGCTGTAAAGTTAATAGAGGGGTTACCAAGAAGTTTACCTACAAGGATCAACTTACATTCTTCGACTTTCTCTAAAGGGGTTCTTCATCCCACACGTCAATCTCCTGGGCTGACCAAAGTTGGCCTAAACGACTACATAAAGCAGCTAACCGAGCCTCCTCAGCTGGATTCGTATTGTCCATTAGGGCAAGAGTGTCAAATGGAAGTCCAGCAAAGGCGGGAGAGTGAATTGGTCACATGCAGAACTGCTAGGAATCGGGATGGAGGGTTTGTTGGGGGCATGCGAAAGCTATTCGGAGACAGGGGGAAAAGAAATTAAACCGAAGCGATTGAAACTTAGGGTTTTGAGTAAGACGAAGAAACAAGATGAAGAGGTAATTGATTAAGGTAATTCCAAAGGCGAGAAGATGAAACCCATCCAAGTGAATCATGGGTGAGACTAGCGGATAATCCAACACTGTAGACGGAGAGCCCGAAAGTGAATGAGATTTTCTGAAATTTAGGGTTTAGAAGGAAGATAGATGAAAACTACCATTTCGGTAGGGAGAGACTCTACATAACGAGAGGATCAGCCTGATCGATTGTCTTCCTTAGAGTTTTTGCACCGAGGAATTGCTAAGGTTTCATTAGCCATGTTATCATCAAACATCTTAAATTCAGCCATTCACATTTTGTGACTTTTTGTTGATTCTTCGTATTAAGATTTTTATCACCATGGAAGCTCCCGAAAAAGTCTCATTGGATCCTTTCCTCTCTCTAATTTTTCTTTTAAATAGTATGAGAATGTCGTTCTTTTTTCTTTGTCATCTCTACCAGCGTGCAAGTATCTACTTCTTGATGATTATTACATACATAGATTTATGTCCTCTTCAACTTAATTGGAATTTGTTGAATCCTTAACCACACGAAGTCAGAAAAAATTTCAGATTAATTTCCCACAAATTACCGACCTAATATTGCATTTTTTCAATATGACTTAAGAGAGATTGGCTAATCAAGCTAGATAACATAGAAGACAAAGTTTCGATACGTCAGAAGCATCATTGCTTAGTTTTCTTTTTAATAAAAGTTTCCAAAAGTAAAAACATAATTTACCTTCAATCTTATTCAGATCTGTCTATTGACAATAGAACTTTCGATCAATTAGTTTCCAAGGTTCTAATGATCTCCCATTCTCATGTTGATGCGTCCCGGCTTTTCCTCAAACAAAAAATGGAATAAAGAAGAAGAGAGATCATGCCACAACTAAACATGTGCACCTCTCTTGGTTTATATTTAGTCAAAAAGTTAAGATAAAATGCATGTCAAAACTATGGGGTTATCCTTTTTTAGTTTCATTATTCTTTATTATTTAAAATATACTACCTATCCATTGATTTATATTATATCAAATTCAATATTTTGCGCTTAACAATTTGAACGCATACATTTTTTCACTAGAATCTTTTCATTTTATTTTTAATTAGTCTATTCATTTGTTGCCCCAGTTTTCGAGGAATCCTGTTTCGTGACTAACATTGTCTTTGATTTTGTTAAATCAACTTATATATTTTGAAAGGAAAAAGACCAGGAAACATGTCTTTTCTTTTGTTCTTTTTTTCCTAATCTACGATCATCCATTGTTTTTACTACTACAAATTTTTATTGGTGGGAAGGTAATGGCTAATATAGAGGAGCTTCAGTTATGATACAAATGTTAGTAATTATCTTATCGGGGAGATATATATGCCGATTGAATAAAGAAAACCCGCAGGAGTAATAAACTAGTAATATAGCAATAACACAAATAACTACAATATGTATATGGCACTGTGGACTTTTTGTAACAGGAATAATTTTTCTCGATTTGTAAACAGTAAATTCTTCCCTCAGTTAATGTTTGAGTCGATACAATTTCATTAGCCTTATGAACAAAAGAAAGAAAAGAAATAAAGAAACAAGATAATTTGGCTCTTCCTCTTAGATATGTGACGGATCCAAATTTCCAAAAATAAGAGATAGCGGAATGGATATGAGAGCACAAAGACTTACTCCACATCCAAACTTTCGTGGATCCCTTCATTTTCACGAGAAAATTCATCCTCACTTGTTTGGTTCGTGGCAAGACGCGACTCACGAGCTAAAAAGTGATATTTCCATGAAAATCAATTTCACCCAAATCCTTATACTCAGAGGGAACCCCATTGATGAAGTGCCCAACAAAATCCTAAAACGAAAAAAGCAAACTAATCGTCTCGCTTTGCGAGACAGATTCCAAGAAAATAAATGCATCATAGCAAAGAAGTATGTGATTTCTCTTTTTATCTATTGCTTCCGCGATGACCTCCTTCGTTCTCCTTCCGTTTCCTCTTGGCTTCCTTTTTCCTTTCGCCCAGCTCTCTTGAATACTCGAACAGCTGTGGCCATTCACTCTGCCTTGACCCCTCAGCACTGTTCTTATTCGCAACAGCATCGCAGTCACCCCTCTGCTCGTGCGGTCTCTGCATTGAGTTTTGGTCATGAATTCCTGCTCTTCGATCTTCCACTCCATGATTGAAGCCTAGCAATGGCCACTCCTTTAAACTCATAGCGGTGCCGTTGGGTGTGAAAACCACGTCGTCTCTTGTCTGTGCATGAGATCTCACCATCGAAACTTCTTCGGCCAATTGTGAGGATCTTCTTGCTTCCGGTGCAGGGTTGATTCCGTTGATTTCTCCCGCGACAAAATCGTCACTCTTTCTTCGATCAGATCCATCTATTGATTCTTGATCTTGAACCTTTCCCGCCTGATAATTAGGAACGTCTTCCTCCTCCACTCGTGCTGGGTGGACCCTTGCACTTCGATCATCTCCTCCTCCATCAGCAGCACTACTGCTCTGCCAGCCAAAAAGGTTTCCCTGTAGAATTCGCTTAAAGTAGGAGAAGCCCTTGACTAACCGAACAATTGGCCGACGCTTTCCAAATTTGTTGCCACTGTTGCCATCACTGTTCGCGTGTTGTGAGCTCGGCATTCTTTCCGTCAAATCAGAGACGGAAGAGAATTCTCTGGGTGTGTAGCTTCGGTGGAAAACTTAGGCTCTGAAACTCTTGGATATAAAATACCGAATGGCTTGGGAAGGTTTGACTGGCAACTGCGCATCTCTTATATGAAGCGTGGAAAAGCGGTTGAAAAACGTTAATTCAGTTTTCAAGGCTTCGTTCCGTTGGACATTCAAGAAAGATGAACGAATTAAATAAACATATCAACAAAAAAAAGAAAAAAATAAATTCTCTTCCTTTTCCTTTTTATCAAGAAAAACGCACACATTTTACGCATATCAGTCCAGAAAACTATCCATTTGCAGCACATTGATCGATAATCAATTTCTCCACGACACTTAAAAGTGAATGAATATAATGGGTTGACAGAGTGTCCAAATAATTATTATTATGAGTGAATGAATAGAATTGTTTGACAGAGTTTCCAAATAATTATTATTATGACGAGAATAAAAAAAGGATGAAAAAGAGAAGGAAGAGATGCAAATCAACACTATATATGAAATGAAATTTCATCAATGAAAGAAAACGAATATCTATTGAAGAAAGAAAGCACATAAGTTTCATCTAATGTTCTTTTTATCTTTCATCCGGTCGTGCCAAATTTAGTAAGAAATTCTTACCAATTATTTTATGAGATTTAATCAGTACCTTCTCATTATGTAGCCATTATGACTACTTGAGGTGACTGCAACATTCTTGATCTTTCTCTAGACTCATTGTGGGCTAATCGTGGCACCATCATGGTTTGGTCATCACAAGATCGTGGCTCATTTCGGCCCAAGGCATGGTCACATCTTATCGAAGGGATTCATAGATCATCAATTCTCAAGGAACTCGATCATTGTATCATTCTCAATGGCCACTTGGCTTGACCACGACCCACATGACCAAGGAATGTTCCATGCCACAATTAATGCACTTGGTCACGATCTATGACATGGACCAATGACTGAGGAAATAGGTCATAGCTGATCAAATAGAGCACCTCTACACAAAGATAAATGGAGGACTTGTGCATCACGTGGCTCCGGATGACTAGAAGTACTTCATTTGTTGCCATTGGTGATCATATCTTACGAATCTGCGGCTCATCCCCTTAGATCTTAGGGAATGAACAAGCAGTCAGAATCACAAGATATTGATTAGTAATGGCAATTGAAGCTCTGTGTTGAGATTTCTCTTTAAGACACTTGAATATGAATTAAGATTGGTTTGTGGGAAATCAATTTTCTTTGCATCAATGAAGAGAAAAACAAGTGTTTATTGAAGAAAGAAAGTATATAATTTACATCTAATACTCTCTTTTTTTTTCTTTGATCTGGTTGTATCGAATTCGAATGTCAAGGACAACCTCATTGTCCATAAGATATTCCTCATTGGACAAGTTGACAATTTTGACGGGGTAGACAAAAATTCTGAATCAAAAGTGGACCAAAACAAACTGGAAAAAAGAAACTCACTTTGGCTTCCAATGATGACCTCTTTTCTTCCTCCCTTTTCTTCTCTTTTTTCTTTCTTCTTTCCACCTTGCTCCTACAGATATTGGAACCCTATGACCTTTTCATTGGAGCAAGATGAAAAGAAGAAACATTCCGCATTGCGCTGATTGAATGGGGCTTCACTATACAAGTCTCTCTGTCTTTAAGATTCTCTAAAGATAAAGAATTTTCTCATTGCCTCGTCAAATGTTTTGTTATAGATTAAGATTCTACAAAATTAAGGATAACAATTTATGATTTAAGATTGATCTCGTGGATATGGACTTACCCGCACAATTAATTTGGATGGCTAGGATCAATTTCCCTTTGCTCCTTTTTGTTTACCTTTCTTTTTTCTTTCTTTAGCAGAACTATTTCTGCCAAATTAGAATGATGAAAACTATACGAAACTTGCCGATCCTCAAGTCGTTTATCTGTGCCCTGAGATTCCAATTTCAACAGTTCTGATGCTTTTTTATTCATACAGAAGGAAGGGACTCTCACTTCCTCTAGCTAATTAACTTCTTGTTGACCAAAGAAATCACAGCCCGCAAATCATGTAGTTTGAAGCATAATTAAATGAACTTTCGTCTTCATCATCTGCTGAGAATTGTGAGGAGGAACACAAGGCAGACAATATTCTAAGCATACGTATGACTTTCCAAAAGATCATGGGAGATCTGGGACAAACCCCTCGGCGAACCACAATTACAAGTCACATCTAATGTTCTCCTTTTTTCATTTGCAATAGAATGATCATCCGGCATAGCTTTGACGAAAACAGCCAAAACAAAGTATGAAGTCCCCTGCCATAATCGGAGCAACTTATAGGAAGGAGAGATGAGCAGTTCGAGACAAAAACACAGAGATGAGTCCAGGAAGCAGTCAAGCAAGTACCCACGTTTTACTTTGACTGAGATTAAGTTCCTGATGGCCCAAGAGGAAAACAAGACAAGATGAGAAACGATGCTTTCCTGCGAAGACAGCGAATGACTAAACCGGAGACGTCTGCCGGTCAGTTAACTCAGTGGTCTGGCAAAATCATGAACCAAAAGTCGACCAAAACAAAACGCAGAAAAGAAACTCACTTTGTGCTTCCGTTGATGACCTCTTTTCTTCCTCCCTTTTTGTCTTCTCTTTTTCTTTCTTCTTTTCACCCTGCTCCAACAGATATTGGAACCCTAGTGGCCTTCTCATCGGAGCAGGGCAAAAAGAAGGAAGGAAAAAAGAAGCCTGGCGCTGATTGAATGAGGCTTCACTGAACAAGTCTCTCGGTCTTTAAGATTCTCTGAATTTATAGAATTTTCTCATTGCCTCTTCATATGTTTCCATATAAATTAAGATTCTCTAAAGTTGAGGATAACTATATACATATTAAGATTACCCTCAAAGATATGGACTTATCCGCACAATTAATTTGGATGCCTAGGATGATTCTTCCTTTGCTCCTCTTTTTTTTAACCTTTTCTTTTCTTTCTTTATCCCGTTTTCCAATTTTCAAAAACCGCTCTCCTCCTTGCACCAGCAAAATGCATCAAATAAAATATAAGCATCTGAATCTATTGGTTATATCATTTAGAAAATTAATCAGCGCAAAATATTTTTATTATCGACAATGATTTATAAATCCATAGTTATTGCGTTGATGATAAAAAAAAATATTTTTCATTCGTCATTTTCGTAAGCGATACAACCATTTATCAGAAAATATTTTTTGAATAATTATTTATCATGAAACAAATGGACCCTCAGTTTGTATAGAGATATATAGTTAGTCTAATGACACGTCTAACAATTATAAGGTAGAGAAAAATTTCAAATTTCAAATTCTATCATGATTGTGTCAATATATGCATAGCAAATCTAATTCTATGACACACAATAGTACTTATTATACTATATTCGTAACAATTGAATGTATCATAGATAAATATATATATATATATATATATTTGTAAATTTAGTTGAATGTTAATGATTCTGTTAATTGATCCGTTCAATATGGATTAGAGATTAGAGATTATTTCATTGACTTAATCACATCCCCTATCAAAAGGGGATGCAGTCATTTGGATTCCATGACTTTGTGTATATTCCACGCATTTAGATTTATGTCACATTCACCATTGCAGCTCCCGTAAAGAAAAAATCTCATGAGATCCTTTCCTTTGTTGTCTTTTTAGATGGCATAAGAACGCCGTTTCTATTGCTTGAGAATTTTTTCTCTTTTCTTCATTATCTCTACATGCGTAAAATACAGCTTGAGAAATTTTCTCTTTTCTTCATTATCTCTACGCGCGCAAGTATTTAGGTCCTTGAAAGGTTTTCTTTTTTGCCTTCTGCTTTATGGAACTCAAAGAACTACATTTAAGATTGTTCGTTCGCATCATGTACTTTCTTTCGGGAAATAAACCCAAGTTAATATAGTATTTCAGATTACCTAGCGGCACATCACCTACCTAATTTTGCTTTTTTCGATACGACCAAAGTTTTCAATATGTCAAAAGCATCATTGCTTAGTTTTCTTTATACATAGAAGTTTCCAAAAGCAAAAACATAATCTCACTTCGGTCTTATTCAAATCACTCTAGTTTCTATTAACAGTAGATTATTCCATCAATTACTTTTCAAGCATCTTATAATCTCCACTCTCATGTGGAGGCGTCCCTGACTTTCCTCAAACCAAAAAAGAAAAAATTAGTACCTTCTTGTTGTGTAACCTTTGCGACTACTTGAGGTGATTGCAGCATTCTTGATCTTTATACTCGTTATCATTAACAATCATATCTTGTGAATCTTGATCTTTCTCCAAACTCGTTGTCATTAGCAATCATATCTTGTGAATCGGCTGCTCGTTCCACTAGATCTTGGGAACAAGCTAGCTGCGAAATCACAAGATGTTGATTAGCAATGGTGATTGAAATAAGTAGAGATTTATCTCCGAGACACTTGGATAAAAACTAATATTGGTTTTTGGAGAATCAATTTTCTTTGCATCAACAAAGAGAAAAACTGAGTGTTTATTGAAGGAAGAAAGCCTATAAGTTACATCTAATTTTCTCCTCCTTTTTTTCTTTGATCTGGTTGATCTCGTTGTCCATAAGAGATTCCTCAACGGAGAAGTTGACAATTTTCACGGGTAGAGCAAAATTCTGAATCCAAAATTAGACCAAAACAAGCCGCAGAAAAGAAAACTCACTTGGGCTTCCACATATGACCTCTTTTGTTCATCCCTTTTCTTCTTCTCTTTTTCTTTCTTCTTTCCACCCTGCTCCAACAGATATACGAACCCTAGAGGCCTTTTCATCGGAGCAGAGTGAAAAGAAGAAAGGAAAAAAGAAGCCGCTCTGCGTGGGGCTGAGCGAATGGGGCTTCAATGTACAAATCTCTTGGTCTTTAAGATTCTCTAAATTTATAGAATTTTCTCATTGCCTCAACAAATGTTTCCTTATAGATTAAGATTCTCTAAATTTATGGATACCTATTTACATCTTAAAATTACCTCGAAAATATGGACTTATTTGCACAATTAATTTGATCAGGACCTGGGATAAATCTCCCTTTGCTCCACTTTTTTTTTTTAACATTTTTTTTTCTTTATCCTTTTTTCTCGTTTTACAAACCGCTCTCCTCCTTGTGTCTTCCAAACAGCTACATTCCTATCTTTGAAAACTTATTGACAACTTTTATTTCATAATTTCACAGGTTTTCAATCAATACAAAGTCTATTTTCTTCCCAAAGAAGTTCAATAAGATAATCTTTGAAACCTTAGTTTAAATATCATCATCTAGGAAGTTGTGAATAGTTTTGTGAAGTGCTTTGAGTTATGCTATGTATAAAAGTATGGTTGTGAATTTCAATATGAAAAATATGGCATTGCTTTTCTATCCCATTGTTTTATTGTTTGGGGATTTATAACTGCTTCCGCATGTGCTATTAAAAATTAA
The DNA here is from genome assembly GCA_014182515.1 of Eucalyptus microcorys. Classification (NCBI taxonomy): domain Eukaryota; kingdom Viridiplantae; phylum Streptophyta; class Magnoliopsida; order Myrtales; family Myrtaceae; genus Eucalyptus; species Eucalyptus microcorys. The sequence continues at coordinate 1,314,549 of CM024570.1, read as the reverse complement.
ATGGTTGGTGATACATAGTCCTAGGATATCGCATTATAAAATCAGACTAAGTAGAAGGATGTGTGCGTGCTTGAGGATCGGAGCGTGACACATTCAACTGGCATGACGATTGTATAATAAGAATTAGTATGTATACCATAATTAAATTGACTATGTGCATATTAACAATCATAATAGATTTACATAATCTAAAACGTTTCTCTATTTAGTAACTATTACACGTGGTCGTTTTACTTATAAAAAAATTATAGCAGAATCGAATATTTGTTAGAAAAATCCTTAAAAGTTTTATCTGAAAAGGAAAATAATCATGCCTTTCCCTGGGCCAACATTAGATGCTATGTTTCCAATATCTAGCCAGGGTATGTACCTTATTTTAGTTAATGTTAAACATTATATTACTATTTAGTTAGCAATTCATTTAGCATAATCTATATATTTGATAAGCCAATTAAGGCTTTTAAACCAATCTAGATACCAAACGCTTAAAAACCCACATGTACTCGAAGTCATAATTGGATTAGTAAACGTTTGCCTAGGGTTTGTGAATCAGATAGTTTTGGGTGTAGAATCCTCCGGACCAAACCAATGGGAATTCTCATAAACTCCGTAGCTAATTCTTTTAGTTAATCATGTCTTGGAATTTCGTGCATTCTGGAGGCATCTCCCAATGAAATACAACTCCTCCATGATGGCATGACAAGGCTTCCTTTGATTTGTTCGCCTCTTACTAGGGTCACCTAAGCTCAACCATTATCTCGATTTATTTTTCACTTGCTTAGTATTTTAGAAGAGAATGCTCTACTATTCTTCTTGTGTTGAACAGATGGGATGATACTAATATGGGAGAGAGGACCCTATTTATAAATTAGCCCCTTTGGTTACAATCGTTGACCTCTCCTCGATCAAAACGTGAAAATACAGCCTTCCTTATTTACTGACTACCCTTAATTATTACAAAAATTCCCCATAATACAAGTTTACAGTAACCATAATCACCCTAAATCTATATTAACCAAGCATGTCAATATCATAATGTAGACGCATTTAGTGTACGTGGTTTTGAGTATTACTTTTCCCTTGTTTGCTGATAACTATTTCCAGGAAATTGTTTTATGATTTCCAATATTTGAATAATGAATAACTACTAAATTTATTGAAAACATTTTCCCATGAACCCTCGGGAAAAAAAAAAAAAAAACAACAACTTAGATTGGAGGAGACGGCTTCCTCTTCTAACGAGAAAGAAATTACTTTTCTTAAATAACTAAATGAATGAAAACAAACTATTCTCTTTTATAGTTAAGTTTTTAATGAAGCAAATGCAACTTTAAGATATAAAATGATTTTTATGAAAAGTATTTTCCTTTATAGTGAAGTTTTTAATGAAGCAAACGCAACTTTAAGATATTAAAAGTGTGAATATTATTTTCATCCTACACAGGTGCCGTTTGTTTAAATAACGTCAAGTTATTTAATTTAACATCAAGTATTTACGAGTTGGTTTAGTTTTTCAACTCATATATTAAAGCAAGTGTCAAATAAAAAACATATTTATAAAGCAAAGTGTGATCCTATCTTTCCCCACAAAATATATCCCTATTTTTTCATGCTCCAGCTCCGGCTTAACTCCATGATTTCTACAACGTAATCAATAAAATTTTAACGACTTTGTATAGTCATCCATATTTTCTCCATATAGTTTTTTTTTTTTTTTGGTAAGGTATTTTCTCCATATAGTTATTATCTCTTAAAATCTAAATCCATAAATTAATTGGCAAAATTCTAATTTATCAATAGAAGTCTGTTCTAGAACACAATGTAGGGTGAACAACAAAAGGAGCTTCATGATAACTTCACATGAAATTGAGTCACGTGACACGATTTGCTTTAATTAATTAAGAGATGGATATATATATCGTTGGTTTAAAGGATAGCCAAAGAGAAGGGATAAAAAGAAATAAACTTTAGCCTTTATATGAGACTTCTAATAGCAAAATTAGGCTTGAACTAGGCCTCCACTCCTTTGGAACTTATCTATATCCCTTTTTGCAAACAATAACAATCAATATATTAAGTGAGATAGAGTCCGATTTTGATATATTAAAATATGTGATAAGCATGGCCAAAGAAATCCGTAATTCAATTAAGAGCAACTTGTACTAGTAGTCATAACCTAATTAGAAAACCTTTGCCTATTAGATTTAGGAATCATGTAGTCTGAGTATATAATCCTCTGACCAAAGAAAGAGAATTTTTCATAAACTCCATAGCTACATTGTTTCAATTAATCATGTCTCTGAACAACTCACAATCTAGAGACAACTTCTCAACAAAACCCAACTCCTCCATCGCAGGCCGACAACAGCAAAATCATTCCACACAGTTGATGACCGCACCTAAGAATGGACCGAGAGACGACGACAATCGGGAGAATACTTATGAGCTTTTCAATGGAAAAACCGCTCTCCAGATAGCCAAGGAGGTTCTCAATCGAGATGATTGCCATAATTTTTCCTTCTTCACAACAACACCGGAGGAATATTTTGGCCTACCCCTGAAGCCAAAATCGACCAATGAAGCAGCACCATCAAAAGGAAAGGAGCATAAAGTTGAGGAGAAGGGAGGAAAGTTTGTCTCCCATCCACATTGATTTGCAAATTGTTTAGGAATAATTAGGTTGATAATTAGGCTTATTTTTATGGTTTCTTCGTGGGCTTTCTTAGTTTAGGGTTTTGTTAAGCACTTTTTTGGTTGGTTCTCTCTGTGTATAAGTTTTTTTTTTCTTTTTATCGTGAAATTGACTTTCATGGAATTATCTCTTTTAGTTCATGAGTCACGTCTTGGCAAGAACAAAACGAGTACGGATGGATTTTCTTGAGACAATAAGATTAGGCGATGGGCACGTATGGAGGTGGTGTTAGTTTTTTGTGTTCTCTTATTATTGCTGTCATCTTTTATTTGGAAATTTGGATGGTCACGTGTTTTTACAAACGCATAGACAAATACATGTCGTCGCCGTCGTCGTCGCCGTCATCATCATTATACTTTGTTCTTGTTGCCGTTGTTTCTATTACTACTATAACTAGTACTAGTTTTACGACCCCTACGTAGGATCTTCTTCTTTTTTTCCTTTTTTTTTAATCAGAAAATAGAGAGTATTATAGCTACACAGGTTTGTATTATAACTAAAGGTTCTCTTTATTAGTAATAAAGCAATTCTAACCACTAAACTTTTGTACTACAAAAAATAATGGACTATTGCAGATTCGAAAGTAAAAAAAAAAAAAAAAGGGTTCCCTCCTGCTCTTTTTCTCTTTGTGTCTTTTCCTTGTGCTAGCCACAGTGTTGTGTGCTCTTCCCCCTCGTCTCCTTTGTTGGCCGCTGTTTTGGCCTTCTTTTGCTATTGTTTTTATTTGCATTGTATCTCTCTCGCAGCTCTTCCCTCCCTTTTTCTCCCCCCTGGCCCCCTTCCACTCGTTTGAACTTCCTATCTTTTTGAGTGTAAGCTGGTGCCGGGGCCCCCTTACTATACAGCTGTATAGCTTTTTGTGCAAAAGTCTATATACTTCTTACCTTTTATAAAAATAAAAATAAAATTAAAAAAAGGTATTGTTCGTGATCCTTTTCTGGTCAAGATGAAGTCGTTGCAATAACATCCAAGATGATTCTTGCCTACCAATTAGAATCCTCGAAAATAGGGGCAATGGTTGAACAGGCTCTTCAAAATTGAAAAGATTGCAAACTCTCAACAATTACGTAAATAGTTTAGATACTAGAAATTTTTTTTATGATTCCTTGATATAAATTAAACCTCCACAAGCCAATCTAAATCTTATATTCAAGTATATTAGAGAGAAATCTCTACACAGAATGTCAATTTTACACATTTTGTTTCCTTGATAGCCGAGAGACTTCTCCACTCCTCTTATCTAATGGAATGAGCTAGGGCTAAGAAGATCAGGAACGTCGCAATCACCTTAGTTAGTCATATATGATACATTTGAACGAGTCCAGGCCAGTCATTAGTGGGCTTGGTGGCACAGGCACAGTCAGGCCTCCGTCCATTAGGGCGCAGGGCAGCCATTGGGCCCAGGCTGTCCTCTTTCCGGGCACGGCCCGATTCTGGGGAAGTTGGCTGGGAAATTAGCTTTGTGATCAGTGAAAGTAATGTAAATCTGGAAGTAAGTCTTTCGTTTTCTTTTTTTCTTTTTTTTGTTGGAAAAGTTAAGTAATCTGGGGGAGAGTTTGTAATCTGGTCGAAAGTTTGTAAAACTATTGAGTAAAACTAAAAAGTGAGCTACTTAGGGAAAAACAACTATGTTGCTCTCCAAATTAATGCCATAATGCACAATCGCAAAAAGTGGCTCATCACGATAAAATGTGACAAAAGAAGTTACCAAAAGGGCGGGAGGAAAAAATTAATGTGGGGAAGGTGTGAGTTTGAATAATGCCGACAATGATAAGCTTGGTTTGACATATTAGTAAAACTAACGATATGTCTAACTGCAAAATGAGTATTTAAATAATAAGTGATCCCTACTTAATGCCACAAAATGGCTATAACCATTGAATAATTTGGTCTTTCTGATAAATGATTAATATTCTACATTCATCCCTAGTTGTTCTTATTCCAACGAATATATTTTATCTCATCATATGGTTATTTTTCAGCATGTTATGCAAAAGCACTTAGTGCATCAAGATATATAGCTTTGTCGACTAATTTGTGTATTATGTGTTTGGATTTCATGATTAAAGGAAACAATAAAAGTTAATATGTACATTGAACTTGTTCAGCTTTCATGAAAGTCTAGGGATCAAAAGTGAGAAAAACGAATAACCGATTTTCAAGAGCCCGGTGCTCCGTTCACACTTCGTATAAGAGATCGGTATTTGCAAATTAAACCTCCACAAGCCATTCTGTATTTTATATCCAGGTGTCTCGAGAGAAATCACAACTCAAAGATTTGACTTTTCCATTGAAGCTCCACCATTCTTTGTTCCCAAGAGAACCGAGAGAATTCTCTTCTCTCTCTGATGAGATGGAACGAAAAGAAGATTCCCAAGATACGAGCGTTAATGCTGACGGGTTTGGAGATAGATCAAGAATCGCGTCCGCGACTTGATTTTTCAGTACCAGGATTTTCCTTATTTACACAAACTCCACACAAGTACTTCTTTTTCTGGCAAAGAAGTAATGCTGCTGATCAAGGACGAGATGATCAAGCTGCAAGGGTCAACCCCGAACGAGAGGGAGAGGATACTGTTCCTAATGGTTGGACAGCGACAGCTGAAGATCAAGAATCGACAGAGGGGTCATGTCGAAGGGAAAGCGACGATAATGTTGGTGATGATCGTAGGGTGAGGGTCGACTCCAAACAAGAGGGAGATAATGCAGTTCCTAATGGTCAAATAGTGATGGTTGAAGATCCAGAATTGGCAGACGGATCGCATCGAAGGGAAAGCGATGATGTTTATGTAGGCGAAATTATCATAAGCAGCCATCCGTCAAAAGCAAGAAGATTGTCAGAATTGCCAGAAGAAGTAGGGCAAGAGGAAGAGAACAGCCCAGGTCACGACAGTGATCGAAGGAGGACGATGATGATTCATGATGAAGAATCGATGGCAAGGTCTCACGGACAAAGAAGAGACGGCCACAGTTTCACAGTAGATAGCACTGATTCGAGTTTAACGGAGTGGCCATTACTTGGTTCCATTCGTGGAATGAGAGATCAAAGGAGAAGGTCATCATGGAAGCCATCAACTTCTTAAGAACGGTGCAGTCTTTTCTTGGAATAAAAGCGCACGGATTAGTTCCTTTTTGAGCTTTTCTTGGTTTTAGGGTTTCGTTAGGCATGACCAGTGCTCTCTGTGTATAAGGATTTCTGTTGAAATTGGTTTTCATGGAATTAATCACTTTGTGAGTGACGTCTTGGCAAGAACCAAATGAGTGAGTATGAGTTTTCTTCAATAGACCCTCGTTATTCTCTTCATTGATATAAAGGAAATGGATTTTCCAAATATCAATCTTAGTTTTTCTCACCAATTGCCATTGTTAATAAACATCTTGTGATTCCGCAGCTCATTTGTTCCCAAGATATAATGAAACCAGCCGTAGGATCAAAAGATATGACTGCTAACGGTAATGAGTCTACAAAAATGATCAAGAATGTTACGGTCACCTCAAGTAGTCATTAAGACTACACAATTATGAGGAACTGATTGTTCCAATTTTTTGTTTTGTTGGTGGAAGTCAGGACGGCATGGACATGAGAGTGGGAGATCATTAGATGCTTGAAAAGTAATTGATCGAATACTCTATTGTCAATAGACTGATATGAATAAGACCAAAGTGAGATTATATTTTTGCTTTTGGAAATTTCTATAAATAAAGAAAAGTAAGCAATAATGCTTTTGACATATTGATAACTTTGTCATCTATGTTTTCTAGTTTGATTAGCGAATTTCTCTTCAGTCGTATTGAAAAAAGCAAGATTAAGTAGGTAATGTGCAGCAAATTAATCGGAAATATCTTTCCAACTTAAAGTGGTTCGCGACTCAACAAATACTATATTATACTGGAGTTTTATCATGAAAGAAAGTATGTGATGAGAACGAACAATCTTAAATATACTCCTTTGAGTTACATAAAGCAGAAGTCGAAGAAGACAACCTTTTGAAAGATGCAGATGCTTGGGCAAGGTAGAGATAATGCAGAAAAGAACAAACTTCTCAAGCTGTATTTGCATGTGAATAGAAATGACGCTCTTTTGCCATTTAAAAAGATAGGAGAGGAAAAGGATCTGATTTGAGATTTTTCTTACGGGAGCTGCAATGGTGAGTGTGACATAAATCTAAAAGTGTGGAATATACAAGTTATGGATCTGATTTTTCTTACGGGAGCTACAATGGTGAGAGGAAAAGGATCTGATTTACCATTTAACAATTGATTGATTTTCTTTGAGAAGTTTACGCTCATCAATAATTAGATATTTTTTTTATAAATAAGGAGTACATCATTTTGTCTTACAATATAGTTTTCCACTGTTTTGTGCTTATGAAATCAAATACGTACATATTTTAATTGGTTGCCCCAAATTTTGAGAAATCTAATTGGCAGACTAAAATTGTCTTTCATTTTTTTTCCATAGACAATCTATTTGAGAAGAAAAATATCATGAAAAATATCTTCAATTTTTTAACTTAATCTACAATATTCCATTGGTTTTGCTATTACAAAGATTTAGTGGTGGGAAGTATATCGCCAATAAAGAGAACTTTTAGTCACGATGCCAGCATTAGTAATTATGTTATCGAAGATTCATTTACTCCTCTCTATTTTGCAGATTAAAGAAAAAAATCGTGCAACAGAGGGGCAATAAAACCAGAGATAGTAACGATGAAGATGATGATGATCTAATTAACCTAACCTAAGTCAACAGAAAGGAATTAAGGATAGGAGAGCACAAAAAAATTAACTAACGTCCAAACTTTCTCTGGAAATTCTAACCCTTCATTTTCCATTGCCAAAAATCTTTATTTTCACCAAGAATATTCATCCCTGAAAATCAATTTCACACAAAGGCTTACACACAAAGAAACCAAAAAAAAAATAAAATGAAGGAAGCGCCTAACAAAACCCTAAACGAAGAAAAGCCCGAGAAGAAACTTATCATCATGCTTTGCGAGAGAGATTCCAAGAACATACTGCATCATTGCTAAGGAATTTGTATGGTTTCTCTCCCTCTCGGTTAGGGGTGTGCATGGTCCGGGCGGGCAGTTCCCGACCTAGAACCGGGAACCGCCCACTAAGGACCGGTTCTGAAAAATTGGAACCGGGACCCACCCGTTTGTTGTATGGATTCACCCGGGAACCGGACCGCCGGTCCGGTCCGGTTCCCGGATGGATCCATGGGACCGATCTTGACGCGAAACAATTTTAGTTTTCAACATAGAACGGTTGGGTCTATGAGTTGGGAAGGAGGGGATGAGGTCTATGGTCGGGTTTTCAACATAGAATGGTCACGAAACAATTTTCCGTGGCTATGGCGGGTGGCGGCCGACGCGAGGGGGCGAATAGCAGCAGCGGAGGAGCAGCGGCGACGGCGTCGACGCTCGGGGAGGAATCAAAATGGCGATAGGATTAGGAGGAACCAAGGAAGAGACAAAGAGAGAGAGAACCAAAGACGAAGGGAGTGAGGAAATGAGATCTAATCTAGGGTTTCTTTTAGTAATTTTTTTTAATATTAAAAAGGTTCCGGTCCGGTCCGGGTGGGCGGATCCGCCCATGGAACCGGGAACCGGACCGGTACCCACCGGTTCCGAAAATTGGAACCGAGAACCGGACCGGTTCCCTCAAGAACCGCCGGTTCCGGGCGGTTCCGGTCCGGTTCCGGGCGGGCCGGGCGGTTCCCGGGTATTTTGCACACCCCTACTCTCGGTTCCATCTTCTTCGTTCCTTCTTTTACTCCTGGGCTTCCTTCTTCTTCTCGCCTGCAACCCTCAAACGTTCGAACAGTTGTGGCCATTCCGTCTGCCTCGATCCACCGCCGGCGCTCTCCCGCGTGACAGAATGCATCGATTCGGGACCTTGAGTTGCGGCACTCTGATTATCCGTTCCACGATTTGACCTCAGTAACGGCCTCTGCCTCGAACTTGTATTAGTGCTATCGAGTGTCAAAACGTGGTCGTCTCTTCTTTGTCCGTGAGACCCCCCCATTGATTCTTGATCAGGAATCATACTCGGCCCCTCCGCCGATTCTTGGTCTTTGACTCTCGCTGTTTGATCATCAGGGACGACCTTCTCTCGCCCTTGTTCAGAGTCAACCCTTGCCCTTCGTTCATCACCAACATCACCGTCGCTTTCCCTTCGATGCGATCCCTCAGCCAATTCTTGATCTTGGGCTGTCGCCGTCTGATCATCAGGAACGTTCTCCCTCTCTTGTTCGGGGTTGACACTCGCAGTTTGATCATCTCCTGCTCGATCACCAGCATTACTGCTTCGCAAAGCAAAAATGAAGTTCTCTGAAGTTTGCATCAAGTAGTAGCGACCCGGTACCGAATAATTAAGTCGCCTTTGATAAAAAAGAATAAAACAATCAAGCCGCTGATGCGATTGCGACTGCCTTGATGTTTCTCCGGTCTCGTCGCCATTTCCGCTTGTCCTTTGTGAATCTTGGGCTCTTTCCATTAGATCAGAGAGAAGAGAATTCTCTCGGTTCTCCAAGAAAGAAAAACCCGTGTAACTTCAGCGGAAAACTTAATCTCTCTCTGTATGGTGGTCTCTCTCTGAAACTCTTGGATATAAAATGTAAAATGGCTCCTGGAGGTTTAATTTGCAGGTGGCTATACGCCAAGCTTATTAAAAGCAGTTGAAAAGCAGTTATTATTCGTTGACGGTTCAAGAAAGCTGAACTAGTCAGATGTACATATCTCCAAAGCCAGTTCTTTACTCGATTACTTTTATCAACAAATTAGTCCAAAAACTATATATTTTAATGCACTTTGAGCTTTTTGTGTGAATATTGGAAAATAAAGATTTTAGCATCGGAATATAGTTACATTTATTTCACCCGACGCAAAGCATGACATACTCACCTACTACTCCGCTTCATGTGATTATTCCATAAAACAACTATTTTCGCCTGTGTATTTTACATAGGATATGTCATTATGCACTTGCTAACACGTAATTCTATAGTCGGTTTTCACATTGATTTATAGATGACTAGTAAAAAATTGACATATAGGCAGAAGGGTCCATTTTATTTTTATCAGCAATATTGATATCATAATGGATTTCTGTTTATTTTCTAATTCAAGGTCAAGGGAAGATTGGATAATCGATCTAGCTAATCAATGGGTCGATCATATGTTGAAATGAAGTCAATTGCGAATAGTCAAATTTCCATGTGTACCACGGGCTCAATGAGAAAGATTATAATAAAACACTTCCTAAGAAAACACATACTCCAATGAATTAACTCCAGTCAATAAGAGGGATTATACAAATTTAATCAAATGATGAGTAAAATCTAAATACTCCGAAATTTCAACAATAACATAAGAACACATCAACCATCATAAAAATAAAAATTAAAAAATTAAAAAAAAAAAGTCCTAGTTATTCCTAAACGGTTTGCGAATCAATTGGATGAGAGACCAACTTTCCCTCCTTCTCCTCGACTTCATGCTCCTTTCCTCTCGATGGCACCGCTCCATCGATTGATTTTGGTTTTGCAATTAAGCCAACATATTCTTCACGGGTTGTCATAAAGTATGAAAAATTAAGGTCATCGTCCCCATCTCAAATCCCCTTGATTATATAGAGAGCGGTCTTTCTACCCAAAATCCTGTGAGTATTCTTTCCACTATCTTCATCTCTAGGTCCATTTGTGAGCATGGCTGTCGATTGTGCGAAACGATTTGGTGGCCGTTGTGCCATCATGAAGGAGTTGGATTTCGTTGGGAAGATGCCTCTAGAATGCAAGTTGTTCAAAGAAACGATTAACTGATGGAATTTAGCTATGCAGGGAGGATTATATATCCAGACTACATGATTCTTAAATCCTAATGTCTTCTAATCAATGACTCCTAGTACAAGTTGTTCATTAAATGTTTGAAGTCTCGATTGGTTTAAATAACTTGACTTATTATATCACATATGTGGATTTTTTTACCATAGTGATCACATAAATTGATAAATATCAAAATGGGACTCTAGCTCACTCAATAAATTATTAATTGAATAGTAATGTACTTTATAACATTAAATAATAAGTTGTTCACTCCGCGAGAATCCAATTAACTTATACAAGCAATTATTGTCAATGCTAATTATGTTAAAAACTTCTTAATAGGCCTTAAGACAAGACCATGCCTTTATATAATTAGTGAACTAAAGAAAAATATGATTGTTGTTGTTTGCAAAATAGACCTAATGAAATATATGGGTCCAATGGGGTTGAGGCCTGTTCGAGCCTAACTTTGCTACTGAAAGTAGCGCATGAAAGAATTTAAATTGATTAATTTGAACGGGCTAAGGTTTGTTATTTGTATCTCTTGTTTTTGGACATCTATTTTGACATCCTGATTTTCAACCCTGTATTCGATGAAATGAAATGGGCTTTTCATCAACGCGCCTATGGCCTTTTTCTCTGAGTTGGCCACTCATGGATAACTAGTCTATCAAGTGAAGCCGTTAAGGAATCTAAATGCAATAAACTTGAGAATTTGAGTGTAAGGCACAATATTCTTGGCTGGAATTGAGTGTACGTGTGATGGTTATGAGAATCCGTCACCCGATGTGCGTCAGGTAGACGATGCTCTTATGTGGAATGCCCCTAACAATGGATGCTGGTCACAATAGAGGCTGGACCGATGCTCTTATGTGGAATGCCGTCTTGAGGTAGATGTTGTCATGCTCGATGGTGTGAGACAACGCCTGGTTACGCTGGAAGACCGCTGTGTGTCGGGTAAAACATGCATGTGCGGGCATTAATCAATTGGAATGCATGAATGATTGAGATAAATGTGCCTGATTATGGGACAAAATTGTGTGGCATGGAATGGGACGTGTCATAACGATTTGGCCTTATAATCGGAACCTCTGTGATTGATTGAGCTATGTGAGATGTTCCTATTGATGTGTGCATTTTGTTATATGCATCTATTATACGAACTGTACTGACGTGTAGGGAGGTGCTGAAGCAAGGTGAGTCTTCTGTGATGTGTGGTTAGATTGCCTTTAGGCGTATTACCTTCCTAATCGGGGTTTAGGGTGTGAACTCGCTGAGATTTATTCTCACCTCGTCGTGGGTTACCACCTTCAGGTCCCTAGTGTGAAGAACTCGGAACTTGAAGCGAAATGGTCAAGAGCATAGGTGGCTCAGTAGTTCTTTTTGAGATAGACCTTCTGTATAATAACCTAAGGTGTTTATAAAAGTGTGTTGGTTTGAAATTTGCTGTCCTACTTTTCTGTCCCATGTTGAGTGTTGTCTAGGAATTGTTTTTATTACGCTTCCGCATGTGCAATAAAATGAATGGGTCAACGACTCGTCCTGGGACGTCGCAATTTTATCGACCACCGAAGGATGTGCACGCGCGCTCGAGGTTCGGGGTGTGACATCTATTTTTCTTAATTGTTTAAATCAAATCTTATATATATATATATATATATATATATATATATCTATTAAGCTATTAAATAAGGTATGATACTTCACTTATAATCATGTCACGTTTTGACCAAAAAAAAATCTTATCGCGTGACTCAACTTCTTGTGAACCTCTTATTAAGTTCCTTTCCTTATTTATTCTACATCACATCCTAGAATCAACCAACGTGGATGACTACAAATTCTTAAAAATTTTATGGATTTAGATTTTGAAGATAGTAACTATTTGGAGATAATGTGAAGGATCATGGAGTTAGTTAGAGCTTGGAAAATACATGGAGATATAATTTGACAATTAATATGATTTACGAGCTGAAAAACTAAAACAAAATTGAATACGTATTTGACGTTGTTTTGTATATCTATTTTAAGGAAAGTCCTATTCCTAAATGTCTTGCAAATTAATCAACTACTTTCTTTTCAAGTCTATCCTCTTTTACTTTTGACTAGCTCCATATGTTGATGTTCCTTTCAAATTCAAGCTGAGACATTCCTTTGGGCATCTTCATGATGAATGGAAAAGGAAAAATGTCATGTTGAAATTCCTTGATTTTTTTCTTGAAAGCGTTCCCCTGACCAGAAACCTTGGAATTGGAACTCCTATGGGTTTGACGACCCTGCCATTATCGTGTCCAAGTCCATTGACAAGCGAGTAGACATTAGACCCGACGAACTCGACTTGCAACTGCGTGAGTGGCAGGTCTACAAGAAGGTCAAGGCCAATGAACTTGGAATCATGATCTTCTTGTTTCATCATGGAGGAGTTGGGGTTGGTTGGGAAGACGACACTGGAATCACTGCTCTTTTGCAATATCTTGTCTACGGAATAACTGAGGGAAATTTGAGAAGTTCCTTTGGTTTATAGACATCACAATTCCTAATCCTAGTAGAATTGAATACAACACAATTCCTAATCCGTATAGCTTTTGGATTCCAAGTCCTAATGAGTGAAAAAAAAAAAAAAAGGAAACCCCAATGTTTTACAAGTTTTCAATCATGTCTATTAACGTGTACATCTCCGTTTAACTCCATGATACCTGGATAAGATTTGTATTCTTCGAACAATTAATTAACCATAATACATCTTAACAAGCTTGAGCTACAACAAGATATTAATTCATGAAATAAATAGTAGAAGGCCTAAACTTTTTGTCAATTCATCGATTAAATCCAAATCGTCTTGATTAGTATAGTGATATAAGCCTTTCTTCAGGAAAATCATTAAAAAAATCCTAAACCTATTTGTCATGGGCCCATCGATCGGGATCGAGATTGTCGGGTTGCCTAAGCCAAGCCTTGCTCGGATCGATCGCTCACTTGCTCGCTCACCCGGATTGTAGAGAGAGAAAGTTTCTAGAGAGAGAAGTTTTGGAAGAGAGAAGGGAGCCTTAGATTTCTAAATGGTTAGATGGATATAAATGAGGGGAAAGGCCCCCCTTCTTATACTAGAGGCCTCAGATTACAACCATTGATCGAGTTTTTATCCAGCGGATGAGATCATACCACCCAACCTACCAACTACCGACACTAATGGCAAGATAGTTCTAGACTTTGGCTCAATTACCGTATCGCCTGCTCTTGGAACGTTCCGGAAGCTCTCTTGTGGGAAACCATGGCGAACTTGAGAGATCCTCCTCGAAGATGCACGTTCCTTTAGCTATAAAAACCTCTTAGCCATGATATATTGCTATTACGTCAATTTAGTTCTAAACTTTTTTTTTAACCAATTCAATCCTAAACCTTTTTCATTTATATCAATTGAGTATATTCGGCCAATTTTGGTTGGCCAACGCTAACGTGGCACTGCCTGTGCTAACGCGACATATTTTATGAATTTTTGGGATAAATTCATTAAAAGTCATAAAACTTGTCACAAAAGTGCAATTAAATCCTAAAACTTATAAAAAGTGCAATCAAATTCTAAAACTTGTCAAATATGTATAAAAAATACCGGCGTAGCATTTTTAAATTGATTTCTCTCTCCTAGTTGGCATTTTTTATTGTTTTCTTTTTTAAATCTCATTTAAAAATAAAAAAGCTAAAATTTTATTCAAAAAAAAACAAAAGAGAGAGAGAGAGAGAGAGAGAAGAGCGGGGCAAGGCAGGACGCTAATGGCCGTCACTACCACCCATCACCAAAGGAGCTGGTGGAGGTCGCTAACCCTGGGCACAAGTGGCTAGCCCTTGCTAGCTCCAAGCAAAGCCTCATCGGCCCTAGGTAAGGGTCAACGACACTCGCTAGGCTTGAGCAAGCGCCAGCGTCACCCAAACTAAGGCGCTCAAGCACAAACTTGAGCCAAGCAAGGGTCATTGCTTGGGGCCAACAAGGCCTCACTCAAGACTAGTGAGAGTTGGCCACCCTCATGTTCACCGGCCCCTCCAGTGATAGGCGGTGGTGGCAATGGTATCTATCGATGTGGCCCTCTCTCTCTCTCTCTCTCTCTCTCTCTTCTCTCTCTCTCTCTTTCAGTTTTGTTTTTAATGAAATTTTAGCGTTTTCCAATTTTTTAATCTGATTTGAATAATATATTAAAAAGAAAATTATAAAATATGCCAACTGGAAAAGAGAAATTAATTTAAAATTGTCACATCAGCAATTGACACTATTAGACTTGATGGTACCTATTTCTAAAGTTTTATGACTTGACTGTATTTTTTGCAAATTTTATGATTCAATTGCATTTTTATGACAAGTTTTATGACTCCTAGTAAAATTGTCCCTCAATTTTATTTTATTTTTTGCCCCTTCCCTTAGAGCCATGAGAGTTGGGACACCCTCGCTGGCACTAGCTAAGGGCATCTCAACCCTTGCCGGCTTTGGGCAAGGGCCACGATGCCCTCACCTATAGCCTGTGAGGGTCAGTTGGCAACCCTCACCAGTTCTAGTGGAAGGGGAAGTGGGAGGGGGAAAAATTAAAGAAAAAAAAGAAAAAAAAAGTATTAAAATATTATTTTAAAAATGTCACATCAACACCGGCAGTACCACGTTAGCGCCGACAGGTTAAACTTAGCCGGATGGACTCAATGGCACAAATGCAAAAGGTTTATGACTAAATTGGTAAAAAAATGTTTATGATTAAATTGACACAATTGCAATAGATTTAGGAATTTTTTGATAATTCTCTCCCTTTCTTTCAAAATAGATTCGATTAAGTCCTCACATCATCGCAGGTGGCATTTCTTTCCTAGAAAATCGTTTTCCACTTTGATTTTCAACAAAATTAGACATTAAGCACAATGTGCCCATAATAGACATAATTTATGCTGTTGAATGAGGGAATATGATTTGGCCATTTGAAATTATATTTAAAGAGGATCCATTTAATGATGATGCATTATGCATTTAAGCACATTTTTTTGCTTTATATTGGTCTAATATATCGACAGCTTCATTAGCTACATAACAAGTTAATTATACTTTTGTTTGAGTCAATATTAAATTTTATCACACATATAGAAAACAAAAATCAAGGAAAAAAGGGATAAGTTGAACTATTTAATAATAGATTGGGCTTTTTTCCCTCCTCATTTAGTTCAAATACTCCTTTCATAGTGTATTGACCACATTACCCCCTTTTTTTTTCTTTTTTCTATAAATGTTGTGCCCCCACATAGTCAAAATGTGAGAGCACGTATGGGGTCCTTTTTTGAATTCGTTTCTTCTTTTTCTTTCACTTTCCTTCTTTTTGTTCTCACTTGTGTTGAAGCATTGCTGGCGCTGCTTCATCTTCCTCCTTGACATCTCCACGCACACCAATAATTGGGTAGTCTCACATAATCTCACGAGCTTCCTATCTACATTACTATCACCCCTCACAAACCCTTGGCATGTTTGGCAAATCCACCCCTATACCTACATGATCTTCCTCAAGATGTATTTCTCCACAGCGATTGTGGCACCCCTCGACAGCCCCCAATCCGTTAGGGTTGCCACAGATTACTTGCCACTCATCCTATTACATGCCAGTCTAATGACTTTTATGATTAAAAGGAAACCACAGTTCATAGGGGTTGATCAATGGAATTCCTTACCATTTTTTTTTTAAAGGTCCCAGCACAGTTTATCAGCGGAAGCATAAACAAGTCTCACCATCTCTCCCTCCAATAACAATAATGCAATGCACACCACTACGCACCAGAAGAAAAGATAAAGCCGATTCACCTTTATTTATATTTTCATGATGGACATTTCGGGTCGATACAAAAAGGCCAAGACTTTTAACTATACTTGGCTATACCCAAAAGAGAACTCGACCTTATATGTAACATGTACATCCCTCCATCAACAAGTGTTGGCTATCCCCAAAAAGAAAACGTCAGCTCCCACCAGTCCTATGTGCCATCACACCCAACCCGGTGCATCGGGCGACGGCGGTGGTAACATCCCTAGAATCACCCCATTGCGTCGAACGTGAATGGACAAAAACTCTTGGATGATAGGGCCATCAGTTGAACCCACATCGTACATCACCAATACTCGAACTCGGACATACTCCAGACCAGGTATACTAATACAGGAATGCTCGGTGCACCCCATCTCGACGTCAGTAGGTATGCCATAGAAGGTACCACGCACAACTGGTGAAAGAGGCATCTTTCTAATCTGAAATGTTAATCCCCAAAAGGGTGAGTACAACCACTCAACAGTAAAGATCCGCCAAACTACACAGTGCATCAAACATAATAATCCAAGTATCATGAATAAAACACATATCATTCATGCATTCAAGCATACCTTACCTTGCAGCCATGCATATATCACCATGCATTTGTACTTATATGAACAGCCATGCATATCATCATGCAACGTGCATATACCATCATGCACTTATACATGTATAATCAAATATGCCAAACTTATATCACCAAGATTCATATCATTTTTCTTTCTAGGGACAAATGTTCGTATCCCACAATTTATCGCTCGCATCCAACCTGACATCGCGAGGAACCTCCGGCACACACACTCCGGGCATCTCGTACCCCAACTAGCATCATGAGGTATCCCCCCCGGCACACACCTCCGAGGCTTCCGGTACAACCTCCGGGCATCTCAAAACTCCCGAGGACATCCGGCATACACACTCCGGGCATCTCGAAACTCCCGAGGCATCGTCGGCTCACACCTCCGACGGTCTTGTTATTATCTCAATTTATAGTCACACAAGTATTTCAATTTCAATATGGTACTTGATACAACAAAATCAAGGTCTCAACCAGCTTTTTGATGTCATATAATATGCCATATGTCACCACATATGCAAAAAATCAACCACTCAAAGCATTACATCACATGGAAGATTTCATTTATTTTTGACAACGCATCAATTTTCGAATAAAAACATAATACACTCCTTTAGTTAAAACTCTAGGAAAATTAGTGAATGGTATAAATAAATTCTGAAAACTTGACACATTATAGACGAGACCTAAAGGCAGATATCTCATGAAAAACACCATACCAAAAGAATCTCACACAAAACAGTACGGTCCATGCATCACAGTCTTCAAAATTTTAACACTTCAGCTTGCACAGTTTTGGAAGTAATTTAAATTAAATATCCAAATGAACTCCAAAAATTATGAATTTTGATATTTTATAGACAAACCCTAAAGGTAAATATCTCGTGAAGAAATCAAAACCCAAATCGTTCTATATTATATATATATATATAAACGATTAATTCCCCCTGTTCTCGGTGTCGTTTTTCCATATTATTTTCTTTCAAATGAAATTCGTTTTACCGACCTAAATATATCCGTTCCTTCTAAATTTTCAGTATGCTATACTTCAGAATATTACCTACAACTTTCATTAAGAACACACGATCAAATTTTAACTGGATCATTTTATAAAAATCACAGAATCATACTAGGTCAAAGTAGCGTTTTCCCAGATCCAGTTTCTTCAAAGGACAATGATTTCACCGACCTATTTTTGTTCATTTCCTCTAAATTTTTGATATGTTTTACCTCAAGAAGTACACTACAAATTTCATTCAGAACTCAAAGTGAGATTTGCGCAAGAAAGCTACTTTACAGTCCACGAAATCACTAAAGGTCAGCACAACAAATTCCAGATCTAATCTCTCCAAAGGAAAATCGTTTCACCAGGAAATCCTTGTCCGTTTTATCTCAAATTTTAGTATGTTATCCCTCAAGGTGTTCTCTACAATTTTCATGAATAAATCAAAGCAAGATTCCAACTAAAAAGTCGCATGCAGCTCACAAACTCGTGAAAGGTCGGACTAGTTTTTCCAGAAACAGCATGCTAGGCCAACGAATCTCTCCCCAAAGCTCCGAAATCTCATCACTTCGACCCCAACCAAAATTCACCATTTTCTACACACACATCACAGCAAGCAAAGGGTTAGGACTCTACTTGCCTCGAATTTAAGCACAAAACAGCGACAAACGGCGGGCAAGGCGGCGAACGAACGGCGGCGAGCTAGGCGGACGATCGGCAAACGGACCTCCCTCTTCTCTCTCGCACGCATGGTCTCCCCTTTCTCTCTTCCTTTCTTCCTTTCCTTTCTCTCTTTCTCTCCTCTCTCTCTCGGACTACTCCCTCTCTTTCTCTCCCTTTCCTCGCTTAATCCGCCCCCTCATCCTCTCTAATTTCTTCCCCATCATCATTAGCCATCATTGATCTTGCATGCCGGCGCCACTTGGCAATTGCCATGCAAGATGGGCTTGAATCCGGCTGGGCTTGGGGTAGCTTGGTCGACGGCAGCTCCTCCTCCTCCTTTGGGCTTCGCGGGCTAGGCCCATATGGCCAAATGGTGGGTGATCGTGGGCTGGTCTTGGCCTAAGAGTTTTGGCCCACTTTTCTCTAATTTAATCATCACCTAATCTCTCATCATATAAATACTTAATTTCCCTTATTCACTTGACCATAAAACTTGAAATCATAAATCAATAAATTCCAACTTATAAAACACATGGCCAATAATAGAATTTTCTTTCCTATCAAATAATTATCCAATAAAAGCTTGGCCAAAAATCTCATTGCAATTTATGGATCAAATAGCTACAAAATAACTTGATGGTACTTCCATCACCTATTCATAGACCTTAATGAATCTGGAGGTCGCCATGAATTTTGGGATGCCACAGCGATCTTTTGATTCTTGCAATGATTTATGAAAATTGGAATAGAATGATCAAGGTGCTCGAGTCCACAGGTAATGTGAGCAAAGACCTAAACGTAAAGAATACCAATAGGTCTACAACTTGCCACACGAGACGATAAATAACTCAACACTTTCAATCAAGGAATCTCGTAAGAGACGACAACATTATCAGATCCAAGAGCCCACAAAACCATCTAAATGAAAAAGGAAATTGGAAATTGACCCAAAAAAAAAAAAAAAAAAAAGGAAAAGGAAATTGGAAGAAAAAAAGAAGAAACAAATAAATAAATAAAAATCACAAATATGCTCCACTTTTGATTCTTTGCTGGTACAGCATGGAAAAAATGAGGAGTAATATAGTCAATACACTATAAAAGAGAGTATTAAAAACAATGAGGAGTGACAAAAACACGACCGATATCTCTTAAAACATTTAAGTACATCATTTCCCGTAAAGTATATAATCCCAGCTTATGTTTAATGTTCACAGCAACGTCCAAATTTTCCCCGAAAATCAAACCCGACTACAATTTCCATGGCCGAAGCTTATTTTCCCGACAAAATTTATTCTTATTCGTTTGATGCTTGCCAAGATATTGCTCACGACTCGCGAACTAAAACTTATAAATTCCATGCAAACCTGGAAGCATAGCCTTCACCACTTAAACCCAAATGCTGAAAGGAAACTAATCACCTAGAATTACCTAACAAAACCCTAATTCAAGAAAAGCCCTAGAAAGATTATGGTTTTCATGCTGTGAGAAATTCCAAGAAAATGTATCAAACTAAAAATTACAATTCGATCATCATCACTACCCCCAACAATTTCTTTCTACAAATGGCATGGCCATTTACTTGACGGAAGCAATACATTGAGCGGATTTTTAAAAATTTAATTAGATCAAACATTAAGAAAAAAAATTCGTGGATTACTCATATCATTACTCCTTCACAAAAATGTTCGGTTTCTTCGTTGAGTGTTGCGAAATAATACCCAAACTAACCATTTGGTAGTGGACTCCATTAAGCGAATATTGGAAAAATTGAAGTGTTAGAGATAACAATTTATATACATATAATATATATATGCGTATATTTGTCTTCAACAATGTATCTTAAATATAACATATACCCTATCAATATGATTAAGGGTTATAACATGCATATATTTCTCTTCCTTTTTCTTTTCCTCAAGAAAAACGAACACATTTTACACGGGAGAATTACCAAAAAAGTCCTAAACCTATTGCAATTGTGCCAATTCAGTCCTAAACTTTTTTTTTGGCCAATTTAATCCTAAACCTTTTATTATTGTACCAATTCAGTCCATGCTGCCAAAATTGGCCGGCTGGCGCTGACATGGACGCCAGTCGTCCAGTGAATGCTGAAGTGTCAATTTTTAATTTTTTTTTTATTTTTTTTCGAATTTTTAAATATATTTTTTGAATTTTTAAATTCTTTTTTTTTCTTTTTTTCCTCACCTTCTCCTTCCCCTTGCCGGCCGATGCCGGTCGAAGGCGAGGGCCGGCGAGGTCAGCCTCACCAGCCATAAGCGAGGGTGAGGCCCTGCCAGGTCTAGCGAGGCTCAGCCTCGCCTAGTCTTGGTGAGGGCCAAGCTCGTCGGCACTAGCGAGCCTCACTAGATCCGGCAGGGCCTCGCCCAGCCAAGGCGAGGGTTGACCTCACCGTCCCTGGGCGAGGAGCCTCGCCGGCCACTGGCGAGGTCGACCGTCACCTTGGTTAGGCAAGGCCAAGCCTCGCAGTCGCTAGGTGAGGCTCGCCTTCGCAAGTGGCCAACGGGGGCAAGCCTCGCCAGTGCCGGCCAAAGGAAGGAGAAGGTGGGGCAAAAAAAAAGAATAAAAAAATTCAAAAAAAATATTTAAAAATTCGACAAAAAAATTTAAAAATTGTCACGTTAGCGTTTGCCAGACAACCGGTGTCCACATCAACACCGACTGGCCAATTTTGGCCGGATGGACTGAATTGGCACAATTATAAAAGGTTTAGGATTAAGTTGGCAAAAAAAAAAAAAAAGGTTTATGATTGAATTGACACAATTGCAATAGGTTTTAGATTTTTTTGTAATTCTCTCCATTTTACACATATCAGTCCATAAAACTATCCATTTCCAACACATTGGTTGCTAATCAATTTCCCCACGACACTCAAAAGTGAATGAATAGAATGGTTGTTGACATAGTGTCCAAATAATTATTATCATGACGAGAATAGAATTAGGATGAAAAAGAAAAGGAAGACCAAATCATGGTTGTTGACATAGTGCCCCGAACCTCGAGCACGCCAACATCCCACCATGGTCATGCAAATGCGACATTCCCAAGTAGTGTCGCCGACCCCATTTATTTATTATTTCACAAGCAGAACGTATTATAAAACCCCTGACAAAAACTCACGAGATAGGAAAGCAGGAAACCAACTCATTCATAAACAAACATGCTTTCAAAGGTAACCACACTAAGGTTTACACATATACCAAAAATGGGCAATCTACAAAAGGGATCAGTCCTATGACCACTAGTCGGACTCGTTCTTCGATCCCACTTTTGATTGATCAGCCTCCGGGGGTTCCACCATCTACGGTCCTGAAATTTTGGCCCACAACGGGGGGAGACATTGTCTCAGCAAGTTCAACCCCCTAAACCTCTATTAGAAAGAAAGTATGCCCAATGGTGGTCCAGCCACACCACATAGAGAACTTATCTCGCCTCAGTTCCTTCCTGCAGGTTAGCACAATTCAAATAACTCAATCATCGATAGTAATAAGAACTTAAATCACTGGAACGCCAACAATAACATTTCGAACGACCACAGGAGTCCGGATTATAAGACCAAATCGTTATGACATGTCTCATACCATGCCACACAATTCCATCCCATAATCCGACCCGTCAATAACACTCAGCATGTGATCCAATTGTTATTCACTGCCACATAAGGGCATAGCCTACTCGCAGTTCGGCTATCTACTGACATTAATGCCAGGCATAGCCTCCCCCCTTGGAGTGCGGCTTCGTCATTACGTCGACGGCATTCCCGAAGGAGCATGGGTCCTAGTTGGCCTAACCTCTACTACGACCCGCATCCGTTATAAGGGGCATCCCATATAGGGGCAAGTCCTACTCAATAGCCCTGAACAACTTCCTCTTAATTATCACACAACAAAATTATACTCGGCCCTAGGACACT
This sequence comes from Eucalyptus microcorys, assembly GCA_014182515.1. Taxonomy (NCBI): domain Eukaryota; kingdom Viridiplantae; phylum Streptophyta; class Magnoliopsida; order Myrtales; family Myrtaceae; genus Eucalyptus; species Eucalyptus microcorys. The sequence goes on along the minus strand of CM024570.1, from coordinate 1,292,030 downwards.
TTGCATTTCACTCAATGCTTCCACTTAAAATAGTGATCCTAGCCATTTTTCTTCATATAAAAAACATCTGAGAAAGTAGTTGTGTGTGTGGGTACACAATCAAATTCGAACCCGAAAAACTAACACAATTCTTTTTCAAACCCCACTGTTTGATATAATACTTGAAATCCATTTTCGATGTCAAACCCGACACCCGGGATTTTCTGAAGAAATTATATACTTTTCATAATCACCATTCAGTTTCATAATTCAGCAATCAATTGCACAAGTCATCACTCAATTTGTAATATTCACTCATCAAATTAATAATCTGAATACACAGCCGCGATCAGCACGAAATTCAGAGAAAATAAGGTCCTGAAATAATTTTCGGAAAATAATAAATAATTAAATTTATTCCGAAAATTAATTAAATAATAATATTTTAATAATTTCGAATAATAATATATTATTAAATTATTAAATAATTTCGAAATATTTATTTAATCCAAAAATACTTCATTTATGTCAAATAATCATTATACTAATATAAACCTCAATTTAACCTTAACTAAACATACTTTAAATTAAACCAATATCTTAATCTAATTCATAATTAAATAAATTAAACTAACCACCTAAGCTTACTTAGCTTAAACTAAGAATGCCCTAAGCATAATTAACTCGCTAATCAAGGTTTAGTGAGCTAAACTCACCCGATTAACGAACCAAGCGGCTCAAAACGATGAGGACGACGTGAGGGTCGATAGTCTCCAAGGCGGGCCTAGCTTCCAGGGTCAGGAAGCCGGCCAAAACGGGCAAAACCTTCGCTGCAATACCCATTTTTCCAACTCCTTGCTCGCTGCTAGTTGAGGGCGGATCGATGTCGGTCGCGGTCGGGAATGGGTGGAGGAGCTGCAGCGAGGCCTCACGGTGGCCAGAGGTGGGCTGGACGGCTTTAGCTAAACTTCCCCAGATCTAGAATGGCTGCTGGAACAGAGGAGCCGGTGAGATGGAGATTGAGATGAGCGGGGCAGCGCGCGTGAGGACAGCAGTATGGCAGCGAATGGCGAAGGTGGTGGCATCATGGCGATCCCGTGGCTTGCTGGCTGCTTCGGCGTCTTCCCAAATTTGTTGGGACGCCGAGCAGCACCAAGAAGGAGGAGAATAAGTCGACTACAACAGGAAGGAAGAGATGACGGCGAAGGGCAAGTGGCTGAGCGATGACGAGCGTGAGTGGCGAACGGCGACGGACGGGGCTTCTCTAGCTTCGTTGGTCTATTAGGTTCCGTCGAGCAGCAAGAAGAGAGATGGAGAAAGGAGCTCGACCGAAGATGGAGATGGGGAGAACCGGTTTCTCCTCTCTCTCTCCCTCTCTCTCTCTCTCTCTCTCTTAGGTCACTCAAACACATGGCCCACCATGACCTCACATGAGGTCATCTTCCACTCACACCAAGCTTCCACAACTATCTTCAATGGGTCCAATTTCTTTTTCTGCCGTGGCATGAAACATTGTATCAATTTCATTCAATTCTCTTCTAAATGAACCAAATTGAAATCCATAAAATTAATCCAATGTCATCACATTTCAACTCACATCTTCACTTGTCCATAGAACCAACTTAAGTCTTAAAAGCACGACCAAAGACGGGTCTACTAAATTCTCGAGCCAAATTAGCCATTCTTTGATTAATCTGCTGAAAAGTTCTAGTTGCATGAAAAATCTTCCAAAGATGAGTTAATGATCCTCAAATGATTTGTGACACACCGGGGCTCCCAATTTCTGAATTCACTTTCAATTTCATGATTAATTTCACTCTGGCATGATATTAGCGCGTCCTGATCTACCGGGTAGCTTTTAGAAATTTTCATGCATTTGACCTATGGTTGATCAATTCAAGCCACAATGTACATATTTGATACATTAGCGACTCTCGGTTGTTGGGGTAATCTCAAGGTTTCAAATACGGATATAGGGTACCCAATCGACAGAAAAGTCGATCTAATGCCAATCGATAAGAATTGTGCGATCTGGTGGAATCACCCACACTCGATCATATGCCTCTGTCGAGTCGACCTATCTCCGATCTTTAATCAATTTTTAACTATGCCGTAATGACCCTTGCAGATTAGCTCAGTCGAAAGGTCGCTTCCTAATCAAATTCTCGAGTCTGATGCATTAGAATCTCTTAACGGCTTCACCCGATAGACTAGTTTTCACATGAGTGGCCGACTCAAGGAAAAGAACTATATACGTGCCAACGAAATGCCCGTCTCAATTTATTGAAAATAGAATTGGAAAATTGGGATGTCACAACTCTTCCCCTCTTATAAAAATTTCGTCCTCAAAATTTAAACCATTATAAATCTTAAGCAAAAAAGTGAGGGTATAATTATCTCATCGATTCTTCAGTTTCCCAAGTTGCTCCTTCAGTGCCGTGGTGTTGCTAGACCACTTTGACCAATGGGATAGTCTTGGTGTACAAAACCTGCTCCTTACGATCCACAATCTGAACTGGGCTTTCAACGTACGATATCCTGTCATCCACGTCTAATTCCTCAAAATTTAGAACTTGTGTCGGATCAAGTTCATACTTCCTTAACATCGACACGTGAAAGACGTCATGCACTTGTGCCAACCTCGGCGGCAGTGCAAGACGATATGCCAAAGTCCCTATTCTTTCCAAAATCTTGAAGAGACCTACGTACCTTGGACTCAGTTTCCCCTTTTTGCCAAAGTGGGAAGTATCTCTCATTGGTGACACCTTCAGAAAGACGTGCCCACCAATTTGGAATTCCACTGACCTTCAATGCTTATCGACATAACTCTTTTAGCAGCTTTGAACGGTCTTTAATCTGTCTCTGATAACTACAATTGTCTCCACTGACTGCTGAACCAACTCTGGACTAGTGACCTTTCATTCTCTGACCTCAACCCAAGAACTGAAGTTCTGAACACTCTGCTCGGCGCTGACTCAAAAGGAACCACCTAATTGATTTGCTGAACTGGGAACTCTAGTTTAGATCCAATATAACTCAGTCACTATCACTCTAAGCAGATGAACTATTTGACGCACATACGCTTCTACATGCTTAATCAGATCAAGATCCTTTCGCACAGCCACAAGGTGGGCAGATTTCATTCATCTGTCAATTACTACTCAAAATGAAATTATTAACACACTAACTTCTTGGTGGACCTATCACCAAATCCATTGTGACGTGATCCCACTTCCACACGGGGATCTCGAGAGATTACAAGGGTTCTCCCGACTTGCAAAACCATGCTTTCACTTGCTAGTACATTTGACACTTGCGGCTTGTCAGTGATATCTGTCTTCATACTGGTCTACCCATCCTGTTGATGCAAATTTTGACTCATCTTAGTACTGTTTGGACAGTGCTGAAGTTGCTACAATGAGCTTCCCATATGATCTCTTCTTTAATCTCTGTATCGTCACTTACACACAATCGTCCTCAGAACCTTAGTGTTCTGTCCTCAGAAATCTGAAAATCGGCCTTTCTTTTATCTGTATTCTCTTATAGAATCTTCTAAGTTTTTGAATCTATCCACTGAAGCACTTTGATTCTGATATGCATTCCTGGCTAAATTCTAAAGGTGGCCATAAGATTCAAAATGTGGCCTACCTTAGATTTGAAAACCGAATTTCGGACTTTCTCAAGTAAGATCCAACCCTTGAGTACCAACTGTGCAACTAAGGACTCTCGACTCAGTGCATCTGCAACTTTGCTCACCTTTCCAGAGTGATACAAAATATCATAGTCATAATCCTTAAGGAGTTCCATCCAGAGACGCTGTCTCTTTTTCAACTCCTTATGAGAGAATACGTACTTCAGACTTTGATGGTCAATAAAGATATGGAATCTTTCTCGATACCGATAGTGCCTCTAAATTTCCAAAACGAACATAACCACTACAAGTTCTACAACGTATGTCGGGTAATTCAACTCATGAGGTCTCAACTGGCGGACGAGTATGCAACAACCTTACCATGTTGCATTAGTATGCAACTCAGTCCTCTAAACGATGCATCACTATAGATCTCATAACTTCCAGGACCAGATGGAATGGTCAGCACAGGTGCAGTAGTGAGTTTTTGCTTAAACTTTTGAAAACTACACTCGCACTTGTCTGTTCACACGAACTTCTCTTCCTTCCTCAGAAGTCGAGTCGACGGCAACACTAACGCTGAAAACCCTTCTATGAACCTTCTGTAAAACTCTGTTAAACTCAAAAAACTTCTTATCTCTGTCACTATAGTCGATCTTGGCATGTTGATCACTACTTCAATTTTGGCGGGGTCCACGAAGATTTCTTCGCCTAAAATCACATGACCTATGAACGCAACACGAGTCATCCAAAACTTGCACTTACTAAACTTAGTGTAAAATTCAAGGGCCCTCAAGGTTTGAAGTATCATCTTTTAATGTCTCTCGTGCTCCTCAGCACTCTTCGAACACACCAGGATAACATCAATAAACACGATCACAAAACTAATCCAAGTACCCAATAAACACTCTGCTCATCAGATCCATACAAACGGTTAAAGTGTCCGTCAAACCACACGGCATTATAGTGAACTCATAACAGCCGTATCGAGTGCGAGATGCTAACTCCGGTATGTCTTTCTTTCTAATCCTCAACTAATGATACCCTGACCTCAAGTCAATCTTGGAGAATATCGATGTACAAACGCAACGAACCAACATTCTTCTTCACGAATAGAACGAGTGCTCCCCAAGGTGATGCATAGGAACATATGAATCCCCTATTAAACAATTCCTGCATCCGCACCTTCAGTTCTTTTAACTCGGGTAACACCATCCAGTAAGGAGCCTTAGGGACTGGCTATGTTCCGGCTGCTGATTCAATCACAAACTCTATTTCTCTTTTTGATAGTAAACCTAGCAATTCTTCCGAAAATACCTCAGAAAACCTTTGTACCACGGTTATGTTCTCTATATTCGGCTCCTCAACTGACGCATCCATTACAGTTGCCATGTAGATTCGGTAACCAACAACCAAAACCAGGTCATCTTCAGTGACGAATAACAAGGATTGAAGTTCCTCTTCGACTTTCAGTGATTCAAAACTTTCGCACGCTAATTGCACAAACTAAATTATATCACTACCACGATTCAAAACAACAGAAAACTCCTTAAGCCAAACCTTTTTATAAATGACTTCCGAGTCATACTTAAGCAAACCCTTCAAGTACCACTAGAGTCAGAGATTCATCTTTCTATTACTTTATTACCACAACGAAAATCCTACAACCTTCACTGAAAATTTTGCTGCACTACTCTAATAAAAACATCTCAAAAACATTCTTCCCTTGATCGATGCATGGTCAATCCCTTCATGCTCCTCTAGCCATCCTAGTAGCGTCCTATTTGCAGTAACGGTGCTTACGCTCTCCTGAACTTACACGAACAGTTCCTAACCTGATGGCCGTGCTGGCCACATTTAAAGCATGCTCCCTTTGTACTCGAACACTGGGCTGACTTATGCTTCCTTCCACAAACTTAGCACACATACGGTGAGTTCTCTACCTCCTATCGAGGGACATCATGCACCATTTCTTGCACTGGGGATCTATTCCAAGTACCCCACTAAATGTCCTGAAGCATGTTTCCTCTGTTCTGTCTTATCAACGGCGGTGACGGAAATAGCTGTGGTTCCATCTGTCTATATGGACAATCCTTGATCAAATGGCCTTACTGGCGACACTTGTAACAAGTCATTTCCCTCTTACAACACGGAACAGATTCATGTCTTTTCTTACAGACACGACACACATCGATCGAGTTGAGCACTAACCTTCCAATTCTACTCTTCCGGTTGAGTGAACTGGGGCACCGTTCTTCTGACATCGGCCTTTCCCCCAATCGATTTCCATTTTTGTCTAAACTGAACCTTGACTCAAATACGGTGGCTTGATCCTCGATCACAACTCCAGATTGGGCCTCAACAGGCGTGGCAACAACAACAGTCACAACACTAGTAGCGGTAGAAACAACGGCAATAGCGGCGGCTCGGTCCTGAGCTTGCTGACCCAAAATGCTTCCCAAAGACTCTAGCGCCTAAATGATCCCTTCGAACCTAGGATCGTTCGGTGCTGCTACACTCTCAGTATCGACTTGCGGCGGTACTCTCACACTCGCACTAGCCAGAGCCTGCGCTCTACCTCAGGTACCAACTCATGTTAGCATCCTACCCCGAGATACAGGTCCTACTGACCTCCTCCAAGGAGTCTTCCACTCCTGGTCACTCATCCTACAGGCTCTTTATAGACGCCTGTTTTTCGATTCCAACATCAGGTTAGAATTTGAGTGACCCCACAAACACACTACCAAACAGCTATCAATCACATGCATCAGCATATTAAAAATCTTTCCTACTAACTATCCCATGACTCATCGCACCTTATTACTCCATACTCAGACCATGCTCCGATACCACTTAAACGAGGATGTCGCACCCCGAACCTCAAGAGCGCCAACATCCCACCATTGTCAATCAAATGCGACATTTCTAGGTAGTGTCGCCAACCCCATTTATTTATTATTGCGCAAGCGGAACGTATTATAAAACCCCTGACAAAAACTCACGGGATAGGAAAGCAGGAAACCAACTCATTCATAAACAAACATGCTTTCAAAGGTAACCATACTAGGGTTTACACATAAACCAAAAAGGGGCAGTCTACAAAAGGGATCAGTCGTATGACCACTAGTTGGACTCGTTCTTCGATCCCACTTCTGATTGATCAACCTCCGGGGGTTCCACCATCTACGGTCCTGAAATACGGACACAGGGTACCCAATCGACAAAAAATTCGGTCCAGTGCCGATTGACAAGAATTGTGCGATCTGGTGGAATCACCCACACTCGATCACATGCCTCTGTTGAGTCGACTTATCTCCGTTCTTTAATCGATTTTTAATTGTGCCGTAATGACCCTTGCAGATTAGCTCGATCGAAAGGTCACTTCCTGGGCATTCTCGAGTTTGATGCATTAGAATTTCTTAACGGCTTCACCTAATAGACTAGTTTTCACATGAGTGGCCGACTCAAGGAAAAGAACTATATGCATGCCAACGAAATGCCCGTCTCAATTTATTGAAAATAGAATTGAAAAATCGGGATGTCATAGATGCAAATCGCTACTATATACGAAATGAAATTTCATCAATGAAAGAAAAACGAATATCTATTGAAGAAGGAAAGCACATAAGTTGCATCTAATGTTCTTTTTTCCCCCATCCAGTCATGCCGAATTTAGTAAGAAATTCTCACCAATTATTTTTAGTGATTTTATCACGACCTTTTTGTTGTGTAGCCATTATGACCACTCGAGGTGATTGCAACATTCTTAGTCTTTCTCTAAACTCATTGTGGCTAATCGTGGCATCATCATGACTTGGTCATCACAAGTCGTGGCTCATTCATGCCAAAGGCGTGGTCACATCTTACCGAAGGGACTCATATATCATCAATTCTAAAGGAACTTGATCACCAATTCATCCGGTTGAGCCACACAACCAAGGATGTCCAGGGCCATGATTAACGCACTAGGTCACGGTTTATGACATGGATCAATGACCGAGGAAATAAGTCATAACTGATCAAATAGGGCACCTCTACCCGAAGATGGATGGAAGACATGTAGATCGCGTGGCTCCGGATGACTAGAGGCACTCCATTTGTTGCCATTAGCGGTCATATCTTATGAATTCACGGCTCCTTCCATTAGATCTTGGGAACAAACAAGCCATCAAATCACAAAGTTTTGTTTTGAGATTTCTCTTTGAGAGACCTAAACATAAATTAAAATTGATTTGTGGAGAATCAATTTTCTTTGCATTAATGAAGAGAAAAACGAGTGTTTATTGAAGACATAAAGCATCTAAGTCATATTTAATTCGAATGTTGAGGACGATCTCATAGTCCACAAGAGATTGCTCGATGGACAAGTTGACCATTTTGACAAGGTAGACAAAAATTCTGAATCAAAAGTTGCCCAAAACAAACTGCAAAAAAGAAACTCTTGGCTTCCGTTGATGACCTCTTTTCTTCCTCCTTTTTTTTTTTTTTTTGCTCTTTTTATTTCTTCTTTCCACCTTGCTCCAAAGGATATTGGAACCCTAGTGACCTTTTCACCGGAGTAGGGTGAAAAGAAGACAGGAAAAAAAAAAAAAAAAAAAGCCATTCTGCATGGCACTGATTGAATTGGGCTTCAATGTACAAGTCTCTCGGTTTTTAAGATTTTCTAAAGATGTAGAATTTTCTCATTTCCTCACCAAATGTTTCGTTATAGATTAAGATTCTGCAAAATTAAGGATAACAATTTACGATTTAAGATTAACCTTGAAGATATGGACTAATCTGCGCAATAACTTGGATGGCTAGGATGAATCTCCCTTGATCCTTTTTGTTTACCTTTTCTTTTTCTTTCTTTAGCAAAACTATTGCTGCCAAATTAGAATGATGAGAACCATACGAAACTTGCTGATCCTCGTATATCAGTGGCCTGAGATTCCAATTTCAACTGTTCTGATGCTTTTTTTATTCATAAAGAAGGAAGGGACTCTCACTTCCTCTAGCTAATTAACTTCTTGTAGACCGAAGAAATCACAGCCCACAAATTATGCAGTTTGAAGCATAATCAAACGAACTTTCGTCTTGATCATCTGCTGAGAATTGCGAGGACCAACACAAGGCAGACAATATTCTAAGCATACGTATGACTTTCCGAATGATCATGGGAGATCTGGGACAAACCACTCAGTGAACCATAATTACAGGTTACATCTAATATTCTCCTTTTTTCATTAAAAGAATGATCATCCGGCATAGCTTTTTATATGATACACGAATAATATTAGACATATATAGCTATAAGAAAGCAAATAAAACAGAACAAGGTCGAACAAGCCAACAGATAGAAGAAAGAAACGGGACAAAAGCAGCCAAACAAAGTATGAAGTCCCCTACCATAATTGAAGTAACATACAGGAAGGAGAGATGAGCAGTTCAAGACAAAAACGCCGAGATGAGTCCAGGAAGCAGTCAAGAAAGTACCCACGTTTTACTTTGACTGAGATTAAGTTCCTGATGGCCCAATAAGAAAACAAGCCAAGCCGAGAAACGGTGCTTTCCTGCGAAGACAGCGAATGACTAAACCGGACACGTCTGCCGCACAGTTAACTCAGTAGTCTGGCAAAATTATGAACCAAAAGTCGACCAAAACAAAACGCAGAAAAGAAACTCACTTTATGCTTCCGTTGATGACCTCTTTTCTTCCTCCCTTTTGGTCTTCTCTTTTTCTTTCTTCCTTTCGCCTTGCTCCAATGATCTCCACCTTGCTCCAATAGATATTGGAACCCTAGTGGCCTTTTCATCAGAGCAGGGCGAAAGGAAAAAAGGAAAAAAGAAGCCATTCAGCATGTGGTTGAGTGAATGAGACTTCAATGTACAAGTCTGTCCATCTTCAAGTTTATCTAAAGTTTATATAATTTTCTCATTGCCTCATCAAATGTTTCCTTATAGATTAAGATTCTCTAAAGTTAAGGATAACTATTTACATTTTAAAATTACCCTCGAAGATATGGTCTTATCTGCATAATTAATTTGAACTGCTTACAAGGAATCTCCTTTGCTCCTCTTTATTTTTATTATTTTACCTTTTATATCTCGTTTTCTTGTTTTCGAAAACCGCTCTCCTCATTGCACCAACAAAACGCATAATTGTTTCCATTGTTAAAGAAAACTTCAAAGATCTTTTCAATATAAAGTAAATGCCTCATAGAACAACTTTTGATATATAAGAATGAGTTTGTTTAACGGAAAAACTAGAATTTAGAAAACACTTTTTAAAAAAATAATTTGTTATATCATTTAGAAAAATTAATTGGTAGAAATTATTTTTATTATCAACAATGATTTATCCGTAACTTGCGTTGATGATAAAAAAAATATTTTTCATTCGTCATTTTTATAAGCTATACAATCAATTGTTTATTGAAAAATATTTTTTAAATGATTATTTATCATGAAACAAATAGACCCTCAATCTATATAGAGATATATAGTTCTGCTATAATTCTTTCATAGTTAGTCTAATGACGACAATGTAGAGCTAAATTTAAAATTTGAAAATCTATCATGATTGTGTCAATATATGCATAGTAAATTTAATTCTATTTTACACAATAGTACCTATTATACTATCTTCGTAACAGCTGAATGTACCTTATATAAACTATTTTTATTGTAAATTTCCTTTAATGTTAATGATTTCTGTTAATTGATTCGTTGAATATGGATTAAAGATTAGAAATTTCCTCTCTGACTTAATCACATCACCTTATCAAAAGTCAATGCAGTCATTTGGATTCCATGACTTTTTGTATATTCCACGCATTTAGATTTATATAAAATTCCCCATTGCAGCTACCGCAGAAAAATTTCATCAGATCCTTTCCTTTGTTCTCAATTTAAATGACATAAGAATGTGGTTTTTATTCGTATGCAAATACGGCTTGAGAAATTTTCTCTTTCCTTCTGCATGCGTAAGTATCTATGTCTTTTAAAGGTTTTCCTTTTCGCCTTCTCCTTTAAGTTACTCAAAGAACTACAATTAAGATTGTTCGTTCTCATCATGTACTTTCTTTCGTGAAATAAACTCAACTTAATGTAGCATTTTGGATTAACTAGCCGCACAGCACCTACCTAATTTTTTTTTTGTCAATACGACTAAAAGAAAACATAGATGGCAAAGTTTGTAATATATCAAAAGCATCGTTGCGTAGTTTTCTTTATATATAGAAGTTTCCAAAATCAAAAACATAATCTCACTTCGGTCTTATCACTTTAATCTCTATTAGCAGTAGACTATTTGATCAAATTATTTTTCAAGCATCTAACAATTTCCACACTCTCATGTGGAGGCATCCCGACTTCCTCAAACAAAAAATGGAAAAATTAGTACCCTCTCCTTGTGTAGCCTTTGCGACTACTTGAGGCAACTACAGCATTCTTGATCTTTCTCCAAACTTCTTGTCATTAGCAATTGAATCTTATGAATTGCCGGCTTGTTCCACTAGACCTTGAGAATGAGCAAGCAGCGAAATCACAAGATGTTGATTAGCAATAGAGATTGAAATAAGCAGAGATGTATCTCTGAATTACTTGGATAAAAACTAAGATTGATTTTGCAGAATCAATTTTTTTTGTATCAATGAAGAGAAAAACGAGTGTTTATTGAAGAAAGTCCATGAAATCAAACCGCAGAAAAGAAACTCACCTGGGCTTCCACAGATTCGTCCTTTTTCTTTTCTCTTTTTCTTTCTCCTTTCCAACTTGCTCCAACAGATATTGGAACCCTAGTGACCATTTTATCGGAGCAGGGTGAAAAGAAGGAAGGAAAAAGAAGTTGTTCTGCGTGGTCCTAATTGAATAGGGCTTCAATGGACAAGTCTCTCGGTCTTTAAAATTTTCTAAATAAAAATTTCTTGTTGTCTCATCAAATGTTTCCCTATAGACTATTCACATCTTAAAATTGCCCTTGAAAATATGGACTCATCCGCATAATTAATTTGAACGGCATAGGATGAATCTCCAAAACACATCAAATAGCGTTAAAGGAGCAGAAATGATCCGTGCCAGCCACTGTCCGTCATCGCGGCCGTGTTGTCATCGTCAATGCTTGCAGAAGCAGTCACATAATTCGTGGCCAAGGAACTATATATCTTAGTGCCCTCAGAGCAGTAAGATTGGTAGATGAACAAGTTAAATGTGCAGACAAAAAATAAAAACAATTCTTCTTTCCTTTTATCAAGAAAACCAAACACACTTTACACAGATTAGTCCATAGAACTATTTATCTTAATTCCCTCAGAGCTTTTTCAGCAATATTGAAAATAAAAATCTTAACGTCAAAATTTAATTATATTTATTTTTTTTATTTCCGGATGCAAAACACATTATAGTTCACCTACTCCGCTATAGTCTTATTACTAAATGCTGGGACAACTCCTCACTTCATGTGATTATTCCATAAGAATAATTATTTTCACCCATCTATTGTAGAGAGTATATGTCACAATGCATCTACTAAAGTAGTTCTATAATCAATTCATCATATATATATATGGTCAAAAAATGCATAATTTGGGAGTCCATTTATTTTTTTTTGTAAGATATAACAACATCATCTTTTGGATTGTGATCTAATGGATTTTTGTTTATGTTCTAGTTGAAGGTTAAGTAATGATTCCATAATCAATTTAGCTAATCAATAGAAGTTGCTAGATGCAAGTCACTTCGATGGAGCGAATTATTGGTCGCTTGTATTTGTAAAATAAAGTTTGTTCCGATAGTCAAATCCTCATATGTACCATGGAATCATTGGAGAGACCATATACTTGCAATTGAGACTATATACTCGCAATTCAACCTACGAAACAAAAATCCATGAAATACAAGGAGACAACTAAAACTAAACATCAAAGGCACGAAAAAGATAATGGTTGTCGAAGGGGCTTGGCCATCTCTTAGCACGCGCATATTTGATACAATTTTTAGTGCGTCAATATGAAAATAATGAAAATATAAAAAAAATACCCAATGATAAGTTAAAATTAAATACTTTGAAATTTCAACGAAAAACATAAAAACAAGCCAAACCATCAACCTATTTATTCCTAAACAGTTTGCTAATCAATGTGGACAGGAGATGAACTTTCCTCCCGTCGCCTTGACTTTATGCTCCTTTCCTTCCAAGGTGCCGCTCCGTTGGTTAATTTAGGTTTCACGGTTAAGCCAAAATGTTCCTCTGGCGTTGTCAGGAAGTAGCAAAAAATAGGGCCACATCCTGATTATGAACCTCCTTAATTATATGGATAGCAGTCTTTCCATTGGAAAGCTTGTAGGTATCTTCTATCATGTCATCATCTCTTGATCCATTCATGAGTGCAGCCGGTAGTTGTATGGAATGATTTTGTTGTTGTGCCACGGTGGAGGAGTTAGGTTTCGTTGGGAAGATGCCTCCATAATGCAAATTATTCTGAGACATGATTAACTGAAAAGACTAATTCGAATCTAATTCTGAACAGCAAATAGCAAAGTTGACAACTTCACCTGAACATATTACGGATTTAAATCGACTTCTCTAAATTTCTAGGATGACTCTGCAAAATATCCTTATAGTATGATTTCACATGTCAACAACCTCTAAATCTACCCAATAACTCAAAATTCAACATAGTCCAAAATTACAATTGTACTAAAAAATTCTCTGATTAAAGGAATAAAGAATTAAAATTCGAACCGAGCTTGTTGATTGGACGTGTTAAGGAGTCGGTGGCTTGCTGAACTCCCCCCCCCCCAAAAAAAAAAAACTTTTCCCCTTCTTTTATTTAACACCCACTGCAGCAAAAAAAAAAATCTTTTCTTGACAGAAATTTTTTATAATTTTTCGAAGAAGGCTCTTTCACTTAACGGTAGAAGTTTTTTTTTTTTTTTTTTGAAAATAATTTCGCAGGTTTTGAATTGGTAAAAAGTGTCCTTCCTAGAGAAGTTTAATTAAAAAATGTTTGAAACCTTATTTTAAATATAAGCATCTAAATCAATTGTTAATTAGACTTTTTATTTTATTTTAATTTAAAGATACAGACCAAGGAAACGCTTAATCGTTTCCCTTGTCAAATAGAACTTCAAAGATTTTTTGTTACAAAAGTAAAAGCCTAAGAGAATAATTTTTTATATTTAAGAGTGCCTTTTTTCACTGGAAATTTGAGACTTATAAAATATTTTCTGAAAAATGATTTGTTATATTCTTCAGGAAAATTAGTTAAGAGAAAATATTTCAGTGTTAATGATTTACGCCAGCTATTTTGTGGATGGTGAGGTATTTTTTATTTGTTCATTTTTGAATGCGATACAATCAATTGTCTACTTGAAAATGTTTTCCAAATAAAAGCTTTTTGAGAAAGAAATGGATCCTCAACTCTTGAAGAAATATATAGTTCTGTTATAATTCTTTCGTGGATAGTATAATGATGACTAATAGCTACAAGACAGGGAAATATTTTAAATTATCTAAATCTATCGTGATTGTCAACACATGCGTAGTAAATTAAATTCTACTATACACTAATATTTATCATGCTATCTTCATACCAGCTGAATGTATAATGAGTTCTGTTAATTGATTCGTTCAAAATGGATTCAAGATTTGATATTAATTTATCTGGCCTAATCACATCCCCTTATGAAAAGCCAATGAGTCAAATAGATCCCATGGCTTTTCGTATATTCCACGCATTTGAATATTTATCAATTCACCATGGCAGCTTTCGTTAAAAAAAAAATCTCATCAGATCCTTTCCTGTGTTGTCTTTTTAAATGGCATGGGAATTGAGAAATTTTTTCTTTTCTTCAAAATTTCTACATGCGTAAGTATATGTGTCCTCAAAAGGTTTTCCTTTTTGCCTTCTGCTTTATGTAACTCAAAGAACTATAACTAAAAATGTTCGTTCACATCAAGTACTTTCTTTCGTGAAATAAACTCCATTTAATATGGTATTTGTTGAATTGGTAACCACTTCAATGGAAAAATATTTTAGATTAACTACTTGTACATCACCTACGTAATCTTGCATTTTTCAATACAACTTAAGAGAGATTTCACTAATCAAGCTAGAAAAACGTAGATGATGAAGCTCTTGATGTGTCAAAAGCATCCTTGTTTAGTTTTCTTTAGTTATTGGAGTTTATAAAAGCAAAAACATAACCTCACTTTGTTCTTATTCACATCAGTCTATTAACAGTAGTATATTTGATCAATTACTTTTCAAGCGTCTAATGGTCTCCCACTATCATGTCGACGCGGTCCCGACTTCTACCAACAAAAACAAAAAAGGGAAAAATAGTACCTTCTTGTTGTGTAGCCTCAATTACTTCTTGAGGCACTTGCAACATTCTTGATCTTTCTCCAATAAGCAATTATCTCTTGTGAATCCGTGGCTCATTCCACTAGATCTTGGAAACAAACGAGCGGCCGAATCACAAGATGTCGATTTGCAATGGCAACTCAAGCTTCACACAAAGATTTATCTCTTAGATACTTGGATAATAACTAAGATTGATCTGTGGAAAGTCAATTTCTGTGCATCAATGAACAGAAAAACAAGTGTCTATTGAAGAAAAATCCGATACACGTTACATCTGATGTTCTCCTTTTCTTTACTTTGACCTAGTTGTGTCGAACTCCAATGTCGAGGACAACCTCGTTGTACATAAGAGAATACGACCAATTTGACAATTTTGACAGGGTAGACAAAAATTCTGAATCAACAGTTGGCCAAAAAAAAAAAAAAACGCAGAAAAGAAACTCACCTTGTGCTTCCATTGATGACTTCTTTTCTTCTCCCTTTTAGTCTTCTCTTTTTCTTTTTTCCTTTCGCCTTGCTCCGATGATCATTCCTCCTTGCTCCAATAGATATTAGAACCCTAGCCTTTTCATCAGAGCAGGGCGAAAGGAAAAAAGGAAAAAAGAAGCCGTTCTACATGGGGTTGAGTGAATGGGGCTTCAATGTACAAGTCCGTCCTTTTATAAGTTTCTCTAAAGTTTATATAATTTTCTCATTGCCTCATCAAATGTTTCCTTATAGATTAAGTTTCCTTATAGATTAAGTAAGACTCTCCAAAATTAAGGATAATAATTTACATCTTAAAATTGCCCTCAAAGATATGGAGTTATCTGCACAACTAATTTGAACGGCTTAGGATGAATCTCCCTTTGCTCCTCCTTTTCATTTCTTTCTTTATCCCTTTTCTAGTTTTCCATAACCGCTCACCTCCTTGCACCAGCAAAACACGTCAAATCAGTTTAAAGGGTCAGTAAAGATCCGCACCAGCCACTGTTGGTCCATCATCGCGGCTGTGTTGTCATCACCAACCTGCGCACGAGCCCCCCAGCTCCAGTGGCTGGTCGAGCATGGCAGACATTGGATTTGAGGCTCACGACCTCAAAGCTGAGGTTGCCCCCTCGAAGATAGACAATAGGGAAAATAAAGATAGATGAGCTAATTGATGAGGATGCCGACAGGCAAGTGCAAGGGTCGCAGGGAGGCGATGGCGATGTCAGGAGTTCTTGAGTGTTTGCGAAAACTTTGCTCAAAACAGAAAGTGTTTGGTCTTAAGTAGTACTCTTACAAAGAAAAATTGTTAGAATGTCTAACTCGAAAAATTGATCTACTAGATGGAGGGAGATGCAGTATAATACTTTAGAAAATACTAAAGTTTAGTCTTATATCATGCCAGAAAATTTAACTCAAAATTATAAATTGTTCAATGATATAGGGCGTGATAAAACCCACCAATTAAGTGATGTAGGATCGCACTTCAACAAAGTCGCCCCTAATTTTGAAGTTCCTCCCTGATTTTGAGCCTTTAGAATTGATTTACTCGGTAAAATTACACCCTAATCTTAATTAACTAAATGCTAGCGCACTTTATTGGCATAGGTATTGAAAGGATTGAGTGTCAGATACAGCAGCATATATATCCAACAATGTACTTTAAATATAGCATATCTCCTATCAATACGACCAGGCGATTATAACACCGCAAGCATCCGAACTTTTTCTCATTGTCAAATTGAGCATTACCTTATTTGATCGTTTAAGAAGTGCACCAGAGCACTTTTTATTTATGTGTACAAACATAGCGTGAATTCATATCCTCAACGCGAAGACCACGTTTGGCAACTTTAAATTGGGTTGACAAAACTAATGATTATGTCGTTTGGAAAAAGGGATGGTGCCTCAATTATTTAGCTTTTAAAAGAAAATAGCAAGAATAGCAATAAAACATTGATATAAAGAGGAATACTCATTATATATGATACTGTAAAAAAATCTCAGGAATTTAATATGCTAACTTCAATATAGATTCCTTGAAAACTTACTACATTTAATATCACGGTGTCGACATTCAATTTATGATATCGTAAGATTACATCATTGAGATTCTATAGGTAGGGAGCCTATCTTCATACTGAGTAGTATATCTTCAAGCTATCATATTGAAAATTATACTTTCTTAGAATGGATGTCATAATTTTGACAATAACAACACTATTAATAATCTAAACAAATCTAATATACTAAAATTGCCTTTGAGTGCATTCAATGTGGAAGTCCATTAATAAAAAGTCTTTTCTTCTTAGAGAAATTTGAATGTATATAGAAACACACAGATGCATTGGGGGAGAAAATTTTTCGTAAGAATTTTGGTCTACAACAAGAAGCCTTGTTTTCAAGCTAGTTCCTTGTCATAAGAAGTTCCATCAACTGTAGCAAGCCTATCAATTTCTTGACATTCAATTAGAGTTTAAGTGGAAGCGAGAGAAGATCATGAAGATTGTTGCATACGAATAGGATTGCACTTGGAAAAGGGATTTCACATACTTTCATTGTTATTTCAAAAATAAAGATTAGTGCAACGCACTATGGTAGAATTGGAAGTGCTGCCTGTGCGTTTTGTAAGAGTATGTCCGACTCTATTGATCACCTGTTTTTTTATTGCTGTGTCACGGCTGGTGTTGCTTTCTTTTAGGCTTCCAGATGCAATTTGCATTGGTGCAACAGAACTTGGAGGGAGAACCTCTGTTGGGCCACTACCTATTTGATGGGTAAAGATTTCTACAAGTGCATTGCCCGTTTTTCCTTTGGCGCGCTTTGTCATATCATTTGGAAAAGCAGAAATAACATCATCTTTAGAGACCAGTCCCTAACGGTCCTAGCCATGAAGAACCACCTCTTCAAAGTGATTCGAGACAAGGCTATCACCTTCAGGAACGTCGAAAATAATTTCAGAAACAGAAGGTTGTAGAGAAGTTGGGGCCTAGACCCGATTATTTTCACTAGGGACCCGTAGGTAGTTTGTTCCAACGGTGACCTCTTCCTCGCCTATGGCGTCTTTTGTAGCTGGTTGACCATACCGTGCTTCTTTTTGGTCTAGGTGTTGTAGTGTTTGTGCTGCATTTTGCGGCTTTTACATGTTGTTACCCTTCCACTCCTTTTGTTCTTGCATTTGGAGTGTAA
This sequence comes from Eucalyptus microcorys, assembly GCA_014182515.1. NCBI lineage: Eukaryota > Viridiplantae > Streptophyta > Magnoliopsida > Myrtales > Myrtaceae > Eucalyptus > Eucalyptus microcorys. The sequence goes on along the minus strand of CM024570.1, from coordinate 1,273,916 downwards.
GTTTCTGGTGATGAGACTTTTTGTAGATTTGACATTTCCTCAATATATCTCTTACCCTTACCAAAAAATAAAAAATAAAAAAATTAGTGCAATGCATAGGTATTTTCCTTTTCATGTAAAAATCTAAAGAATAATCTCACAAAAGTAAAAGGCCTAAGAGAATTTTGATGTCTCAATCTATTAGATAATTATTTAGTTCTACCATAGACATTTTTGCAATGACAATGTCTAATAGTTACGAAGTTAAAAAAAAAAAATTGAAATATATGAATCCTTCATGACAGTTTATATATACACAAAATTTGCACCAATTGACTGTATCGCAAATAAATGATGTAATTTTGTAGATTCATCTCTATGTCAATTATAGCTATTTATTGATTTGTTCAAAATAAATGAATGATTTGATACTATTTCTGTAATTTATCACATCTCCCCGTGAAAGGCCAAATTCAGCCATTCACATTTTGTGACTTTTTGTTGATTCTTCGCATTAAGATTTTTATCACCATGGAATCTCCCGAAAATGTCTCGTTGGATCCTTTCCTCTGTCTCTAATTTTTCTTTTAAACAGTATGAGAATGTCGTTCTTTTTTCTTTGTCATCTCTACCAGTGGGCAAGTATCTACTTCTTGATGATTATTACATACATAGATTTATGTCCTCTTCAACTTAATTGGAATTTGTTGAATCCTTAACCACACGAAGTCAGAAAAAATTTCAGATTAATTTTCCATAAATTGCCGACCTAATATTGCGTTTTTCCAATATGACTTAAGAGAGATTGGCTAATCAAGCTAGATAACATAGAAGACAAAGTTTCGATACGTCAGAATTATCATTGCTTAGTTTTCTTTTTAATAAAAGTTTCCAAAGGTAAAAACATAGTTTACCTTCAATCTTATTCAGATCTGTATATTGACAATAGAACTTTTGATCAATTAGTTTCCAAGGGTCTAATGATCTCCCATTCTCATGTTGATGTGTCCCGACTTTTCCTCAAACAAAAAATGGAATAAAGAAGAGGAGAGATCACGGCACAACTAAACATGCACACCTCTCTTGGTTTATATTTAGTCAAAAAGTGAAGATAAAAATGCATGTCAAAACTATGGGGTTATCCTTTTTTAGTTTCATTATTCTTTATTATTTAAAATATACTACCTATGCATTGATTTCTATTATATCAAATTCAATATTTTGCGCTTAACAATTTGAACGCATACATTTTTTCACTGGAATCTTTTCATTTTTTTTTTTCATTAGTCTATTCATTCGTTGCCCCAGTTTTCGAGGAATCCAGTTTCGTGACTAACATTGTCTTTGATTTTGTTAAATCAACTTATATATTTTGAAAGGAAAAAGACCAGGAAACATGCCTTTTCTTTTGTTCTTTTTTTCCTAATCTACGATCATCCATTGCTTTTACTGCTAAAAATTTTTATCGGTGGGAAAATAATGGCTAATATAGAGGAGCTTCAGTTGTGATACAAATGTTAGTAATTATCTTATTGGAGAGAGATATATGCCGATTGAATAAAGAAAACCCGCAGGAGTAATAAACTAGTAATATAGCAATAACACAAATAACTACAATATGTATATGGCACTGTGGACTTTTTGTAACAGGAATTATTTTGCTCGATTTGTAAAGAGTAAATTCTTCCCTCACTTTATGTTTGAGTCGATACAATTTCGATAGCCTTATGAACAAAAGAAAGAAAAGAAATAAAGAAACTAGATAATTTGGCTCTTCCTCTTAGATACGTGACGGATCCAAATTTCCAAAAATAAGAGACAGCAGAAAGGATATGAGAGCCCAAAGACTTACTCCACATCCAAACTTTCGTGGAAAATCCCTTCATTTTCACAAGAAAATTCATCCTCACTTGTTTGGTTCGTGGCAAGACGCGACTCACGAGCTAAAAAGTGATATTTCCATGAAAATCAATTTCACCCAAATCCTTATACTCAGAGAGAACCCATTGATGAAGTGCCCAACAAAATCCTAGAACGAGAAAAGCAAACTAATCGTCTCGCTTTGCGAGAGAGATTCCAAGAAAATAAATGCATCATAGCAAAGAAGTATGTGATTTCTCTTTTTATTTATTGCTTCCGCGATGACCTCCTTCGTTCCTTCCGTTTCCTCTTGGCTTCCTTCTTCCTTTCGCCCAGCTCTCTTGAATACTCGAACAGCTGTGGCCATTCACTCTGCCTTAATCCCCAGGAGTGTTCTTATTCGCAATAGCAGCGCAGTCACCCCTCTGCTGGTGCGGTCTCTGCATTGAGTCTTGATCATGAATTCCTGCTCTTCGATCTTCCATTCCATGATTGAAGCCTAGCAATGGCCACTCCCTTAAACTCATATCGGTGCTGTTGGGTGTGAAAACCACGTCGTCTCTTGTCTGTCCATGAGATCTCACCATCGAAACTTCTTCGGCCAATTGTGAGGATCTTCTTGCTTCCGATGCAGGGTTGATTCCGATAATTTCTCCCACGACAAAATCGTCACTCTTTCTTCGATCAGATCCATGTATTGATTCTTGATCTTGAACCTTTCCCGCCTGATAATTAGGAACGTCTTCCTCCTCCACTCGTGCTGGGTGGACCCTTGCACTCCGATCATCTCCTCCTCCATCAGCAGCACTACTACTCTGCCAGCCAAAAAGGTTTCCCTGTAGAATTCGCTTAAAGTAGGAGAAGCCCTTGACTATCCGAACAATTGGCCGGCGCTTTCCAAACTTGTTGCCATTGTTGCCATCACTGTTCGCGTGTTGTGAGCTCGGCATTCTTTCCATCAAATCAGAGACGGAAGAGAAATCTCTGGGTGTGTAGCTTCCGTGGAAAACTTACGCTCTGAAACTCTTGGATAGAAAATATCGAATGGCTTGGGAAGGTTTGACTGGCAGCTACGCATCTCTCATATGAAGCGTAGAAAAGCGGTTGAAAAACGTTAATTCAGTTTTCAAAGCTTCGTTCCGTTGGACATTCAAGAAAAATGAACGAATTAAATGCACATATCAACAAAAAACGGATCTCTTCCTTTCTCTTTTTATCAAGAAAAACGAACACATTTTACGCATCAGTCCATGAAACTATACATTTACAGCACATTGGTCGATAATCAATTTCCCCACAACACTTAAGAGTGAATGAATAGAATTGTTTGACACAGCGTCAAATAATTATTATTATGATGAGAATAGCAAAAGAATGAAAAAGAGAAGGAAGAGATGCAAATCAACACTATATATGAAATGAAATTTCATCAATGAAAGAAAAACGAATATCTTTTGAAGAAAGAAAACACATAAGTTTCATCTAATGTTCTTTCTATCTTTCATCCAATCATGCCAAATTTAGTGAGAAATTCTTACCAATTATTTTATGAGATTCAATCAGTACCTTCTCATTGTGAAGCCATTATGACTACTTGAGGCGATTGCAACATTCTTGATCTTTTTCTAGACTTATTGCGGGCTCATCGTGGCACCATCATGGTTTGGTCATCACAAGATAGTGGCTCATTTAGGCCCAAGGCATGGTCTCATCTTATCGAAGGGATTCATTGATCATCAATTCTCAAGGAACTCGATCATCGATTCATTCTCAATGGCTGCTTGGCTTGACCACGACCCACATGACTAAGGAATGTTCCAGGCCACGATTAATGCACTTGGTCACGATCTATGACATGGACCAATGACTGAGGAAATAGGTCATAGCCGATCAAATAGAGCATCTCTACACAAAGATAAATGGAAGATTTGTGCATCGCGCGGCTCCGGATGACTAGAGGTACTTCATTTGTTGCCATTGGTGATCATATCTTATGAATTCGCTGCTCGTCCCATTAGATCTTGGGAATGAACAAGCCGTTGAATCACAAGATATTGATTAGTAATGGCAAATGAAGCTCTGTGTTGAGATTTCTCTTTGAGATACCTGAATATAAATTAAGATTGGTTTGTGGGAAATCAATTTTCTTTGCATCAATGAAGAGAAAAACAAGTGTTTATTGAAGAAAGAAAGTATATAACTTACATCTATTGCTCTCCTTTTTTTCTTTGATTTGGTTGTATCGAATTCGAATGTCGGGGATAACCTCATTGTCCATAAGAGATTCCTCATTGGAAAAGTTGACAATTTTGACGGGGTAGACAAAAATTCTGAATCAAAAGTGGACCAAAACAAACTGGAAAAAAGAAACTCACTTTGGCTTCCGTTGATGACCTCTTTTCTTCCTCCCTTTTCTTCTCTTTTTTCTTTCTTCTTTCCACCTTGCTCCTACAGATACTGGAACCCTAGTGACCTTTTAATTGGAGCAAGGTGAAAAGAAGCAACATTCCGCATTGCGCAATGGGGCTTCATTGTACAAGTCTCTCGGTCTTTAAGATTCTCTAAAGATAAAGAATTTTCTCATTGCCTCGTCAAATGTTTTGTTATCGATTAAGATTCTGCAAAATTAAGGATAACAATTTATGATTTAAGATTGATCTCGTGGATATGGACTTAGCCGCACAATTAATTTGGATGGCTAGGATCAATTTCCCCTTGCTCCTTTTTGTTTACCTTTCTTTTATCTTTCTCAGCAGAACTATTTCTGCCAAATTAGAATGATGAGAACTATACGAAACTTGCCGATCCTCAAGTCGTATATCTGTGCCCAGAGATTCCAATTTCAACAGTTCTGATGCTTTTTTATTCATACAGAAGGAAGGGACTTTCACTTCCTCTAGCTAATTAACTTCTTGCTGACCAAAGAAATCACAGCCTGCAAATCATGTAGTTTGAAGCATAATTAAACGAACTTTCGTCTTCATCATCTGCTGAGAATTGTGAGGAGGAACACAAGGCAGACAATATTCTAAGCATACGTATGACTTTCCAAAAGATCATGGGAGATCTGGGACAAACCCCTCGGCGAACCACAATTACAAGTTACATCTAATGTTCTCCTTTTTTCATTTGCAATAGAATGATCATCCGGCATAGCTTTGACGAAAACAGCCAAAACAAAGTATGAAGTCCCCTGCCATAATCGGAGCAACTTACAGGAAGGAGAGATGAGCAGTTCGAGACAAAAACACAGAGATGAGTCCAGGAAGCAGTCAAGCAAGTACCCACGTTTTACTTTGACGGAGATTAAGTTCCTGATGGCCCAAGAGGAAAACAAGACAAGATGAGAAACGATGCTTTCCTGCGAAGACAGCGAATGACTAAACCGGAGACGTCTGCCGGTCAGTTAACTCAGTAGTCTGGCAAAATCATGAACCAAAAGTCGACCAAAACAAAACGCAGAAAAGAAACTCACTTTGTGCTTCCGTTGATGACCTCTTTTCTTCCTCCCTTTTTGTCTTCTCTTTTTCTTTCTTCTTTTCGCCTTGCTCCAACAGATATTGGAACCCTAGTGGCCTTCTCATCGGAGCAGGGCGAAAAGAAGGAAGGAAAAAAGAAGCCTAGCGCTGATTGAATGATGCTTCACTGAACAAGTCTCTCGGTCTTTAAGATTCTCTGAATTTATAGAATTTTCTCATTGCCTCATCATATGTTTCCGTATAAACTAAGATTCTCTAATGTTGAGGATAACTATATACATATTAAGATTACCCTCAAAGATATGGACTTATCCGCACCATTAATTTGGATGCCTAGGATGATTCTTCCTTTGCTCCTCTTTTTTTTAACCTTTTCTTTTCTTTCTTTATCCCGTTTTCCAATTTTCAAAAACCGCTCTCCTCCTTGCACCAGCAAAACGCATCAAATAACATATAAGCATCTGAATCTATTGGTTATATCATTTAGAAAATTAGTCAGCGTAAAATATTTTTATTATCGACAATAATTTATAAATCCATAGTTATTGCGTTGATGATAAAAAAAAAAAATATTTTTCATTCGTCATTTTCGTAAGCGATACAACCATTAATCAGAAAATATTTTTTAAATAATTATTTATCATGAAACAAATGGACCCTCAGTTTGTATAGAGATATATAGTTAGTCTAACCGCACGTCTAACAATTATAAGGTAGAGAAAATTTTCAAATTTCAAATTCTATCATGATTGTGTCAATATATGCATAGCAAATCTAATTCTATGACACACAATAGTACTCATTATACTATATTCATAACAACTGAATGTATCATAGATAAATTATATAGATATATATTTGTAAATTTAGTTTAATGTTAATGATTCTGTTAATTGATCCGTTCAATATGGATTAGAGATTAGAGATTATTTCATTGACTTAATCACATCCCCTATCAAAAGGGGATGCAGTTATTTGGATTCCATGACTTTGTGTATATTCCACGCATTTAGATTTATGTCACATTCACCATTGCAGCTCCCGTAAAGAAAAAATCTCATGAGATCCTTTCCTTTGTTGTCTTTTTAGATGGCATAAGAACGCCGTTTCTATTGCTTGAGAATTTTTTCTCTTTTCTTCATTATCTCTACATGCGTAAAATACAGCTTGAGAAATTTTCTTTTTCTTCATTATCTCTACGCGCGCAAGTATTTAGGTCCTTGAAAGGTTTTCTTTTTTGCCTTCTGCTTTATGGAACTCAAAGAACTACATTTAAGATTGTTCGTTCGCATCATGTACTTTCTTTCGGGAAATAAACCCAAGTTAATATAGTATTTCAGATTATCTAGCGGCACACCACCTACCTAATTTTGCTTTTTCAATACGACTAAAAGGAAACGTAGATGACAAAGTTTTCAATATGTCAAAAGCATCATTGCTTAGTTTTCTTTATACATAGAAGTTTCCAAAAGCAAAAACATAATCTCACTTCGGTCTTATTCAAATCACTCTAGTTTCTATTAACAGTAGATTATTCCATCAATTACTTTTCAAGCATCTTATAATCTCCACTCTCATGTGGAGGCGTCCCTGACTTCCTCAAACCAAAAAAGAAAAAATTAGTACCTTCTCATTGTGTAACCTTTGCAACTACTTGAGGTGATTGCAGCATTCTTGATCTTTATACTCATTGTCATTAACAATCATATCTTGTGAATCTTGATCTTTCTCCAGACTCATTGACCTCTATTGTTCCTCCCTTTTCTTCTTCTCTTTTTTTTTTCTTCTTTCCACGCTGCTCCAACAGATATAGGAACCCTAGAGGCCTTTCATCGGAGCAGAATGAAAAGAAGAAAGGAAAAAAGAAGCGGCTCTGCGTGGGGCTGAGCAAATGGGGCTTCAATGTACAAATCTCTCGGTCTTTAAGATTCTCTAAATTTATAAAATTTTCTCATTGCCTCAATAAATGTTTCCTTATAGATTAAGATTCTCTAAATTTATGGATACCTATTTACATCTTAAAATTACCTCAAAATATGGACTTATCTGCACAATTAATTTGATCAGGGCCTGGGATGAATCTCCCTTTGCTCCTCTTTTTTTTTTTTTTTCTTTATCCTTTTTCTCATTTTCCAAACCGCTCTCCTCCTTGTGTCTTCCAAACAGCTACATTCCTATCTTTGAAAACTTATCGACAACTTTTATTTCATAATTTCACAGGTTTTCAATCAATACAAAGTCTCTTTTCTTCTCAAAGAAGTTCAATAAGATAATCTTTGAAACCTTAGTTTAAATATCATCATCTAAATCTATTGTTATATATATATACATATAAAGTGACACGTAAGGGGAGAAATATTTTCCTAATTTTTCATTTTTTTTATTGTATTTTAAAGATAAAGAACAAGGAAACGCCTGTTTGTTTTCCTCGTCAAATAGAACTCCAAAGGTTTTTCTAACAAAAGTAAAAGCCTAAGAGAACAACTTTCAATATTTAAGAGTGCGTTTGTTTCACAAAAACTCAAAATTTAGAAAATATTTTCCAAAAAATAATCTATTATATTCTTTAGGAAAATTAGTTAACAAAAAATGTTTTCATCATCGACAACAATTTATGCTTAGGTATTTTGTGGATGATGAAATATTTTCATCTGTTTAGTTTAATAAGTGATACAATCAATTATTTATTAGAAGATGTTTTCTAAATCAAACTTTTTCCATGAAATAAATGGACCCTCAGTCTGTAAAAAAACAATATATACTTTTGCTATAATTTGTCCATAGTTAGTACAACAACAATGTCTACTAGCTACTAGACAGAGATATATTTTAAAGTATCTAAATCTATCATGATAGTCAATACATGCTTAGTAAATTAAATTCTATTATACACAATAATAGTTATCGTACTATCTTTATATCGGCTAAATGTATTACAAAATAATTTTTTTTTATAAATTTATTTCAATATTAATGAGTTCTGTTAATTGATTCATTCAATATGGATTAAAGATTTGATATTATTTTATCTGACCTAATCACATCCCTTGTGAAAAGCCAATGAGTCAAATAGTTTCCATGACCTTTTATATATTCCACGCATTTAGATTTTTGTCAAATTCACCATGGCAGCTCCCGTAAAAAGAAAATCTCAAATCAAATCCTTTCCTGTGTTGTCTTTCTAAATAGCATGAGAATGGCTTGAGAAATTTTTCTTTTCTTCATTATCTCTACGTTCGTAAGTATCTGCGTCCTTGAAAGATCTTCTCTCTTGCCTCTTGCTTCATGTAATTGAAAGAACTGTATTTAAGAATGTTCGTTTACATCATGTACTTTCTTTCGTGAAATAAACTCCAGTTAATATGGTATCTGTTGAATCGCGAATCACTTCAAGCCAAGTTTTCAATACGTCCAAAGCATTATTGCTTACTCTTCTTTATTTGTAGAAGTTTCCAAAAACAAAAACATAATCTCACTTTGGTCTTATCCATATCAATAGCCTTAGTGACTACTCAAGGAGACTGCAGCATTCTTGATCTTTCTCCAGACTCATTGCTGTTAGCAATCATATCTTGTGAAATTGTGGCTTGTTCCATTATATCTTGGGAATGAACGAGCCGCGGAATCACAAGAAGTTGATTAGCTACGGAAATTTTGCCTGGCGATTTCTCTCTCGGACACTTGGATAAAAATTAAGATTGGTTTGTGGAAAATCAATTTTCTTTGCATCAATGAAAGGAAAAACAAGGGTCAATTGAACAAAGAGAGCATTAAAGTTACTTCTGATGTTCTTTTTTTTTCTTAGACCTAGTTGTGTCGAACTTGAATGTCAAGGACAACCTCGCTGTCATGAGAGATTCCTCTACGGCCAAGTTGACAATTTTGACTAGGTAGGGTAAAATTTTGAATCAAAAGTCGTCCAAAACAAACAACGGAAAAGAAGCTCACTTTGTGCTTCCGTTGATGACTTCTTTCCTTCCTCCCTTTTAGTCTTTTCTTTTATCATCGCAGCAAGGGCGAAAGGAATAAAGGAAAAGAGAAGCTGTTCTGCATGGGGCTGAGTGAATGGGGGCTTCAATGTACAAGCCCGTCAATCCATAAGATTCTCCAAAGTTTATAGAATTTTCTCATTGCCTTAGCAAAATTTATAGATTAAGATTCTCTACAATTAAGGATAGCAATTTACAATTTAATATTACCCTCGAAGATATGGAGATATCCACACAATTAATTTGAACAGCTTAGGATGAGTCTCCCTCCGCTCCTTTTTGTTTATCATTTCTTTTCTTTCTTTTTAACAAAACGATTTCTGGTAAATTAGACCGATGAGACCCTTACGAAACTTGCAGATCCTCAAGTTCCATGAGATTCCAATTTCAACAGTTCTGATGCCTTTTTTTTATTCATACAGAAGTGATGGTTTTATATGACTAATGGGCTTATGGCCCGTCCGCCCATGTTGGGCCTAAAGCCCGGCCCACGGGAATAGGGCCCGTGGATGGAGGGACATATAAAAGGGAGGAGAGAGAGGGAGAAGTGACGGTTTTGCCAAAACGACGTACGTCTTCTCCCTCCCTCACGCTCTCTCTCTCTCTCTCTCAAAAGGGAAAAAAAAAACAAAGTAAGTTTTTCTTCGATTCAAAGTGCCATCGGATCGAACAAGGCCAAGATTTCTTCCTCTTCTCGGCGTCGGTGTCTAATCTCGTGGCTAACAAGGTACGCTCGAACCGTGGTGTGCTTTAGGATCGGTGATACATGTTAATTCTCCGGGCTTGTCTTCCGCATTGCATTTAGGGGTTCGATTTGGTGTCAAATCCGGTTTCGGGGATCCGTTATCCCCAACATTGGTATCAGAGCCCTGATTCATGTTTTCCCGACCCCCTATCGTGTTTTTGATTGAATTTTTTTATTTTTTTTCAAAAATTTTCGGCCGTACGGATCGGGCCAGAAATCCCGACACCCGAGCGTTCTTCGTCCTTTTTTCTGTGTTTTCGTATGTCGAAATTCAATTCTGATGGCACAGAAAGGAAGAGGTCGTCGAGACGAGTCTAGCGATATGTCGAACGCCGCCGGAGACACCGCACGCGCCCACACGCGCGGCCGAAGCCGATGCGCGTGGGGGCGACGCGCCAGAAGCGCGGCTCGCCCGGCGCGTGCGACACACGCGCCGGGCGGCGAATCGGTTCGCGCCGATCGGTGAACCGACGCGCGTCGACGCGTCGGCATGACGTCACCCAACGGTCGCACAAGAATCGGCGAGGGTGACGTCATCGATGACGTCGAACGATGACGGTTGGCCGGGCGGTCACCGGCCGGCGACCCGACCGAGACCCGACCCGACCCGGATCATGCGGACGCCGCACACGCGGCGACGTGCCGGATGACGCTCGCGTGACGTCATTCCGCGCACGCGCGCACGTGTCGTCGGTTCGCTCGAACCGGCCCGACTGGTCCGACCGGTCTGTCTGGTCCGACCGGTCCGACGACCGTTGACCTGACCGTTGACCTGACCGTTGACCGTTGACCGTTGACCAACGACCGTGACCGTTGACTTTGACCGTTGACCTGAAAAAAAAAAAAAAAAAAAAAAAAAAAAAAAAAAAAAAAGTAGGAAAAGAATGTGTTTCTTTTTCAATTAAGTCTATGTGGATTATTTGTGATCCCTTATTTGTTCTGCATTTGTTGCGGAAACAGTTCGCATTTGTTGCACGAACAATGCCTCCCCTGAGGATGCGCACACCTATTCGCGCAGTTATCGATGAACAAAAGGATAGGCTGTCTATGTTGATAGCTGAGCTGACTGATCATCGATGGGAGAGTGGTGACTTAATTGATCACGTCCTGGAAGTCAATGGAAAAATTCAACAGGTCATATGAAATGGTCGTCCTATGCCACAGTCAGAGATGGTGCGATTTTTTATAAACACTCTTCCACCTGAATGGCAAGATGTGTTGAATCGCATATGGGATGTCAACGGAGCTGCTTCATATAAGAAAATTGTGATGGATTTTGTAAATGAATATTACTGCATTGTTACAAGGGAAAAGATCAAGAAATTGAACAAAAGAGGATCTTTCCGGTTCGTGTCTTTGTTTTGGTGTTAGATGTATTGGTTGTTTTCTTAGTTAAGTGTGCTTTGTGGACATCTTATGTAATGCTTACTACCTGATTGTTATTGATGTAGCAACCTATATGTTAGTTGTATTATATGAAAGCATTATTATATTGTATGTCAATTATCTGTTGCTTTCTGTTATTGTTGGTTCTTTGTAGGTAGTTAGTGTGTAGGTAGTTATAGAAGTTTTTGTAACTTCATAGAATTTATTTTGCATAAGACAATTATATTAATGATAGTTTTTAAGTTAGGATTTTGGAGGATGATTGGAAACATAGTGACCTTTTGATTCTGAAGCCTTACTTGAAATTATTCATTAATATGATGGGTCTATGCAAATAGGGATGCATAAATGATAGGCATTAATAATTCGTGCATATATGTCTCGATGTGTTCGGATCAATGGCTTCAACCACGAAGAGCATAGTTGCCGAGCTGAACAAAGGTGAAAAGCTCAATGGTGACAACTATGAGATATGGCACATGAAAATCCAATATGTGGAAGAGCAAGAGGCACTTGAGGCTCTTAACCTAATCATGGTAGAACCCGAAGAAGGAAATACTGCACAAAGACAAAAGAGATAAGGAAGCTTTTGCTGCATGGAAACGAAAGAACTCTCTTGCTCGCATCACGTTGCTGAGTAGCATGGAAAATGACGTCATGCGAGAGTTTAGGCGTTTTGACAATGCCAAGGAAATGTGGGAGGCATTGGCAGCTAGATTTGGTCATACTTCGGTGACCAGACTGAGACAGCTCACTATTAGGTTTGACTCCTATAAGAAGCCTCATGGTCGACTATGAAGCAACATCTTAGAAAGATGTCAAACATGATAAATGAGCTGAAAGATGCTGGCCATGTCCTCACGATGAGCAACAGTGTGCAGCAAAGTGATTCGTTCCTTGCCTCGAGTTGGGAGCATATGAAGGTTCACCTGACCCATAATGAAAATATCAAATCTTTTGAGGATGCAGTGCGCCATCTTGAGCTGGAAGAGGACCGCCTCTTGGCGACTAAGCCGGAAGCTGAAATCTATCATGCTGGTTCTAGCTCAAATGGAGCTTCGAGCTCCAAGCGCAAACGTCCTAACTAGCTTGATAAAGGAAAAGGCAAGGAAGAAGGTCCTTCAGGGAAGAAACCCAAATTTAACCAACATGGAAGAGGAAAGCGTCCTCGCATGAAAAAGCTTGCAAGGGTGAAATGCTACAACCGTGACAAGAAGGGTCACTATGCTCGCGATTGTCGTGAGCCAAAGAAGGTATGCACCCTTGTACCTTTCAGAACTTTGCTTTTGTGTCAAGTTCTCGTGTTTTTTAACCGAGTCTAATCCTTTGTGGACTGTGGATTCGGGAGCGACAGACCATGTAGCGAAGGATAGAGGATCCTTCGTGGAATTCCGACGAGTACCAACCGGAACTAAGTGGATCTATGTGGGAAACAACTCCGAGCTGAAGTGAAAGGAATTGGCACATGCCAACCTGAATATGCGTGGTGGACGCACTTTATTCCTACATGATGTATTGTATGCTCCGGAGATTCGTCGGAATTTAGTGTCCGTATTAGTGTTGGTTAAATTAGGTTTTAATATGAACTTCTATAGTAGAGGTGTGAATTTGTTTTTGGATACAAATTACTATGGTTGTGGTTATTTTCTGGATGGTTTCATTGTATTAGATATTGATTATGTTAATGCAAATGTTTGTTATTCCCTTCTCACATCTCCTAATAAATATGATAATGATGTGAAAGTGTGGCATGCAAGACTTGGTCACATTGGCCAACAGCGTATAAATAGACTAGCCAAAGAGGGCTTGTTGGGCAACATTGAAAAAGTCGATTTGCCCATATGTAAGCATTGCCTAGAAGGGAAAACGACAAGGAAACCATTTGGAAAAGGAAAAAGAGCTGAATTTCCTCTGCATTTAATCCATTCGATGTCTCGTGGTCCAATGAATGTGAAAGGAAGGCATGGGGCTGTTTATTTCATCACTTTTATAGATGATTACACTCGATTCGGATATGTCTATTTGATTTCTCATAAATCTGAAGCAATAAGTTGTTTCAAAAGATTTATGAACCTGGTAGAAAATCAATTAGACAAGAAAATAAAAGCATTAAGATCCGATCGAGGTCGTGAATATTTATCTCGATGAGTTCAGAAAATTATGTGATGAAAAAGGAATAGAAAGACAGTTGTCTATTCCATATACTCCTCAACAAAATGGTGTTGCGGAGAGAAGAAACAGAACCCTACCGGAAATGGTTAGGTCCATGATGGCGCATGCTAACTTACCTATTACCTTTTGGAGTGATGCGTTGTTAACTGCTGCCTATATACTTAACCGTGTGCCTTCCAAATCAGTTACTTCCACTCCATATGAGTTATGGACAGGTAGAAAACCGGACTTAAGTTTTCTTAAGCCATGGGGTTGTGCTGCCTATACACGTGAGTCCTCTCACAAATTTGGGAAATTGGGTCCCGTGAGGAAAGAAGAGTATTTTCATAAGATACTCGGAACACTCGAAAGGATATGTGTTCATAGGTGAGCAGGAAAGTGGGAGTATAACTGAATTTGAATCACGGGATGTCACATTCTTAGAGGATGAATTTCCTAAGAAGAGTGAAATAGGGGAAGATAACTCCCTATTTGAAACCTTGGATCAAGATAATGATATTAGTGGAGTTCGTCCAAGTAGGAGTAATATGAGAAGTGATGAATTGAATTCAACTCATTCTCAATTACAACCACATGATGAGACGACATCATCATTATCTAATCCTAGTGGGAGCATAATGAGGAATGATGTACAAAGTGTACAATCTCCCATACGGCGAACAAGTCGCCAAAGTATTCCCCGTCGACGTTTTGGCATTGAAGGGGAAACTTTTATGGTTGCTCCACAAGATGAGGATGAGCCAAGAAATATTAATGAGGCTCTGAATTGCCCTAGTAAGGAAAAAATGGATTCATGCAATGGAAGAGGAAATGGAGTCAATGAAATCAAACCAAGTCGGGAACCGGTTGATCTTCCAAAAGGACGCAGAGCTATTGGGAACAAGTGGGTTCTCAAAATAAAGCGAAAGGCTGATGGCTCGATAGAAAGGCATAAGGCTCGCCTTGTGGCGAAGGGGTATAATCAACAAGAAGGAATTGATTATGAAGATACGTTTTTCTCCCGTAGTGAGATTTACCTCGATTCGCATTATTCGGCAATAGTAGCTAGTATGGATCTTGAGTTACATCGATGGATGTAAAGACTGCTTTCCTCAATGGAGAATTAGAGGAAGAAATATATATGGAACAACCTGTTGGTTTCATAGTAAAAGGCCAAGAAGAAAAGGTATGTCGACTTTTGAGGTCGATATATGGTCTTAAGCAGCTCATCAAGACAATGGTATATATGTTTTCATAATGCCATAATGGCATATGATTTTACGATGATTGATGAGGATCATTGTGTATATATCAAAAGATCCAAGGATCAATTTGTGATCATATCATTATATGTTGATGATATACTGATTGCCGGAAGCAATATGGAGTTTGTTAATACTGTCAAGAGTTGGTTGTCTTCCAACTTTGAGATGAAGGATATGGGTGAGGCTGCATACATTCTTGGAGTTAAGATTTCAAGAGATCGTTCGAAGAGATCGTTATCTCTTTCACAAGAAACCTATATAAATAAGGTTCTTGAACGATTTCGTATGCAAGATTGTAAACCCATAGACACTCCTATTGCAAAAGGTGAAGGATTGAGCCATAGATCGTGTCCAAGGACTCCACAAGAGAAGGAACAAATGAAACATGTTCCTTATGCTAGTGCTGTTGGGAGCTTGATGTACGCTATGATGTGTACAAGACTCGACATATGTTTTGCAGTTGGAATGGTGAGTAGATACCAATCCAATCCAGGTCTAGCACATTGGAAGGCCGTTAAGAGAATACTGAGGTATCTGAAGGGAACCGCTGATTTCAAGTTGAATTACCAAGGAAAGGATCCGCGACTTGAAGGCTATTCGATGCTGATTGGGGAGGAGATTTAGATGAAAGAAAATCTACCTCGGGATTTGCTTTCTTATCGAACAATGGCGCCATATCATGGAGCAAGAAGAAGCAAACGTGTATAGCCTTGTCCACGATGGAAGCTGAGTTCGTGGCATTATCGCAGCGGTACAAGAAGGAGTTTGGCTTAAGAGATTTTTGGATCATTTAGGTGTTAATGAGAAAGTTGCGAATCCATTGTTGGTTAACTGTGATAGCCAAGCAGCTATAGCGTACACCAAAGATCCAAAATATCATGGCAAGACCAAACATATAGATACCAAGTATAACTTTGTCAAGGATATGGTTGCACGAAAGGATGTGAACTTGCAGTACATATCTACGCATAGAATGGTAGCAGATCCTATGACAAAGCCAATACCTAGAGATGTGTTTTGTGGTCATGTAAAATCTCTAGGATTGCGTAGAGTCTGATGTACTGGATTGTAATTTCCCTGAGTTGTTCACATTTATGAACTAGTGTTATTTCATTATTAATGCCTATGAATCTTTGTTTGATCTTTATGCATCTTAATGCTCAGTGCATTATTTTAAGTTGAGAAAGTATGTCGGACAGATATAAGATTAGCCCACTCACACGGGTAATCACCTCTATTTACTGTGTGATAAATAGAGATGAGATTGTTTTAAGCTTATTATCTAGGTGATAATCAAGAGCTAAAGCTTAAAATACGTATGTCGCCTTAACTGGGTGTTAAGATGAGGACATAATACTTACTATGTCCGAAAGTAAAATACCCCACATATTTTACTTTATCTGTCTATGATGCCGATGTGAGTTCGATGAATTTTGTGAATGAGTAGATACGTGAACTCAAGTTAGACATTGGGTATGTCCGAACTATCATCTGTACGGTATTGAAAGGTGTAGACATACGCTCCATGGGAAAGGAGTTAATACCGTAATACGTATTTCATACTACGTATGCATAAGCCGACCAATAAGAGTGGCAAAAAGTTTGATCTCAACTTTTATGACGTGTGAGACTCTTGAGGAAAAGAGTTCCTCAAATTTTAGTGCCCTCATGACTTTTTACTTATTCTCAAGGTTTCTATTTAGTGTTTGCTATCTTAGGATGTTACCAATGGTCATGAGTTGATTCGATCTAATGGGACATTTCTAGAAAAGCAAGCTGAACTGAAATTGAGAGTTTGAAGGAAAGAGGAAGATTGATTTTGGGGAATCACATTGTAGTTTTGTATTCACTGGTCGACCAATTATGACTGTCTTTGGGATAATTATAATTGTGAATACAATATATATATCATGTTTAAAAGAGATCAAGAGAGATATAAAATGTGATCGATCGATCTAGGGTACTGCATACTGAATCTACTCAGAGTAAGACGCCCAATATGAGCTGCTATATATTCCTAATGATGTATAGTAACGAGCTCTCAAAGTATGCTGGTCGCACGGATTATTCACCGGTATGAATGTTGAAGAGAGGTAAAGAGAATCCTGTTCAGCCCACCATGTGCGAGTGGGAGATGATGGTTTTATATGACTAATGGGCTTATGGCCCATCCGCCCATGTTGGGCCTAAAAGCCCGGCCCACGGGAATAGGGCCCGTGGATGGAGGGATATAAAAGGGAGGAGAGAGAGGGAGAAGTGACGGTTTTGCCAAAACTGACGTACGTCTTCTCCCTCCCTCACGCTCTCTCTCTCTCTCTCAAAAGGGAAAAAGAAAAACAGTAAGTTTTTCTTCGATTCAAAGTGCCATCGGATCGAACAGGGCCAGATTTCTTCCTCTTCTCGGCGTCGGTGTCTAATCTGTGGCTAACAAAGTACGCTCGAACTGTGGTGTGCTTTAGGATCGGTGATACATGTTAATTCTCCGGGCTTGTCTTCCGCATTGCATTTAGGGGTTCGATTTGGTGTCGAATCCGGTTTCGGGGATCCGTTATCCCCAACAAGAAGGAAGGGATTCTCACTTCCTCTAGCTAATTAACTTCTTGTAGACCAAAGAAATCACAGCCGGCAAATCATGTAGCTTGAAGCATAATCAAATCTGGGACAAACCGCTCAGTGAACCACAACTACAAGTTACATCTAATGTTCTCCTCCTTTTCTTACTTTGCCAGTTGTGTAGAACTCCAATGTTGAGGACAGCCTCGTTGTCCATAAGAGAATACTCTACAGCCAAGTTGACAATTTTGAGGGGGTGATATGCGACATGTAAATTAGGTGCGATGTAATCATGAAATTAAAAGGGATGAATTGATCTAAACTGACCTAGAGATATGCAATTTCTAGAGTGTGGAATACATATTTCGTTTGTAACAGAATGATCATCCGGCATGGCTTTTTATCTAAGACACGATAACGGATAGAAGAAAGAAAAGAGAAGAAAACAGCCGAAACAAAGTATGAAGTCCCCTACCAGAATCGGAGCAACTTACAGGAAGGAGAGATGTGCAGTTCAAGACGAAAACACAGAGATGAGTCCAGGAAGCAGTCAAGCAAGTACCCAAGTCTTACTTTGACTGAGATTAAGTTCCTGATGGCCCAAGAGTAAAACAAGACAAGATGAGAAACGGTGCTTTCCTGCGAAGACAGCGAATGACTAAACCGGATACATCGGCGAGACAGTTAACTCATTAGTCCGGCAAGATTTTGAACCAAAAGTCGACCAAAACAAACCATAAAAGAGAAACTCACTTTGTACTTCCGTTGATGACCTCTTTTCTTCCTCCGTTTTCTTCTTCTCTCTTTCTTTCTTCTTTTCACCTTGCTCCAACAGATATACCCCGGTGGCCTTTTCATCGGAGCAGGGTGAAAAGAAAGAAGGAAGGAAAAAGAAGCTGTTCTGCATGGCACTGATTGAATGAGGCTTCACTGAACAGGTCTCTCAATTTTTAGGATTCTCTAAATTTATAGAATTTTCTCATTGCGTCATCAATTTTTTTTTTTTTATAGATTAAGATTCTCTAAAGTTAAGAATAATTATATACATCTTAAGATTACCCTCAAAGATATGGACTTATCCGCAAAATTAATTTGGATGCTTAGGATGAATCTCCCTTTGCTCCTCTTTTTTTTTTTACCTTTTCTTTTCTATCTTTATCCCGTATCTCCAGTTTTCGAGAACCGCTCTCCTCCTTGCACCAGCCAAAAACATCAAATAAAATATAAGCATCTGAATCTATTGATGTACACACACATATAAGGGGAGAAATTTCTCCTAAGTTTATATTTTTTATTGTATTTTCAAGATAAAGACCAAGCAAACGCATGATTGTTTCCCTTGTTAAAGAAAACTTCAAAGATCTTTCTAATAAAAGTAAATGCCTCAAAGAACAACTTTTGATATTTCAAAGTGAGTTTGTTTAACAGAAATTTGGAAAACATCTTCCGAAAAATTATTGGTTATATCTTTTAGAAAATTAGTCAGCGGAAAATATTTTTATTATCAACGACGATTTATCTGTAGCTATTGCGTTGATGATAAAAAAAATATTTTTTTTATTTGTCATTTTTTAAGCGATACAATCAATCATTTATCGAAAAATATTTTTTAAATAATTATTTATCATGAAAAAAATAAAATGATTTTGATGAAAAATATTTTCCGTTATGGTGAAGTTTTTGTGAAACAAACACAACTTTAAGATATTAAAAGTGTGAATATTATTTTCGTACTACACTGATGCCGTTTGTTTAAATAACGTCAAGTTATTTAATTAAACATCAAGCATTTATGAGTTGGTTTAGTTTTTCAACTCATATATTAAAGCAAGTGTCAAATAAAAAACAGATGTATAAAGCAAAGTGTGCTCCTATCTTCCCCACAAAATTTATCCATATTTTTCATGCTCCAGCTCCGGCTAACTCCATGATTTAATAACGTACTCAATAAACTTTTTAACGACTTTGTATAGTCATCCGTAATTTCTCCATATAGTTACTATCTCTTAAAATCTAAATCCATAAATTAGTTGGCAAAATTCTAGTTTATCAACATAAGTCTATTCTAGAACACAATGTAGAGTGAACAACAAAAGGAGCTTCATGATAACTTCACATGAAATTGAGTCACGTGACACAATTCGCTTTAATTAATTAAGAGATGGATATATATACCTATCGTTGGTTTAAAGGATAACTAGAAAGAAGGGATAAAAAGAAATAAACCTTAGCCTTGGGATCGAAAGTTAATCTATTAAAATCCCTTTATATGAGACTTCCAATAGCAAAATTAGGCTTGAACTAGGCCTCCGCCCCTTTGGAACTTATCTATATCCTTTCTTGCAAACAATAACAATCAATATATTTAGTGAGATAGAGTCCGATTTTGATATATCAAAATATGTGATAAGCATGGCCAGAGAAATCCATAATTAAATTAAGAGCAACTTTTACTAGTAGTCATAACCAAATTAGAAAACCTTTACCTATTAGATTTAGGAATCATGTAGTCTGGGTATATAAACCCCTAACCAAAGAAAGAGAATTTTTCATTAACTCCATAGCTACATTGTTTCAGTTAATCATGTCTTCGAACAACTCACATTCTAGAAAAACTTCTCAACGAAACTCGGCTCCTCCGCCGCAGCCCGACAACAGCAAAATCATTCCACACAGTTCACGGCTACACCTAGGAGTGGACCAAGAGACAACAACTGTGGAGAGAATACTTATGAGCTTTTCAATGGAAAAACTGCTCTCCAGATAGCCAATGAGGTTCTCAATCGAGATGATGGCCATAATTTTTCCTTCTTCACAACAACACCAGAGGAATATTTTGGCTTACCCGTCAAGCCAAAATCGACCAACGGAGCAGCACCATCAAAAGGAAAGGAGCATAAAGTCGAGGAGAAGGGAGGAAAGTTTGTCTCCCATCCATAGTGATTTGCAAATTGTTTAGGAATAATTAGGTTGATGATTTGGCTTGTTTTTATGGTTTTTTTATTGAAATTTCAGGATAATTAGATCTTATGTAATTTCCATATATTCGTTATTTTTAGTATTGATGCATGAAAAACTGCATGAAATTTGGGTGCATTAAGAGCTAGGCAATCACCTTCGACAACCATTAATTTGCTTCAATTCCATTACAAATGCTCCAAGATTCTCAAGTACTTTTACTTTTGACTTGACGTTAGGAGAACTCCAAATTTTCCTCAGCTACCTAGCCCTTGGTTTTCCATTGTCAAAACTTATCTTCACAAGAGAATTCATCCTCAGTCGTTTGGTTCCAGCCAACTGACGAACTAAAAAAACGATAATCGCATGAAAGACCAAGAAGAAAATAACGCTTCAACCTGATAAAGGGATTCCTAAAAGTTTACGGTCACTCTGGCTTCCGTGACGATCTCCTCCTTTGTGCACAAATTGATTGATTTCTTCGTGGGCTTCCTTAGTTTAGGGTTTTGTTAAGCACCTTTTTGGTTGGTTCTCTCTGTGCATAAGTTTTTTTTTCCCCAGTGAAATTGACTTTCATGGAATTATCTCTTTTAATTCGTGAGTTACATCTTGGCAAGAACAAAACGAGTATGGATGGATTTTCTTATGACAATAAGATTAGGCGATGGGAACGTATATGGAGCTGGTGTTAGTTTTTTGTGTTCTCTTATTATTGCTGTTATCTTTTATTTGGAAATTTGGATGGTCACATGTTTTTTTGGGGTTGAGCCAACTTTCTTTGTTCTTTTTTTTCTTTTGTTGTTTTATTTTTAAGTCTAATGAAATTCTAAATGTCAAGTGAGGGAAGTTTTTATTGTTATTGTTGTTATTCATACGCATAGACAAATACATGTTGTCGCCGTCATCATCATTATACTTTGTTCTTGTTGTCGTTGTTTCTATTACTACTATAACTATTACGAGTTTTACTACCCCTGCGCAGGAACATTTTTTTTTTATTATCAGAAAATAGAGAGGAGCAAATATATCTTCCAGTATTATAACTACGCAAGTTTGTATTATAACTAAAGGTTCTCTTTATTAGTAATAATTTTGTTCTAACCACTAAACTTTTATCCTACAAAAAGTAATGGACTATTGCCGATTCGAAAGTAAAAAAAGGTATTGTTCATGATCCTTTTCTGGTCAAAATGAAGTCCTTGCAATAACATCCAAGATCATTCTTGCCTACCAATTAGAATCCTCGAAAATAGGGGCAATAGTTGAACAGGCTCTTCAAAATTGAAAAGACTGCAAACTCTCAACAATTACGTAAATAGTTTAGATACCAAAGTAAAAATTTTTAGGATTCCTTGATATATAAAGTAAGCCTTCACAAGCCAATCTAAATCTTATATTCAAGTATCTTAGAAAGAAATCTCTACACGGAATTTCAATTTTCCATAGAAGCTACACATTTTGTTTCCTTGATAACCGTGAGACTTCTCCACTCCTCTTATATAATGGAATGAGCTAGGGCTAAGAAGATCAGGAACGTTGCAATCACCTTAGTTAGTTATATATGCTATGTTAGAACGAGTCCAAGCCAGCCATTAGTGGGCCTGGTGGCGCAGGCACAGTGGGGCCACCGTCCATTAGAACGCGGGGCAGCCATTGGGCCCAGGCTGTCCTCTTTCCGGGCACGGCCCAATTCCGGCGAAGTTGGCTAGGAAATTAGCTTTGTGCTCAGTGAAAGTAATGTAATTCTGGAAGTAAGTCTCTTTCGTTTTCTTTTTTTGTTGGAAACGTTAAGTAATCTGGAGGAGAGTTTGTAAAACTATTTTACTTTTGGTCGAAAGTTTGTAAAACTAAAAAGCGAGCTACTTAGGGAAAAATAACTATGTTGCTCCCCAAATTAGTGTCAGATTGCATAATCGCCAAAAGTGGCTCATCACGATAAAAGGTGATAAGAGATGTACGTACATGTTAGGGGTTCTCGAGTGATTGCATAAATTTACTCAAAAAAACCAGAGTGTTTGGTCTAAAGGAGTACTCTTACAAGCTAAAATTGTTAGAAAATCAAATTCAAAAACTTTAGGTGGATGGAAATTTTAGAACCAATTGAGGTCTCTAGTATGATATCATGTTAAAAAATCCAACCTAAAAAGTTAGAATATTCCATGGTATTAGGCACAGTGGAACCCACCAATCAAGCGACTTGACATTGCACTTGAACAAAGGAATATGTGTACTGGAAGTCCTAAAACTTATCACAAAAACGTAATTGAGTCCTAAAACTTATAAAAAGTGTAATCAAATTCCAAAATTTGTCAAATTAATACAATTGAGTCCTTCTATTAACTCTATCCATTTAAACTAATGAAAAATGTTAACGTGACTTTTTAAATATTTTCTCTTTCCTATGTGATGGTAACGTGGCTTAAATTTTAATTTATTTCACCAAAATATTAATTAAATAAAATAAAAACCATTTCAAAAAGAAAAAAAAATGAAGCTATGGGCAAGGGCAGCAGGCCCTTGTCACTGTTGTCGGAAAGGGCCAGTAGGGGTCAGCCAAGGCTAATGAGGGCCGCCGAGGCCTCGGCTAGGGCCAGCCACCCTCACCAACGACAGGTGATGGCTCTACAACCCTCAGAGAGGGTCGCTAGACCGTGTCGAGGACTAGCAATCCTCACCGAGGGCCGACAACCCTCGTCAAGGGCCACCACAGTTAGGTGAGGCTTGCCGGGCCCTCACCTACCGTTGGCGAGGGTTGCCAACCCGGCCGAGGCCCCAATGACCTCCATTGGTGCTTGTCAAGCCCCGCCGACCCTTTTCGGCAAGGGGTAGCCCAAGGGTGCCCTTGCCTTGGCTCTTTCATGTGTTTTTTTTAAATATTTTTTATTGTATTTAATTAAGCTTATGGTTAAAAAATTAGAATTAAATCAAAAACAGCGTCAATTTAGTCTAGTGTTCAATGTTTTAGCTACGTCATTGCCATGTAGGAGAGAGAAAACATTTTAAAAAATCACGTCAGCATTTTCAGTTAATTAAATTGAAGATGTTAACTTTAGAACTTGATTGTACTTAGTCTAAGTTTTTGGACTCAATTACACTTCCGTGACAAGTTTTAGGATTTTTAGTGAACATATCCCTGACAAAAGTAGCCCCATTAACTTTGAAGTTGCCCCCATAATTTTGAGCCTTTAGGATAAATTTACCAGGTCTAGTTACACCATAATCTCAATTAATTAAAGGCTAGCAGACTTTATTAGCATAGGTACTGGAAGAGTTCAGTGTTAGATACAACAACATATATACCCAATAAAGTATTTTAAATATAGCATATTCCCCTGTCAATAAAATCAAGTGATTATGACAACACAAGTTTCTGAACTCTCTCATTGTCTAAATAAGCATTACCCGATTCGATAGTTTAAGAATTGCACCAGAGCACTTTTTAACAAACTCTTATGTCATAACGTAAATTCACAAAATTTTCAACACGAACACCGCTTTTGACAACTATAAATTGGGTTGACAAACCTAATGTTTAGATTAGCAAGAAAAAAGGCTGGTGCGTCAATTGTTTAGCTTTTAAAGATAGTAGCAAGAAAATAGTTACATAAAGAGAAATACTCATTATAGATGATGGTGTAAGCAAGTCTCACACATTTTAGCCTTTCACTATCCCTGATTATTAATAATCATAAGCACAACATGTATCCTTTTGAATCTAAATAGCCTTCAAATCGATGTTAAGTTAAAATTCAATCAATCTAAGAACATGCTCCATGGGAGCAGTAGCTTGACCAGGAAGCAGATCATTTCTTGCCTTCCACATAAACTACTCCGAAGAAACTTCAAAATCACTTTATGCTGTCCTTTGCCGTTCCCCCGTTTTCGCTAAAGCTAGGTGAACTCGGATTGCCAATCACCAGAATTCCTGTTAATAAAGAAGAGCTCTAGCACCTCACCAAAAGAAGGGATAAAAAGAAACCAACCTTAGTCTGTTTAGGATCAAAAAGTAATCTATTAAAATTTCTTTATATGTGACTTCTAATAGCAAAATTAGGCTTGAACTAGGCCTCCACCCCTTTGGAACTTATCTATTAGTGGATCCTTTCTCACAAACAATAACAACCAATATATTAAGTGAGAAAGAGTCTGATTATCAAAATATGTGATAAGCATGGCCAAAAAAATCCGTTATCCAATTAATTTTTTTAAACCAATAAAGATTTCAAACACTTAAAGAGCGACTTGTACTAATCTTCATAACTAGATTAGAAAACCTTTACTTATTAGATTTACGAATCATGTAGTCTGGGACACCCACCCACCAAAGAAAGAGAATTTTTCATAAACTACATAGCTACATTCTTTCAGTTAATCATGTCTATGAACAACTCCTAGAGACAACTTCTTGACGAAACCCAACTCCTCCACCATGGTACGACAGCAACAAAGTGATTTGACATAGTTGCCAGCCGCACCCAAGAATGGATAGAGAATACTCATGAGCTTTTTAGTGGAAAAACTGCTCTCTAGATAATCAGGGAGTTTTACGATCAAGATGATGACCCTAATTTTCCCTTCTTCATGAAAACATCGGAGGAATATTTTGGCTTACCCATGAAGCCAAAATCAACTGTCGGAGCAACAACATCAAAAGGAAAGGTCTCAACGAAACCTGGCTCCTCCACCACAGCATAACAACAACAAGATCATTCCACACAGTTGCCGGCCACACCCAAGAATGGATCGAGAGACAACAATAGCGGAAAGAATACTCACGAGCTTTTCAGTGGAAAAACCACTCTACAGATAATCAAGGAGTTTTATGATTAAGATGATGACTCTAATTTTCCCTTCTTCATGAAAACATTAGAGGAATATTTTGGCTTACCCATGAAGCCAAAATCGACTGTTGGAGCAACAACATCAAAGGGAAAGAAGCATAAAGTCGAGGAGAAGGGAGGAAAGTTTTTCTTTCTTCCACATTGATTTGAAAAAAGTTTAGGAATAATTAGGTTGATGATTTGGATCGTTTTTATGGTTTTTTGTTGAAATTTTGGTTAATTAGATCTTAGGAAATTTCCATATATTCGCTATTTTTAGTATTGATGCATGAAAAATTGCATGAAATTTGGGTGCACTGAGAGCTAGGCAATCACCTTCGACAACCATTAATTTGCTTCAATCCATTGCAGATTCTCCAAGATTCTCAAATACTTTTACTTTTGACTTGACGTTAGGAGAACTATTGATGCTTAAGTAATTATATATCATACATCTCTTTATTTTGGTATTTCCTTTTATTCTTGCAACTTTTCTTCTTCTTTTTAGTATCTTTTCTATGATATGTTTAGTTTGATTTTTTATTAAGAATTTTTCTCTACCCGTCAAAATTGCCAACATGGCCATTGAGTAATCCCTTACAAACAACCAGACTAAATACATACCTTGAGTCTTATCAATTTTTAGGATTTTGTTTAGTTGTTGCCTAGACTCCAAGAAGGATAAGGGAGCACAACAACTAACTCCGCCTCCATATTTTTCCAGACTATCCAACCCTTGGTTTTCCATTGCCAAAACTTATCTTCACAAGAGAATACATCCTCACTCGTTTGGTTCCAGCCACCTCACGAACTAAAAAACAATAATTGCGTGAATGTCAATTTCACTCAAAACCTAACAAAACACTAACTTAGAAAGACCGAGAAGAAAAGAATGCTTCACGCTTTATGAGAGGGATTCCTAGAAGTTTGCGGTCATTCTGGTTTCCGTGACGACCTCCTCCTTTGTGCAAAAATTGATTGGTTTCTTCGTGGGCTTTCTTAGTTTAGGGTTTTGTTAAGCACTTTTTTTGTTGGTTTTCTCTATGTATGAGTTTTTTTTTTCCCTCGTGAAATTGACTTTCATGGAATTTTTTCTTTTAGTTCGTGAGTCACGTCTTGGCAAGAACAAAACAAGTACGGATAAATTTTCTTGTGACAACAAGATTAGGCGATGGGAACGTATGGAGGTGGCGTTAGTTTTTTCTGTTCTCTTATTATTTCTGTTATCTTTTTTTTGGGAAATTTGGATGGTCACATGTTTTTTTCGCCGAGAGAGGAGGGGGGAGCCAACTTATCTTTGTTGTTTTTTTTTCTTTTGTTGTTTTTTTTATAAGTCTAATGAAATTCTAAATGTCAAGTGAGGGAACGGGGGGGGGGGGGGCGGGGGAGGAGCCAACTTATCTTTGTTCTTTTTTTTTCTTTTGTTGTTTTTTTTATAAGTCTAATGAAATTCTAAATGTCAAGTGAGGGAACGTTTTACGCATAGACAAATACATATCATCATCATCATCATCATCATCATCATCATCATCATCATACTTTGTTATTGTTGCCGTTGTTTCTATTACTACTATAACTATTGCTGGTTTTACTACCCTGCGCAGGATCCTTGTTTTACTTTTAAAATCAGAAAATAGAGAGGAGCAAATATTTCTTCCAGTATTATAACTACGCAAGTTTGTATTATAACTACATGTTTTCTTTATTAGTAATAATGTAATTCTAACCACTACACTTTTGTACTACAAAAAATAATGGGCTATTGCAGATTCAAAAGTTAAAAAAAGGTATTGTTCATGATCCTTTTTTGGTCAAAATGAAGTCACTGTAATAACATCCAAGATAATTCTTTCCTACCAATTAGAATCCTCGAAAATAGGGGCAATCAAAATTGAACAGACTGCAAACTCTCAATTATTACGTAGATAGTTTGGATACCAGAGTAAAAAAAATTATGATTTATTGATATAAATTAAACCTCCACAAGCTAATCTAAATCTTATATTCAAGTATCTTAGAGAAGTCTCTACACAGAATTTCAATCTTCCATAGAAGCTACACATTTTGTTTCCTTGATAACCAAGAGACTTCTCCATTCCTCTTACTCAATGGAATGAGCTAGAGCTAAGAAGATCAACAACGTTGCAATCACCTCAGTTAGTCATTTATGCTACGTTTGAACGAGTCCGGGCCAGCCATTAGTGGGCCTGGTAGCGCAGGCACTATCGGGCCTCCGTCCGCAAGGCAGCCATTGGGCCCAGGCTATCCTCTTTACTGGCACAGCCCGATTCCAGGGAAGTTGGCTGCGAAAATAGCTTTGTGCTCAGCGAAAGTAATGCAAGTCCGGGAGTAAGTCTCTCTCGTTCTTCTTCTTCTTCGTTTTTTCTTTTTTTTTTTTTTTTTTTTTTTTTTTTTGGTTGGAAACGTTAAGTAATCTAGGGGAGAGTTTGTAAAACTCTTTTATTTTTGGTCGAAAGTTTGCAAAACTATTAAGTAAAACTAAAAAGTGAGCTAATTAGGGAAAAATAACTATATTGCTCCCTAAATTAATGTTAGATTGCATAATCGCCAAAAGTGGCTTATCACAATAACAGTGTGATAAAAGAGGGCACCAAAAGGGTAGTAACAAAAAATTAATGCGGGGAAGGTACGAGTTCAAATAAGGCCGACAATGATAAGCTTGGTTCGACATATCAAGTAAAATTAATGATATGTCTAACTGCAAAATGAGTATTTACATAATAAGTCATCCCTATTTAATGCCACAAAATGGCTACGTGATGTCACTTAGTAATAACCATTAAATAGTTTGGTCTTTATGATAAATAACTAATATTCTACATTCATCACTAGTTGTTCTTATTCCAACGAATATATTTAGTCTCATCATATCGCCATTTTTCATCATGTTATGCAAAAGCACTTAGTGCAACAAGATATATAGCTTTGTCGACTAATTTGAGTATAATGTGTTCAGTTTGCATGATTAATGAAACAAGAAATGTTAATATGTACATTGAACTTGTTCAGCTTTCTTGAAGGTCTGGGGAACAAAAAGTGAGAAAAACGAATAACCGCTTTTCAACTGCTTTTCAAGAACCCGACACTCCATTCACGCTTCGTATAAGAGGTTGGTATTTGCAAATTTAACCTCCACGAGCCATTCTATATTTTATATCCAGGTGAGAAATCAACACTCAAAGATTTGACTTTTCCATTGAAGCTCCACCAGTTTTTGTTCCCAAGAGAACGGAGAGATTTCTCTTCTCTCTCTCTGATGAGATGGAACGAAAAGAAGATTCCCAAGATACGAGCGGTAATGCTGACGGGTTTGGAGATAGATCAAGAGCGTCGCAATCGCGTCCGCAACTTGATTTTTCAATACCGGGTTTTTCCTTATTTACGCAAACTCCACACGAGTACTTCTTTTTCTGGCAAAGAAGTAATGCTGCTGATCAAGGACGAGATGATCAAGCTGCATGGGTCAACCCCGAACGAGAGGGAGAGGATGCTGTTCCTAATGGTTAGACAGCGGATCAAGAAACGACGGAGAGGTCATGTCGAAGGGAAAGCAACGATAATGTTGGTGATGATCGAAGGGCGAGGGTCGACTCCAAACAAGAGGGAGAGAATGTGGTTCCTCATGGTCAAATAGCGAGGGTTGAAGATCCAGAATTGGCAGATGGATCGCATCGAAGGGAAAGCGATGATGCTTTTGTAAGCGAAATTATCATAAGCAGCCATCCGTCAAAAGCAAGAAAATCGTCAGAATTGCCCGAAGAAGTTTCGACGGCATCAACTGATGGTCGAAATGAAGAATCGACGGCGAGATCTCATGGACAAAAAAGAGACGACCTCAATTTCACAGTAGATAGCACTGAGTCGAGTTTAACGGAGTGGCCATTACTTGGTTCCAATCGTGGAATGAGACATCAAAGGAGGAGGTCATCACGGAAGCCATCAGCTTCTTAGGAACGGTGCGGTTTTTTCTTGGAATTAGTTCCTTCTTGAGCTTTTCTTGGTTTTAGGGTTTTGTTAGGCATGATCAGTGCTCTCTGCGTATAAAGATTTCTTTTGAAATTGGTTTTCATGGAATTAATCACTTTTAGTTCGTGAATGACGTCTCGGCAAGAACCAAACGAGTGAGGATGAGTTTTCTCCAATAGATCCTCGTTTTTATCTTCATTGATATAAAGGAAATTGATTTTCCACAAATCAATCTTATTTTTTCTCTTCAATTGCCATATTTAATCAACATCTTGTGATTACGTGGCTCGTTTGCTCCCAAGATATAATGAAACCAGCCATGGATTCAAAAGATATGATTGTTAACGACAACGAGTCTTGGAAAAAGATCAAGAATGTTGCAGTCGCTTCAAGTAATCATTAAGCTACACAATGAGAAGGCACTGATTTTTCCATTTTTTGTTTTGTTGGTGGAAGTCAGGACAGCATCAACATGAGAGTGGGAAATCGTTAGACGCTTGAAAAGTAATTGATCGAATTCTCTATTGTCAACAAACTAATATGAATAAGACCTAAGTGAGATAATGGTTTTACTTTTGGAAATTTCTATAAATAAAGAAAAGTAAGAAATAATGCTTTTGATATATTGATAACTTTGTCATCTACGTTTTCTAGCTTGATTGGTGAGTTTCTCTTAAGACGTATTGAAAAAAGCAAGATTGAGTAGTTGATGTGCGGCAAATTAATCGGGAATACTTTTCCGACTTCAAATGCTTCGCGATTCAACAAATACTATATTAAATCGGAGTTTTATCACAAAAGAAAGTATGTTTAGAATTGCGAACAATTCTAAATATACGTCTTTGAGTTACATAAAGCAGAAGGCAAAGAAGAAAACCTTTTCCAAGACGCAGATACTTGGGCAACGTAGAGATAATGCAGAGAAGAACAAATTTCTCAAGTTGTATTTGCATGTGAATAGAAATGACGCTCTTTTGCCATTTAAAAATACAGGAGAGGATAAGGATCTGGCTTGAGATTTTTCTTACGGGAGCTGCAATGGTGAGTGTGAGATAATTCTTAATGCGTGGAATTTACAAAAGTTATGGAATCCAAATTACTGCATTGGCTTTTGATAAGAGGGACATGATTAGGTCAGAGAAATAATATAAAATCTTTAATACATATTTAACGAATCAATTAACATAACTCACTAACATTGAATTAAATTAAAAAAAAAAGTTTATTTATGATATATTCGGATGGTATGAAGACAGTATAATAATTATTTTGTGTATAGCAGAGTTAAATTCACTATGCATGTGTTGATAATTGTGATAGATTTAGATACTTTAAAATGTTTCTCTATCTCGTAACTATTAGACATAGTCAATATACTACCTATGAAAAAACTATAGCAGAACTATATATTTCTTTACAAGTTGGGGGTCTATTTGTTTCATGAAAATTTAATTCTTTAAGAAAATTTCAATGAATGATTGATAATATTACTTAAGAAAATGACGAATGAAAAATATTTTTATACCATCAATGCAATAGTTAAGGATAAATTGTTCTCGATAATGAAAATATTTTTTACTAACTAAATTTTTTAAACGATATTACCTATCATTTTTCAGAAAAAAATTTCAAAATTTAATTTTTCTGTTAAACAAACTCACCTTGATATTTCAAAAGTTGTTCTCTGAGGCTTTTACTTTTATTAGAAAGATCTTTGAAGTTTTCTTTAACAAGGGAAACAATCACGTGTTTTCTTGGTCTTCTTTAAAAGACAATAAAAAAATGTAAAATTAGTAAAAAAATTTCCCCTTATGTGTGTGTGTGTGTCACATTTGTGTGTGTCTATAAATAAAATATATATATATATATATATGTATGTATGTATGTATGTATGTATGTATGTATGTATGTATATGTAGGTTCGGATGCTTATATTTCAATCAAGGTTTCAAAGATTTTTTTATTAAACTTCTCCAGGACTAGTGTTAAGTGAAAAAAGACTCTTTGGAAAATTATCGACATTCTTTCAAGAAATAGAAGTAGCAGGAGCGCCCACGCGGGGCCCGCCGGGGGCAGGGTGATGGAGGATTCAACAAATCACGAACACCTCAACACGCCAAATAAACACCATGCTGAAATGCTCGATATGAATTTTAACTCTTAATTTCCTTTAATGGGAGAGAATTTCTTAGTAAAATTGTAATTTTGAACGATGTTGAATTCCAAGTTATTGGGTTGATGTAGAGGCTGTTAAACGGTGAAATCATGCTATAAGGTAATTCCGCAATGTTGTTATTGTGTAAAACTTTAGAAAAGTCAATTTTAGGTTTATGATTTAGTCTCGACCTTCTCCTTAGTGAAGAGGAAAGTAAATTTAGG
The DNA here is from genome assembly GCA_014182515.1 of Eucalyptus microcorys. Lineage (NCBI taxonomy): Eukaryota > Viridiplantae > Streptophyta > Magnoliopsida > Myrtales > Myrtaceae > Eucalyptus > Eucalyptus microcorys. The sequence goes on along the minus strand of CM024570.1, from coordinate 1,242,365 downwards.
AATATTGCCTAAAAAACGAGCCTAATGGCTCACGATTTAGACATGAGTTCTCACTAACCTATACATTGCATAACGTTGGATATTCAAATTGATGTTATAAAAATTTTCAAAAGAAGAGTCGCTACTAACTTATTATAATCAGCTAAAAACCAAGTTAGGTATGGGAGTGCACCTTATTTTCTACGCAACAAAAGATTGTAGGATCGGGAATTTGATTACACTAATTAATTAATTAGTGCTTTTTTTGTACCTAATCTTATTCAATTCAAAAGGATTTTTTCAAGTAGTTCAGATTGATTTAAACATATTCACTAACATGTAAAGTGATCATGTAAGTGTCCAACTATTCAATGTAACAATCACTAACCACAAAAAAAAAAAAGCATAAAATAAATTGCAACGGAAAATAAGTATCTAACACTAAGAGATAAATATTTTCCAATCATAACTTGGCTAAAGGGAAGCTATAATTATCACATCGAAAATTGCGCAATTAAGAGCATTTGTCTCTAAGGATAATTAAAATCCTATGTTAGAGCCTTAAGGCTTGTTTCATTTTGAGCAAAATCTTTTTATCAAGGATTTTCAAACATCTTAAGAGAAAACTACTCCAAAACTAATTTTTAATTTTCAAACTTTGGACTCTCGGGCCTGGGCCAAGGATATAGTATTGGGCTCTCCAGTCAAGTCCACTCGTTGGCTAAACCTAATTCGCTAGAGTACAAACCCAGCCCTAAACAAGACTAAGTCCACCACTTCTGTAATCCAAATAAAGCCCCGCTTACCAAACTAAAACTATTCTAATTTTTGTTCTTTTTTTTATTTCCTTCCCAACGTCTTCCTCCCATTTCGACCAAAAAAAAAAAAAAAAAAAACGTCTTCCTCCCATTGCCCAGAAATCAGTACATGAAGCCCGGCACACCGAAGCTCCGACAACACCATACACCCAATCAAAAGACTCGTCGCCGGACGTCCAAATCAAACGAAATATGAAAACGTCAAGTCAAAAGTAAAAGAATCTGAAAATCTCGAAGCATCTGCAATGGACTTGAAGCAAATTGGCTGCAATATGTTATAGTATGGTGGTTAAACGTTTGTGTATATATTTGCCCAATTGGATGGAAGAATTACTTTATTAAATGCATATGTATATGTATATGTATATGTATATGTATATGTATATGTATATGTATACGTGTGTGCATGCGTGTGTGAATTACAAGAAAACAACTAAAACTAAACATGAAAGGCACAAAAAATTAATAGTTGTCGAAGGCAATTGCCCAATTCTTACCACCCAAATTTCTTGGAGTTTTTCATGCAACAATACTAAAAATAACAAAAATATGGAAATTACCTAAAACCTAATCACCCTGAAATTTCAACAAAAACCATAAAAACAATTAAAATCATCAACCTAATTAGTAATCACTCCTAAATAGTTTGCGAATTAATATGGGCGAGGGACAAACTTTACTCCCTTCTACTCAACTTTATGCTCCTTCCCTTTCGACGGTGTTGCTTCGTCCATCGATTTTGGTTTCATGATTGAGCCAAAAAAGCCCTCCAATAGTGTTGAGAGGAAGGAAAAATTAGGCCCATCATCTCACTTGTAAACCTTGCTGACTATTTGGAGAGCCGGCTTTCCACTGAAAAGCTGATAAGTATTCTCTTTGCTATCATTGTCTCTCGGTCCATTCATGAGTGCGGCCGGCGATTGTGTGGAGCGATTTTGTTGTTGTCGTGCCGTGGTGAAGGAGTCAGCTTTTGTTGGGAAGATGCCTCTAGAATAAAAGTTGTTCCGATTCATGATTTGCTATGAAAGTAAGCAATCGAACAATAAAATAGATCAAACAAGAAAACAGCGCTTCTAGTAGCTCCAATCTACTTGCAGGAAATATTGACCTTATTCCTGTGCGTTGAAGTTTGTGGTTCTTATAAAAACCCACATTCGGTCCTGAGCAGAACCTTAAACTGCTCCATGGGGGAACCCCTAAGGGAGGGGCCCCACATACGGATTGATTGCCCTAAGCAATCCCGCGGCCCTTCTTTGGGGTGCCCCCGTGAGGTTAAACAAATGGGGGTATAGGTAGCTCCCACGCCTAGAAAAATATAGTGGCTGGAATAATATCCCGTAAGACAGGATTGATTGCCCTAAGCAACCCCTCGGCCCCTCTTTGGGATGCCCCGGCGAGGTAAAGCTAACCGGGGTATAGGCAGCTCCCATGCCTAGAAAAACATAGTGGTTGGGATAATATCCCGTAAGACTTGGACCTGAGCATGTCCTTAAACTGCTCCATTTATCGAAGTCAACCCCAAACAAAAAAAAATGGATAATGATAAACCGCGGGGCAATTGTAACCAAATTTGGGAACAGCCCCCGACCGGATCCCCGCGATGAGGCCGCTAGGCTAGACCTAGACGCCTTACAGGGAAATGAAGGCAGCAACAAGTCCTAGTCAAATTCGAAGCCCCCAATGTAGTTTCCAATTTCAACCAAACACTTCAACACACTGTAGAAAGGTCAATATTACTTCTGCTCTTGATCACGATTCCACGAATCCAACCACGAATATAATTTTCCTAATTTGCATTACTTGATTTTGGATGGCTGTAAAATATTCAATTCAGAACATTCGAACCTTCACATATAAAAATTAATCTCGGGTGTCCATTAAAGGAAAGAACAGTTCTCTAGTTATTGAACGAAGACCTTCCTAATTTGCCTATTGAGGGCCAATTTCCTGAAAAACAGTTCTTTAGTTATTTCCTTTATATCAAGAAAGAAAAAAAGTCAATTAAAGAAACCGTTTCAGTTTACAAGTTGCTCGGTCTTCAAGATTCTCTAAAATTATTGAAGTTTGTCTTTGCCTCATCAAATATTTCCTAATAGATCATGGTTCTTTGAAGTTAAGGATAACAATTTACATCTTAAGATTGCCCCTAAAGATTTGGACTTATCCGCACAATTAATTTGAATGGCCTAGGATAAATTTCCTTTTCTCCTAATCATTTTGTACCTTAGGGTCCGTTTGTCTCGTGGAAAATTGGCTCATTTTCAGAAAATATTTTTCCAGAAGTCATTTTTTAGGAAAATGACAATATTTTCTGGTATTCGGCTAAAACTTGAAAATGTTTTGGAAAATATTCTTTGGTGTTCGGTAAGAAAAATATTTGCTAAGACTTCACCACTTAGGCATGCATTACTTACCGACTTATAAATCTATCAAATATGAACTTGCCTTTAAATTCATGCAAACTTGCTTCATATCTTTGTTCATTCATTGTCACCAAACGCTCATCTACTTTAAAATATGTTCGTATGGATTTTAAAAAGAAGCAAAAGAATGTACAACCCTAATGAGAATATTCCAGTTGAGTGGCCTATTCTCCCCCTGTATCTTTTGTATTTTAATAAACAAAAACAAAAACAAAAATAAGCAAAGTATATAAAGCCATTTGCTTAAGCAATGTAAACTGCAGGGTAAAGTAAATAAAAAAAATGATAAACAAGAGTGCAGAGCACGAGCTTGAAATCGACGAGCTCAAGATTCGCTTGGCAACAGCCAACGACTAGTCAAGAAAGAAGAAGATGGGAAACAAAGAAAAGAAAAAAAAAGAAATTAAAAATAATTCAAATTAAAAAAGAAAATTAAAATTAAAATATAATTCTAATAAAGAAAGAAAAGAAGAAGAAGAGATGGGAGGAGGAAGTGAGGATTTGTAGAGGTGTAAAATAAAAGTGAGGAAAATGAGTGAAAAACATTTTCCCCTAATATATAAGACATTTTTTATTTCATGGCCAAAGGAATTCATTTTCCAGTGAAACGAACGCGTGAGGAAAATCCGAAAAACATTTTTTAAATTATTTTTCGCAAAAACGAAAGGAACCTTATATTTTCTTTATTTTTCTAGTTTTCCATAACAGCCCTCCTCCTTGCACCTGCTAAACTCATCAAATTAGTGTTCAAGGGGCAACAGTGATCTGCACCAGCCTTTGTCGATCCGTCATCACCAACCCTCGCACGAGCCGTCACACGATTGATTCGCGGCCGTGCCCAGACCCATTGTACCTCTGTCGATCCATCATCACCAACCCTCGCACAAGCCGTCACACGATTGATTTGCGGCCGTGCCCAGACCCATTGTAGTTCCTCTCTCCCTCTCCCATTCTAGTTCTCTCTCTCTCTCTCTATCTCTCACTCCCTCCCTCCCTCCCTCCCTCCCTCCCTCCCTCTCTAGCTTGACCATGAAGCAGATTGTTTCTTGCCTTCCACGCAAACTATTCCAAAGAAACTTCAACATCACTTGCTGTTGTTCTTTGCCGTTCCCCCATTTTTGCTAGAGCCTCTCTCTCTCCCTCTCTCCCTCCCTCCCTCTCTCTCTCTCTCCCTCTCTCTCTCCCTCCCTCAGTAGCTTGACCATGAAGCAGATCGTTTCTTGCCTTCCGCAAACTATTCCGAAAAACTTCAACATCACTTTTTGTTGTTCTTTGCCATTCCCCCATTTTTGCTAGAGCCAGGTGAACTCGGATTGAAGAGTTCCAGCACCTTGCACCTCACTTCAGAAGAGAACTGCAATTTAAAATCAATTTCCCTGATGTCTTTCCAAGGAGGAAGCACAGAAATTATCTCATCTACAGACCAAATTCTCATATCGCTTGACATGCAAAATCATCAGTGTATCATAACATGAAGTGAGACTTCTGACCACAAACATTTGGGGGGAAAAGAGTGTATAATGATAATATAATCTCCAATGTTTCCTTAATCCATTAATGCAGCAGTCTGCATATATTGATAAATGAGATAGAGTAATCTGTCTTGAGATAGGAAACGAGATAGAGTAATCTGTAGTTGCACTAGTTGCAATGCCCAGGGATCGAGATGCGTGATTCAAGCCATGAATAATTTGGTCTTATGGAAGCTGAAAAATGCTTATGGTGGCATAGCATCGAACACATACATGCATAGCATTCAACAAGCTTGGTCATTTTCTTCCGCATAATCTAAAATCTGCTGGTGCTGACAATGCAGAAGTCATAGATGCAGTCTTGAGTTGCATATTTAACTCGTTCACTAGTCTAAAGAAAAACTCAAAGTGAAAATGAAAAAGCATTCAAGAAGTATCCAAAGTAAATGGACACCGCCACACTACTTCTTCTCATCATTTGTGGCCAGAGCACCTACGAATAAAACAATATCTTCTCAATTCAGATGTAATTTTCAACTTTTCAGCAGTCAGAATCAATCTTTACCAATAAATGTAGCAGCAATCGAGTCATAACTAAAGTGGAAAGAGGCTCTCTACGACGGGGACCATTTCGTATCTCGCCAACAATGGAAGAATTGAGAATTGTCCCATGATCGGATTCCAAGAAACTCGTTCTTTGCAATATATTTCCATAAGAAGTTCGCCATTCCATGTGAAGCCATCAAATCTTGTTACCGGTCCAGTAGCCTCGAGGGTATACAGCTTAGTCCAAGACTCACGGACGCCATAGTCTCTCATAACCCAAACGAAACAAGCAGAATTGAAATCAAACCGCTCAGTCGCCTCCCCGCCGCTAAACAACACAGCCAGCAAGCCATTCAATACCGCCACGGACAACACAAAATGGAGACTGTCTATGAGAAGCATCTCTTCCGGCAGAGCCATTTCATCAAACACCTCACCCGCGATATTGAACAAGGCTATGCATCCGTATCCATTCCCCTTTTCATTAAAAGAACACCAGTGCAGATTCCCATTCAAAAAGACTGCACTGCTGCCGTGGCAGAGAAGAGGAACCTCGCATTCCAAAGTCCTCCATGAATCTACACGGAGCGAATAAACCTCGACTCGAGGCTTCCTATTGCCGAAGCGTTGACGGCGAACACCTACAAATCGAATAATCCTCACGACACGGTAGTCATTAGACTTAGCGTCGAAGCAAAACCCTTGAGCTACACGAGCGTCCCCCATGGAAAGGGGTTGCCGCCGCTCCGGACGGGGGAGCCGAACCGCCTTGTGCTTCCTGGTGAATAGATTCCACAGATACACCGCCCGCTCAGCGCCGTCTCTGGAACTCTCCGAGACGCAGATCAAACCGTTACACGAACCGACGAAGGCGTAACGGTTGGGAGGAGCAACGAACGGGATTTCGATTTGCGACGGGGAAGGAGGCAGGGCGAGAGGCGCGTTGGGGAACAGTGAGCACCGGTTCTGGACGGCGTCGTCGCCGCAATCTAGACACGCGAGATGCCGACTGGAGGCGTGGAGGGCGGAGTGGCTCCAGTGGAGGGCCACGAAACGAGGGTCGTCGATGGCGGAACGCCACGATCGGGATACGCACCTGAATCGGAGGAGGGATCTCGCCGGCAACCGCTTCAGGATCTCGACGACGACGTCGTGAGGGAGCTTCGGGCCGCCGCCGCCGCCGTCGTCGTCGGAGGAACTCATGGTGGCTTCAGGGGTTGAGAAGAAGAGCGAAGTAGAGAGCTGCTGGAAAGAACTACGCTGCAGAAGTGGCCATCGCAGTCCCCCGTTACACCTCTCTGTTTGCCACGTGACAGGCACGTGACATAGCATCATTTTGTTTTCCTAACGTGGGCTCTCCTGCTGGCCCAGCACGATATTTTTCTTTACTTTTTCTTTTGATATCACTCTCTCTCTATATGTGAGCGTCTTTATATACTATTTCATATAAAAGATTATTAATTTTTATCAGTTCTCATTTCATAAAAGAAACAATAAGTAAAGAGTACAAATCATATCAAAAGACTCTTAAAGAAATAGGTAAGAGATATCGTCAAAAGACTCTTAAAAAAATAAATAACAGATGACGATAGGGGTAAATACCATTCTTAAACCCAACCGATCCAAACCAAACATTTCAAACCTTTTTGAGTCAAACCTCATTCCAAATTGAGTAAAAATTAAAAAAGAAAAAATTGAGTATTCTCATGAAAAAATTAAGAAAAATATCAAAGGTAAAACAATGACATCACTCTCTTTAGTAACTACTCACTTCATCAGCTTTATTCATAGGATCGGATGGGCCTCATTGATTACGCATCTCTTTTGAGATGTGGAGGCAGGGTTTTGGAGTTTGGACCGAATCTTTGGAAATCAAGATGGTCTCACTAGAAACCACAATAATAATAATAATAATAATAATAATAACAACACAATAAAGTTCCATCCACTTCCTTTTATAAATAGAAATATGTTAATCATACATAACAATCTTGTTTCATACGTGTGCATCGCCTGTGTCTTGTCTCTAACTTAAATTTTCGTATTTTTAAGTCAAGACTCCTAAATTTTTTAGAGCCACATTTAGTCTTTGTGTATGTATTACTCTAATTATAAAGTAAAGATAAAATAAAGGTAAAAATGGTCAAATAAAAAGGACAAAAAGTTAAAGGAAAGAAATTAAGTACTTACTTTCTATCGAGAAATTTAGAATGCTCCTTTTATTTTCTTCAACTTTTTCAACTTTAAAAAAATTTAAAAAAATTGTTATTTTTTAGTTATTAAAAAAGAAAAATGTTCATTATAATTGCTTTCTAGAAAGGGGTGAAAAGATCACAAGTTTGAGGAGCGGTGACAGAGATATCTTCCACAATTTATGGTGCCATTCTTAACGGATCATCAAAATTACAAAATATTCAAATATCCAACTGAAGACAAGGCTGGAAATGATGATGGCGAGGAGGGCAGATTCTATGTCTAAGAAAGTGAAAAACTTTGTCAAAGAGAGAATTATTGGACAAGCAAATAATTGTCCAGGATCCACCTAGAAATAGAAGATCCACCACACATATTTGACTAAAGAAACAAGACATGTCATGGACATATTAAAATATTATTAAAAATTACCTACATCAGTGCCGATCATGTTACGTAAATTGATCGGCGTTCATACCAGCAATTTATGTTCAAAAGTAACCAAATGGACTAAATTGATAAAACATTGAAAGGTTATAAGACTCAATTGACAAAATTGAAATATTTAAAGTGAATTGGTAAAAGTATAATAGGTTTAGGATTTTTTTGGACAATTTTTTCTTGGTACCGGAGACTGTAGCATGAATGGACCACAATGGAACAACTTTCAATACAAGGATTCCACTTTTGCAGGCAAACATCTTCTTGATACCAAAGGAAAATTACTCCTTCGTCGATCTTTCTTGTTGCTACCTGCGCAAATTTCCTTGCATCTACGAAGTATCGCACTAATGGTCCTTTCACTATCAATCTCAATCATTGTGAAACAAATTGCCGATTCAGTGGTCCACCTCCAAACTCGAGGGACAGTAGAGGAGTCTATCGAGCTGGAGGTCCAAGATTTGGTTTTCTGTTTCGCTGCTTGTTTTAAGGGACAAAAGCTTGGTTGGCTCTTTCTGTAGCTTTGTCGGGTGAAAATGATTCTCTTAGAGATCTTGCTTTCCCCGGCTTCCCCCGAAATCACTTTTCCCAAAAGTCCCACTTGCAAATAATCCATGTGGCGGTCAATGAACTCTTCTCAAGGTTCTAGTTTCACCTTATCTGAACCATTAAGGTTTAACAAGATATTAAACTCTATCAATGGAAGAGACAACATGAAGTTCATGTATATCAACATCAATGTGGTCTACTCACAGTAGAACCCATGTTCTAGAAGTGGAGCAAAGAACAGATTCCTCTGAATTCCTCCAAAATAAAATGTAAGTGAACTGGAAAAGTAGGCACCTTGTATAATGGTACCGAAGCTCCAAAAACACCATACACCCAATCAAAAGACTCGTCGCCGGACGTCCAAATCAAGCGAACTGCGACAACCGAACAGCCGCTCGTTTCTACCGCTATCCACTCGAAGCTCACCGTCACAGCCACAGCACAGAGAACATTCACAGGGACAGTGTCAAACGAAATTTGACTGAAAACGCACTAAAAATCGAGAACAATCTTGCCCTGAATAAAAACCAAATTGAAATGTCCTTTAGACAGGTCAGAATATGAGACTAAATTGAACAGATTTGGTTCGAGCATTTCTTCGAACATATGGTGAGCAGCGAGCTGGAGAGCGAATATCGAACTGTTCGGAGCTCGAGCACACGCCCAAACTCTAAAGTAAGCAACAAGCACCGTTCGAATTCCACAAAAACCAACTCATTCAGGTCTGGCACGAGCAAGGACTAAAGAAATGGAGTCGACTCTCACCTTGCTCGAGACAGGACAGAACAAGGAGGGCAAAGTGGTTCGCGGAATTAGCGTTCAACCGTGGAGGGTCCCTACCCGGCTCGGCGAAGACGACCAGATGGTGAGCCCGAATCGAATCGAGCTATGTTCGGCTGCCTCGATGTCGGCGAGCCGGATCCTTGTATAAAAGTGGATGGAACCCCAAGGAAAACTCACCCGGAATTAGGTCGCCGCGGAAGAGGAGGCCACGGGCTCGACGGTGTCGGCTAGAGGTCGTCGGCTTGCGTCTGGGATGGTCGGGTAACGCTCAGTAGAGTAGAGAACGAAGCTCGGCTCTGTGTCTCGTTTTCTCTTCGTCCCCTCCCTCTGTTTTTTTCAACCGAAGAAGAAGAAGAAGCCAGAAGAAGCCGAATATCTTCTCCCCCCCAAAAAAGAAAATAAAATAAACGCTCCTCTCTCATTCTCAAGCGGCGACACCAGCTATGCTGATCTGCCCCGTACCGGACGACATTCCTGGACGAGCATCGCGCGCAACATTCGCCTCGTCCTCCCCCTGTTTCAGCACCATCCTCTATCCTTCTTTGTCAGCGTTCTGGTGTTCTCTTTTCTGCGCAACGCGTTTGGTAAAGAGAGGGAGAGGAAGAGAAGGCTGGGTCGGTCTTGGGGAAAAGAAAGGAGAAGTGGGCCGGCCCAGGTGAAAAGAAATTAAAAGGAAAGGCAAAAAAAGAAAGAGGCCGGGCCGACCTGCCCCCGGCCCGGGCTCTTTTTTTTTTTTTCCATTTTCATTTTTTTTTTCTCTTTTTTTAATTAATTTTTTCTCATTTTCTTTACTTTTTAATTTTTTTTCTTTAAAAAAATCTATTACTATTAATGCAAATGCTCCTTATATCTATATGCTATGCAATTCAATGAAAATTATTTTTGATAGGAGTTGAAAATTAGTTCTTAATTTTTCATTCAAGGATTGCGACCCTTGCTGCCGCCCATGAGGGCTTCATGGGCATCACCCAATGGCCGGTGGAGGCTCACCTGACCATTGCAAGAGAAGAAGCGAAAAGCGAAAAGGAAGAAGAGGAAAAGGTTTAAAAAGAAAAAAAATTAATAAGAAAATTTGAAAAAAAATATAAATTATTTAAAAATTACCACATCATGGTTCGTCGGCCGGCTGGCATCCATGTTAATGCCAACCAGTCAAAATTGGTAGGAATGACTGAATTAGTACTAATATGAAAAATTTTATGATTAAATTGGTTTAATTGAAAGGTTTAAGACTTAATTGGCACCAATGTCATAGGTTAATGACTTTTTTGGTATTTTTCTTGATATAAATCTAAATGCATGGAATATATGAAAAGTCATAGAATCTTTCGACTCTTTGGCCTTTGATAACGGGGATGTGATTAGGTCACATAAAATAATTTCTAATCTTTAATCCATATTGAATGTTAATAGAAGAGGCATATATTAGCCTTTCACAAATCCTCCTCCCTTTGACCTTCGCCCAATTTTCACCGACTACACCAGTTTTGCTTCAACTCCATTGGAGATATTCCGAAATTTCAAGGTATTTTCACTTTAACTTGATTTTTTTTATTCATATGTGACATATGAGTAGGCATAATCCGTATGGAGAAATGCTAACGCTCAAAGTAAGTATATGTTTATACATCTCCTTATTTTGGTATCTCCTTTGATTCTTTCAACTTTTCATCTTGCAATTCTTTTCGAGCATTTTTTTTTTTATGCAACTTGTTTTTTGGTCAACCTTCGATTAGGGATTTTTCTCTATCCCTCAAAATTGTCAACTTGGTCATTGAGCAATCTATTTAAGATTGTCCATTATATTCAAGTTCGACCCAATTGGGTCCAAAAAAACAAAAGAAGAACATTGGACGAAGCTTCTATGCTTTCTTTCTTCAACAAGTATATGTTTTTCTTTTCTTTGATGCAAAGATAATCTTCGTGTATATATTAGTGTAAGATGTTTTCAGTTTTCTTGTTGTAAAGGAAATAAGTATATAATTGTTCTTTTAATTATATGTAGAATATTAATATTTTCAGTTTTGTTGATCTAGAAGAAACTAGTTAATAACAGCTTTTCGAAAAGCTCAGCCCTCAATAATTTACTCTTCATATGTCAAAATGGCACTCGCAAGTTAAACCTCCGCAGCTCTATTCCATTTGATCAATGAGAGAATACAAAATTTTTCATTGAACCTACATGTCTTATTCCTAAATTCTAATGGAAAGATCCCCAGATTCACAAGTATATGTGATTAGTAATGACAATTGAAACTCTAAGTACACAATTTCGTTCTATGCATAATCCACTACACACAATCGCCCTAGCTTATATTATAAGATAAAGCATAAATCTGATACTTAACTTGTATTTTAAATATATAAAGTACACTGATTTTTAAAGACAAAAGAATTCTCTCGTTTCTCCAAGAAACAGAAACTTGTGTAGTTCCAGTGAAAAATTTAGATTGTGTGTGGTGATTTCTTTTTGAAACTCTAGGATGTAAATTATTAAATGGGTTGCAGAGGTTTATTTGGCAAGTACCATTCTCTTATATGAAGTGTGAACCGAGCGCCAAGTTTTTGTAAGATAGATGAAAAATAGTTATTTAGATTTCACAGCTTTGTTCCCTTAGACATTCAAGAAAGCATAATGAATTAAACGTACATATCAACAATAACAGTTCTTTGCATATCTCAATGCTCAAAGAACTTTTTTGTGAATGGTGAATAGTTCCAGCATCAAAATCTAATTACATTTATTTATTTTTTCAAATTCAAGCACAAAAATTAACATGCTATACCTACTCCGCTATAATCTCACTATTGAATTTTGAGAAAACTCCTCACTAATTTGTGTCAAATGTATTTGGTTTTTCTTGATAAAAGGAAACAAGTAAAGAAATGTTTTTCATGATTTGTGAGTCTAACTTGTTCAACTTTCTTGAATGTCAGAGAGAACAAAACTATAAATGTATAACAGTTAATCATTGATTTTTCAAAATCTCGGTGCTCAATTCACACTTTACATAAAGAGATCGATACTTGCATTAAACCTCCACAAGCCAATCTATATTTTATATCAACCACGAGTTTGGAGAAAGATTAAAATTGTTGCAATTGCGTCAAAGACTCGAAGAATCGACAGAGGCGTCGCATCTTCCCCTTTTGCACCTCCAATGATGAGTATTTCCTTTATATGATTTGTGTTTGTGTTACTATCTTTACATTCCTGGACGAGCATCGCGCGCAACATTCGCCTCGTCCTCCCCTATTCAGCACCATCCTCTGTCCTTCTTTGTCAGCATTCTGGTGTCCTCTTTTCTGCAGAACGCGTTTGGTAAAGAGAGGGAGAGGAAGCGAAGGCTGGGCCATTCCCAGGTGAAAAGAAAGAAAAAGGAAAGGCAAAAAAGAAAGAGGCTGGGCCGACCTGCCCCTAGCCCGGCTCTTTTTTTTTTTCCATTTTTTTCTCTTTTTTTAATTAATTTTTATCCTTTTTTTATCCTTTTTAATTTTTTATTTAAAAATTATATTACTATTAATGCAAATACTCCTAATGTCTATATGCCATGCAATTTAATGAAAATTATTTTTAATAGGAGTTCAAAATTAGTCCTTAATTTTTTATGCAAGGATTGCGAACCTCGCTACCGTTCCTAAGGGCTTCATGGCCATCACCCAGTGGCTAGTGAGCCGCCGGAGGCTTGTCAGCCACTGTAGGAGAAGAAGCGTAGAGGAAGAAGAGGAAAAGGTATTTAAAAAAAAAAGGAAAAATTAATAAAAAAAATTTGAAAAAAAATAAAAATTATTTAAAAATTGCCACATCAAGGTTCGACGGCCGGCTGGCGTCCATGTTAGTGCCAATTGACCAAAATTGACAGGAAGAACTGAATTATTATTAATGTGAAAAATTTTATGATTAAATTAATTTAATTGAAAATTTTAGGACTTAATTGGCACAAATACCATAGGTTTTCTAAACTAGTTATGAATCCTAGGATAAGTCATTCTTTGTCTGAAGTGCTTATTGGTTTAAAAAAGCTTAAAAAATAGAGATATGTTGATAAACCAGAATTTTCCCAAATGGTTTATGTATTTAGATTTTAAGGGATAGTAACTACACGGACATATCACGAATTTCTGTGTCGTTGCACTGGTCTTAATTAAAAGCCGACCAAAACAAATCATAGAAAAAATACTCAAAAGAAGAAGAAGAGTTGAAACAATCAAAGGAAATACCAAGATAAAGAGATATATAGCATTTAATTACTTAAGATTAGTAATTCTCCTTATTGATTATGCCTATTCATAAACGAAATATGAAAACGTCAAGTCAAAAGTAAAAGAATCTGAAAATCTCGAAGCATCTGCAATGGACTTGAAGCAAATTGGCTGCAATATGTTATAGTATGGTGGTTAAACGTTTGTGTATATATTTGCCCAATTGGATGGAAGAATTACTTTATTAAATGTATATGTATATGTATATGTATATGTATATGTATATGTATATGTATATGTATATGTATGCGTGTGTGCATGCGTGTGTGAATTACAAGAAAACAACTAAAACTAAACATGAAAGGCACAAAAAATTAATAGTTGTTGAAGGCGATTGCCCAATTCTTAGCGCCCAAATTTCATGGAGTTTTCATGCAACAATACTAAAAATAACAAAAATATAGAAATTACCTAAAACCTAATCACCCTGAAATTTCAACAAAAACCATAAAAACAAGTCAAATCATCAACCTAATTACTCCTATATAGTTTGCGAATCAATATGGGTGAGGGACAAACTTTACTCCCTTCTCCTCAACTTTATGCTCCTTCCCTTTCGATGGTGCTGCTTTGTCCATCGATTTTGGTTTCATAATTGAGCCAAAAAAGTCCTCCAGTGTTGTCGAGAAGAAGGAAAAATTAGGCCCATCATCTCACTTGTAAACCTCGCTGACTATTTGGAGAGCCGGCTTTCCATTGAAAAGCTGATAAGTATTCTCTTTGCTGTCATTGTCTCTCAGTCCATTCATGATTGCGGCCGGCAATTGTGTGGAGCGATTTTGTTGTTGTCGTGCCGTGGTGGAGGAGTCACCTTTTGTTGGGAAGATTCCTCTAGAATAGAAGTTGTTCTGATGCATGATTTGCTTGAAGCAATCGAACAATAAAATGGATAAGACAAGCAAACAGATCAAACAAGAAGCCAGCGCTTCTGAAGGAGCTCCAATCTACTTGCAGGATATATTGACCTTCTTACTGTGCGTTAAAGTGTCTGGTTCTTATAAGAACCCACGTTGAACAAGTCCTAGTCAAATTCGAAGCCCCCAGTGCAGTTTCCAATTTCAACCAAACACTTCAACGCACTGTAGGAAGGTCAATATTACTTCTGCTTCTTGATCACGATTCCACGAATCCAACCTGATTCGATCGTTTAAGAAGTGCACCGGAGCACTTTTTGACAAACTCTCATGTCATAACATAAATTCACAAAATTTTCAACACGAACAGCGCTTTTGACAACCATAAATTGGGTTGACACCTAATGTTTAGATCGGCAAGAAAAAAGGCTGGCGCGTCAATTGTTTAGCTTTTAGAGATAGTAGCAAGAAAATAGTTATATAAAGAGACATACTCATTATAGATGATATTATAAGCAAATCTCACACGTTTTAGCTTTTCACTATCCCTGTCATTATATTATATAGACAATCATAAGCACAATATGTATCCTTTTGAAACTAGATAGCCTTCAAATCGATGTTAAGCAAAAAATCAATCAATCTAAGAACATGCTCCAAGGGAGCAGTAGCTTGACCATGAAGCAGATCGTTTCTTGCCTTCCACGCAAACTATTCCGAAGAAACTTCAACATCACTTTCTGCTGTTCTTTGCCGTTCCCCCATTTTTGCTAGAGCCAGGTGAACTTGGATTGCCAATCACCAGAATTCCTGTTAATAAAGAAGAGCTCCAGCACCTTGCACCTGACTTTGGAAGAGAACTGCAATTTAAAATCAATTTCCCTGATGTCTTTCCAAGGAGGAAGCACAGAAATTATCTCATCTACAGACCAAATTCTCATATCGCTTGACATGCAAAATCATCAGTGTATCATAACATGAAGTGAGACTTCTGACCACAAACATTTGGGGGGAAAAAGAGTGTATCATGATAATACAATCTCCAATGTTTCCTTAATCCATTAATGCAGCAGTCTGCATATATTGATAAATGAGCTTACTAGGTATGCATTGCCAATGCTACCAAAAAGTCTTGAGATAGGAAACGAGATAGAGTAATCTGTAGTTGCACTAGTTGCAATGCCCAGGGTTCGAGATGCGCGATTCAAGCCATGAATAATTTGGTCTTATGGAAGCTGAAAAATGCTTATGGTGGCATAGCATTGAACACATACATGCATAGCATTCAACAAGCTTGGTCATTTCGCATGGTCTAAAATCTGCTGGTGCTGACAATGCAGAAGTCATAAATGCAGTCTTGAGTTGCATATTTAACTCATACAGAGGACACACTTCACTAGTCTAAAGAAAAACTCAAAGTGAAAATGAAAATGCATTCTAAAGCTTGCAAGAAGTATCCAAAGTAAATGGACACCACCGCACTACTTCTTCTCATCATTTTGTGGCCAGGGCACCTACAAATAAAACCATATCTTCTCAATTTAGATGTAATTTTCAACTTTTCAGCAGTCAGAATCAATCTTTACCAATAAATGTAGCAGCAATCAAGTCATATCTAAAGTGGAAAGAGGCACTCTATGACCGGGACCAGTTCGTATCTTGCCGACAATGGAAGAATTGAGAATTGTCCCGTGATCGGATTCCAAGAAACTCGTTCTTTACAATATATTTCCATAAGAAGCTCGCCATTCCACATGAAGCCATCAAATCTTGTTACCGGTACAGTAGCCTCGAAAGTATACAGCTTAGTCCAAGACTCAGGGACGCCGTAGTCTCTCATAACCCAAACGAAACAAGCGCAATTCAAATTAAACTGCTCAGTCGCCTCCCCACCGCTAAACAATACTGCCAGCAAGCCGTTCAATACCGCCACGGACAACACAAAATGGAGACTGTCTATGAGAAGCATCTCTTCCGGCAGAGCCATTTTATCAAACACCTCATCCGCGATATTGAACAAGGCTATGGATACGTCAAACACCTCACCTGCAATATTGAACAAGGCTTTGGATCCATATCCATCCCACTTTCCATTAAAAGAACACCAGTGCAGATTCCCATTCAAGAAGACCGCACTGCTGCCGTGGCAGAGAAGAGGAACCTCACATTCTGAAGTCCTCCATGAATCTGCACGGAGCGAATAAACCTCGATTCGAGACTCCCTGTCGCGGAAGTGTCGATGGCGATCACCTACAAATCGGATAACCCTCACGACACGATAGTCATTAGACTTAGCGTCGAAGCAAAACCCTAGAGCTACACGAGCGCCCCCCGTGGAAAGGGGTTGCCCCCGCTCCGGACGGGGGAGCCGAACCGCCTTGTGCTTCCTGGTGAATAGATTCCACAGATACAGCGCCCGCTCAGTGCCGTCACTGGAACTCTCCGAGACGCAGATCAAACCGTTACACGAACCGACGAGGGCGTAACGGTTGGGAGGAGCAACGAACGGGATTTCGATTTGCGACGGGGAAGGAGGGTGGGCGAGAGGCGCGTTGGGGAACAGAGAGCACCGGTTCTGGACGGCGTCGTCGCCGCAATCTAAACACGCGAGATGCCGACTGGAGGCGTGGAGGGCGGAGTGGCTCCAGTGGAGGGCCACGAAACGAGGGCCGTCGATGGCGGAACGCCACGACCGGCAGACGCACCTGAATCGGAGGAGCGATCTCACCGGCAACCGCTTCAGGATCTCGACGGCGACGTCGTGAGGGAGCTTCGGGCCGCCGCCCTCATCGTCGGAGGAGGAGGAACTCATGGTGGCTTTAGGGGTTGAGAAGGAGGAGCGAAGTAGAGAGCTGTAGAGAGCGGGAAAGAACTACGCTACAGAAGTGGCCGTCGCAGTCCCCCGTCACACCTCTCTGTTTGCCACGTGATTGGCACGTGACTTAACACCATTTTGTCACGTGACTTGACACGGGAGTTTCCCAATGTAAGCTCTCTGCTGACACAGCACAATATTTTTCTTTACTTTTTCTTTTGATATCACTCTCTCTCTATATGTGCGCGTCTTTATATACTATTTCATATAAAAGATTATTAATTATTATCAGATCTCTTTTCATAGAAGAAGCAATATGTAAAGAGTACAAAAGACTCTTAAAGAAATAGGTGACGACAGAGGAAAATATCATTCCTAAACCCAATTGACCCGAACTGAACATTTCGAGCCTTTTTGAGTCAAGCCTCGTTCCGGATTGGGTAAAAATTAAAAAAGAAAAAATTGAGTATCCTCATGAAAAAATTAAGAAAAACATAAAAGGTAAAAACAATCTCATCACTTTCTTTAGTAACTACTCACTTCATCCACTTTATTCCTCCGATCGGATGGGCCTCATTGATTACACATCTCTTTTGAGATGTGGAGGCAGGGATTTGGAGTTTGGACCCAACCTTTGGAAATCAAGATAGTCTCGACTAGAAACCACAATAATAATAATAATAATAACACAATTAGGTTCCATCCACTTCCTTTAATAAATAGAAATATGTTAATCATACAAAACAATCTCGTTCCATACATGTGCATAGCATGTGTCTTGTCTCTAACTTAAATTTTCGTATATATAAGTCGAGACCCCTAATTGTCTCACTTTTTGAGAGCCACATTAGTCTTTGTGTATGTATTACTCTAATTATAAAGAAAAGATAAAATAAAAGTAAAAATGGTCAAATAAAAAGGACAAAAAGGTAAAGGAAAGAAATTAACTACTTGCTTTCTATCGAGAAATAACAACCGATAAAATTCCTTAATTGTTCTTATGTGATCTCATTCTTTGGCTCAATGCAAGGAAATTTAGAATGCTCCTTTTATTTTCTTCTACTTTTTCAACTTTAAAAAAAAAATTGTTACTTTTTAGTTATTAAAAAAGAAAAATGTTCATTATAATTGCTTTTTGGAAAGGGGTGAAAAGATCACAAGTTTGAGGAGCTGTGACAGAGATATCTTCCACAATTTATGGTGCCATTCTTAACGGATCATCAAAATTACAAAATATTCAAATATCCAATTGAAGACAAGGTTGGAAATGATGATGGCGAGGAGGGCAGATTCTATGTCTAAGAAAGTCAAAAACTTGTCAAAGAGAGAATTACTGGACAAGCAAATAATTATCCAGGACCCACTTGGAAATAGAAGATCCACACATACTTGACTAAAGAAACAAGACATGTCAGAGACATACTAAAATATTATTAAAAATTATCCACGTCAGCACTGATCATGTTACGTAAAACGGTTGGTGTTCATACTAGCAATTTATGTTCAAAAGTAACCAAATGGACTAAATTGATAAAACATTGAAAGGTTATAAGACTCAATTGACAAAATTGAAATGTTTAAAGTGAATTGGCAAAAGTATAATAGGTTTAGAATTTTTTTGGACAATTTTTTCTTGGTACTGGAGACTGTAGCATGAATGGACCACAATGGAACAACTTTTCAATACAAGGATTCCAATTCTACAGGCAAACATCTTCTTGATAATGAAGGAAAATTACTCCTTCATCGATCGTTCTTGTTGCTATCTGCACAAATTTCCTTGCATCTATGAAGTATCGCACTGATGGTCCGCTCAATATCAATCTCATCATCATCATAGTCATCTCAATCACTGTGAAACAAACTACCGATTCAGCGGTCCACCTCCAAACTCGAGGGACAGTAGAGGAGTCTATCCAGCTGGAGGTCCAAGATTTGGTTTTTTGTTTCGCTGCTTGTTTTAAGGGACAAAAGCTTGGTTGGCTCTTTCTATAGCTTTGTCGGATGAAAATGATTCTCCTAGAGATCTTGGTTTCCCCGGCTTCCCCTGAAATCACTTTTCCCAAAAGTCCCACTTGCAAATAATCCATGTGGCGGTCAATGAACTCTTCTCAAGGTTCTAGTTTCATCTGATCTGAACCATTAAGTTTTAACAAGATATTAAACTCCATCAATGGAAGATACAACATGAAGTTCATGTATATCAACATCAATGTGGTCTACTCATAGTAGAACCCATGTTCTAGAAGTGGAGCAAAGAATAGATTCCTTAGAATTCCTCCAAAATAAAATGTAAGTGAATTGGAAAAGTAGGCACCTTGTATAATGGTCAGAAGGCCCTGAGTAGATTCTAGTTATCATAATCAAGATCCTGCAGTCATGTAAGGAAATGATAAGCGTGTACACTGACCGTGAAACCCCCTCTTTCACGGCGCATTTCTGTAAGCAAATATAGTGTACACATGGCAGCATGCTAATGTCGTGTTAGTGAGTGGAGAGAAACAAATCGATAGAAGGCCTTCAATTCTACCTAATGAGAGTATGGTTCATTCTTAGCTTTCTCAGCTTTTGCGATGCACCGTATAAAGTCAAGAATCATCCATTACAAAGAAATGCCAAAATGGTACTTATGGTGACAGGTTGATGATAACTGCATCAGCTTTACGAGTATACTCCCATCTCACATTCAACTTGATCTGTATCTAGGTGAAGAGCTGGAATCAACCAAAACCAATAGTTTAAGTGAAAAGTGAAATGAGCAAATGAATGCTTTCAGTGTATTCGTGTTTGAGAAAAGAAAGTATGAATTCAAATAAAAAATCAGCACTGCAATCAGTGTTTTTTTACCTTCATCTTAAGTCAGAAGATCGCTGAGTTTCTGGGATGGAGGTGCTGAAGGTGACTGAGTTTAGATAAGATTAGGTAACATGGTTTAAAATATCCAATTTAGGCATTTATAATCGGATACAATGCGCTTGTGGAAACCAGCTGAACAGCTTTTCTTGGTCGGATACAAGTCTTGTTTGCATGTTAGTCGTGGGATGTGGAGGATCAAAGCTCCCATCCATGCACGGGAAAGGAAGACCACTGGCGTTAGAAACCAAGGCACGTCACTTCAGGGATTTCAACCAGTCTTTGACTCCAGATTGGCCTATGCATATTTTGACCAATCAAGCCAGTTAGTCAGCGCCTTATTAGCTTTGAAATTTGAGCGGATGAGGGGCCATCCCATCATGTCCAAGACGATCTGATTGTCTTTACTTCATTAAGATTTACGAATAAACATGAAAAGCTAAGCTGTTTTTGCATATCATGCATAGAGATTTAGAACTCCGACTTGGATCGAGATTGCAGACAACTTACATGGACATCTTTCAAACATGTTACTCAGTGAACCATATTCGTGATGTGCATGCTTTCGAAGCCAAAAGATCTTCAGATCTCACGAAGAGAGAACTATCTGCAATTTGCATTAGATCACACAAACCGCACAAGGCAAGGCTTCTGTTTCGGAAACAGATCTGTCCAGGCAGAAATCAACACTAAGCAGAACACAACGACCTTGAAGTCCTCATCTTAGAGAAAGAATCATTTCATATCCTCATTGAATTTTGAATCCATACGGTCAGATCAATGTCCTACTTTTCTCATCCCAAGACCAAACAGACCTTGTTCTGTACATGTATCTATCAAAATCATAATTATATAACTAATTAAAAATCACATGTGGTTGGCACAGTAGGCTGAGTGTTAGTTTCTCCAACCAACCACAGTACTAGTGGCAGGACCGATGCTCGACACTGTCAGGCCACGGTTATACATGCGCTGGATTTCTTCCTAGTACTCTGTCAAAGACTTGTCCAGTAGGGCCGGCGTAAGTTCCACCACATCTTCCATCCTCAGTTTGCAGGTTGGGTCGCCAATGGGTTGGCGGTTCAGCCTTGGCCTCAGTTCTTCCCTCAGAGGGAAACCATTGATTGATTTTCTTGCCCTGCTCTTTAAAACTTTGGAGTTTGTCCTCAGTTTACAATGATGGACTTGTTTGCAGGTTGGGTCGCCAATGCACGTTAAAACTTTGGAGTTTGTCCTTTTTAAGTTCAATGATTTCTCATTCTTTAGAATAAGGTCTAACAATTGATTGATTTTCTTTGGGAAGTTTACACTCATCGATAATTAGATATTTTGTTTATAAATAAGGAATACATCATTTTGTCTTACAATATAGTTTTCCACTATTTTGTGATTATGAAATTAAATACATACATTTTTTAATTGGTGCCCCAAATTTTGAGAAATCTAATTGGCAGGCTAAAATGGTATTTCATTTCTTTTTTCCATAGACAATCTACTTGAGAGGAAAAATATCATGAAACATATCTTCAATTTTTTAACTTAATCTACAATATTTCATTGGTTTTGCTATTACAAAAATTTAGTGGTGGGAAGTATATCGCCAATAAAGAGAACCTTTAGTCACGATGCCAGCATTAGTAATTATGTTATCAAAGATTTATTTACTCCTCTCTATTTTGCAGATTAAAGAAAAAACCGTGGAACAGAGGGGCAATAAAACCAGAGATAGTAATGATGAAGATGATGATGATCCAATTAACCTAACCAAAGTCAACAGAAAGGAATTAAGGATAGGAGAGCATGGTAGGCATCGGGTCAAAGATGCCAAGGTTGTGCTTGAAGACAATCAATTGACAAAAAAAAAAAAAAAAGGAGATAAGATGGGCAAATTGATGGGGACGCTGATGAGGAGGTCTGGGTTGGCAGCGTGTCAAAGAAGGGGCAAGAGAGTCATGTTAGGGGTTTTCGAATAATTACATAAACACCGGAGTGTTTGGTTTAAAGAAGTACTCTTAAGGGGTACAATTGTTAGAAAATCAAATTCAAAAACTTAAGGTGGAGGAAAATGTTAGAAACAATTGAGGTCCAATATGATATAGTGTTAAAAAGTCCACCAAAAAACGTTATCAGGCACCATGAAAACAACCACAACTCTAACAAAATTAGCCCCCTAACTTTAAAATTACTCCCTAATTTCGAGCCTTTAGGATGAATTTACCAGGTTAGTTACACCCTAATCTCAATTAATTAAATGCTAGCGCTTTTATTGGCATAGGTATTGGAAGAGTTAAGTGTTAGATACAACAACAGAATATATATATACCCAACAAAGTATTTTAAATATAGCATATTCCCCTATCAATACCATCGAGTGATTTGTGACACCGCAAGTTTCTGAACTCTTTCTCATTGTCTAAACAAGCATTAGCTGATTCGATTGTTTAAGAAGTGCACTGGAGCACTTTTTGACAAACTCCTATGTCATAACATAAATTCACAAAATTTTCAAGACGAGACCGCTTTTGACAACCATAAATTAGGTTGACAAACCTAATGTTTAGATCGGCAAGAAAAAAGGCTGGTGCGTCAATTGTTTAGCTTTTAAAGATGGTAGCAAAAAAATAGTTATATAAACAGACATACTCATTATAGATGACAGTATAAGCAAATCTCACACATTTTTGCTTTTCACTATCCCCATCATTACATTATATAGATAATCATAAGCACAACATGTATCCTTTTGAAATTAGATAGCCTTCAAATCGATGTTAAGTAACAAATCGATCAATTTAAGAACACGCTCGAAGGGAGAAGTAGCTTAACCATGAAGCAGATTGTTTCTTGCCTTCCACGTAAACTATATTCCAAAGAAACTTCAACATCACTTTCTGCTGTCCTTTGCCGCTCCCCCATTTTTGTTAGAGCCAGCTGAACTTGCATTGCCAATCACCAGAATTCCTGTTAATAAAGAAGAGCTCCAGCACCTTGCACCTGACTTTAGAAGAGAATTGCAATTTAAAAATCATTATCCCAGATGTCTTTCCGAGGAGGAAGCAAAGAGACTATCTCATCTAAAGACCAAATTCTCATAAGGCTTGACATGCAAAATCATCGGTGTATCATAACAAGAAGTGAGACTTCTGACCCCAAAGCATTTGGGGGGAAAAAGAGTGTATCGTGGTTATACAATCTCCACTGTTTCCTTCATCCATTAATGCAGCAGTCTGCATATATTGATAAATAAGCTTACCAGGTAAGCATTGCCAGTGCTACCACAGAGTCCTGTGGTAGGAAACAAAATATAGTAATCTGTAGTTGCACTAGTTGCAATGCCCCGGGATCGAGATGCGTGATTCAAGCCATGAATATTTTGGTCTTATGGAAGCTGAAAAATGCTTATGGTGGCATAGCATCAAACACATACATGCATAGCATTCAAAAAGCTTTCTCATTTTCTTCCGCATGGTCTAAAATCCGCTGGTGCTGACAATGCAGAAGTCATAGATGCAGTCTTGAGTTGCATACTTTAACTCATACAGAGGACACACTTCACTAGTCTAAAGAAAAACTCAAAGTGAAAATGAAAATGCATTCAAGTATCCAAAGTAAATAGACACCGCCGCACTACTTCTCCTCATCATTTTATGGCCGACACATACGAATAAAACCATATCTTTACCCAAATAAATAAATAAATAAATAAAACCATATCTTCTCAATTCAATTCAGATGTAAATTTCAACTTTTCAGCAGTCAGAATTAATCTTTACCGATGTAGTAGTAATCGAGTGTGGAAAGAGGCTCTCTACAACGGGGACCAATTCGTATCTTGCCAACAATGGAAGAATTGAGAGTTGTGCCGTGATCGGATTCCAAGAAACTCGTTCTTCGTAATTTATTTCCATAAGAAGCTCGCCATTCCACGTGAAACCATCAAATCCTGTTATCGGTCCAGTAGCCTCGAAAGTATACAGCTTAGTCCAAGACTCTGGCACGCCGTAGTCTTTCATAACCCAAACAAAACCAGCAGAATTCGCCTCCCCATCACTAAAGAACACAGCCAGCGAGTCATTCAATACCGCCACGGACAACACAAAATGGGGACTGATCTCTTCCGGCAGAGCCATTTCATCAAACACCTCATCTGCGACATTGAACAAGGCTATGGATCCGTATCCACCCCACTTTCCAATGAAAGAATACCAGTGCAGGTTCCCATTCAAGAAGACCGCACTGTGACAGAGAAGAGGAACTTCACATTCCAAAGTCTTCCATGAATCTGTACGGAGCGAATAAACCTCGACTCGAGGCTTCTTGTTGCGGAAGCGTCGACGGCGAATACCTAAGAATCGGATAATCCTGACGACACGATAGTCATTAGACTTAGCGTCGAAACAAAACCCCAGAACTACATGAGCGCCCCCCACGGAAAGGGGTGGCAGCCGCTCCGGACGGGGGAGCCGAACCGCCTTGTGCTTCCTGGTGAATAGATTCCACAGATACAGCGCCCGCTCAGTGCCGTCACTGGAACTCTCCGAGACGCAGATCAAACCGTTACATGAACCGACGAGGGCGTAACGGTTGGGAGGAGCAACGAACGGGATTTCGATTTGCAACGGGGGAGGAGGCAGGGCGAGAGGCGCGTTGGGGAACAGAGAGCACCGGTTCTGGACGGCGTCGTCGCCGCAATCTAGACACGCGAGATGCCGACTGGAGGCGTGGAGGGCGGAGTGGCTCCAGTGGAGGGCCACGAAACGAGGGTCGTCGATGGCGGAACGCCACGATCGGGATACGCACCTGAATCGGAGGAGGGATCTCGCCGGCAACCGCTTCAGGATCTCGACGACGACGTCGTGAGGGAACTTCGGGCCGCCGCCGCCGCCGTCGTCGTCGGAACTCATGGTGGCTTCAGGGGTTGAGAAGAAGAGCGAAGTAGAGAGCTGCTGGAAAGAACTACGCTGCAGAAGTGGCCCTCGCAGTTCCCCCGTTACACCTCTCTATTTGCCACGTGATAGGCACGGGACCTAACACGATTTTGTCGCGTGACTTGACACAGGAGTTTCCTAATGTAAGCTCTCCTGTTTTTTTTTTTTTGGGTTAAACTTTCCTCCTAAAAATGCACAATTATTTTCTTTTATCTCCTTAATCGTTTTCATATTATTTAAATATAAGCATGTGGCAGTTGATATAAACACATCACGACTAATAATATCGAGTTGTCTAAAGTAAATTGCAAAAATCCATAATTATTACGGGATGATATCCTTTTCAAGGATCCTTAAAAATACATGCTCCAATGTATTTGTGCAGTCATAGGGATATTCGGGAAAAAGTGGAGAAATCAATTACATTCGCCGGTCATGAGCTGAAGAACTTGGATAAATTCATCTTCTCTTCAAGCATGAAAGAACTATCCTTCAAGTTTTTTTTTTTTTTTTTTTTTTTTGGCGATCAATAATTTATGTCGCACCGCCCACCCCACTATGGGCGCGTTGGTTCGGGTGTTTCCCACATTTCGGTTGGGAGGAGGTTCGAATCACCACGTGCACAATTGCATGACTTAAGTGCGGCGCCGTGGGAGGTGGATCCATGCGCTAGCGTCACTCCAGGTTTATGTCGCCGGCCGCCACTGCATGTACAGTGGTTCTCATGTCATCAAAATAATAATAATAATAATTTATGTCGCACCTCTTTGATAGGTTTTTTTTAATGCCAAAGAAGGATGACCATGTGCCATGGGGGTGCTTTTTGTCTTCTGCTTTATGCACTCAAAGAACTATAGCTAAGATTATCGGTCCTCATCATGCACGTCCTTTTGTGAAAAATACTCCCGTTGATATAGCTTTTTCCTATTTGACTTAAAATAGAATTCTCTAATCGAGCTAGAAAACGAACGGAAGCATCATCGCTTAGTTTTCTTCATTAATAGAGAGTTTCCAAAAGAAAGAACATAATCTCACTTAAGCTCACTTAAGTCTTACTGAGATCACTCTATTGGCTTTTAAATATTTGATCAATTACTTTTCAAACGTCTAAAAATCTCCTACTCTCATGTTGATGTTTCCTGACTTCATCAAAGATAAAAGGGAAAAAAAAGAAAACTAAAACACTCGCACCTCTCTTTGTTTATGTTTAATCAAAAGGCGAAGACAAAATGCACGTTAAAACTATAGAATTTGTCCTTTTTAAGTTCAATTAATTCTCATTCTTTAGAATAAGGTCTAACAACTGATTGATTTTCTTTGGGAAGTTTACACTCATCGATATTTAGATATTTTGTTTATGAATAAGGAATACATCATTTTGTCTTACAATATAGTTTTATCATTTCGTCTTACAATATAGTTTCCCACTATTTTGTGATAATGAAATTAAATACATACATTTTTTAATTGGTGCCCCAAATTTTGAGAAATCTAATTGGCAGACTAAAATTGTATTTCATTTCTTTTTTCCATAGACAATCTATTTGAGAGGAAAAATATCATGAAACATATCTTCAATTTTTTAACTGAATCTACAATATTTCATTGGTTTCGCTATTACAAAAATCTAGTGGTGGGAAGTATATTGCCAATAAAAAGAACCTTTAGTCACGATGCCAGCATTAGTAATTATGTTATCGAAGATTTATTTACTCCTCTCTATTTTGCAGATTAAAGAAAAAACCGTGCAACAGAGGGCCAATAAAACCAGAGATAGTAATGATGAAGATGATGATGATGATCCAATTAACCTAACCAAAGTATCGAGGATAGGAGAGCACAAAAAAATTAACTACACGTCCAAACTTTCTCTGGAAAATCTAACCCTTCATTTTCCAGTGCCAAAAATCTTTATTTTCACCAAGAATATTCATCTGTGAAAATCAATTTCACACAAAGGCTTACACACAAAGAAACCAAAAAAAAAAATGAAGGAAGCGCCTAACAAAACCCTAAACGAAGAAAAGCCCGAGAAGAAACTTATCATCATGCTTTGCGAGAGAGATTCCAAGAACATACTGCACCATTGCTAAGGAATTTGTATGGTTTCTCTCCCTCTCGGTTTTATCTCCTTCGTTCCTTCTCTTACTCCTGGGCTTCCTTCTTCTTCTCGCCTGCAACCCTCAAACGTTCGAACAGTTGTGGCCATTCCGTCTGCCTCGATCCGCCGCCAGCGCTCTCCCGCGTGACAGAATGCATCGATTCTGGACCTTGAGTTGCGGCACTCTGATTATCCGTTCCACTATTCGACCTGAGTAATGGCCGCTGCCTTAAACTCGTATCAATGCTATCGAGTGTCGAAATGTGGTCGTCTCTTCTTTGTCCGTGAGATCCCGCTGTCGATTCTTGATCAGGAATCATACTCGGCCCCTCCGCCGATTCTTGGCCTTCGACCCTCGCTGTTTGATCATCAGGAAAGACCTTCTCTCGCTCTTGTTCGGAGTCAACCCTTTCCCTTCGATCATCACCAACATCACCGCCGCTTTCCCTTCGACGCAACCCGTCAGCCAATTCTTGATCTTGGGCTGTCCCCGTCTGATCATCAGGAACATTCTCCGCCTCTCGTTCGGGGTCAACGCTAGCAGTTCGATCATCGCCTGCTCGATCACCAGCATTAATGCTTCGCAAAGCGAAAATGAAGTTCTCTGAAGTTTGCATCAAGTAGTAGCGACCCGGTACCGAATAATTAAGTCGCCTTCGATCAAAAAGAATAAAACAATCAAGTCGCTGATGCGATTGCGACTGCCTTGATGTTTCTCCGGGCTCGTCGCCATTTCCGCTTGTCCTTTGTGAATCTTGGGCTCTTTCCATTAGATCAGAGAGAAGAGAATTCTCTTGGTTCTCCAAGGAAGAAAAACTCGTGTAGCTTCAGCGGAAAACTAAAGCTCTGTAATGGTGATTTCTCTCTCTGAAACTCTTGGATATAAAATGCAAAATGGCTCGTGGAGGTTTAATTTGCAGGTAGCCATGGCTTTTATGAAGCCTGAACTAAGCGCCAAGCTTATTAAAAGCAGTTGAAAGGCGGGCAGTTATCATTCGTTGACAGTTCAAGAAAGCCGAAGTAGTTAGATGTACATATCTCCAAAACCAGTTTTTCACTCGATTACTCTTACCAACAAATTAGTCCATAAAACTATATATTTTAATGCACTTTGAGCTTTTCATGTGAATATTGAAAAATAAAGATTTTAACGTCAGAATATAGCTACATTTATTTCTCCGGACGCAAAGTGTGACGTACTCTACCTACTACTCCGCTTCATGTGATTATTCCACAAAACAACTATTTTCGCCTGTGTATTTTACATAGGATATGTCATTACGCACTTGCTAACAAGTAATTCTATAGTATGTTCTTCACATTGATTTACAGGAGACTAGCAAAAAATTGACAAATAGATAGAAGGGTCCATTTTATTTTTATCAGCCATATTGATATCATAATGTATTTCTGCTTATTTTCTAATTCAAGGTCAAGGGATGGTTGGATAATCGATCTAGCTCATCAATGGGTCTACTATATGTTAAAATGAAGTCAATTACGAATAGTCAAATTTCCATGTGTACCGCGGGATCAATGAGAGAGATTATAATAAAACACTTTCTACGAAAACATACTCTCCAATGAATTAACTCCAATCAATAAGAGAGATTATATAAATTTAATCTAAATAATCCGAAATTTCAACAAAAACATAAGAACACATCAACCATCATTTAAAAAAAAAAAAAAATTGTCCTAGTTCTTCCTAAACAGTTTGCTAATCAATTGGATGAGAGACCAACTTTCCTTCCTTCTCCTCAACTTCATGCTTCTTCCCTTTCGGCAGCGCCACTCCATCAATCGATTTTGGTTTTGCAATTAAGCCAAGATATTCTTCATGGGTTGTCATAAAGTATGAAAAGTTAAACTCATAGTCCCGATCTCAAATCTCCTTGATTATCTAGAGAGCGGTCTTTCTACCCAAAAGCTTGTGAGTATTTTTTTCCACTATCTTCATCTCTCGTTCCATTTGTGAACGTGGCTGGTGATTGTGCGAAACGATTTGGTTGCAATTGTGCCATCATGGAGGAGTCGGATTTCGTTGGGAAGATGCCTCCAGAATGCAAGTTGTTCTGAGAAACAATTAACTGATAGAATTTAGCTATGGAGGGAGGATTATTTATCCAAACTACATGATTCCTAAGTCCTAATGTTAATCTAATTACGACTCCTAGTACAATTCGTTCTTTAAATGTTTGAAGTCTCGATTGGTTTAAATAACTTGACTTGTTATATCACATATATAGATTTTTTTACTATACTTATCACATAAATTGATAAATATCAAAATGGGACTCTTGCTCGCTAAATAAATTCTTAATTAAATAGTAACATATTTTTTAACATTAAATAATAAGTTGTTTGCTCTGCAAGAATCCAATTAACTTACACAAGCAATTATTGTCAATGCTAAATTATGTTTAAAAGCTTCTTAATAGGCCTTAAGACAAGACCGTGCCTTTATATAATTAGTGAACTAAAGAAAAAAATGATTGTCTTTGTTTGCGAAATAGACCTGATGAAATAGATGGGTCCAATGGGGTTGAGGCCCGTTCAAGCCTAACTTTGTTATTGAAAGCTGCTAATAAAAGAATTTAAATTGATTAATTTGAACGGGCTAAGGTTTATTATTTGTATCTCTTGTTTTTGGACATCTATATATCTTGATTCTTTAAATAAAATCTTACAGATATATATCTATCCATTAATCTTCTAAATAAGCGTATGATACTTCACTTATAACCGTGCCATGTTTCCACCCAAAAAAAAAAAAATCATATCACGTGACTCAACTTCATGTGAGCTTCTTATTAAGTTCCTTTCCTTGTTTATTCTACAGCATGTCCTAGAATCAACCAACGTGGATGAATTACAATTCTTAAAATTTTTATAGATTTAGATTTCAAAAGATGGTAACTATTTGGAGATAATGTGAATGATCATGGAGTTAATTGGAGCTCGGAAAATACATGGATATATTATTTGATAGTTAATATGATGTAAGAGCTGGAAAAACTAAACTATGTTTTGTAAACCTATTTTAAGGAAAGGCCTAATTCCTAAACGTTTTGCAAATTAATTAACCACTTTCTCTTCAAGTCTATCCTCTTTTACCTTCGAGCAGCTCCATATGTTGATGTCGGGTTTTGGATTCAAGCTGAGATGCTCCTCCAGGCATCTTCGTGACGACTGGAAAGGGGAAAACGACATATTGAAAAACCTTGATTTTTTTGAAAGCACTCTCCCGACAAGAAACCTCGGAATTGGAACTCCTCATTGGTCCGACGACTCCACCATTATTGTCTCCGAGTCCATTGACGAGTGAGTAGACATCAGACCCGACAAACTCGGCTGGCGACTGCGTGAATGGTGGGTCTACGAGAAGATCGGGGCCAGTGAACCTGGAATCATGCTCTTCTTGTTCTATCATGGAGGAGTTGGGGTTGGTTGGGGAGGTGAATCCGGGATCGCTGCTCTTCTGCAACATCTCATCTGCAGAATAACCGAGTTGGGAATTTGAGAAGCTTCTTTGGTTTATATACAGCACGATTCCTAATCCTAGTAGAAGTGAATACAGCACGATTCCAAATCCGTGCAGCTCTTGGATTCCTAGTCCTAATGAGTTAAAAAAAAAAAAATGGAAACCCAACGGTTCACAAGTTTTCAATCATGTCTATGAATCTTCCACGTGTACGTGCATTTTTTTCCCTCTAGAAAGTTAATCTCTGTTTAGCTCCACCATACTTGAATAAGATTTATAATCTTTGAACAATTAATTAACCATAATACATCTTAACAAGCCTGAGTTACAACAAGACGTCAATTCATGAAATAAGTAGAGTAGGAGGCCTAAACTTTTTGTCGATTCATCAATTTAATCCAAATCATCTTGATTAGTATGGTGATATAAGTCTTTTTTTGGGAGAATTACCAAAAAAGTCCTAAAACTAATTACAATTGTGTCAATTCAATTCTAAACATTTTTTTATCAATTCAGTCATAAACTTTTTGCATTTGTGCTAGTTGAGTCAATTCAACAAATTTTGGCCAGTCAACGCTAACGTAACACTACCAATGCTAACATGACATTTTTAAAATAATATTTCAATCTTTTTGAATTTTTTTATATTTTTTCTTTTTAAAAAAAAAAAACTCCCTTCCCTTTCCCTTAGAACTGGTGAGGGTCACTAACCGATCCTCGCCAACCATAGGCAAGGGCCACGGCACCCCGCCAAATTTGGCTAGGCGAGGGTGTCCCCTCACGCCCTGGTCGGCAAGGTTGGGACGTCCTCGCCAACTCTAGGGGAAGGAGAAGGGGAATGGGGAAATCTAAAGAAAAAAGAAAAAAATTATAAAAAATCAAAATATTATTAAAATATTATTTTAAAAATGCCACCTTAGCACCGGTAGTTCCACGTTAGCACCGGCCAATCAAAATTGCCTAGATTAACTTAATTGCTATATATGCAAAATGTTTAGGATTGAATTGGCCAAAAAAATTATAACTAAATTGACACAATTGCAATAGATTTATTTTTTTTTTTTTTTTTTTTTTTTGTAATTCTCTCCCTTTCTTTCGAAATAGGTTCAATTAAGTCCTCACATTATCGCGGGTGGCATTAGAAAATCGTTTTCCACTTCAATTTTCAACAAAATTAGGCATGAAGCACAATATGCCCATAATACGCATAATTTATGCCGTTGAATAAGGGAATAGGATTTGGCCATTTGAATTTAGATTTAAAGAGGATCCATTAGATGATGATGCATTATGCATTTAAGCACATTTTTTTTTTGCTTTGTATTGGTATTATATATCGACTACTTCGTTAGCTACATAACAAGTTAATTATACTTTTGTTTGAGTCAATGATTAAATTTTATCACACATATAGAAAACAAAAATTGAGGAAAAAAGGGATAAGTTGAACTATATAATAAGAGATTGTACTTTTTTCACTCCCCATTTTGCTCAAACACTCTCTTTATAGTGTATTGACCACATTACCCCTTGCTTTTTCCTCATTTAAATGTTGTACCCCACATAGTCAAAATGTGAGGGCACATATGGGGTCCTTTTTTGAATTTGTTTCTTCTTTTCTTTCACTTTCCTTCTTTTCACTTGTGTTCAAGCATATTACTGCCACTTCTTCATCTTCCTCCCCGACATCTCCATGCACACCAATAATTGGGCGGTCTCACATAGCTTCACGAGCTTCTTATCTACCTTACCATCGCCCCTCACAAACCCTTGGCATGTCTGGCACCACCCCTATATCGAGATGTGCCCTTCCTCAAGATGTAATTCTCTACGACGATCATTTGATTCTTATAATGATTTATGAAAATTGAAATAGAATGATCAAAGTGCTCAAGTCCACGGATAACATGAGCAAAGACCTAAACGTGAAGAGTATTAATACATCTACAACTTGCCACTCGAGAGGATAAAGAACTCGAACACTTTCATCAAGGTCGCAGGAGATGGTGACATTATTAGGTGCAGGAGTCCCTAATGAACAAAACCACCGAGATGAAAAAGGAAAGTGGAAGAAAAAAGAAGAAACAAAATAATAAAAAAAATCCCAAATATGCCCCACTTTTGATTCTTTGCAGGGACAGCATGGAAAAACTGATGGGTAATATAGTCCATACACTGTAAAAGAGAGTATTAAAGCATACGAGGAGTGGCAAAAGCACGACCCTATAATGATATCTCTTAGAATATTTAAGTACATTATTTCCTGTAAAGTATATGATCCTAGCTTATGTTTAATGTTCACAGGGACGTCCAAATTTTCCCCGAAAATCTAACCCGATTACGATTTCCATGGCCGAAGCTTATTTTCCCGATAAAATTTATTCTTATTCGTTTGATGCTTGCCAAGATATTGCTCACGAGTCGCGAACTAAAACTTATAAATTCCACGCAAACCTGGAAGCAAAGCCTTCACCACTTAAACCCAAATGCTGAAAGAAAACTGATCACCTAGAATTACCTAACAAAACCCTAATCCAAGAAAAGCCCCAGAAAGATTCTGATTCTCATGCTGTGAGAAATTCCAAGAAAATGTATCAAAATAAAATTTACAATTCGATCATCATCACTACCCCCAACAATTTCTTCCTGCGAATGGCGTGGCCATATACTTGACGGAAGCAGTACATTGAGCGGATTTTAATGGATTACTCATATCATCACTCCTTTACAAAAATGTTCTGTTTCTTCGTCGAGTGTTGCGAAATAATACCCAAACTAACTATTTTGTAGCGGACTCCATTGAGTGAATATTGGAAAAATTGAAGTGTTAGATATAACAATTTATATGCATATAAAATATACATACACGTATATATCTATCTTCAACAATGTATCTTAAATATAACATATACCCTATCAATATGATTAAGGGTTATAACGCCAAAGTACCTGACTCTTTAGCATTGTTTAATCGAGTACCCATATTCTATTACTCTAAATATATCAACTTTTCAAAAATGGCTTAATTTCCTGTTTTCGTTTGATGAATACAGAAAGAGTGATGTCATAAAATGTCAAAATATACAAAAGCAAATTAATTGTTATTTTTTCTTTATCAAGTAATCATTCAATTTGCACATGTTTAACAATTACTTGCTACATAATCACCGAGTTTTCTTGCAAAACAAGACTCCTTTTCTTCGTACATAATTAACCTATAATCATGCACCTCAACACTAGTTATTTTTAATCAATAGAGCATGCTCCCTCTTATCCTATCTGAACGACCTAAAAGCGGCACCAATTTTTTTTGGATTTTCAATCTATAGTATGCAAAGTTTAAGTATAATAATACACATCAAAGCTCAAGCCAATTTACACCAGCTCTACATTAGGCTAGAATAACAATGAAAATAATTTGATTGGTAGAACTCACCAGCGATAGAATCACGCGACAAAATTGACATGCATGCGACGAGCTTCTTGTATCTTTCATGTGGATAGTGGAGAAATAGACATAGATGAATGTATGGCTTTTTTTTTTTTTTTTTAAATGTCGAGATAATAAACTCTTCACGAGCAGTCTCAATAAATATTGATATCTTGTTATTAGTAGATAGTCGCGATTAATGTACATATAGTGATTATGAGAACTTGTGAAATATAGAAATAGATCTAGTATGTATATAAATATAGATTATGTCAAAATCATATGGAATTCATTGAGATGGGCATTTTCAGGAGTGGGTTCGAATTGGCTTCAAGTGGCTAGTTTAGTGCCTTTTCCAAGTTTTGGTTCAGGCGGATGAACAACTCAACCGTGCTTGGATTAGGATGTGTTCAAATTCAAAGTATCGAGTGATGACCCCTTTTGTCTTATTCACTAGCCTTTTGTGAACCATGATTTTCTGGCTGACAAGATGAATTGAGATTTCAATGAAATTTTCTTATTTTCAGTGTAATTATTTGTTTGTAGGCAAAAGACAACTTTCCTATAATGAGACGTGGTTGGATAATGGAATATATTAAAAAGAAAAACTATGTATTCACCGGTTTATGATATAATTTTTAGGTCAGTTTGTCCAATGAAAAACCATTCTTGAGAAATTGTTTTCGGATACTCTAGTATTTGGAAAACGGAAAACTAATTGAGCAATCGCAAAGTTTTCCACAGACTTAAACAACAAATCTAGATTGAGAAAAATGACTTCCCATTATGATGAAAAGGAAATAATTTTCCCAATTTCTTACTTCACGTCCAAGTGAAAATGTTAGGCTCCCCCTGTCTATATATATAATTTGTTTTTACAAAACTGTTATTCTATCTTTTGAAAATACTTCATTAATATCCATGTTCTACTACATTCCTAAAAAAGATATTGACTCTTGTTTGTTAGGAAGCACGTGACAAAATTTCTAAAACAAAAATCAAGTTTTAGCAAGAAATTGATTTTTAATTTTTATTCCCTGAACGAGTTTTTGAGTAAAAATATATATATTCGATAACGATTCAAAATTTCTATTTATATAATAGAAATTCGCTTTTGGCATTTCATAGGTGATGGGTGGGCAGTGGGTGATGACGAGAGTAAATGATGAGAAGAGTTTTTATTTTTGACTTTTGTTTCAAAAATATAAAGTTAAAAATTTTAGATTTTGATTTTTGCTCAAAACATATTTCTATAATAGAAATCTATTCTGGAAATAGAAAAATGAAATGCGTCACTAAATAGATTTATGTTAAATAAATTCCGCAAAACAAAAACAACGAAATAAAGAAATAGAAATTTTATTATGCGCGTCCTTAATCATCATCTATTATTTTTAACGATATAAGCAATCTTTAGTGGTTTCATTCTTCAATTGCAACTAGTGTAGATTCTGTCAATTGGGGCGCTTTTCTTGAACATTAAGTTCTTTTTGGTCACTGAAGTTCAATTAAATATTCTTTTGTCAAATTCCTCCAAAGCAAAATTAAGTGCACGTCACTTTACTAGAGACGAACAATATTTTTACACTAATTGATGTAATCAAATTCAAACATGATACTATGTTTACATAATTAGTTTTCAACACATTCAATAATAATACAATATTCTCATACTCTGAAATTTAATTAAAGGGATACGACGTTTCTCATATTTTAGAAGATATTCTTATTTAGACAAATTATCAGCCCAATTAGTCGATCAGGTTACTATTAATCTTTGCCAAAAATATTATTACTAATCTGTGGTGTTTTTGTAAACCTGATTTCAATTCAAAGGAATGCATATAAAACTACTATGAATCTTGGCCGACATTCGAATTCATTAAAGTGGCCAGTAAAGAAATTCCCAAGAACTCTCTCTCTCTCTCTCTATCTCTCTCTCTCGCTGTAATTTTTTAAACCGGCGAGATGAAGAAGATGGAAGACGAGGCAATTCGCCATTAATTCAAAACAATCTGCTCAAGAAATGGTCAGATTTGACGACCCCATTTCTTGAAAACGCGTTCCGCCGTTTCTCGGCTCCTCAAAATCCTTTCTTGATCCACAGATTCGCCTCCCTTTCCGTGTCCCAATTCCGGGTAATCGCATGATTGATCCCTCGCGCATTCTCCCGATCGTCGCCGCTTCGCAATGAACGACTTGGACGGCCTGTTCGCCCCCGATTTCGGCCTCAAATCGCAGGTCAAATCGGCCCCAATGTCCGCCCCCAAGCCCTCTCCCAATTCCCGATCCTTTCCCGCCGACCCAGATCCTGGTTTGAGCTCCCGGGGCGCCCAGAGATCGGAGAACTTCGAGAATTATGGTGGGTTCGACCGTACGAAGGGACCCAGAAAGCCTGATTTCGGTTCCGCGCCCGTTTCGGGCTCGAAGTCGTCCTCGAGCCTGCCGCGTTACGATAAGCCCGTTTATGATGAAGGTGATGATGATGGTGATGTGTTGGATCGCGTGCTGGGATCGAAGGGCTCTTCCAGTGCGAGTGGGGGTGGCCACTTCGACGATCTTTTAGCTGGAGTTGGGAAGAAAGACGACGGTTCCAGGAGTAGAGCTGCGAAGAACGGGGATAAGGGTATGCAGCATTTCGATGCTTTGTTACCTGGGTTTGGGAGGAAGTCTTCTCCGATCGGAAGGTACTATTGGACATCTCGGATTTCAAGTAGCGGACCTTTGTATTATTGTGTGCCTGCAGGGCCTGCATAATCCCGCATGGTGTGATTTCCTGGCCAGTAGTTAGTTCCTTCTCATGTCCACTTGGCAAGCTTAGAATTCTCAGTACAACGAATGATGCCGTTATGCAGCTAAACGAATTCTTGATGTCGGGGAATGGTTCAGTGTGTTTGACTCTGCTGTGATATTGTCTTGAGTTTACTAAATCTCCTTGAATGTGACTCGTCTTTTATTTAGTTGCAAATGAGTTTGTCTTGCTCTCGCGATTTGACACTATATATGTGGTGCGCAATGCTGCGTATGTGAGCCTCTAGTCGGCTGGCAGTGCTTTGCTAGGGTTGTTGTTGTTCTTTTAATACTTTTAAGATTTCATTGATATACTTGGTAAATACTCTTTCCTGTAAATGGCTTGGAATTTGGATGGTATTCACTTGCGACTGTTCTGATGAGAGGCATCTGTGGTAGATCTCATTAGTCAGTAGGGTATGTGCAAATAATGTTCACACGCATATAATATTTCACGGTATGAGAAAAAAATTAAAATTAAGGCATGACAGCATTTATTCTTTGCTATTGTTTTTGTTCTAGTTTCCTTTTTTCTTTGATTTTGTTACTCTATGCTCGATACAAAAGAGTTGATTACTTCAAGTTTTATCTTTCTCCTCTTCAGACCAAATCCTGAGTCAAGTTGGTCATCTAGGCCTAGGACTCACACTAGTAAAATGACAGAAGACCCCTTTGTGGTATTGGGATCTACCTCACCCCATGTTGCCTCATCTTCTAATAAGACAGGTAATGCTGGAAGCACGGCAGCTGATGGTTCATCTGCTTCCGCCGGCGAAATCCACAATGGTTTGGAAATGCTTAGTAGTATTAGAAAATCCGCTCCTTCCTTTTCATTCAATAAGAATGACCAGTCAAGGAGGGAAATGAATGTGGAGAATGGCAGCAAATTTCAACATACATCTTTTGACATGGCTTCAGGCTCGAACCGCTCCCATAAATCTACTGGCCAGACTGCTTCTTCACCAATATATGGGAAGGGTAGTATGCATGACACGAAGACCCAGGGTGACAGCTCCCCTTGGTCTGAACAGAATGTGGGATCATCTGATGAAGTTTGGCTCACTGTGTCCGAGATCCCTCTTTTTACACAACCAACAACTGTGCCTCCACCATCTAGACCCCCACCTCCTCTGCCAACCCGACTTCCAAAGGCAGTAAGTAGATTATTTGGATCAAAAAGTACAAAGAAGAAGATCAATGATTCCTCTTCATTCGCAAATCCCACTCAACGCTACCACAGTCCAAAGTCAATACCTTCGATGACTAAGGTCTCATCTCCATCATCTGTGGATGAACTTGAAAAGTTTTCCAGGGGCAGTAGCCCTATTAATCCTGATGATCTTGCAAATGGTCTTTCTAGGGAGGAACAGGCTAGGAATACAGACGCTGCCGCGTCGTCTGCAGCTATGAAAGCAGCTATGGATAGAGCTGAGGCAAAGTTCAGGCATGCGAAGGAAGTAAGGGGTAGAGAGAGTACTAAAGCTGCCAGAAGTAAAGATACACAGCTGGAAGAGGATGAGAATGTATATGACTCTCAGGAGCAAGCTTTCAAAGAAAAACAAAGGGAAGAGGAAGAGAGGGAGCAAAGGAGACTCGAGAAGGAGAGGGAGAGAGCCAGAGAGATTGAGAGGGAAAGGGCTCGACAAGCTGTGGAAAGGGCTACAAGGGAAGTTCGTGGGAGAGCAGCTGCTGAGGCTCGCCTTAGAGCTGAAAGGGCTGCTCTTGAGAAAGCTAATGCTGAAGTTAGAGAACGAGCAGAACGGGCTGCTGTCCAGAGAGCACAAGCAGAAGCCCGTGAAAGGGCTGCTAATGAGGCCAAGGAAAGAGCTGAGAAGGCTGCTGCTGAAGCAAGGGAGAGAGAAGCACGTGAGAAGGCTGCAGAGGCTCGGATAAGAGCAGAAAGAGCAGCCGTAGAAAGAGCCACTGCAGATGTTAGGCAAAGGGCTACTGCAGAGGCTCGTCAAAAAGCAGCAGCAGCTGCTGCTGGGGCTTCAAGGGCTAGTCAACCCAGTAATGATAATGATCTTGATTCCTTTTTCGAGATGGGTTCTCATGCCACCACAGCTCCAAGGCCAAGAGTAAATTCATCGGTATGGATGTGAAGGTCTTGCTTCTCATGTATTGCTCATTCTGTTTCTAACCTCTTTGAACATATGCCTCAGGATCCTGAATTTGATACAAAAACTCAGAAAAGGCAAGGGCCTGAAGCAGCAAAGCCATCTGCTGCAACATCATCTAACATAAGAAAACCATCTTCAACAGCCAATCTTGTTGATGATCTTTCCTCTCTTTTTGGTGGTACCATTCGACAAACATGTTTTTTTTTTTTTTTTTTTTGAAAGTCATGGTCATCATTTTATAATGATTGCTTGCTGAATTTTATTAATCTTTTTGGGCACAAGGTGCTGCACCATCCAGAGAATTCCAGGAAGTTGAAGGAGAAACTGAAGAAAGAAGAAGAGCCAGACTGGAACGCCATCAGAGAACGCAAGAAAGAACAGTAGGTTTTCATTTTGGCAATTTTATTTTTTATTTTCTGCAACTCTGAATGGAGTGCATTTCAGCTGAAGGCATTTTGATTGTTGAGAGTATTGTGTTATCACTCTTCGCATGTTTTATTCAGGCCAAAGCACTTGCTGAGAAAAATCAGCGTGATCTTCAGACTCTAAAGGAACAGGAAGAGAGACATGTAAGAAGCTTGAGTTTCCCACTCTATGTGTATAGTTTCACCAAGATGCTATAATTTTTCTATCTTATTGGATGCTGTGACTGTGACATAGGTGAAAAGGCAGAGTTATCAATGTAACCCCTCAAAGTGGAGTTGATATGACCAATTCAATACATTCTGCTACTATTTCTATCTGATGTTTGAGGAAATTGATAAGTAGAGTAGGAGGTGTATCTGCTGTAGTGTGGACTATAATGGGTTTTAGAATTTGAGACTTAAGTGCATAGACTGAACTCTCTCTCTCTCTCTCTCTCTCTCAATTTGTTTGGGATTTCAAGAGTTAAAATATTAGTTAGTTATGCCTGATTACTTTCCATTCAAGACTTCACTACACCTAAGAAAAAATAGATGCATGGCCCATGGTTGACCTAGGGGAAAAACAAGTGACTGACTGTCTGAACTGTGTACCTTGCCAGTAAGATTTGGAAATCTTGAAAAGAAAAAACATTGTCTTCACGGTGCCCATAAATGCTT
This sequence comes from Eucalyptus microcorys, assembly GCA_014182515.1. Classification (NCBI taxonomy): domain Eukaryota; kingdom Viridiplantae; phylum Streptophyta; class Magnoliopsida; order Myrtales; family Myrtaceae; genus Eucalyptus; species Eucalyptus microcorys. Next base: position 1,202,441 of record CM024570.1, on the reverse strand, counting down.
GGAGTTGCAGAATTTTACTTGTAACTAATTCCTCTTGCTCCTGATTTCACATTATTTTCTCAGTGAAAAGTTACATCCCTATGGCTATTCGCTGACACTCCTGCTATTAGGTTTTCGTTAAGTTAACATTAACCGCTTATCTGATGAATTCCTTCAGAGGATTGCTGAAACACTGGATGTTGAGATAAAGCGCTGGGCTGCTGGAAAAGAGGGGAACTTGCGTGCTTTGCTATCGACTTTGCAATATGTAAGTTAGATGTGTTCCTTGATGTTCTTTTCACTGTCGTGCATTGCTTGCAAAAATACAGGCTGCATCTTCTGGTACTCATCCAATGGCATTGGACGGGATGCAACAACAAGAGTAAGACAAATACACAGGAGAGAGAATAGGCACCCATTTTCTGCATTGAAGCTGTTACTATCTATTGGTCGTAGTTTAATTCTAGAATAGATTAGTCAAAAGAGTGCATGTTTTATTCAATCTTGATTTTTCGGTATACAAGGAATGGAGCATTAAATATTTTTCCTTGGCAGAGCCAAAAATTGATGTGCCCTGTTTGCAAGGCTCCAAAAGAAGAGGTGGATTTCATGTGGTTCAATATTGAAATTTGCAGTGTTAAATTTGACTGAATATGGGATGGCGATTCTTCTTTAGCATTTCACTCATGATGAGTTCTTGAGATCCTTGAAATCAGTATGTATAACATGGGATTATTGGATAATTATAGCAGGATTTTAAAAGTTGACACTCTAATGCACTTGAGTCCTAAAACACTTTTTGCAAGTCATAAAATTTGTCATGGTCGTTCATTTAAATCCTTCTGATAACTCCATTAGGCTTTAGTGAATGGAAGATGCACATGGCTTTTTTTCCCCCTTAATGGCCACATAAAAGAAAAAAGCCACGTGGCATTTCGAGTACCCAAGTGCATCTAAGTTGCAAGTTTTAAAGTTTAGATGCACTAAATGAAAGTTTACTCAAGTGCATTATCATAACCGATTTTAGGACTTGCCTTGTAATTGTTCCTATAACACAATAGGGAGACGTCTGAGTTTTCTTCTTGAATGGCAGTTGTGGCACTCTTATCGTAAACGAATGCTTTTCATTGGAAAGCAGTACATAGGAAACAGCTTTACATGAAAAAGATGTAGGTGCAACCTTTGTGTCACATCACAGTGCCTACAATAAACACAGCAAACACAGAAGATTTAAAGCTGGTGGTGATGATAAGAGGGGTCATGCATTTACAGAAATTCCTCATTGGTCTACTTGATAGAGAAAGTAGCTACTTTCTTGCTTTGTGTGCATGGAAATTTTACTGGACACATTGAGGTTTTTCTATGAAAGGGAGGAAGACACTCCAAAGAAATACTGATTGTGAGCCATGTTAAACTAATAGCATAAACATCGATGAGATTTTGCTGACTTGATCTGAATGTTTTTAAGCTACCTACTTGTTTATTAGCTACCCTGTGTTTATCGGCATATATTACCCAAAGCTATTTATTTGACATTTTGCTCAAAGCTCATATAAACTTTTTATAGATTGTATCCTTATCCCGTTCATTTCGCTTAGTTATCTGTTTGAAGCATACCTTTCTGGTGTTTGGGCTAAGCAATTCCTGTTGATCATTTTCTTATTAGGTGCTCTGGCCTGAATGTGGTTGGGAACCTGTTTCTCTGACGGATTTGATTGCTGCTGCTTCAGTTAAAAAGTTCTATAGGAAGGCAACTTTGTGTATTCATCCTGACAAGGTGCAGCAAAAAGGTGCCAATCTTCAGCAGAAATATATTGCCGAGAAGGTTTTTGACCTCCTTAAGGTATTTATCAACCCAAGAGCTTTGAAATTATCATCATATTTGTGTGGTGGACTGAATAGCATTGGGACAGTTCCACAAAAATAGCATTGCTAACATTGGAAAAATATAAAATGTTTCTAGTCTTACACCCATTCATTGGCATGCCATAAGCTGGATCCATGATGCAGTAGATTGTTTATTAATCTTGACATCATGCTTTTGTTTGTATTCTGTGGTCGGAGAGTAGGGTTAGTCCCATTTTATCAGGTTTAAATGAAGGGTAGGTCCTCCATTTGCATCTGATTCTATTATGCATGTGGAGATCAGTAAAATAATAATAACAATAATAATAATAATAATTCATAATGTACGTTATTGGGTTTGGCAAACTTTTGCTTTGTCATTTTTAGGAAATTCTGGCTACACAAGCTGGTCTGCTTATTTTCTCATTAGTTATGAGAATTTTGTCAACAGCAGGCACCAAGACATTTAGAAAAGAGCTCATATAAAGAAAATGTTCACTTGCATGATTGAGAAGTTATTCCAAGAGTACATTTTGGATGCTATATTTAATGTTCTAAATCATTTCGAAGATCATAAAAAGAAGATCCATCCTCTTCAAAGACTTAGGTTTTTTCCCCTTTCCCTTTCTGTGTTTACAAATGAGGAATAACAGTGAGAAAAAGAATTGATAGGAAGTTTCTTCATCTTTTGGCACGTGAATACCCTGCCAGGTCTGCAATTCTTGTTCCCTTATCCTACAGCGGTGCCTCTTTATCAGTCTTTGCGCTTCTAGATGTCCCTTTTCCTTTGTTGGTTTTCTGTAAACATAATACATCGTTAACATTTTTTTGAGCGGAGGGTAAATGACCTCTCTGAAGATCTCTCCGGGCACTCTCTGCTTTCAATAACGTTTACTCCATGTGACAATGTGGGGAAAGAATACTACTTACTAATTTTATAAGTGCCATTTAATTCTTGTTTCGTGGTTTTAGTAATATGACATTCCAATGTCAGCATTGATTGTTAATTGTCCTTGTTATTACAGGAAGCTTGGAACAAATTTAATTCAGAGGAGCTCTTCTGAACTCTTGAGACAACCTTTCAGCTTCAAGCTATTTTAAGCAAGCGTCCCATTTCTTTCCTTGGCAGATACTCCTGGAGGACAATGAATGTCTCTGAGGAATATAATCTTGCCAATATTGCACCCATTTTGAAATACAGTATATTTAAGGAAGTTCATCCTCAGAAGTTGCCGAAATTGTTCTCCTCGTAGCCAATGATTTACTCAGGGTTGCCAAACAAGTACATTCACTCGGGGACTATGAGGATCTTGGTGATCTTTATGTTGTAGGTTACTGCATGGAAGATCCTGTGGTCGCACCTACAATGAATTCCCTCGCATTGTCCAAGTGACGAGGCTAAAACTCATTGCCTTTTGCAATCCGCCGCAACAAATATAATAGCACTGTGTATACATCTCATGGGATTGGAACATTACCATTTGTACCAATTTGCTGGTATACTTGTGAGAGATTTTTAGCGTGGGTAAATTGTCGATATCCCCCTTTAAGGATATTTAGCGAGCAAACCTCTCCACTTTGAAAACAGTGAAAGCTGTCCCTATACTTTGGATATTGGTGATAGAAGTCCCTCTGTACTCCGTACCTTAAGGCTCCTAGCAGGAACATTTTATGCAGTAGCATGGCAGATTGCTACTTCACCACATTCCTAACTCCAATAGAATTCTTGTCAAAAGTTGGATGGACGTCTCACTAGTACCCAAAGCAAGGACTGACTGTGCTGCTTTCAAGCTAGGGGGACAGCTGGCTAAAATTACCAAAGTAGCGGAGTTGTCTCGGTGATTTAGCCCTTTGTTTTGATTGTTCAGATTATTGTCTATAAGTAAAGGCTGAATGGTGACAGGTACTTCCCTTTGATTTGTTTCTTTTGCTCTCTTCATGAACAGGGATTCAACAAACGCTTAGCCTGGTTATTATAGTCTACTACGGCATTGAAGCAGATGGGTTTCTTTAGTATTTAGAGATTTTTTGATAATGTGAGATGTGTATAGTGGAGATACTTCTTCCGGGGAAATGTGTAGGGCAATGTATGATTTCAATTGGGTCCGAGTGCAGTGGAACGGTGAAAAATTCTGAAAGGGTCGTTCGGCCGTTTTTGTTCCTTTTGGGCTCTGGGTTGTTCTGAACTGAAAACACTAAAACTAAAACTGTCACGCAACCTATAAGGAATGCTCTTTTTGGGTGGTTCAAAACGAGGATTTTCGATCCACCCACCGGTTTTTCGGACACCCCTGGTGGCCGGCGCTAGTACGAGTTGTGGTGATTTCTGCAAGACATCGCGTAAATCTTACTGATCATTGAGCAATCCGGACTAGCAATCCAGATCAGAGCGGCTTAATTACCTGCTGGCCTAATGTAGGGGGCGAAGATCTACTTTTTGAGTAATCCGGATTATTGTAATTTCCGTTGATAAGCGGAGATCTACTTTTTTCTAGAGCCGCTCAATCGTGTGAGTTCAGCACTAAAATTAAGGATGGGAGGTGTGAGAGATAAGAAGATTTCAAATAAGTACGGGGATTCAATTCACAAGTCGACCAGCTGAGGCGGTTGAATATCTTTAAATAAGACCGTTGAGTGTTGACTAAGACAATATTTTGTTCGAGTCTCCTGACCCATTTCATCCTCCTTTACTCCACGATCCTTTCATATTTGATCCTGACTCAATTTTCCGCTCCAAGGTAACTCAAAGATCGAAGACTACCGACAGCTGGAGTGAACTTAAAGCATACGAAGCGATAAGAGAAACCCGAGTCACGGTTCAATTCGACTATTGATTTTGTGTTCAACTCGAGTTTCAACTTATCCCCGAGCTTACATAATGATCATAATGTATTTGATCGCACGGTGGGATCGAAGAGCTCTTCCATTCTGAGTGTAAGTCAGAGGTTGTTGAAGGTGTCGAGAGGCGAATGGCCATCCGCGTAGCAGTATTTTCTCGAATTGGTACCTGGATTTGGTCGAATTTCTGCCATATACAGGAAGTTCTTAGTTTTCATTCCACTTTTATGCTCACTTTACCTTTCAATGTTTCCCATAATCGGATGGTCGAACTTATATGTCAACTTGGTGAACATGTTGAATTTTCGGAGATTTTCATGTCAGCCAGTGTTGAATTCTCTACAACATACTGGGTTTCTCGGTCCTGGACATCAGATATGTTGGACATTACTTTTCCTAATTCAAATTACTATCACTTATAAAAGTATTGGGACAATGCCATATGAATTCCTCAGACTTGTGCCTTCATGCAATCTCCTAAAATTTTCGAATCATGCAATCAAAACCTAAATCTTGCACAGAAAATGGAATGAGCACCACTTCTGATTGACTAAACTCACTGAACTGAAATTTCTGCTAGCGACTTTCCAACACTTAAGAATGGTCTAACCATCTCTCTTAATGCTTCTCTTACAGTAATCTGATAACTGAACAGTTAGTACAGTATAATCCTCAAATTGCAAATTTGCATTAACATTCCTCACTGTCATTCCCTCTTCAATAGAGAATGAGTAAGCGGCACAAAAATTTACTGAAAAATAACCAGACAGATGACTTTCTGTTGCGTAGTGATTCAGGTCATCTTCAAGCAATCCCGTAAATTCTGGTTCTTATTTTTCAGTAACACCAAGTTGTTAGTTCCATTTGCCCAATTTCCAAACTCTGCAAAAGGGAAGGGAGAGTTCTTGTTGAGCAATCATGCAGATAAATTCCAAAAAGAAACCCAGCATTTATATTTGAACATGGAAATGACTACGGGTCTGCAAAGAAATCTAGCATCAGTTAACAGCATTAATTTGTCACCACATAATAGCGGCAAAAAAAGGAAAAAAAGAAGCTTTTTCTGAACAGCAGAATTCCTTTCCCTGTGAATCACCAAATGTTGGTCCCACCATACGATGGTTTAACAAGAGAGCGAAGTGTGATGTTTCCATAACACAAGTATGGCCAATTTATGAGTTGGCTAGCCAAAGTTGATCAAGAAAGCATGAAATCCACCTGTGCTCTTCACAAGGTGGACCCAATGACTACCATGAATTTCAGATGTGCGACTGAAACAAGAAAATCAGGAAAACTCACACGTTCTTACAAAACTTTGATTGTCCAATCATCTGCAATTCGGATGCCAGGCTTCCGTATGGTCAAAACACCAGAGCTGCTTCTTCCTTGAAGCAGGAGGGGCCCAAATTCAACCTGGGCCTTCAGATTACCTGGCTCGATGAGAGCATTCTTTGGCCCGCCAGCATGTCCAAGAATTATGATCCGCTCGATTATGCACTCCGACTTAAATGGAAGGTTACCAGAGGTAGCAGGTGCCATGTTCAATGATGTAAGTTTTCCCCCTTTGAAAACAAATCGCCGGTGAATGTATGCCCCATGCTTGAACTCAAAGCTTTTCCCATCATCAATATAGAGTTCACCTTCGGCTGTTTGGGAACTATTCAGAGCTATAACCTGAAATGAGATTGGAAGGCTGTAAGCAATACTTACACGTCATCAGTAACAGCGCTCATGGGAGGGGAAAGCCTTCATAATGTCTGCACTAGGAAAACAATCACAGGCACAAACAAGACTGAAAGAAGCCTAAAAGCATCCAAGCAACAAAGGAAAAATCTTACAGATCTAGAAATGTAATAGGTGAATGAAATAACTGGATAACAGTATCCACATAGGAACAGTACTGAGAAAGAACATGGAGACAGCAATTAGGCCATCTTCGAGGTTATTGCAAAATTCGGAAGTGCCATTTCCATGAAGCAATTTATTAGATGGTCTTTTCTCTCTTTAAATGCTAATAATCATAATAATAATAAGCCACCAGCATGATTCCAACATAATCATAGGTTATTCTAGAGGTTGCTTCATATTGCATTGTGCAATAATCAGATAAGTGCATAAAAAATTCTTCATCTCCAATATCATATCAGAACTGCATAATAGGAATAAATCAATCATTCATATGTCACATGATTCCCATTTACATGCTGATGCCATGACTGAATATTACAAGCAGGCCCAGAGGCTTTCAGAAAAAAAAAATAAGAAAGGGTGCACTTATAAATTGCTGTGTGTATTTAGTAAGCTTGGAGTATAACAACTTGAGCCTGAAAATGACAAAATATTGTCGATACTTACCAGAGTGTAAGGATCATTCACCGTCTGTGTGGTGCTACGACGAAACCGATCTCTTCGTGGTATGATGGTTCCAGCCCTCTGGAAAGCTGGAACATGGTCTTCTGGAGCTTCCAGCTTGTGAGTCTTACTGCCCAGGTATGCTGTCCCAGTTCTTAGGTCATACCAAGACTCTTTCCCCGGCAAATATACTGATACATGTTTCGCACGCTGGTCCAGAAGAGTAAAGTATGCTTGATATTGCTACTAAAAGAGACTAAAAGAACAACAAACTGAGGTTCCAAAGAGGAACAAAAAAGCAATAATAAAGCACCTCGGTGAAGATGCCTTGGACCAGCAGACTGTTTCCCACCATGAATGCCTCATCCTTGTCAAATGTAGCTTCATCAAAAGGGAACTCCATCCACAGAGGGCGTACTACTGGAACACCAGTGACATTTGCTTCTCTGAACAAAGTGTAAAAGAATGGGAGCAACATGTAGCGTGTACGTATGGCATCTCTCATCAGTTCGGTATTGCGCTCTCTGTAACAACAGAAATAATAATGGCAAACTGAAATCAGCATCAGAAGGGGCGGAAAGGGTGGACAGTGAAGTATTGTATAAATGGTCAACCTTGATAAAGGACTACCACAAATACCTCTCAAAACCTATTACAAGGATGTGCCACTATAAAAAACTGTATCGGCTTATGGACCCACTTGTCCTCCCATTAATTAGGTAAAGCGTAACATCTTTCCCACAGAACCATACTATGATCCATTCACAACTTGAATATAAAGGACAACCTACCCAAATAACCAGGGTTCCCGTCTTTTCGTATCCTGATGAGCATGCGCCCTGAAGAAAGGATAGTACGCACCAAGTTGATACCAGCGGACTAATAACTCAGGTTCAGGGTTGCCGAAAAAACCACCAACATCCGCACCTACAGACGATGCAAAGTTACATTGCAAAGAAAACTAGAGAGAGAGAGAGAACCTCACATCAAATATTTATTCTAATCAATCAAAACTCACCAGAGAATGACAGTCCAGTGAGACCAAGAGTCAAAATCATGGGTACTGAAACCCTGAGTTGATCCCATTCTGCTGTATTATCTCCAGTCCAGATAGCTCCATACCTTTGACTTCCGGGAAAGAAAGCTCTGGAAAGAACAAAAGGCCTGTCATTTCCATTTCCTCGCTTTAAGAGCCCATCAGATGTTGCCATGTGGAAATAATAACCATTGGCATTATGTAGTTCTCGATGTTCCACACCTCCATAGTGTAAAGCATCTCTTGGCATCGTGAGCTGATGACAAAAGACAAGAAAAATTCAATCCACCATGATTCTGTTATTTATACAAACCCAGGTCAATAAATTAGCTATAAGCTATTACTTATATGACAAATAACTTTGATCCACTCTCAATTCATTTTTCTCTTCCACAATATATAGCAGTGGGAGAACAAATTCCCCTCAACCAAATATAATTGGCCGACTCTTCTTACAGGTTTCCAAGAACAAGATTTTTTGGACTGCAGTAACTTTTCGTTCTGTTTAATAGCATAACCTTCTGTATTTACTGATTACACACGAAAAGTCTTGAAGAAGCCAAGATGAAGTTATGCAGCTTGACATGAGTCTACATTAGACACATATTTCAGCCAACCATTATAAAACTTGAAAGATTATTATTATTTTTTCTTCTATCAATCTATCTTGCATCACAAGTAAGTACTATAATTGTTCCCAGTCCAATGGTCAAGTCACTAGATTTCGAGACAGATGATGTACAACAGATTTAGAACTAGCAAGTCGTGCTTTGTACACGCCTAACTGAGAAATTTAATTTGTGCAATTAAGTTACCATGGGATGGTTCTAGTACATAGGTTCCATGAATAAAATTTAACTACCCCATTCCCCCAAATCGAAAAGGGAAAAGTCCGATACTCCTGGTGCTGCCACTGAATATAAACCAGAATGCATGAGCATCAGTCTAAAATTAAAAATTAAGTTTTCTTGAATGGAAACGATAACACACATAAAACCCCAATGTTAACGTTTCTTCAAGATACAGATAAAACAATAAAAGACCTGCTTACTTAACCTTTTAAATGATAACGAGTTCTTTACCTATTTGCTTTTCTGGTGAAGCTAAGACACTTAGCATAAAATTGGCAAAACAAAAAAAAAAGATGCAGAGATATGACTAATGACTTCCACAAGCATTAAAAAATTACTATCATAAGTCTCATCCAAACAGTCAAGAATTAAAAGCTCTTCATGGTCTGCAATAGTTCTAGTCCTTCACACTAGCCCCAACATAAGGTCCTATGAGCATTCCCTACAGAGTGATTGTGACCCAGGTACGGTTTAAGATATAATATTTGTACGAAAGCAAAGGTGTATCATGAATGGTCACCAATAAAATCTAATCTCAGCACGTATGTGGACTCTAAGAGCCATAGACAAGGGCACAAAGCACAAATATACCTCAGGACCGTTAAAAACAGAAGGCTCGTTCATGTCATTCCATATGTACAGCGAAGGTGTTGAGCCGACATAGTTTTCAAATGAGAACTTGTCAGCCCACCATGATCTGATTTCTGGACTTAGCATGTCAATGTATGATGATGAACCGGGCCAACACCAACCCTCAAAATCGTTTCCAGAAGCATCCTTGACATAATAGCCATTCTTGGAGGCCTCCTTGTGTATGTGGTATGACTCGTCACGCTTAATATGAGGATCCACAATTGTCACCAAGTGCCTACCCTTTGCAGCTAGCTTCCGTTGCATCTCTTCAGGATGAGGGAAAAGCACCTTATCCCAGGTAAAGTACTTCTTGCCGTCCGTGTGCTCAATATCGAGCCAAAGAACGTCGTAAGGGATGTCATGCTCATCGAATTTGGCATCCACGTTCTCAACATCCTCCTCATCCCTGTAGTTCCATCTACACTGGTGATAAGCTGTGGCGAAGAGCTGAGGCATCGCAGGGTTACCCGTCACACCAACGTATTGCTTCACGACATCCTTAGGCCCTGGACCAATGAAAAAGAAAGCATCCACAATCCCAGCCTCGCTCATCCAAAAAGTATCCACCCGCTTCTGCGACGAAGGAAGCGAAATCCCGGAATCGGCATCCCACCCTTCACCCAGAACATCAATCTGCATCTCAGCCGCGTTCAACCAAAAGAACCCGGAAGTCCCCCTCGCCTTCCCATGGGAAATCATGAAGGGAATCGCCCCATAAAGCCCAAAGGGAGAATCGTGCAAGTACTCAAAGACATCCAAATTAAACAGCCTATACGGTTCCGAGTGATCGATCCCGGGTCCTCTGGTGGGTTTCAAGGCTAGGCTAGCGGCGCGCTCGGGAATACCATAAACAAAGTCAGCCCCATAAAACGAGACATCGAAGCTAATGGATTGAGGACCATAAGGCCTAGTATCCGTATGACTCCTAAACCTCTCTTCCCAATCCTCCCCTTCCTTCTTCTCCCTCAACTGCTCGAAATCGAACAACCCATGGGAATTCATCGACAACACCCGATCCCCGCTAGATCTCTCGCGAACGTAAACCTCGAAAGGGTCGTGACGGACCACCCCCTCGTACTCATCCGACAAGTACACGATCGACGAGAAACCCTCGTCGCCGCCGACCCTCTCGGTGGAGACCCTCTGCAGCCAGAGCTTCTTGGACTCGAACTCGGAGACGATCACGTCGGGGACCTGGAACCGCCTCTTGTGGGGGGATTCTTGCGACGGGTAGTCCTCGTCGATCTTGACCCTCATTACGCCATCCCGGTAGGCGGAGAGGGTGAGGGCGAGGGGCCTGGCGGGCGGTTCTTGATCTTCTTGATCCGGGTCGGGTTCCTTGGGGACGAGCTTGGCGACGAGATCGCCGTCGGAGATGGAGACGTCGGCGGCGAAGAAGGGGGAGGAGCCGGGCTTCCGGGAGCGGGCGCGCTTGCAGAAGGGGGTCTGGTTACAGTTCCGAAACTCCTCCTTCTTCCATGAGCGGACGACGGTGCAGGGGCTCAAGAAGAGGAGGAGAGAGAGGAGGAGGAAGAGGGAAAGAGGAGTCCTCATGAGGGGCGATGGAGCATAGGAAGATGGGTTGGGAACCCTAGAGAGAGAGAGAGAGAAGAGATGAAGAGAGAGAGAGCTGTGAGAGGTAATCAATGGAGTTGCTGGCCTGCGCAAAGTCGTCACTCTCTCTGCGAAAAAACTGAGAAGCGGCCTGGGGGAGGGAGAGAAGACTGCTCCCCAAAACGCAGTGCCGTTTCGGGAGAACGGGGGAGTTTGCTTCAGAACGGCACGTCGTTGTTTGTTGCTTCCTTCGAATCTGTACGGGGTTTTGGGCTTTCCGGGAATACTTTCTATAAATGTGTACTTTTTTTCTCCATATAGCGTTCGAAGATTTCTTGACCCGATTTGAAAAAGAGATTTTTTTGTTTTCGATCTAGGTCGAGATTCTTCACATAACTTATAATATTATTTGTATTCTTGTAGAGGTTGAAAATTAATATAGTGATTTTGCATATTTTGTTTCATCGGATTTTCATGAATGTCTTTTATATTGAAAAGTAGGTAGAAGCATTTGGTAATTGGTACTGGACGGCTTTCCCACGTCATTAAAATCGAAAGGAGAACGATCCAAATTTCACACTCAATCATGAGAAGTCGATGACTTGCCCATGTAGTACACCTTTATGGAAATTTTTATCGCCATTCCCTTGACACATATCATGAAAAATCATTTCAACTATCTTTTCAGCAAAAAGAAAACTTGGAGTGTCCAACCAAAGCGGTCCTACCTGAAAACCAATCTGGACCACCCAAAAAACAAGTATGAGAAATAGTTTCTGTTGGAACCGGTTCGAAAACAGATTCCAAATACCAGTTCGAAACGGGTTCTAAGTTAAATACCCACTCAGGAATAAGATCGGACCATCATATTTTGGAGCCAGTTTCGAAACCGATTATAATCGATTCGAGAGCAAGTTCTAAGTCAATACCCACTCGTGAATCGACTAGACTATCCTTTTTGAAACTAGTTTCAGAATTGATTTTATAAGTTAAAAAACCAAAATTCTATTTTCTATTTTCCCTAAATTCTAATCTCAACATTCCTCCTTTGTTTTTTGTCCTTGTTCGGAACTCATCGTTAGTCTTTCCTCCTCCCCTAAAATTTTTTGGATGAATGAGGAATAGAATTTTGTAATTTATATTTATTTTATGTGTTTTAACTTTTTATCTTTTATAATTACACGACTATATACATATTTATGTTATAAATTGTTATTTTTGATGGATTATGATTTTTGTTGTTCATTTTTTTACTTTAAATCGTTAAAAATATAAAACAAGTTCTTGAGTAGACCTTAGAGATAGGTAAAATAGGGTTGATTTCAAAACCGGTTCCATACAAACGAGATAGATTACAGATTCCAAAAACTAGGAATCGGTTAAAATATGATAGTTACCGGATTCTCGCTTCAAAATCTACCCACCATGAAACCAATCACCCCTAAAGAAAACAAGGATATGGAGAAGATTGTGTCATCATCTAAATCTCGAAAGGATTGCAATTCCCGCTTCACGTTATGTAGTGGAATCAGAATGACATAATTCATAAAGCTACATCTTATTCTTTACACAGATTGGTGAGAAAACATGAGGAGGTTGGCATTGCACATATGAGAAAATTAGGCTATGTGACCGGATCGACGACTGATCCCTCGTCACATGGTAGTTTATGACCATTACCACCAGGAACATGAACAAGTATTCTCTGATTTCTCGCAAATCAAGACAGAAACATTCTTATAAAACAGAAACTTTGACATCAGCTATCTTCGCTGTTGATAAGAGATCCGAAACAAAACACCAATGAGACCAGAACCTGTCAGTAGCAAGAAGTCCATGAATATGAGGCAATGTCTAGAGACTGATACCTCGATGTTCCTGCCAAGTAATCTCCAGAACAAACATCTCAATAACGATCATCCGAGCAATGCCATCTCATCATAAAAGACGATAAAAGTCGCGTTTCCACATCCCAATTTTTACAATCAGTAGCACGATCTCCAACGTATCAGAAAAAAAGGAAAGAAAAAGAAAAGGACTATGGCTAAATGCTTAATGAATTACAAAATTCACGTCAATTATGTACAGTGACCATGTCTTTCCCAGAACAACATCTCCTCAACTTCTATATCGACCTGAATTCTTGGAGACAGACCAATCCAAATGATGTGAAGCAAGATTTCTTCATCAGAAACCACTGATCAAAGGGCCAATACAGAGGAATAGAAAGCATTAACGCGAACAACGACTACTTGCAGTTTTGCACCTAACTCCAGAGAGAGTTCACCATTTACAATAAGACAGGCATAAGGGCAAAAGAACACTACAAGTTTAGGCCTTTCTTTTTGCATTGCTTCTTTAGCCAGACTAGTCTCTCAAGACAGCCACCTCCAAAATAACCTATATTTTGTGCCAGCCAAGCTCCTTTGTCATCTTTCACCCATCAGTGATTCAAGCAGGGCAGCTTCTTCCTCCTGTGAGAGAGAGAGAGAGAGAGGGGAACCATGTTATTATTTTCTTTACTGCATACATCCAGTATCAGCAAAAGATGACCCTTACCACTAAGGCATTGAACTCAGTCTCTTCATCTATGGCACTTATTATTGAAGGGTCCTCCAACAGATCCTATTAATTCAAAACAAAAGGAATTGTTTAAAAAAAAATCCATATATTTGCATATTAATGTGGATTCAGTATTATTAAGTGGATGCTGTAGACCCATCTCAGAACTTGTCCATCACTTAGCCTCTTCATGCTGCAAACTAGAATCATAAATAATTGAGTCAAATGATCTCTAGATCAATCAGAAGATCCTTTCAATTGGCTTATGCCCTTCATGTGAGGTGTTAGATCATGTGGGACAATGGCACTCTAGAAGGACCCTAGAATTCATACTGAGTTTCCACCCACAAAGTAGAAAATTGATTGTTCAATAACAGACTCAACTATCACATACTCCAGTTGTTATCGGGACGGCATTAGTAAATAAGTCGCAACACTAAAATGCACTCTAGCTCCTCAGATTCTCCAGTATGGGGCTAACAATCAGTCATCCAGTGCATAAACATAATCAAGAAACCACTTGCACATATTCCAGCATTATACACGACATAAAACCTTCAAGATCCCGGGTAGTATCTAATTGCCAACGAATTTGCAAAGCCCAGCTTATCATGCCAGGGCACAACTATGTTTCCTTTAAACAGTTTTATAAAGAAAAACATGTTACATAATACAGAATCAAATCATCCTCTATGATATTGAAAGAGAAGTTAGTCTGTTATCAATCAGAAACAGGTACAAAAACAGCATGTGGAACAACATGAGGAATATGTCCACAACAAACACATATTCCCATTCTACGCTAATTCAATAACATCCAAAAGCAGAAAATGAGTAAGGCAACTTAAAGCAGAAAGCACCATTCAATTGGAGATCTATCAACTTCAACTCACATGTGCCGTCACAAATTTATTGCAATTTCAAGATGATATTCCTTTTTATGGGGTAATAATAGCATAGAAGCCATCACTGCAATCTATAGGTGATGCACCCTCAAAGCACGAAAAATTAGTGACAAACATGAAAAATTAGAGACGTAATATTCTATTTAAATCCAACTACAAGAAACTGCTAAAGCAGAGAGACGATATCTATATTTTCAGCCATCCTAAATCAAAATGCCAGTCAGGAAAAGAATTGCTTACGTCATCGGCAATCTGCAGCTGCCCGTTGCGATCCTGCAGGATAAAATTCAGCTTGAGAGATCATGGTTAACTCCAGCAATCACAACTTTTTCTACTCAGCTAATGGGCATCTACAACCCACAACATCACAGGTAATGTTCTTTCTAACACCTTTTTTGTGTAATGAAAAGCACATAAGTAGAGGAATAAATTCAATCACTTGATTTGGGTGAGAGCACAATTTTTTTCATTATGACCTTAGTAGCAGGAATTTACCTTTATAGCAACAAAAAGAAGTGGATCGGAGGGTGTATAAATCATGTAATGTGCACCATCCTACAACAACAGAGCAACAGAGAGAGAGCATAAGAGAATTGGAATCAATAATTTCATCTAAAATGCCTAGTAACTTATCAACATAGGAGCTATCATGTTTGGAAACCGATATCTAGCACTATTGATTAGTGTTGCAGGATCACACTGTCCAACACAATAGGTATAATAGGACGAATGGAAACAAAGTGAAAGGAAAGGGAGAATCATCTCTATTGATGGTCATTGCATTACCATATGGAAGCATGTAATTTCCACTCCTTCAGTGGGTAAGCCATCAACATCTTGACCATCATCTGCAAGATAATTAACATATTACTTTAATTGTCTTTCTGACAAATCTTCGAGTTTTGTTAATTGATGTTTATAAATACATCACTAAAAGCAACTGACAAAAACATGGTATTTGCAGTTCCTTGCGCATAGAAAGGGGAAGAGGAGACCCATGAGAAGTATTTAAAACAATTTCACGGGTGACAATCACTCAAATAATCTGAACAGATAATGAGAATGCAAGCTTTTAGATAATTAATAATCACCCAAGCAAATATTTCCGTTATAATTATTAAAATTCTAGTGGCACTTTCCATCATCAGGAAGCTGAAAGATGCATAGCATCAGTCAAAGTTCTGAAGCAAGATTTCATCATTTGATAGATCAAATTAAACCAACATCCTAAATCTTCACTAAGTGAACCAATTATAATAATGAGTGACTTCTTTCTAGATTGGTAAGAATTTACAAAAGGTATTTTGATAGAAAAGTTTTAAATTAGATTGCTCACCACCGCCATACTTAAACCAAAACTGAAGTTAAATAATATGGTCAAAAGCCCTGGTCACGTTTAACATTAATCATCAGCTTTGCAGTGAAGCCGCATGTAACTCGGTAATCTAAAGACACAAAACATGAGTCTCCACTCTCCTGTGTGGAGTCGACTCTCTAAGAAACAATCTAGTATCAGAAAACGCCCATAAACCTGAGAGTTCATGTTTAAAATCCAATAATACACAGAAGGGGATCCCAAATGCATTCACTGAGGAAAGCCCAACTAGCTGTTATTTACCTCCAGAATTATAACTTCTTTACTCAGAGAAAAAGAAAGACTAACTACTGAAGTCAGACGCTAGACCCTACTAAAGTCTTATAGGCATGCATTTCACACCTGCTATATCAGTATGCCCATCACGTGTGACAAAAGGGGCAAGTGATGTACGCTATATTGACTTGCAAGGTTTACAGAGGAGGCTACTTGAATTAGCATTATCTTGTAAGCATTTATATGAGCTAAATATACCAGGCTATATGTGAATACACATACACCAACGGTTCACACAAGTATGTAAAAGCAGTAAGATAAGTATTTCAAGAGTCAGAAGAAATATTGAGCTCAGAAAGAAGGCCAATGCCTGTTCGGAAATCAAATATATCATCTTCCGAGTAGCAAAACCCTCCCCGAGCAGTATAACAGAATCTGTTTGGAACAATGCAAGAAAATAAATCAGCAAAAAAACATTTAAAGGGATGAAAAAATAAAGTTCTTATAGCAGAGAGTTCTCACCCGCTATATACCAAGTGCATGTGTATCTTTGCAAGAGCAAAAGCTGCCGTAGGAAGTATAGATTCAACTTCCTCGTCACTTACCTAATAAGACAAACTTAGTGAATATCAACGAACACAATATGACACCACACCAACGATAGTTCAAGACATTTTCTAGCTTTAGAAATTGATGCCCATTACAACATAGGAGAATCTTCCCGATAAAGAGCTTCATAGCTACCACTAGCCATCACTCTTAAATGAATGTATAGCTATAAGAGATAGACTAACAACTGCTTGGAAGTACAAGGACCTTCCAGAGTCCACTCTCGCCAGCCTTTCACACATCCTGTTCTTCTCGCTCTCTACACTGTCCCATCTTAGCTAATTTAGTTATATTTTTTTCAGAACAGTCACCTTGCTATTGCCCCTTCATGCTTTATAAAGATTATCTAAGATTCCATTGAAAGAAACAAGTTCTCCTCAGAAGCCACTTAGTTGAAGGAAAGAAAAACTTATGATCATTTAAGAATTGTGAATCAGATTATAGATATGCGTCGAAGTGATAAGACTATGCCAAGCTTCATATTTAATATTTCATAACCACAAATACATCGTGCAGTAAAACCTAAAAATCTGCCTTAACTTACACCATCGTGCAGAAACACTGAAGAAGGATCTTACTAGCATAAGTACTTGAATGAATGCACAAGCATGCCGCAATTTATAAGAAAACTACATTGCAAATGCATTTAGCTCTGTGCGTGGAGCAGAATACCCTATAATGCATAGTATCGTGGTTGAAAAACAATGGGATATTGACATTTCCAATGCTATGGGAAGATTGCAGGAGAGGCTAGAGAGAACCAACAAGGGGAAAAAGGCATTCACACAAGGAAGAAACAAACAAATCAAACAAAACAAAATGTAAAAGTCGGAAAATTCCATATACATCAACAAGACACCAAAGCACAAGTATCGAGAGATTTGTCAACAACAAAAACAGACCTGAATAACTTCAATACTAAAGAACTTCAAATTAGAGACATTGAACATACAGCTGACCAGCCATCAATATTGGTGCTCTTCAATATCTGGACCGGCCTGCTCAAAAAACAAATCCATATTATAGATAGTATCCAAGGGGACAACTCTATACTTTATAGCCTAGTGTTGCAATGGAACCATAGCTTACGTGTCTGCAGGGCAAAGCAGCATACATTCATCACCGCCTGAACTTCTGAAAATTCTCCTTATAACACACTCCAAGGGAAAGTTGTTAGTAGGATCAACCTGCCAATGACCACTTCAAAAGTCATGAAAACTTAAATTTTTCGTGCAAAGAGAAGTCCTTACAAAAGAGAGACATAAACTGCAACATAATATGTTTAAAGAAAAGAACATTTGTTAAAAATCCACTATAATAAGAGCCAATCATGACATACCTAAGCCAAAAGTCTGCCTTGGTTTGCATAGATTTAACAGCACAAAACACAGATTGTGGATATCATCGCGGCCAGGTAGCATATTAAAATACAAATCCAGGGTGTGATTATTCTAAAAAACTAGTATACCAGCACCACAGCATACAACATGCAAGGTATCTCAGAGTGAAATTATTCACAGAGAAAAATCCTGTGCTTACTAATAATTCAAAGAACACTACCATTGAAAAGAACTACTCCTTCGATCACATTTCAAATTAAGGAACTGTCTGGTCAGCTACATAAGTTAAAGTTCCCTTCTATTCCTCTTTCACTTCTTTTCCATTAATAACAGCAAATTTTCATTCAAATGGTACCAATGGGGTGCCGACCCCTGAAGAAAAATCATTTACAAGGTAATGTGTTCAACAGATCTAATTGTAAGACATCAATATCTGCCACTCTAGTGTGATAATTAATGGAAAAGTTAAGCCATGAGTCCCTTTTATTTACCTCACATTCCTATTTCACTTTACCCCCTCGACCTTGAATTTTTCGTGTTCTACTGGACAGCTAAGAAGAAACTATACAAGGAGTGGATTTGAACTGGGATTGGAGCCTAATACACATAGAATTCTCGTTCTATTCTTAGTTTTCAAAGAACACGCTCATCGAATATTCTGGATATGAAGAACACTCATCTTCAAACAACCATCCATGTCGCCCACCGCTCAGCTTTCAGTCGTTAAGCAACCCTCAAATCAAATTTGGCATTGGACTCCCAATACTAGACCTAAATGCACAGGCGTACATCGCGGAAGGCCCCAAAAAACACCATAAACGAGTTCAAATTACACAGCAACCACTAACAGAATCACCAAACCAACCACGCAAACAGCAGAAAAAAGACGGACACAAAACCCAACTCACAATCGTAACCAGACGCTTGTGCGAAGCCATGACGACCCTGCCCTGATCATCCACCACGAATCCGGCGGGCGGCTTCGGCAAGGGCGTGGGGTGATACCCCGCCGAGCTCGCACCGAGGCCCCCGGAGCCCTCTCCCTCGCCCTCGCCGATGACGAAATCATCGACAATCTCCACATCCCTCGCCGCGCCGTCCTCCTTCGCCGGCTTCTTCTTCCGCTTGCCGGCGCCGGACGGCTGGCGCTTCCTCACGGGGTTACCCTGCGACTTCGAGGCGCGGCAGAGGAGGAGACCGGAGGCGACATCGCGCCGCCTCGGGCGCGGGGCCGCAAGCGAGAGGAACGGCGGCGGCGGCGGTCGGCCGGGGCTGCGGTGGTGGCGGCGGAGGAGGGGGAGCGACGGGCAGTGGAGGGGAGTGAGAGTAGGAGGAGCCGAGGTTGTCGAGACGATGGACATTCTGCTGCCGCTGCTCTGTGCCAGAAACGGCGGCGGATTCAGTCGCAGAATGACAGGCGGCGGTCGACCGGGGCTCCGGCGGCGGACGAGGAAGAAGAAGAATGTCGGGAGGAGGTTGGTGGTTTTGGATTTCTTTGCCGGAGAGAGAGCGGCATTTTCCCCCTTGAAATATCTTTCGGGTTTTTTATTATTTTATTTTATTTTATTACAGTAGAGAAATGATGATAGAGCGATTTTCATAGAAATAATTTGCATTTTTCACTATATGGTTAAACATGAGAATTAATAGAACAAAAAAAAATAATGAGAATTAATCTTTTAATTATGTATGTATTCATGTCGGGTGATTCGCGTGGAATAAGATAATTAATTTTTTTATTTAAAATATAAGTTAATAAATAAATTGAAAAAGTTACTATATACCTAATATATTTTATTAGAAAGAGTAAAAAAATTATTTCTCTCGTCACGAAATTTCAATATAGAAAAGATGAAAATTTGAGATGATAGTACATTTCGTGCGCAAAATCGCGCTTGAAATTGTACAGCGGTCATTGTAACTTTCTTGTAATTGCGTAAATGTAAGTGAAGTTTTATCAACCTTCAAAAATTATCATAAGATTCGTAACATGCAGGAACCCACCCCGTCATGATTCATCTTTCTTGCCCATCTCGTTTGCTCAGCCACGTGTATTAAGACGAGACATTTTTTGGAATCAAGTGCAGACACTACAAGACAACCATGTTTATTAAATGGGAAGCGGTCAATATCTCCAAAGCATACTTTACGATCAAGACACTCTTTAAAGGTCCATTTATTTGAAGGGCAACTAATTTCAAAAAATTATTATCTTGACTTCATGATGTTTAGATAACGGAAAATTAATCGATCTATAGAAATTATTTTACACGAACTCAAAACCAAAAGACTAAATTAGGAAAAACGACTTCCCTTTTTAGTGAAAAAGAAATCATTTTCCCTAAATCACCAAATAAATAAAAATTTACCATTTTCCTTAGAAAAAATTTTCATGGAAAAATTTTTCCTTTATCAAGAAGCTTTCAATAAAACAAAAGTACCTAATATTCTCAATTTGATTTCGGTCCCTCCGTGAATTTGTGCTACCAAATTATGCATTTTTTCTGCTAACAAAACAGGCAATGAGAGAATAAAGTGAAAGCAAAACAGCCAATGAGAGACTTGGCATCTAAGATTTGCATTGGGTAGGTTCATTCTTGTACAAGAGAAGGGAAAATTGAATGCATCTCATGATAATACTGCCACACTCCAGGATTTTGTTTGCTGGGGTCTCATAATTTCAAGATGAGAAGAAAGCCTCCCACTCGGCGCTCGCAATTGATATATGATCAACGAGCAATTTTCTCCAAAATGTTAGTGAGTGAGTGATAGATTGAGGTAATGATGGAGCTTAGGTGACTCTAGAAAAGGGCGAAAGAGTCAAAGAAAGCCTTGTCATGCGATCATGGAGGAGTTGATTTTGATTGGGTGATGCCTCCAACATGTGAGATGTTCTTACATATGATTAACTAGAAGAATTAGCTATGGAGTTTATAAGGAAATTTCTTTGGTTTAGGTCCAGAGAATTCCATACCCAAAACTTGGCAAATGTTTTATAATTCAAGGTGGTACATTTGTTACGTAAAAAATGAATGATTTGAAAAATATTTTCCTTAAAATGGTTGCTTGTATCACTTATAAAAAAAATGAGAGAATTTCTTTTATCGTTCATGAAAAATGTTTATACAAAAATTGTTCTCGATAATGAAATATTTTATATTGACTAATTATTTCAAACAACACAAGCGGAACAAATGAAGGCTTGATAGGCCCAAAGATAAGACCATCAATTGACATAACTTGTGAACTAAAGAAAAACATGATTGTTATTGTTCCATGATAGGCTTACTGAAAAATATGTTCAACGGAGGCAACAAAGTGGAGTAATGAAAATCATCATAGATGACGTATACATAGCATCCATGTCGTCCCACTGAAAGGCATGATTATTTGCCTTTTCAAATAAAACTCCAGAGGTTCATTTCTGAAAATTATGTACTTACTCGTCACGTCAACATGGGTTGAGTTTTCTCTTTATCCCTCTAGGTGATAGCTAATTCGATCTATCAAAACCCCAAATAACCAAACCCTAAATCTGTATATTCATGGTAGATTTCAAGCATACTCCACCCGATTAAACCTTCCCACTCCCAATTTCTCCTCTTCACGGCGTCCCATGGCAGAATGTTTTGCAGCTTTCACTAGGTTTCTTCGCATCCCCCCATATCCTCCTTCTTCCGGTTGACCCAAGGTACCACAGTCGCACCTCAGTGATTTTGTAGCCTAGAAGTTTCAAGCGGCTGGTAGATCCTATGGCCTTGGGTTTTTGCGCATCTTTCGATGATTCTTCCAACTTTCTTGAAGCGAAGCCCCTAGTTTCTTTTACAATACAACCCCCTTTCAACGCCCATCATCTCTAGAGCTCCCTTTACTCCATAACCAGATATCCATAGTGTCTTAGCAAACCCAGATTTGGTGATAGGAAATAAATGATAGGGAAGACAATCAGCTCCGATTGGCAGCTCTATGTCGGCGAATGGGAGACTTATGGTCCGAAGAAGACATCATGGACCTAGGGGATGACATTCCAAAAGAAGAAGAAAAAAAAATGAGTTAACTCTCTACGAAAAGCTATTTTCAAAGCCCAATGTTAATTTACAGGCTTTCAGTAACACTATGAAAAGAGCATGGAAAACAGATTCAGTCAAATGTGAGCTAATTGAACCAGCTTTTTTCTCATTCATTTTCCAATCAAGTGAAGAAAAAAGGAGGGTGCTAGAATCGGGACCGTGGTCCTTTGCGAGTAATCTATTAGTCTTCAGAGAGGGAGACCCAAACATACCTGAACATTGTTATGAATTTACGCATTATATGCTTTGGGTACATTTTATAGGCCTTCCTCGAGCTAGAGTGACTAAAGAAGCCATACGCATTTTAGCCTCTAGATTGGGGAAAGTTGAGGAGATCAAAATCAAGGCGAGAAGCAATAACTACCAGAAAAATGGAAAGGCCAAAGTGCTGTTGAACTTGTCCAGCCCACTCAAAATAGGATCTATGATTAATTGTAGGGAAAAGAAATTGTGGATAGATTATAAGTATGAAAGGCTTCTTCACTTTTGCTATTCTTGTGGTCGCATTGGTCATTATTACAACTTTTGCACTGAAATACCTTATGAAGAAACTGGACTTGCTCAGGATTAACCAGGTCGGTTTGGCTCGTGGCTAAAGGCGGAAGTCTGAGAAGTCAGTCCTTATTGGAAGACATTTTATGGTAAACTTGAAATCTCTACCTTAGACGAAGAGGTTGTGATGGAAACTCAAATAGTGACGACTGAAATACCCCTGTGAACAGCTGTAGATGAACCAAATGAACTGGCAATTGTTCTTGTCCAGCCTGAAAAGACAGAACAAAGTAGTATAATCATGGAGCAAAGCTCAGACCAGCAGCTCTTTCCTGCTCTAGCAGGAAATGAGATACTCTCACAAAACACTAAGAAAGGTAAGGCGATATATAAAGCTCCTATGGAAAAAAAACAAAAGCGGGTCAGTCCCTATGAAAAGAAAACCTCACAGGACCTTGTGGTGGATTAAAACCAATTCTTGGATGCCCCAATTCAATCTTGGGAAGGGGCGAGTACATGAGCTATGGTGGCTGGCCCTAATAAGCCACCAAAGAATAGATGAAGTTATTGAGCTAGAAATGTCAAGGGTTGGGCACCCCCTTGACAGTCTAGCACCTTAAAGCCTTAGTAGTTCAAGAGAGGTCCAACCTGGTTTTCCTCACGGAAACAAAAAAAAAAGAATACTATTTTCGAAAGAGTGAGGAAAATGAATCATTTCAAATCTTCTTTTACTATAGAGCTGGTTGGTATAGCAAGAGGCTTAGCAATAATGTGGGATGAGAAGGTAAAGGTGGAACTGGGGGGAAGCTCGGGAGCTTATCAATATAATATGTAAGGATCTCACTAGAGGCGACCTAATGCGGATATCCTTTCTACATGCACCAACAAATTTTCAAGAGAGACTGAGGATATGACGGTCTGTGAAAAGGTCGGGTGTAGAGAGGTGGACCGCTACAGAATTGCAACTTTCCGAGGGTTTTTAGATGATTGTCCTCTGATGGACATTGAAAGCAAGGGCTATGCTTATACCTGGTCCAATAACAGAGAAGGCAGTGCATTAGTAAAGAAGAGATTAGACATGGCGCTTTGTAATTTGGAGTGGAGAGTATTATACCCAAATGCGATGGATTTTGCCCTATCGACGATAAGTTCAGATCATAGCCCAATTATTGTATCCTTATATTAAATGGAGAAGAAAAGCAAGAAAATGTTCAGATTTGAACCATTTTAGCTAGAAGACCCTAAATGCGAGGAGGTGATTAAGCGAGTTTGGCATGCAAATAGCACAACTGAAATCAGTCTTACACATAAAACAAGGCTGGTTGCTGCTGAATTAAACAAATGGAGTAGGAGGAAATTTCAAAGTGTCCAAAGACAAATCACCCCCCTTGAATTCCGGCTTATGGAGCTAACAAATACAACGAATAGGGAGCAAAATGGAGAGGAAATCAATAATATTGTCCGGAAAATTGAAGATTTGTGGAGGCAAGAAGAGATGTATTGGTGTATGAAGTTTAGAATTGATTGGTTAAAATGGGGGGATCAAAATACCAAGTATTTCCATGCAACTACCGTTCAAAGAAGACAACGAAATAAAATATATATGCTTCGAGTTGATGATCAAACCTAGTGTAGGGACCCCCAAACTCTCAGTCATCATATCCGCAGCTTTTATCAATCTTTATTTACCTCAGTAGGAGACTAGAACTATCAACCTGTATTAGAGCAATGTGCAGCGGTGGTCAATGAGGAGATGAATGATGACCTGATTAAACCAGTCACAAAAAACGAAGTTAAAGCTGCTGTGTTTTAGTTAGGGGCTACAAAGGCACCGGGACTGGACGGGCTAAATGGTTTATTTTACCAGAATTATTGGCCTATCATCAATGATGACATTTTTAGCATGATGCAATCTTTTTTCAGCCAAGGTACGTTTGAACTAGAGCTTAATAGAACGCACATTACTCTCATCCCTAAAGTAACAAACCCAGATAACATCACCCAATTCAGACCTATAAACCTTTGCAATTTCAATTATAAGATTATAGTAAAGGTGATGGCTAATAGGCTAAAACCATGGCTGTCAAAGCTAGTCTTTGAAGAGCAAACTGCTTTTATAAGTGGCAGCAGATTCAAGATAATATCTTTATTGTCCAAGAGGTAATTCATCAACTAAGGGTGAGAAGGAGGAAGTGTAAATTTTAAGCCATTTTAAAATTAGACATACAAAAAACGTATAACAGAGTTGAATGAGATTTTCTATGTGATTATATGCTGAGGTTGGGTTTCCATGAGAAATGGGTTAAATGGATTAAGTAATGTATCTCATCGGTGTCTTTCAGCATCTTAGTAAACGATGAACCTTCAGTTGTCTTTAGGCCCACTAGAGGAATCCGACAAGGGGACCCCATTTCCCCTTATCTATTCATTATCATGGCCAACGTCCTCTCAACCCTCATGAGTAAAGCTGTACAAGATGGAAGTATAAAGGGTATTCATCGAAATCTTACATGCCCAACCCTCTCGCATCTCCTTTTTGCTGATGATGCCATCTTTTTCTTAGATGGAACGATAAGAGAAACTTAGAATGTAGCAAATGTACTTAACCAATATTATTATGTGTCAGGACAAGCTATAAACCTCAATAAATCAGACATTTTCTTTGGGAGAGATCGCCCATAGAACCTTAAACAAAATTTAGCTGCTGAATTGAGAGTTCCTATCTTAGAAAGTTTAGGGAAATACCTTGGAATTCCATCTGAATAGGGCAGAACAAAAAAGCAAATGTTTGCTTGGATTCTGCTAAAGTCAAAAGGAAACTTGAAGGGTGGAAAGAGAGGTTGATCTTGAAGGCGGGAAAAGAAGTTCTCATTAAGACAGTTATTCAAGCCCTACCTCAATATGCTATGTCCATTTTTAAAATTCCAACTTCTATTTGTCGCACTATTAAGAAGCGAATAGCCTCTTTTTGGTGGAAACATAATGTAGCTATAAGAGGAGTTCATTGGAAGAAATTGGAAGATCTGAAAACTAGGAAGGACTGTGATGGCCTAGGTTTTAAAGATTTGGTGGATTTTAACAAAGCAATGTTAGGAATGCAGGCTTGGAGAATTATCCAACAACCGAATACCCTATGGTGTCAAGTTCTTAAAAGTATTTATTATCCTCGATGTGATTTATGGACAGCAATAAAGGTACTTGTCCTTCGTGGGGTTGGCAAAGTTTATTGATGGAGAGAGATGCGATAGAACTTGCCACAAGATGGGAGGTTAGAGATGGACGGACAATCTGAATTAGAGAAGATGTATGGCTTCCTTCTGGAAGACTCATAGGCCCAACAAATAGGGATGATCCAAGAGTGGTGGCTGAATTAATTGATCACGAAGCAAATGAATGGGATACGCGCAGAGTAAATGAACTTTTTGAGGAAAATGTAGTGAAAGAGATTTTAGCTCACCCTCTTAACCTGCATCCCCACTCAGATAAGCTTGTGTGGACAACCAACAGCTTTGGTTCCTATACTGTTAAGAGTAGCTACAACCGAATACAAAACAGAGCCGACCTCTACACCAAACAAAACCCATCTTTTTCCTACCAAGTTCCAAAATCACTATGGAATGAGATATGGAAACTCCCGACTCTCCCCAAAATTCGATTCTTACTCTGGAATATATGCAGCAATTCTCTCCCAACAAAGGAAAACTTGTATAAAAGGCAAATGATACCTTATCCAACCTGTCAAATCTGTGGTCAAGCACTAGAGACAACAGAGCATATCTTCCTCCTATGTAACTAGACAAAAATGTTATGGTCAGCCCCTGATTTTCAAGCCGACACATATCCAACAAGTATTACGCACATTGACAAATGGATTTTTAAAAATCTCACCTCAAGAGCTGGCTCAAACTCGAAGACCCTCTTTGTTGGTTCATTGTGGCAAATCTGGAAGACCCGCAACTCAGCGGTCTTCCAAGGAAAGAAGCCCGACCATCTCAACACCCAAGCAGAAGCCCAAACTACTACAAATCTATACGCGAAGTGGAAACCCAAGGAGATGAGCGGAATCAGACGAAAACCTACAGCCTCAAATAGCTTGACGAACTGGATCTCACCTGGTCTGCAGGAGCTGAAGTTAAACATCAATGGCTCCTGGTGCAACTCGACGTTGGCGGGATCGATCGTCAATGTGTGTAGGAACACCGCTGGTCTCCTCATCGCTAGCTTCACCAAGAGGATCCATGCTTCGTCCACCTGGGTTGTTGAAACCCTAGCCGTGAGAGAGGCGCTGCTGTGGGTAAGGGAGAACATAACCGCACGAACTGATCTCCAATAGCAAGCTATGGGCAAAACTGATCTGAAGGTGCTCATATCTTCAGACAACTTATCACTTGTGGAGTGCTTATCGGGCCGGGTGGAGCCCCTTTGGCCGGCCCAATCCATTGTTGCTGATTGCACAGGAATTATGGCCCAGCTCAGTGGAGTTTTTGTCCTTTACGAACTGAGGGATATCAACAAGGTCGTGGATTGGGTCGTTAAAGCCCACCGAGCCAACTCTCTTCCTAGCAATTGGGTTTCATTTCCTCCTCAGCCTTTAATTTCAATCCTATGTTTAGACTTTCCATCTAATGGTTCCCCTTTTGTGTGCTAGCAATGAAATCATTATCTTTCGGCAGAAAAAATAAAATAAAAAAAAACTCCAAAGAGTTTATTTACTATCAAAATAAATATTCAGTTCTGCTACAATTTTTTTAAAGGTAATATAACAATGTCTAATATTTACTAAATAGAGAAACATTTTAGAGTATCTAATTGATCATAATTGTCATATAAAATATAACTATGTTACACATCAATTGAATGTATCATAAAATAAACTATTTTGCTATAAATAATTTTTATGTTAACGATTTCTGTTAAATAATTTGGTCAAGATAAATTAAAGATTTATATTATTTTTATGGCTTATCCTATCCCCTTATCGAGTCAATGGAGTTGAAGCAAAACTGGTGTAGCCGGTGAAAATTGGGTGAGGGTCAAAGGAAGGAGGACCTGCGAGAGAGCCGGTTATAATATGGCGGATCATCCAACGGGGTTGAGTAGCGGCGGCGAGGGGTTTAATAATGATGGCAAAAGTGGATTTGCCAAGTTGGTGGGGACACTTACTTTGTTATATTTATTTTTGCTGCTAAACCAGTAATGATTTAGACTTTACCATTCACCAATTTAGTTTATTGAAGTGCATTTAAGGTCATTTTTCTAAAAGTTTTCTTGTAAGGGTAGTAAAGGTATCACCGGCGTTCACTTCATATGATTATTTCTTTATTGGAGATATATTATATTTTAGGGAAAAAGCCACGAAAACCCCTAAACTTTGCCCAAAGTGACACATTTACCCCAAACTTTTTTTTGTGACATGAAAAACCCCAAACTTTTCAAACCGTGACACATTTACCCCATCAAGGGCATTTTTGTCTTTTTATTCTTTTATTCTTTTTTCATTTTTTTTTCTTTTTTTCTTCTTCTTCCCTCCGCCGGCCAGCCGGCGGAGGGAAGCCAGCATCCAACGAGGGCTGCCCTCACCGACATCGGGCTAGGGCGGCCCTCACCGGCGTCGGGCGAGGGTGTCCCTACCCTCGCCGGATCTGGCGAGGGCCATCCTCGCCCGATGCCAGCGAGGGCCGCCCTCGCCGGACGCCGGAAAAACAGAATAAAAAGACAAAAATGCCCTTGATGGGGTAAATGTGTCACAGTTTGAAAAGTTTAGGGTTTTTTATGTCACAAAAAAAAGTTTGCGGTAAATGTGTCACTTTGGACAAAGTTCAAGGTTTTTCGTGGTTTTTTCCCTATATTTTATAATGAATCCTATTGACTAATTCGATAGTTTGCACAACCAACAAAAGATAGATAGAGAAAGGCAAAAACCTATGCCAAACACAGTAATTCAAATCTAGTTCCAGCAGTGTGCAGTACAGTGCAAAGCTTCACTGTGACGAGACCGTAAACTTAAATAGACTTCTTTAAAATTTTACGTGACAATCACACTGCAAAGTATCCTTACAGCATGATATAATAGTTTAACAACCTCTAAATCAATCTAAAAACTCATAATTTAATATAGTCCAAAATTACAATTTTACTAAGAAATTCTCTCCTTAAGGATTAAAATTCGAATTGAGCACTTCGGCAAAATGTTGATTCAACGCATTGAGGTGTCCGTGACTTGCTGAACCAAAACCTTCCTGTCTCTTTCTTGGTTTCATTCTTTTCTCCATCCTTCTCTCTCTCTCTCTCTATCTGCTACTTCCTTTCTTTTCTTTTATTTAACACCAGCTATAGCAGAAATCTTTTCTTCAAAGAAAATTTTGATAATTTTTTCACAAAGTCTCGTTTGCTTAACACTTGAAATCTTGTAGCAATGGAGTTGAAGCAAGACTGGTGCAGTCGATGAAAATAGGGAGAAGGTCGAAGGAAGGAGGATCTGCAAAAGGTTAATATATGATATGGTGGATCATCCAAGGGGCTAACCGGCAACCGGTTGTGGATGGCGGTAGTGGGTTTAATGTAGATGGCAAAAGAGGATTTGCCAAATTGGAGGGAATATTTACTTTATTATATTTAGTTTTACTGCTCAACCAATAATGATAGCTCACCATTTTAGTTTATCAAAGTGCATTATGGTCATTTTTCTAAAAGTTCGCTTGATGCGGTAGTATAGATAGTACCGACCTTCCTTTCATAACATTATTACTTTGGAATAATATTTTTGCACATGCATTTGAGATATAGTATATTGCATAATGAATCTCAGGGACTAGTTCCATAATTAGTACAACTAACAAAAGTAGGCACCAAACACTATTTTGATTCTAGTTTCAGGGATACCAGGTGCATGACAAATTTCATAATTACATCCCAACTTAATCGTAAACCCCAATCAATTTTTTTAAAAATTCTACATGATCACAACCATGCAAAGTTTCGTTGCAGTGTGGTTTCACAGTTCAACAAACTCTAAATCACGCCAAAAATTTAGATTTCAACATAGTCCAAAATTATAGTTCTATTAAGAAATTCTCTCTGATTAAAAGGATGAAGGATTAACATTTGTACTGAGAATTTCGACACGGTATTGATTCGACATGTTGATGTGTCCGTGGCTTGTTGAATTGAAATCCTCTCTCTCCTCCCCCCTCTCTTCTCTCCGCTAAATTTTCTCTTCTTTCATTGAACACCAGAAGAAATTTTTTATAACTTTTCCAAAACGTTTCTTTTATTAACAATAGTCCTAGAGAATTATAATAAGAAATTTTTGAAACCTTGGTTTGACTATCAGCATCTAAATCTATTGTGTGTGTGTGTGTGTGTGTGTATAACACAAATAAGGGGAGAAATTTTTTCCTAATCTTACATATATATATTTTTATTTTAGAATTAAAGACCGAGGAAGCGCATGATTGTTTCCCTTGTCAAAGAAAACTTCAAAGATCTTTCTAATAAAAGGCAAAGCCTAAGAGAACAACATTTAATATTTTAGAGTGCTTTTTATTTAACAGAAAAATCAAAATTTGATTTTTTTTTTCAAAAAATGATCAGTTTTATTGTTTAGAAATATTAGTCAATAGAAAATATATTCATTATCGATAATGATTTATATCTAACTATTTTGTGGATGATGAAAATATTTTTCCTTTATTCAATTTTGTAAGTAATAAATTAATCGTTCATTATAAAATGTTATCAAAGTCATTCTTTTTTCGTGAAACAACCGAACCTTTTAGTCAGTAATGAGATATATAGTTTTGCTGTAATTCTTTCATAGGTAGTCTAACCACGTCTGATAGTCAAAAAACAGAGAAAAATTTAAAATTTCAAAATCTATCATGATTGTGTCAATATATGCATACTAAATTTAATTCTATTATTCGTAACAGCTGAATGTATCGTAAATAAGTAAATTTACTTCAATGTTAATGAGTATTCCTCTCACTTAATCACATCCCCCTCTCAAAAGCCAATGCAGTCATTTGGATTTCATGACTTTTTGTATATTCCACGCATTTAGATTTATATCACATTCGCCATTGCAGACCCGGTAAAAAACTCTCATTGGATCATTTTCCTTTGTCGTCTCTATTGTCTTTTTTAAATGGGTTAATATTTTGAAAAACCCAAAACTGGTACACCTATGACAAATTTACCCCAAACTATTTTTTTGACCACCAAAAATCCAAAACTGGTATATTTTTGATAAATTTACCCCAAACCGATACACTTGTGACAAATTTACCCTCGGTTAGTTTTCGTTAAATTTTATTATCAAGTTATTAAGTTAAATGACACGTAATAGTTGATTGGTATACCGATTTGAGATTTTACGCTCCGTTTGTCCCATTTTACAATTTTTGTGATTTTTTTGTGGTATTAATCAAATATAGCGGAAGATATATTTGTCACAAATTTACCAGTTTGGGGTTTTTTGTAGTCAAATAAATTAGTTTGGGGTAAATTTGTCATAAATGTACCGGTTTAGAGTTTTTTTATGGTCAGTCGGAGTAAATTTATCACATGTGTAATAGTTTGGGGTAAATTTGTCACAAGTGTACCAGTTTGAGGTTTTTCAGGGTATTAACCATTTTTAAATAGCATAGGTATGTCGTTTCTATTCACATGCAAATATGACTTGAGAAATCGTAGAGTATCTACGTCCTTGAAAATGGTTTTCTTTTTTGCCTTTTGCTTTATGTAACTCAAAGAACTATAATTAAGATTGTTCGTACTCATCGGGTATTTTCTTTCTTGAAATAAACTCCAGTTAATATAGTATTTGTTGAATCGCGAACCACTTCAAGTCGAAAGAATATTTCAGATTAACTAGCTGTACATCACCTACCTAATCTTGCCTTTTTCAATAGGACTTAAGATAGATTTTGCTAATCAAGCTAGAAAACATAAATGACAAAAGTTTTCAATATGCCAAAAGCATTATTGCTTACTTTTCTTTATTTATAGAAGTTTCCAAAAGTAAAAACATAATCTTACTTTGGTCTTATTCATATCAATAGCCTTAGTAACTGATTGAGGGACTACAACATTCTTGATCTTTCTCTATATGTTGCTATTAGCAATCATATCTGTGAATCCGCGGCTGGTTCCATTATACCTTGGGAACAAATGAGCTGCGGAATCGCAAGATGTTGATTAGCAATGGCAAATGAAGCTCTGCATAGATCTCTAAGATACTTGGATAAAAATTAAGATTGATTTGTGGAAAATCAATTTGCTTTGCATCAATGAAGAGAAAAGTGAGGGTCTATTGAGAAAAAAAATAGTGTATTGTTCTCCTAATTTTATTTTGACCTAGTTGTGTCGAACTTCAATGTTGAGGACAACCTCTACGGCCAATTTGACAATTTTGACGGGATAGACAAAAATTATGAGTCAAAAGTCGACCAAAAATTAACAAAATGCAAAAAGAAACTCACTTTGGGCTTCCGTTGACGACCTCTTTTCTTCCTCCCTTTTGGTCTTCTCTTTTTGTTTCGTCCTTTCGCCTTGCTCCTATGATCTTTCCACTTGCTCTTGAAGCAAGGTTCAGAGGAAACAAGGAAAAAAGAAGCCGTTCTGCATGGGGCTTGAGTAAATGGGGGCTTCAATGTACAAGTCCGTCAACCTTTAAGTTTCTCTAAATTTATAGAATTTTCTCATTGCCTCATCAAATGTTTCTTTATAAATTAAGTAAGGTTCTCTAAAATTAAGGATAACAATTTACATCTTAAGATTACCCTCGAAGATATGGACTCATTCGCACAATTAATTTGAACAGCCTAGGATGAAACTCCCTTTACTCCTCCTTTTTTTCAACTTTTTTTTTTCTTTTATCCCTTTTTATGGTTTTCCATAACCGCTCTCCTCCTTGATCTTTTTTTTTTTTTTTTTGGGTCGGTCTTCCTTGATCTGCAACGCGATGGTATTTTCCTTTTCAAATAAAACTTTAAAGATCTATCTCACAAAAGTAAAAATCTAAGAGAACGACTTTTGATATCTCAATCTATTAGATAAATATTTAATTCTGCCGTATAGCGGCAATGCCTATTAATTACAAGGTAGAGATATATATTGAAGTTTGTGAATTTATACGGTTGTTCTTATATACATAGTAAATTTAATTCTGTCGTAGACTATAATATTTATTATATTTTATTGTGGAATTATTCACTGGTTATTGCTAATGACGTCACATAGCCATTTTATGGCATTAAATAGGGATCACTTATTATCTAAATACTCATTTTGCAGTCAGACATATCGTTAGTTTTACTAAAATGTCGAACCGAGTTTATCATTGTTGGCATTATTCGAACTCGCACCTTCCCCACATTAATTTTTTGCTACTACCCTTTTGGTGCCCTCTTTTATCACACTTCATCGCATTGAGCCACTTTTGGCAATTATGCAATATGATATTATGCGATATAGTTATTTTTATCTAAGTAGCTCACTTTTTAGTTTTATTAAATAGTTTTACAAACTCTCCCCTAAATTACTTAACGTTTCTGTCAATATATCGCCAAAAAAAAAGCCAAAAGAAAATTACCTCAAATTTGGATTAAATATGTTACGTGAGTATAAGTTTGGAGTTTTCGGTATCAAAAGATAACTTGTGTAAATATGTCACATGGATATAGGTTTAGGGTCACCAAAAGGGTAAACGTGTCAAATCGGTACAAGTTTGAGGGTAAATGTGTCATGTGGGTACAAGTTTAGAATTTTTTGTATCACAAAAAAATTAGGATAGATGTGTCATAGTGTGCATAGTTTTGCATTTTTTGAGACTTTTTCCCAAAAGAGAAAAGTAAAGAAACTTACCTACTTTCACTCAGCACAAAGCTATTTTCCCACTCAACTTCCACGGAATTGGGCTGTGCTCGAACAGAGGACAGCCTGGGCCTAATGGCTGCCCCGCGCCCTAATGGACGGAGGCCTGATTGTGCCAGCGCCGCCAAGCCCATGGGCCCTAATGGCTGGCCCAGAATCGTTCACACGTCTCATGTATATGTATGACTAACTAAGACGATTGTGACATTCCTGATTTTCTTAGCCTTGATGTATATCTTGTGAATTTGCCGCTCATTCCATTAAATAAAAGGAGTGGAGAAGTCTCTTGAATATCACAGAACAAAATGTGTAGCTTCAATGAAAAATTGAAGTTATGTGTAGAGATTTCTATCTGAGATACTTATTATAAGATTTAGATTGGCTTATGGAAGTTTAATTTACATCAAGAAATCTGAAAAAAAAAAAAATTACACTAGTAGCTAAACTATTTATGTAATTGTTAGAAGGCTGCAGTCTTTTCAATTTTGAAGAGTCTGTTCAATTGTTGCCCCTATTTTTGAGGATCCTAATTGGCAGGCTTGAATTATCTAGGATATTATCGCAGGGACTTATTCATTTTGACGGGAAAACAATCACGAACATTACCTTTCTTTACTCTCTAATCTACAATAGTCCGTTGTATTTGGTTGTGCAAAAGTTTAGTGGTTAGAAGTACATTACTAATAAAGAAAACCTTTAGTTATAAAACCTTTAGTTATAATACAAACTTGCGAAGTTACATTACCAGAAGAAATATTTGCTCCTCTCTATTTTCTGATTTAAAATATAAAAAAATGCATCGCAAGGGTAGTAAAACTACTAATAGTTATGGTAGTAGTAGAAACCACAACGGCAACAATAAATAATAACAATAATAATAATAATAATAAAATAATAATAATAATAATAATAATAATAATAATAATAACAACATTTAGAATTTCATTAGACTTATAAACAAAACAACAAAAGAAAAAAAGAACAAAGATAAGTTGGCTCTTTGCCCCCAAACATGTGACGATCCAAATTTCCAAATAAAAGATAACAGAAACAATAAGAGAACACAAAAAACTAACACCACCTCCATGCGTTCTCATCGCCTAATCTTATTGTCACAAGAAAATTCATCCGTACTCGTTTTGTTCTTGCCAAGACGTGACTCACGAATTAAAAGAGATAATTCCATGAAAGTCAATTTCACGAGAGAAAAAAAAAAAAAACAAACTTATACGCAGAGAGAACCAACCAAAAAAGTGCTTAACAAAACCCTAAACTAAGAAAACCCATGAAGAAACCAATCAATTTATGCACGAAAGAGGAGATCATCACGGAAGCCAGAGTGACCGTAAACTTCTAGGAATCCCTCTCATAAAGCGTCAAGCATTATTTTCTTCTTGGTCTTTCTAAGTTTAGTGTTTTGTTAGGTTTTGTGTGAAATTGACCTTCACGAAATTATCGCTTTTTAGTTCGTGAGGTGGCTGGAACCAAACGAGTGAGGATGAATTCTCTTGTGAAGATAAGTTTTGGCAATGGAAAACCAAAGGTGAATAGTCCGGAAAATTTTGGAGGCGGAGTTAGTTGTTGTGCTCCCTTATCCTTTTTGGAGTCAGGGCAACAATTAAACAAAATCGCAAAAGTTGATCAAACTCAAGGTATGTATTAGTCTAGTTGTTTGTAAGGGATTGCTCAATGGCCATGTTGGCAATTTTTATGGGTAGAGAAAAACTCTCAATAAAAATCAACCAAAACAAATCGTAGAAAAGATACTAAAAAGAAGAAGAAGAGTTGCGAGAATCAAAGGAAATACCAAAATAAAGAGATGTATGATATATAATTTACTTGAGCGTCAATAATTCTCTTAACGTCAAGTCAAAAGTAAAAGTATTTGAGAATCTTGGAGAATCTACAATGGAATTGAAGCAAATTAATGGCTGTCGAAGGTGATTGCCCAGCTCTCAATGCACCCAAATTTCATGCAATTTTTCATGCATCAATACTAAAAATAGCGAATATATGGAAATTACCTAAGATCTAATTACCATGAAATTTTAACAAAAAACCATAACAACGATCCAAATCATCAACCTAAATATTCCTAAACAAATCGCAAATCAATGTTGAAGAGAGATAAACTTTCCTCTCTACTCCTCGACTTTACGCTTCTTTCCCTTCGATGCTGGTGCTCCCACAGTTGATTTTGGCTTCACGGGTAAGCCAAAACATTCCTCCATTGTTTTCGCGAAGAAGGGAAAATTAGGTTCATCATCTTGATCGCAAAACTCCTTGATTATCTAGGGAGTGGTTTTTCCACTGAAAAGCTCGTGAGTATTCTCTCCGATGTCGTTGTCTCTTGATCCATTCTTGGGTGTGGCCAGCAACTGTGTGGAATGATTTTGTTGTTGTTGTGCCACGATGGAGGAGCCAGGTTTCGTCGAGACCTTTTCCTTTGATGATGTTGCTTTGACAGTCGATTTTGGCTTCACAGGTAAGCCAAAATATTCCTCCTTTGTTTCTGCGACCCAGGGAAAATTAGGCTCATCATCATCCTGATCACAAAACTCCATGATCATCTGGCGAGTGGTTTTTCTAATGAAAAGCTCATGAATATTCTCTCCGCCGTCATCGTCTCTCAATCCATTCTTAGGTGCGGCCGGCAATTGCGTCGAATGATTTTGTTGTTGTGGTACCACGGTGGAGGAGCCGGGTTTTGTTGAGAAGTTGTCTCTAGAATGTGAGTTGTTCAGAGACATGATTAACCGAAAGAATGTAGCTATGGAGTATATGAAAAATTCTCTTTCTTTTATGAAAAATTCTCTTTCTTTGGTGGGTTGGGGGGATTATATACCCCGACTACATGATTCCTAAATCTAATAGGTAAAGGTTTTCTAATCTAGTTATGAAGCCTAGTACAAGTCACTCTTTAAGTGTTTGAGGTCTTTATTGGTTTAAAAAACTTAATTGGATAACGGATTTTTTTGGCCATGCTTATCACATATTTTGATATATTAAAATTGGACTCTTTCTCACTTAATATATTGATTGTTATTGTTTGCAAGAAAGGATCCACTGAAATAGATAAGTTCCAATGGGGTGGAGGCCTAATTCAAGCCTAATTTTGCCTATTAGAAGTCGCATATAAAGGAATTTTAATATATTACTTTTTGATCCTAAACAGACTAAGGTTTGTTTCTTTTTATCCCTCCTTTCTAGCGAGGTGCTGGAGCTCTTCTAAAGTTAGGTGCAAGGTGCTGGAACTCTTCTTTATTAACAAGAATTCTGGTGATTGACAATCCGAGTTCACTTGGCTCTAGCAAAAATGGGGGAACGGCAAAGGACAGCAGAAAGTGATGTTGAAGTTTCTTCAGAATAGTTTACGTGGAAGGCAAGAAACGATCTGCTTCCTGGTCAAGCTACTGCTCCCATGGAGCATGTTCTTAGATTGATTGAATGTTAACTTAACATCAATTTTTATGTCTTCGCATGGTCTTGCGGTATTTCATGGCATCCAATAATGATTGTATAATCTAAAACCATTAGTCTGAACTTTATTTTAAGACTAAGACTATTATTTTGTTCATATTTCATATTTTTCGTGTGTCCAAAATAAGTTGTGGTGGATTAGTAATAAGTGGTGGTTATTGAAGGTGATTCAAATTCATTGTAATTATTTAATTAATGATATAGGTGGAACCTGGGTAAACTTTCGTAACCTATGACATGGTAAATTCCAAATTCTAAAAAATAATAAACTTGTTTTAATGGATAGATTTTACATTTCATGTGGAACTTGTACGGAACCTAAAATCACTTACAATTAATTCACACGGGATCGTTAGATAAAAAATTGAAGAATTGATCTTGACCAAATTGGAAAATCAGTATTGACTGGTTCAGGTCCCAAATTCATTATGTACTTGAGAATCAACATAACCGATTTTAATTTTTGTTATAACTTTGTTTAAGAAATGGATAGATATACAAAATATAGGTTTCGAACGCGGAAAGACTAAACAATCCACTTAACTATTATGCCACAAACCTTTCACACGGTACGTTTTCCAATTTCTAGTGGTCCTTGGAGTGCATTTAAGTCCAAACTACTTCCTAAATCAACCAACTCTTACAGAAAGGACTGGTTCCAAATTCTCAATTTGAAACTCATCCCAAAATGAATCACCCTTAATTACCATTACACCTACTAAAGGCTGCTCTTCCTAATAAAAATTGATTGCCAACAAGAATATACCAAGCATGTGACTTTTTGGGGACCAATGAAGAGAGTGAGAATGTTATTTCTCTCGTCGTGAAGTTTTCATAAACAAAAAGGATGAGAATTCAAAAGAGAGCTCTCTCAAGGCCTTCTAGAAGAAAATTTGAGATCCTATTTCATTTCATACTAAAATTTGCACTTGAGATTGTATAGCGGTGATTGTAATTTTCCCTGTAATGGAGTAAATGTAAATGATTATAAATTTCCAGAAGTTGTCATAACGTTTCTAACTTACCAAAAATAACCGATTTTTTTTTTTTTTAAATCTTTTTTTCAGGGCAAGGGAGATGATATGGTTTAGCTTCTGGCCTCTCTTCTGTGCTCAACTATATTCATCAACACAAGACACTTTCCGGAATCTGCAAACTACATGAAAACCATGTTTTGATTATATAGAAAGTCAACAATATCTCCAAAGCATATTTTTCAATGAAAGGCCCTCTTTTAACATTCCTTTTTCGTTTCGGTCCCTTGCCGATTTTTTTCCCATCAAATGATGAATTTTTCTGTCTAGCAAAATAGGTCATTAGGGAATAAAGTGAAAACAAAACAGGCAATGACAGACTTGGCATCCAAGATTTGTATGAGTTAGGTTCATTGTAGGATAAGGGAAGGACTAATGAAAGATAGGAATAAAGATAACACGTTTCATAACATCTGAGGCTCTGACTTAAAAGGTCATAATTTTTTTTTTGTGACCACTTGAATGCTATAATTCCTAAGAAAAGAAATTGTTCAATGAGTACTATAATTTTCATTTGCTATAATTCCTAAGAAAAAAAATCGTTCAATGAGTACTACAATTTTCATTTGAACAATGCCAAGATTATGTAAAAACATTCATCTAGATACCAAAAATCCAACGGGCATGATATTATGATTAACGACACACTAAAACAGTCAAAAAAAATTATAACGCTAAAACAAGCGCAGTACATTAGTTGTGACACTCAATGGCACCATCCTTTATCTATTGAAGATAAAACCAACCATTTATCTCATGATAATACCACCACGATGTATCTCCAAGATTTTGTTTGCTAGGGTCTCATAATTTTAAGGGAAGAAGAAAGCCTCCCACTCGCAATTGGTACTTAAGATACCTTGATTCGAAGATTTTACACTATTTTGATAAGGTCAACAGGCGTTTATGTCTCAGATCTCGCATTTATTCATCGATATGCACCATAGGTAAATTTCAGAGAGCACAGTTTGATGCCTTCTGACTTGGTAAGGCCGACTGATATCACAAAGTAACATGTCCTCACACTGCTTTTGCTGGAAAAAGGAGAGAGCCTAAAGCTAATGAATTATAAGCCGAATAGCTACTTTCGCAAAAAGGGAGGGAAAAAACAATCATGGAATGGAACCTCCGGCTTCTGATCTTCTCTCTACTAAGCTCAATATCATCTGCACACTGCTTCCACGGCTAGTTTCCTCGTCGAACCAGGACACAGGTTCTTACTAAAGTTCCCTTCAGTTAGCTCTATAGTACATTCATTTTTGTTTAAGCAAGCCTGCAGTGATGAAGCGTGTCAGGGAGGTTGCAATGCAATGAAAATGTATCAATTTCACTCTTAAGAAATGAATTTCTATAGCAGCTACAAGCCAGAATACGAAGTTAAATAAATAGAACATGGCGAAGACCTTCTGCAACAATTAAGACTGTGCGTCTTGAGTTTAGAAAATGTTCATCCTCATAAGAAGCCAATAGCACTGAACTGACCTTTTCAACCACAGATTTGGACAAGGGATCATGGCAGTCCCCCAAGCTGTAGGATCCACAAGATCCCACCGGATTCCCAAAGCTTGCAAAATTAACAGCAGATATGTGGGTAGAATCGGGGCATTTCAAGTGAGATCTGGGTGCTTTATCCTGACTGCGATCGTCATTTAAGTCTGGCTTCCAAGATTCTAAGTCAATAGATGGGTAATCTTCTGCAACAGAGCTGCAGACAGTTGACATTTTACGCTTTGAGAATGCGACTTTCGTTGGATCACCTCCTACCTCCTCCAAGATAACCAGAATGTTTCCAGATGGCTTGAACCAGGATCGTGGGACGTGGTACCTGTTCGACGTAGCAGAAAAAACAATAGATTTAACACGACAAGAGACAAAAATTTCTCTCCTTATATTATCAAGTTTGAGAAAGTTGATCCACCAGGCATCATTTAAATTGTCATAGAGAACGTTATTCCAAATAATCTTTGGAAGAAGACTGGGCATTTGCAGTGTCACTTCATGTTCTAATTTTTAAAGTATGAGTTTTGTACCATCTCTGGCTAGGCTCTCCACATCCAGTGACACATTTGTCGGGGTTGAAGGTGCCTCTGTAGTCGCACTCCTTGACACACGGGTTCTCAAAGGAGACTAACCTAGGCCAGTAAATTCCTATTGGCTGTCCGTTTAACCATGCTAGTCCTTTACCCATATGGATCATATCCAGCCCAACAGGTTCATTACCCGTTGGAGGGTCCACAATAGCCTGCAATATGTCAACTTAATTGTGACAGATGTTACAT
Organism: Eucalyptus microcorys; assembly: GCA_014182515.1. Lineage (NCBI taxonomy): Eukaryota > Viridiplantae > Streptophyta > Magnoliopsida > Myrtales > Myrtaceae > Eucalyptus > Eucalyptus microcorys. The sequence goes on along the minus strand of CM024570.1, from coordinate 1,162,116 downwards.
TTAACTAATAGCGCACTCTTCGGGCCTATGAAAACAAGACCATCGAATGCATTGGGCATTGTCCAAGCACCTTTTACCTTGTACCATGTGAGTGGCTGATTCTTTGGTGGTTCTGTTGTCGAAACCCAGTTTACACTCTTCTGACCATATGGCGCCCCCAACTGTTCTCCCTCCAATCCAATCTGCCAAGGCAGCAAAGAACACGTATTTAACTATAAAGACTGAATACTTCAAAAAGAACATTGCTTACATTAATATCTCTTTTTTTCAATAGTTTCTTCTGTTGATAATTCAAGTTATTAGTAGGCTGTCTTAGCCCTTCTCCTAGGTTAGAGTTGACTAGATTCCCAGCAGAATAGCTGCTCTATGCTGCAGGCAGAGATGGCATTTATAACCACACTGATGTTTAAGCATCATATGGCATGATGTTTAACAATACCTTGTAGGTCCACTTATATCCAGATATGTCCAGTATCCCCTTGTTCAATCCCTTAATCTTCACAGTAGTCAATCCAGCTGGCACCCATTCATAATGAGACCCTGCATTCTGAAATCATACCAAAAAATCAAACAAAGATAATGTGCAATTAATGAAAAGGCACTAAGGAAGAAGGACCTTAAAAGCCAAATGTATATAAGATAGCTCCTGCTAACTTTTCCATTGTTATCAAGAACAGTTTCATCGTCATCAGACTCTCTTACATGTCCTGAACAATTTTACACTACAGAACTGCGCCCGGTAGCTGTCAAAGTTGGCCACCCTTCTAAAGTGCACTCCACTACTTTATTAAAGTTGACCATTCTTTTGCTAAGCAAAAGATTTAATGACTAGGGGCAAAAAAGGAAGTTACTTTTTCATAAACCTTGGACCAGGAAAATGGACATGGGACTCACTTGGATTCCAACTGTCAAGCTCAAAATAGCAATATCATTCTTTCCAGCCTTGAGAGAAATGGGAGCGGAGAAGTTGAAAGGTACATTCGTTCCATTTCCATAACCACTACCTGACAATTGACAGTGCAATAATCAAACATCAAAGTCTGAACTGCAACCATGCATTATGACCTGACGACTGAATGAAAGAAACTTTCTCCAACATCTATTATGACAAGAGCTCACCCTTAAAAACAATATGCCATTAAAAGCAGGGCATGGAAGGAAGAAAACATTACATGGTGAAAAATCCATACCCATTTAACTCTTGAGGGAAGATCAATTTGCACCACACATGGCATGAAAAACACATAGGCGAAATGGAGGCATAATTGAAAGCAGAATGCTAGGCTGCAAGTTGAATGATAAGTAGAAGAAGTTCCCCATAGAAAGAAATCTCAGAGGAGACACAACTCTAACCTTGAAGCATCTGATTCACAAAAGCATGGAGACCATGACCCTTTGATTCAACCAAAAGGTAAGGTTGGCTTCCTCCCTTTAAGCAATCCTCATTTTCAGCGACATTTATACTGGAAATGCCAAACAAGAGAATTCATCAGAAGTTGCTCAATCAGGATCAGTCCATAATCCATATATTTAAGGGTGAAATTTTGAATTGAGAGTGCTTGTTTGTAATATAAATGAGTGTGCACTCACTAGTAAGCTAATTTAACTGTGAAGAAAGTGACGAATCCAAGAAGAGGCCAATTATCGATTAAATGCATGAAGAAGTGCAGAAGAATTAGAAAGGGAGAAAAGGAGGAATAGAAACACGACGATATGATACAGATATATGCAGAAACAATGGACTCCTCAACTGTGAGGGTCGAACACTTTTTATGTATAGTTCCACTTCAATCTTTGGCAGGAAAAATAAATTAAGAAATGTGTCAGTGATTTTCTACAAGTGAATGGGAACAAGAACAACCTTGTTGTATACCAAAGGTAGTCCGTCGTATACTTTGTGGTGTTGATGTGATCTACAAAACTATTCAGACTGAAGTCTTCTTTTCCCCATAGTCCAGGTTTCTCAGTGAATATTTCCCATTCAAGAGCTTTTGGATCCTTATCCGATGATGAGGCAGATGGTATCAAAGATTCTGGTACCATATCCACCACGGAGCTCGGGGAGCGAACCTGTTCAAGTTATGCTATTAATATGGAGGCCATTCTACAGAGGGCTTGTAACAGAACCGAAGGCATGCACACCGAAGAGAAAAAATGTGGGTCCAAACCCAATCTTTTGGCTAAGTATGTGATGCATAAGAACTCTAAGGAAAAATGCTTATTAGAGAAAGGCAAAAGAGTTGAAAGTGCTACCTTTGCCGAGTTAAAGACTTCATTTTTGCAGTCAGGAAGAATGCTGACTGACCATGCAGGCAAATTATAAGACATGTTTCGGAACTGTACTGTCTTGTCTTCTTTATCGTCAGTGTTTGCCAGAAAGGCGACACAAAATTCTGAAGAAGCATAGACATCGGCCTACACAAATTTTGGTCATGGAATGACAATTCAATAAGGTTAATTGGGATTGGGAAAAAAGGAGTAGATTTAAATAAATAGTTGTGACACGAAAGCCGTATAATATGACACAGAGGAATATAAACAGTAAGAATCAGAATATGCATCATTGCGACTACTAAGTCTGCCATTTTTCTCGATGGTCTATTTATAGTAGACATGACTAAAACTGTCGAGAGATCCTTTAAAAAGGAAATAAGCTTTTAACTGGAAATTATTCCAAGGTTGCCTATCAACTAAAATGAATGAACATGGTTTTGAATATTAATTCCTCATGATAATTTAGTATGATCCTATATTAACTCGCTTCTTTCACCAGGCTATTAACCAGGATTCCACGTGACAAGTGCAAAATAAAATTCGGAGATGATAGTCTGCAGAAAAGGAAGTAAACAGGTAATTACATTAAAGGTTGACACTATGTTGATGTTAATATTTGATATAAGTCCCAGTTAGCATCAGAACAGAAGTCATAACATTAAGAAGTGAAAAGAAAAAAAAGAAAGAAAGAAAGAATCAGTCACCTCAGCTTTGGGACCTAACGACAGAGTAGTTGGCTCACTGTTCAACAGCGCATGCTCACACAACATTATAGATTTGTGAAGCTCCTTGAGATGTCCCCACTTTGGGAACCTTGGTAAACCTGAAAGCAAGCCAGTCAAATTAACAGCCAAAATATAGTCATCCTTTAAAAACATTCACGGTTGTCAAGTTTAAACATGTGCGTGTACATGCGAACAAATTATGCTTACCATATTCATCAATTGGTGCCTCATAGTCATAACTTGTGGTGATGAATGGCCCGCCATTAGTTCGACCGAAATTTGTTCCTCCGTGATACTAAGTGAGACAGAGCATAACATGGGTAATTAGAATATGTAAGGATGAGTCATTTACAAGGTTAATTACCAATCAAGCACTAGATAGAGGATAATATACACATCCAAATCTATCTGTGAATCAATTCAAACCACAAATTTGACTTCCATCATTTCATTGATGATGGGTGATCTCCTTCAAGATATAAAAATATCCACAAAGTTCTGGAAATGATAGAAAATTCAACTAGTAGCACATCCACCCACTTTATTAATCGGTAGAAGAATGAGGGATTATTTTCTTTCTTCTGAAAAACTAAAACCACTATTATAAAATAGCATCAAGAGAGAAAAGAAATAGAAACATAGTTCTACTAGGGAAGACACGTCTTTGCAGAAAAGTTATGAATTGCAACCCTGACATCATATGTTCCAGTTCCTTTAATGTAGGAAATTATATACAGGTAATGGACAGGTCGATTGGCCAGTGCATAGATAAGAGAATGATTCTAAAACAAGCAAGTTTACCATGTAATAGTTGTGCACACAACCGCCTTTTGGAAGAACCGCGCAACTGAAAATGCCACATCTTCTGAGGGCCGGTGTGGATCTCTTCCCCCAAAAGTCTTAAACCTGAAAAAGGAGAGGTCATCATAATTTATCAGGATCACACGATTCAAAAGGAACCTGAAATGCTAATTTAAGTCCAAAAGTTCTCGGCTCCCCAAAGCTACAATTCTCTGCAGCGCAACTACAGCATGGCACAGATGTTGTACAGCAACAGCAATACCAAATGGACTCTATGCGAATAAGGCCATCATGGACCTGATATGCAAGCGGAGTGGAATATTTAAACACAAAAGAAGGCTTGTCTTCACAACACTCTCTTGCTAACAACAATACATTTAAATACACTTTTGAGAAAAACAAATGAAAGAACTCAAAGTTTCCTGACTAAATCATGTTCACCTGCCTATCCTAAACAAAAACAGCAGAAATGACTCCCCCCAGGAAAAGCATAACTACTTGAGTAATTCTTAAGATGGTCCCACAAAAATTCATTGGGTAAGAAACTCTATAGATTATCAAACCGGAGAGAAGGTACTCTCCGGAGAAGGTAATATTACAATTCAAATCTATAATACAACAGATGGACCTGTATGATACTAGGGATCACATGCACTGGGCCTAATGCACCAGGTGTATGCAATTTGTGCTTGTAACACAACAGATGCCCTAGTGAATCTGCCACCAAATCAGAATTTAACTCAACTAATAATGTAGCACAATACAGAATTCTTCATGAAGGTCCATAGTGACAACCAGCTTCTGAAAACAATACATTCTAAATACTCTTGAAAATTACTAAAATCATTGTGCAAGTTAAACTCTCTTCATTCCACATAGTCAATTTTAGATGCAGGTTCTATCATGATTCAAGTAAGGCAGGCATACCAAAGAAAGGCTGCTATAGCAAAAAAGAACCAAACCTAATGGAAATGGTGAAGCGTGTGTTAAGTAAGAAAGAATGGAAGAACTCAAATAGAAGTTGAGTGTCACACCATCAAAATTCTCCATAACACAGAGAAAGTGCTATCAGAAAGAATAGGAATCAACATAAGCATCCTGAAAAAAGAGATTACCATCCAGGCCAATTTTCAGTCCAAATTTTGGGCTTCTTTGGAGAATTGGGAGCATATTGATCACAATAGAAGTCATTGCAAGTATCTATCTGCAGAGCACAAGAAACTCCAGTTAAAGATGGATGTCGATAAAATTGGTCTTTCTTTCACCATGCCAAAAACACGGAATAAGGCTAGTTCAAGTACAAATTAATCTCAATAATGCAACCCCACAAAATCAGAAAAAATCAGAGAGCAGATGTCAGAAGTATCCTCATCTAAAGCAAAATATATAGTTAGCATTTTCCTGCACACTAAAGCTACAGTGCACAAATATCTACCCATGACGCATTGTGGAAGAGGTAAATAATGATGGAAACCCTTACGATAAATTCAGGAGCATCGGGCTGCTTGCACATAACCCAAGGAACGCCAATATTTTGAGAGACTGCCATCTTAGCTGCCCACATGATATATGGCTTCGCCCCCTTGCCGTAATATGGTTCATTGTACCCATATTCATTTTCAACCTGCAGTGAGATATTCATGTTTCACCCACTAGTTAGAGACTGATCAGACTTATGAAGATAAAGAGAAGCGCAACGCGAAAGTTTTAAAACAAAAAAGACTTGTAAATAAACGTACTCCAACCATCAAAACTTTGAAACTTTTGTCATTATCATTATACTCGTATGAAAGTAACCTGCCTGGGCTAAGATGATAGGACCCCCTTGTGAAGCAAAAAGCTTTTCCTTCTTCATCAGATTCACTATGTAAGTCAAAAATTTCTTCATGTGATACTGAAAAAAAGAACTACACACATCAGAAATGTGCATTCTTAATCAACATTTCAGCTTATTGGCATAGAACATTTATTTCAAGTTCCTCCAAACTGGACTTGTTGATATTCCAATTAACATACCTTGAAGGGTGCATTATCAGTGCGGAAGACTGTCCCTGGGACATAATGGAGCCAGATAGGCACCCCTCTGTAACAAAGAGTAGCATATATAACCACTCCAAAGCAATCATCACATTCTTTTATGAAGTAAGCATATCATAATGTAAGGAAATCTCGTACTCAGTAGCTTTGTTTCTATGACATTCTTATGATCCTATTATCAGTGAAGAACATACCCATAGCTCCATTCAGCTGCAACAAAGGGGCCGATTCGGAGAAACATGTACATCCCCGCATTCTGGACTATCTTCACGAACTTGACAAGATCATATCTATCCTCGAAGTAATACTACAGTCTCCCAAAACAAATGGAGGCATTAATTACCAAAATCGCTACGACAGGAAACTCGCCACAGCTTCTTAACAAAAACGAGAAGAAGTAGCACTCACATTGCCTTGAGAAGGTTCATGACCGTTCCAAAACACATACGATTCAATCATATTGGCTCCGCCTTCTTTGGCCGTCTGAACCAGTCCGGGCCACATCTAAACACATTCCGGATTACGCACATGAGCAAAATCTTAATTAAGACTCGCAACATGTCACCGACACAACGGTGCCAACAGACGACAGCCCATGGATTCAACCATAAAAAAACATCAACCCGCATGTCGACATACATTGAAACTGATGAACCTAGAAATTACAAAATCAAGAAACACGAACCCACATACATGAGCAATCCATGAACCAAGCGCATTACATGAGCTTCATTTTCGTGGAAGAAAAGCAGCTGGGTCATTAAAAAAACAGAACATTTCATCCGCCAAGCAATCAAAGTAGGAGCATTGCAGAAAAAAAGTAGCTCCTCCCACCGTCATTTCTCTTTCTTTCTCAGTGGGCAGTCTCAAAACCAAGCAAAGTCGATGAATCACTCACCCCAGGAACGCTGCGAGGATAATGAATCGAAGCGGAGATGAAGAGCTTCCTCTGCCCATCGATGATGAGCGACCGGCGGTCGTACGTCACGTTCGCCGCGAAACAGGGCGCGAGCAACGAAAGCAGGACGACAGCCACAATGGGCATCGTTCTAGAGAGAGAGAGCTCCATTTTCTCTCTCTTTTCAGCTGGGTTTATGATGTTGAGCTAGCGAGGGAGGGAGCAGTATATAAGCAGAGGCTCATGTGAGAAGCTGAAGCAGAGCAAGGTGGAGCAGAGCGTGACGTGTTTCTGGATAAAAACAAAAGGGATGAAAAACAAGGAAACAGGGGAAAGATACGACCAATTTCCTTTGTCAAGCAGATAGACATCGACGGAGGATGAGACCGTGATCGTTAGCTTGGACTCGTTTTTCTACTTACTTCAAATTCGTTGATTTCGTTTCGTAAATTCAGTAAGCTTGAACATATGGAAATTAATCAAATTAGCTTCCTAATGCAGCAATGCTGACCTTTTATCTTTCTTGCTTGAACTTTGATAATTTCCATCTTAAGTTTTACTGGATATTTCGATGGTCTGGAATCATTCAATGCCATTAATGGAAATAATGTTTGCAATCAATTCATAACGGCTCTCTTACCTTTGATTTGATTTATTTATCTATTGATCTTCTCTTGTGTATTTGCCCATAAAAAGAATATCCAAATCACTATAACAAAATACAAAAAATTAAGGTATCTTCTCTTTTCTTTTTATTCATTAGCCGAGTTGTTCCTATTTTCTTTATTTATTTGGTGCAGAGTATAAAGAAATATCTCTTATATCATGAATAGGATATATCTCTTCAGACATTTTATTCTTATTGATTTCTCCTCTCTAAAATCATTTTTTAAAGAAAAGCGGATCTTGCTGCAGAATTTCCTCCCTTCGGAAATGAAATTTATGAGGAAAGCATTAAAATCGGGCGTGAGGAGACCGCCAAATTCTCTGACAAAAGATAGTCAGCAGAGCTACAGGCCTTCTGCCTAGCAATTGACAGTTGTTATCCAGCATCTATCTGTTGTAATAAACATTGACTTGTCATCATCGTTTGTTTTCTCTGGAAACCTTTAGGCCAATAGAAGTAGAAAGGCCCGCAGATACGTGAAATCTGACGGTAAATTGCAATCTTTGTCTTTTGGACCGTCCCATCTGCCTCGCCAAACCATTTGCTGGCAACGGCATGACTCAACGCGCTTCTTCAGTATCCAACGCCACCATGCTTATCCAAATTCTTGAATTGGTACTTACTAATTTGTGGATAAAATTAATGAAGATGTAGCGTTTTTAACTTATAATGAGATATTCTACGGTAACAAATTGGAATGATTACAGGGCTCCCGGCCAAATTTTGCACGCCCCGATTAGTACACCACCTTTGGATCTTAAAAACACGCTCACCTACGTCGGCCCTAATGGATTCTAGATGCTGGCTCTCGAAGTGCTCCACAAGGGTTGGACTTAAGACCATAGAAAAAAAAATGAGAAAGCGTTCTTATTGTTTAAGCCAACTTCTCGTTAGTAAATTGGAATGATTTAGCTTAGGGAAGGTATCGATACTTTAAGAGGCGGTCTATATACTCTTTCAATGAAAAGAATTTTGTCTCAACACTTGCAAATATATCGAAACATTTTCTACATTTGCCCCGTTATTATATAGAGAATAATGCTGAAGTCTAATCATTATAGATCACGAGATCATGATTCTAAAGCTCATTACGATGCTACCTCGCCAACTCCATGGGAACAATCGCTATTCATGTTGGAATGCTACAAAGATTGCACCGATATTCTTATCTCTCGAGTCAAAAGTTTCGTGAAGAGTATAAAACTCAAGCGACCACGTTTAGAGGGGGTAAATTATATTGATTGGTGTCCTTTCTCCTTTTGACTTATTAAAAAATGTAATAAAGTTAGGCCATCTGTAATTGGGGGACAAGCAAAAGGGGAAGATGTCTAGGCTGGACCCTAAAGGCAGGATCGCAATGAAACATGGGGCAAAAGTCAAAAAAGCAGACGGTCGTGAGAATGCATCCAACATTGAAGTAGACAAAAGCTGGAGAAGGCTTTTCGCGCAACCATCGCTTTCTTTTGGGGTTTTCCTTTGCTTCTAGGTTTCATGCAAGTTGTCCTTTTGCTATTGCTCCACCTTAAATAAAAACCAACCATTTTTAATTTCCATAATGATTTGACCATAAAAAAATTCAAAAAAAAAAAAATTTATGGGAACTTATCATTGCCACTTCTTGGACCATGAATCCACTAAAACATGCGAGGCCACGTTTTCTATAAAAATAATTTGATTGCACTTTTTCAAACAAGATTCACAACTTCTGTATAACAATCTAAAATTTTAAAGTTTGGCCTGCATAAGATTCAAGATTTTCAGTGTTTTCATTTTAGTTCTTATTATAAGGAATCAAAGCCCTTTCTTTAGGTTTGATTTATGTGCTTGAGTGCAATGGTTCCATCTAGAAGGGACTATCTCATCATTTCATCTTGATCAAGCAATTATCTATAAAAAAAAAAAGAAAGAAACCCTTGAACACACATGGGAAAAATAATTGACTTTGATGGAACTTGAGGATGAAAAACCTTATTATTAGTTTCGTCACCTCCCCTTTTTTCTCCTAAATTCCATTATTTGATAATGAATCCAAAGAAAAAATCAACCTTATTAGTTTTCTTATAAGTGATGAAATTAGGAATAAATCTTGTAGAATTGTTGAGATTTATTCTCAGATTCGTGGGACAAGGGTAATAATATATATATATATATATATATATATATGTATTTATAAATACTCAGTCATATCAAAAGAAAATATTTAGGAAACTTCATCTTTCAGAAAAAAATAAATGTAGATGTAGCATTCTTGTGCACACCCTGGTGACGTGGGATTATTTAAACCATTCTTATTGGTTAATCTCGAAGAAATTGTCCAGATTAAAATGATAAAATATACACCTGCTGAAGGAAAAAAAAAAAAAAAAAAAAAAAGAGATATCCTTTGACGGTGGGCAAGAACCAATGAGACTACTGCTCTATAGGGAAAAGAGAAACAATGATACGGGGTCACGCGGAAACATGGTCCCCCGACATAATCCTCAACGAGATGCTACAAATATTATTACAATAATTATGACCCACCCGAGCAAAAAAAAAAAAAAAAAAAAGGAGAAAAAATTAAAAATTTATTGGCCTCTTGATGTTTCCACGCGCCAAATTCCGAGCGTGATCAAGAGAATTCGTTCTTCTTAAAGAACAATACTAATGAACATTAGCACAAATGACTCTTGAATTTTTTATTTTATAAGGTCATCCCGGAACTTTTATTTGTGCAATCTAACCTCCGAACTTTGGCTCAATATTCAATGTCGTTTTAATTTATAATTATAACTTGTTCAAAATATTCTTTAAACCATATGAGAATATTTAAAAATTTATGAATCATATGGAATATTAGATCGAAATTTAAAGATTATATTAAACAAAATGAAATTTTATAAATGACATTTCATATTGAACTATTGTTCAATAATCATATTAAACGAAATTTTAAAGCTAACAACGTACATTAAATCATTTGTGTCATTTTAAAAATTTGTGTTGTCTTTTCTTTTTTGAAGTTTTTGCATGTCTTTTTTTATTTTTTTTAAAGCTGACAACATACGTTAGATCATTTGTGCCATTTTAAAATTTTGTGTTTTCTTTTCTTTTCTTTTTTATTTTTATTTTTAGCCCTTTTCTCTTTTTTTAGCTTGTCTTTTTTATGAGGGAAGAAAACAAGAAAAAGCAAAAGGACAAAAATGCCATGATCTGCTAGTGAGGTTAGATCTTTTGTTTTTGAAATTAATATAATCACTTCAGATATTTATTTAAAATAATATTCATTTCGTATTCTTATTTGAAAAATTATGGATATTTCAAATCCCTCTCTGGAAAATAATTTTCTAGAGAATTAATGGGGAGTGGGGAGGGTCGAGTGAGGTGGGTGATGTGCACGCTCTGAAAAACCGCGAGTGACGTTTTCAAGGAGGGGCCGTGCCGCGGGGGTTGGGACGGCATTTAAGAGGGCAACGTGTAAGTGTCGAGAGCAGGACATGTGGTGGTGGTGCAGTTTGGTGCGGTGGTGAGGAGTTCAAAGGACATCCAGCTCATCCCCATACATACTTTGGGCCCTTCATTGCACCCAAATCCAAAGCCCACTTCACTGTGCTTGTTCTAATGTAATCATTTTGGCTGATTCTTGCCAGGAATCGCTGACATGTCGATGTGCAAGACGTCCAAATTGATGGGAATGACTATTTTGGAATTCTGTTTAGAGGTTTAGAATTAAATTAGTAAAAATTAAAAAATTTATGATTGAATTAATGTCCATACAGTACAATAAGTTTATGATTGATTTGAGTACTTGGTAACGAGGATGATAATAAGTTATGATGTAATTCGTGCCTTTAGCTTAGGACTTAGGGATTCAGAGCAAGAGATTTCGAGTTTTATGTTGACCCCCCTCATTTGAGTCATTCCCATCCATTCATGAGGTTCTCTTATTTATTCATTGTAGACTTATCGGAGTCTTTCGCTCATGTGTATTGAGTTTGCATGCATCAAGTGCGATATCGTGATGCCGACCCTCAAATTTATGGTCGAAGCGTAATAAGACTGACAGTTTTTGTCCAACTTCGAGGAAATAAGAAATGCATTGGTCATCATATAGCATTTTGAGTTGTCTATCCCCAATGATTAACTTATTGATAAAACCTCTCCTATTGTAGGAAGCGTTGGTGGAGCCATCTTCCAAAAACTCAACACCTATTTGCTCTTCGAAATGGTTCGACCACTACATTTTAGAAGAGTCATCACTTGTCATGACATGCAGCCATTTGTCATGACGCATCACCACTTGTCATAATTAGATCGCCACATGTCGACCAACACTTCGGAATCGCTTCTACCTAGATATAGTGGCTTTGTGCACCGATTATTAAATTAGAATGCAACATCGTTTAATTACTAGGTTATAATTCTACCTTATATGCATGTTGTTTGCCTTCCAAGGATTCTATTTTATAAAGGTACTCCTTTAGATCAAAATAATCCTTCTCGCATGGAGTCTGCACAGCACTCGTACGTAGCCTTATTCCACACTTTTACATTTGGGTTTAACCTGATTTCATATGTAGTCACGTGAATACAGCCGTGCCCAGGATTACATCAAGGCATTTCAGGGAATCCGACGAACAGCGGGAAGTTCATGTATCATATAACGAGCAAATTACTAGCGAGACGATAGCATGAGGATCCAAAGAAGACTGAAAGACAATCAAGTAAACTTTGCAAATTTCAAATTCTGATTTTGATAGCTTCGCCTATGAAAAACATTGGCACTAGGATTGAGCAATATCATTAGTTGACCGCAGACCAATGCAAGGTCCTAAAAAAGCTACAGACAAGGGCAAGATATCCTAAAAAAGCAACCGAAAGGCATCTCATCTTCGTAAGTGATGAAAAAAGTCGTGATCTCTAGAACTGCAAAAGCACTAAAAGCTAAGTCAAGAATTCGTTGCTCAACAAGCATCATCATGTCAGATCGTGCTACTCTGGCTCGATGCTGGTTCCCCCAGTAACTGATCTAAGTTTGACTTGAACCGCCTTCGGGCTTGTCATCTGGGGGAGGACGAGCCGGCGAGTCAGGTTTAGGGGCACGTCTTGACCTTGGGGAGATGCTTCGACTCCGTCCAGGAGACTGAACAACCCTCCTCGGAGGGAATGCATTAGGATTACGAGATTGAATCTTCTCCTTTGCTTCGAAAACTGAGTCCTCCATTTCATAGAGGTTGTAGCAGAGTCTGCACGCACAAGAGTCGGTACAGAAAAGTTCCGCCGCAAAGCATTCGCAATTTCTGCCAACATGAAAGTTCCAGCATTATTTCAAGCAATACAATGCCTCTCCTATCTTTCAGCCAGGAAAAACAACAGAAGAAATCTCAGTTAAGCAAAGTAATCCATTGGAACCTGCTCACTGTTCCGATCAAGGACGTAAATGAAAAACAGTGGATTAGCTATCTATATCTAAGTAGACAGGCTGTTCCGATATACTGGAACTGCATAACACAGAAACTACCATCACTTGGCACACCCAAATCGAAACTTTCAATGCGTGAAATCTGGACAAAACAACAAGTATGAGAACCCTGCAAACCACAGTACTGCTTACAGTTGCAAGCATTTAAATGTCCTGCAATCGCATCTTTTAAAGCCTCCATTCTGTGTGGCATTTTCCGCTCTCTCCCTAAATCAAACCAAAAATAAACTAGTTCAGCAACACGTAAGCCTGTCGATATAGTGTACAAACAAGGATGTCATATGTGTGCTCACCCTCCAGGAGTGGCCGAGCTTGGTTCTGCAGCTTTCTCACGATCTTGTACTTTAGAAGCGGTTTCACTGCTCCCCCTTTTCCCAGTGTCAGTCGCTCCATCTCCATCTTGAACATCGCCAACAAGATCGGAGGATTTCCAGGTTGGATTGCTGAAAGCAAAGCTACTTTCCAAGTCCTCTGGCATCTGAATCAGCTTCTCCTTATCCATTAGGCACTGGAATGACATCTCGCTTGCATCTGAATCCATGGAAATTGAAATGTCAAGGCTATGAAGGAAACAAGACGTGCGGCGACTCATAGAAACAGGTTGGCCATTTAGTCTTTAAATCGTAACCACTAGACTGACCCCTGAATTGTTGCCGACTACTGGATTCTTGCAGTCTGCCATTGCTCAAAAGCGAATGGCCCGAGTTCTGGAGGCTAGGAGGAGGCCCTCCCGAACTATACCCAGCATGATTGTGGCATGTGCAGGACTCGTCGCTCCTAGGAGTGGAACAGTGGCAGGGAATTACATCATCGAAGTTGAGATGCCGGCAAGTATCATGGCAGTGAGGATGTGCTTCCTGCATTGATAATATAGATTATCCAAGCACATGAATTCTCTGATGACGGTTGATTAGAACTGAGTTATAATCATCAGAGACAAATCTCTTTTTATTCTATATTCTGGATTTCGAAACTGATCAAGAATTAAATATGAAATAATCAATCAAGAACATCAATCCTGTCAGTTCAATTATACTACAACAAGCCGCAGATACCTGCTCATCAAAAAATCTACCCAGATGCCAATCTTGGAATACATAAGGAGGGACATCAAATCTCCGAACCGCATTTTGTCGACTGGAAGGATGCTCTTCCATAGCTTCTTCTGCTGATGCCGAACCCCACAGCGGGCCACGATCGCTGGCCTGTAAGCAAGACTCAATGGCATCAAGAGGATTAAGATTGCTGAAGTAACCAAAGACGGTCGACAATATCTGCAGACGCCAAAAGCTATTCAAGAAAGCGTCGAGAATTTCGCACTCCAGTCAATGGCAGAGGAAGAGGAATGCGAAGCCCAAGAAAGATCACATCCGAACTGACTAAACCCCGAGAAAAACCAACCCAAAGAGAGACCAGAACGCTAGAAGCAGCATGTAATTCAAAACCTGGTGATGACAGGCAGCGGACTGCCGCCGCCTCCTCCGTCATCCCCCACCTTGGGAGCGTCCATGGGAAATGGAGCCATCAAGTTTGCCAAGAGAATAGAGGAGGGGAAAAAGCAAAAACAGAACTTGATTTGAAATTGAAGAGGATGAAGGATGAAGGATGAAGGATGAGATGGTGGGGAGTTTGAGTGGAGTAGATATATAGGCTCTGCCGTTCTTGATTCTGGTAAAGGCGGTCAAATCCGTTCGCCATTGAGCGGGAACGAGACCGTTACCTCCTGCCCGATCTCTTTGCATTTCCAACGAACTGGGCACACTCCTCGCCGAAAGCCCATTAACTGAGAATGAGCCCGTCAATTGGGCCTCAGGCCCATTTACCGGATGGGGCAGCCACGGCCCAATGCACGAGCCGTTTGGGCCCATGTTTTTACTCATCATAGAGACCTTTTATTTTACTCATACCATTAAAGAGACCAGAATTTTTATTTTCAATATATAATCTTAGATATTATCGTCCTTGATTTTTTTTTTTTTGGTCGAATATCGGTAAATATTTAATGTTTCTTAGATTATATTAAAATATTTTAAAAAAATTTCTTACGAACTGAAAAGAATGATATTTCACTTTTGATTAGAGTAGGAGATCAAACATGATTTGTCATTTCTAGCCAACATACAACAGCGTAATGTAAAGGGATGATAACAAAAAAGGGATCATGAACTTTAATTTAATGTGTAATATCATCCTTAAATTTTTAATTTTTTCATGTTCAATGCCATTCCTAAATTTTTAATTTATTTAATGTAGGTCATGAACTATAAGTAAATGTCAATATAGTTCTTAGACCATATGAAAATGTCTAAAAATTCAAGGACCGTACCCTAAAATTGGCCTATGATACAATCCATGGTAAATGAAAATAGAATTGGTGACAAGTATGCCATCTCACACACATAGCCCTTCCGACCTTGAAGTAGGGGATGGCTTGTTAATCATCAATTTTTTTTTTCATCTTTTGACTCATATTATAGAAAATTTTATGGTAGTAGAATTGTGATGTATAGGTTCCACATTGTGATAAGTGTAGAGTATACTACCAGAATTAAGCAGAATATATATAGTTTTAAAAAATCATACCAAGTAAAAAGGAAAATATTTTAGAACTTTAGGGATTCTTAACAAATCACACAAATTTCAGGAATCACAATATTACACATTGAATCAATGTTCAGTCATCATACCAAATAAGTTAAAAACTTAGAAATGATATTGCATATTAAAATAAATTTTAGAGACTATTCGTATCATTTTTCTTAAACAATTTCACAATAATAGAGGAGGAATAAGGAGGAGTTGAATAAGGTGGGTGACGTGCACGCTTGGGACTGCATTTAATAGGGCACACGCCTAAGTGTCGAGAGCAGGAAATGTGGTGGTGGTGGTGCCGTTTGGTGCAATGTTGAGGGTTCAAACGACATCCAGCTCACTCCCAGCCTGGCTATTTTACTAAGCTTAGGCCCTTCGTGGCACCTAAATCCAAAGCCCACTTCACTGTGCTTGTTCTAATATGAACATTCATAGCTTTCTACCGTGTTGGGAAAATAGTCCAAGCAGTGTTGAGCGTATTCTATAGATATTAATTCAATCCTAAAATGTTTTTAATTTTGTCAATTTAATTATGATAATTCATACAAAATTCTAATGTAATCTTTCCGATCAATTTTTTTCGGAAATCGTTGATATGGCGGCGTGCCACGTAGAAAGACTTGAGATGACTCGATTGCCGTTAGCAATTTCAAGCGAGAATTCGGAATGACTGTTTTGGAAATTTGTCTAAAGGTTTAGGATTAAATTGGGAAAAATTGAAAAGTTTTGTTTTAAATTGACATTCCTATAATGTGTTTAAGACTGATTGGGTAATTTTCCCTAACAATCTTTATAATGCAGAATGTTTTTGTAACGAGGATGATAGTTATGATGTAATTCGCACCTTCAAGCTGGGTACTTAAGGTTTTAGAGCAAGAGATTTTGAGTTTGATGTCAACCACCCTCATTCGAGTCATTCCCATCCATTCACAAGATTCTCTTATTTATTCGTTGTGGACTTATCAGAGTCTTTCACTCACATGTATCAAGTTTGCATGCATCGAGTGATATTGTGATGCCGACACTCAGATTTATGGTCGAAGTGTACTTAGAATGACAGTTTTTGTTCATTTTGGAGGAAAGAAGAAATGCAATGGTCATCATATAGCTACTTGAGTCATCTGTCCCAAACAATTAACCTATTGATAAAACCTCCACTTTGGACTTGTCCTAACACCGGAAAGCGCCGATGGAGCCATCATCCAAAGACTCAACACTTATTTGCTCTTTAGGACGATTTGACTACTATATTTCATGCCAGTCATCACTTATCATGATATACACCCACTTGTCATGACGCGTCGCTTGATATCATAATTAGATCGCCACGTGTTGACCAACACTCCCGAATTGCTTCTGCCTAGACATATAGTGGGGCTCAACAGCTCAGCCCTTTGTGCACCTATTATTAAAATAGAACACGACATCGTTTGATTACTAGGTTTAATCATGCATTATATGCCTGTTGTTTCCCTTCCAAGGATTTTACCTGATTTCGTCGTTGATGGCAGATTTATGCAAATGTAGTCATGTGCTGATACCAAGGTGTCAATGCAGGCCCGGGATTGCATCAAGGCATTTCGGGGAATCCAACGAACACTGCGAAGTTCATGCATCAAATTACGAGCAGATAACCATCGACATGATGGCATGGCGACCCAGAGAAGACCGAAGGGCGATCAAGTAAACTCTGCAAATTCAAATTCTGATTTGATAACTTCGCCTATGAAAAACATTGGCACTAGGATTGAGAAAGATAATTAGCTGACCGCAGACCAATGCAAGCTCCTAAAAAACCTACAGACCAATGCAAGATATCCTAAGAAAGCAACCAAAAGGCTTATCATCTTCGTAAGTGATGAAAAAGTCTTGATCTCTAAAACTGCAACAGCACTAAAAGCTAAGTCAATATTTCGTTGCTCAACGAGCATCATCATGTCAGATCGTGCTCCTCTGGATCGATGCTGGTTCCCTCGGTTACTGATTTACGCTTGACTTGAACCGCCTCCGGGCTCGCCATCTGGGGAAGGAGGAGTTCACGAGTCTGGTTTGGACTCCGTCCAGGAGAGCGAAACTGCGGAGTTGATGCTTGTCTCTGATCGGGCGAGCTAGCATTCGCCGGGTTGGACAGCAAAGAAGTACTCATGCTATTGTATCTCTTGGCTCGAGTAGCACTTGAGCAGCCATGTGTGTTGGCATAATTGGAAGATGCCCAAGGACTCGGAGATGGAGTGTTGTTGAGCATATTGACTGTTCCTTCCAAAGTCGAAGCAGACCCACATCCGATCCCAGTTCGGATGGAGTTGGGCATGCCCTGCATACCATCCGGCGTTCCGTTAGGCGACATTTCCTTCCTGTCAATCCCTTGCTCTGCCGCTTTGGAGTTCATGTCCCAGGGAGTAAAACACGTATGGATAAGAATTAGACATTCTTAATGTGATAGAATCGAAACAGAATTCAAGCAGAATATATCTAGAAGAATGCAATCTCTTGATGTTTTTATTTATTTCATTTTGCAGAAGCATCGATGTGCCAATTGGTAATGATCTTATGACGCCAAAGCAGAGTGTTGTAACGGGAAGAAAATCAGAATGTGCATGATCAAAGGATGCTTGCTTCGCATCAGGAGGAGCAAAATATTGCTTCCGGTTTGTGTTCACAGCGAGAATGTTAACAATCTATACAAAGATGTATCAGAATAGCAGCCACAAGTGTGCCGCTTACCTGATTTTGGGCCAAAAGGGTTACTGCAATCTTCGCAGTTGCATTCATGGAAACATCCAGCTTTGCCCTGGCAGCAGGAAAAATATAGCGTTCCAGTAAGATTGTTATAGAACAACTGGAAAATCCATAGGATGCGCTGGTTCAGAAATCAGCAGTCTTAAGAGTTCCGTCTTCCCGTTGTGATGTTACCAATCCAATTAAAATAAGCGACGTTGCTAAACAGGTTTACTGACTGGCGTGACAGTTTGTTCTGACCATTATACCAAATCATCTAAAACGGCTAAATCCAAGTGTTACAATGTACGAATTAGCTCTCAAATCTTTGTGTCAATAGATTGAATTAGCTGCAAACCTGATAGCATTCGCAGTAATTTTTCAGGCACTGAGACTTCTTGCAATTACATCCGCGTTTGTGCCTCACGAATAATGGGGTGTCCTCATTCTCACCACCACCACGACCACCACTTTCCTGTTGCATTGCCGCTCAAATTCAGATTTCCCTTCATACTCATTAACTAAGAATGAGATAAGACTTCCCGGATGGAAGGATGGTTACCGCTTTATCCGGAGGCAAATCGTTGGGATGCCGAACTACCTTCGGACCAAATGCAAGAGGACCACGAGAGTTAATCCGCTCCTTTGCCTCGAAAACTGAGTCCTCCATTTCAAGGTTGTTGTAGCAGAGTCTACATGCACAACTGTCGATACAGAAAAGTTCCGCTGCAAAGCATTCGCAATATCTGCCGACACGAAAGTTTCAGCATTATTTCAAACAATACAATGCCTCTTCTATCTTTCGACCAGGAAAAACAATAGGAGAACTTTCAGTCAAGCACCGTAATCTATTGGAACCTGGTTGCTGTTCCGATCAAGGACATGAACAAAAAACAGTGGATTAGCTATCTATATCTAAGTAGACAGGCTGTCCCGATATACAGGAACTGCATAACACAGAAACTAGCATCGCTTGGCACTCCCAAATCAAAACTTTGGATGCGTGAAAACTGAACAGAACAAGAAGTATGAGAACCCTGTGAACCGCACTACTGCTTACAGTTGCAAGCATTTGGATCTCCTGCAACTGCATCTTTTCGTGCTTCCATTCTCTGTGGCATTTTCAGCTTTCTTCCTAAATCAAGCCAAAAATAAAACTAGTTTAGCCACTAGTAAATGTGTTGATATAGTGCACAAACAAATATGTCAGATGTGTACTCGCCTCCCCCTCCTTCCAGGAGTGCCTGAGCTTGGTTCTGCAGCCTTCTTTTGATCTTGTACTTTGGAAGCGGTTTCGCTGCTCCAATTTTTCGCAGTGTTAGTCGCTCCATCTCCATTTTGACCACCGGCAACAAAATCGGAGAATTCCCAGGTTGGATTGCTGGAAACAAAGCTACGTTCCAAGTCCTCCGGCATCTGAATCAGCTTCTCCTTATCGATTAGGCACTGGGATGACATCTCCCTCGCATCTGAGTCCGTGGAAATTGATATGTCAGGGCTATGAAGAAAACAAGACGTGCAGCGAGTCATAGAGACAGGTTGGGCATTTAGTCTTTAAATTGTAAACGCTAGACTGACCGCTGAATTGTTGCCAGCTACTGGATTCTTCCGGTCCGCCATTGCTCAAAAGCGAATGGGCCCAGTTCTGCATGCTAGCAGGAGGCATTCCCAAACTACAACCGGCATGATTGTGGCCTACGTGGCTCCTAGGAGTGGAACAGTAGCAGGGCATTACATCATCGAAGTCGAGATGCTGGCAAGTATCACGGCAGTGAGGATGCGCGTCCTGCATTGATAATATGGATTATCTGAGCACATAAAACCGAGTCATAATTATCAGAGGTAATCTTTTTTTTTAATTCTAAATTCTGGATTTCAATATTGATCAAGAATAATGATCAAGAATTAAATACGAAATAATCAGTCAACAACATAAATCCTGTCAGTTCTATTTCCCAGCCATCGCGAAACAATACAAGAAACCGCAGATACCTGGTCGTCAAAAAATCTTCCCAGCTGCCAATCTTGGAACACATCAGGAGGGACATCAAATTTCTGAACCGCATTCTGTCGACCAGAAGGATGCTCTTCCTTAGCCTGTTCTGCCGGTGCCGAACCCAACGGCTGGTCAGGATCGCCGACTTGTACGCAAGACTCTATGGTATCAAGAGGATAAAGATTGCTGAAGTAACCAAAGCCGGCGGATAATTCCTGCAGACGGCAAAAGGCCATTCAAGAAAGAATGCGAGGCCTGAGAAGGGTCACGTCCGGACTGACTAAACACCAAGAAAGACCAACCCAACGAGTGATCAGAAGCTTGAGGTAGCATGTAGAATGAAAACCTGGTGCGGACGGGCAGCAGAATCGCTGCCGCCGCCGCCGCCGCTGCCGTGGTCATGTTCCTCCTTGGGAGCGTCCATGCAAAAAGAAGCCAGCGAGTTTGCCATGAGAACAGAGAAGGGTATAAATAAAAAACCGAACTTGATTTGAAATTGAAGAGGATGAAGACGAAGGATGAGATAATTCTTGATTCTGGTAAGTCGTTCATATCCGCTAGCCAGGGAGCGGGAACGAGACAGTCACCTCCCCCGATCTCCTCGCATTTTCAAGAACTGGGCCCACCCCCGCCAAAAGCCCATTAATTAATATCGAGCCCGTCAATTGGCTAGGCTAGCAGCGTTCCCGGGAATCCCATAAACAAAGTCAGCCCCATAAAACGAGACATCGAAGCTAATGGATTGAGGACCATAAGGCCTACTATCCGTATGGCTCCTAAACCTCTCTTCCCAATCCTCCCCCCCTTCTTTCTTCTCCCTCAACTGCTCGAAGTCGAACAACCCATGGGAATTCATCGACAACACCCGATCCCTGCTCGAAGTCGTGCCGGACCACCCCCTCGTACTCATCCGACAAGTACACCATCGACGAGACACTCTGGTCGCCGCCGACCCTCTCGGTGGAGACCCTCTGCAGCCAGAGCTTCTTAGACTCGAACTCGGAGACGATCACGTCGGGGACCTGGAACCGCCTCTTGTGGGGGGATTCTTGGGACGGGTAGTCCTCGTCGATCTTGACCCTCATTACGCCATCCCGGTAAGCGGAGAGGGTGAGGGCGAGAGGCCTGGCCGGCGGTTCTTGATCTTCTTGATCCGGAAGGGGGTCTGGTTACAGTTCCGGAACTCCTCCTTCTTCCATGAGCGGACGACGGCGCAAGAACTCAAGAGGACGAGGAGGAGGAGAGAGAGGAGGAGGAAGGAGAGAGGAGTCCTCATGAGGGGTGATGGAGCATGGGAAGATGGGTTGGGAACCCTAGAGAGAGAGAGAGAGAGAGAGAGAGAGATGAAGAGAGAGAGAGCTGTGAGAGGTAATCAATGGAGTCGCTGGCCTGCGCAAAGTCGTCACTTCTCCTGCGAAAAAACTGAGACACGGCCTGGAGGAGAGAAGACTACTCCCCAAAACGCAGTGCCGTTTCGGGAGAACGGGGGTGTTTGCTTCAGAACGGCATGTCGTTGTTTTTTGCCTCCTTCGAATCTGTACAGGGTTTTGGGTTTTCCAGGAATACTTTCTATTCATCAGTCCTTTTCTTTTTCTTTCCTTTTTTTTTTTTTTTTGATATGTTGGAGATCCTACTACTGATGTAAAAATTGGGATGTGGAAACGCGACTTTTATTGTCTTTTATCATGAGATGGCATTGCTTGGATGATCGTTTTTAAGATGTTTGTTCTGGAGATTACTTGGCCAGAAAATCGAGGGATCAGTCTCAGACATTGCCTCATATTCATGGACTTCTTGCTACTGACGGGTTCTGGTCTTATTGGTGTTTTGTTTCGGATCTCTCATCGACAGCGAAGATAGCTGATGTCAAAGTTTCAGTTGTATAAGAAAGTTTCTGTCTTGATTTGCGAGAATTCGGAGAATACTTGTTCATGTTCCTGGTGGTAATGGTCACAAACTACCATGTGACAAGGGATCAGTCGTCGATCTGGTCACATAGCCTAATTTTCTCATATGTGCGATGCCGACCTCATGCTTTCTCACCAATCTGTGTAAAGAATAAGATGTAGCTTTATCAATTACGTCATTCTGATTCCACTGCATAAGGCGAAGCGGAAATTGCAATCCTTTTGAGATTTAGATGATGACACAATCTTCTCCATATTCATGATTTCTTTAGGGGTGATTGATTTCATAGTGAGTAGATTTCAAAGTTAGAATCTGGAACCTATCCTGTTATAACTGATTCTTAGTTTTTGGAATTTTAAATCTATCTCGTTTGCCTTGAACCAGTTTTGAAATCTACCATGTTTTTCCTATCCTTAGGGTCTACTCGAGAATCTGTTTTATTTTTTAACGATTTAAAGTAAAAAAATGAACAACAGAAATCATAATCCACCAAAAATAACAATTTATGAGATAAATAGTATGTAGTCGTGTAATGATAAACGATAAAAAGTTAAAACACATAAAATAAAACATAAATCATAAAATTCTATTCCTCATTCATCTAAAAGAATTTAGGGGAGGAGGAAAGATTGACAATGAGTTCTGAGCAAAGACAAAAAACAAAGGAACATTGAGATTATAATTTAGGGAAAATAGAAATTAGAATTTTAGCTTTTTAACTTATAAAATCGATTCCGAAACTAGTTCCAAAATGGGATGGTCTAGTCTGATTCCTCAGTGGGTATTGACTCAGTTTTTGCTCCTAAATCGATTCAGTTTCTAAATTGGTTCCAAAATAGGGTGGTCCAATCCGATTTCCAAGTGGGAATTGACTTAGAACCCATTCCAAACTAGTTACAATCAGTTCCAAAAATTTGGAATCTATTTCCGGACTTGTTCCAACAGAAATTATTTCTCACATTTGTTTTTTGGGCTGTCCGTACTGGTTTTTGGGTAGGACCGCTTTGGTTGGACACTCCAAGTTTTCTTTTTGCCAAAAGGACAGTTGAAGTGATTTTCCATAATATGTGTCAAGGTTATGGCGATAAAAATTTCCATAAAGGTGCACTGCATGGGCAAGTCGTCAACTTCTCATGATTGAGTGTGAAATTTGGATTGTTCTCCTTTCGATTTCAATGACGTGGGAAATCCGTCCAGTACCAATTACCAAATGCTTCTACCTACTTTTCAACATGAAAGAGATCGTTGAAAATATGATGAAACAAAATATGCGAAATCACTAGATTAATTTTCAACCTCTACAAGAATACAAATAATATTATAAGTTATGTGAAGAATCGAAAGCAAAAAAATATCTTTTTCAAATTGGGTCAAGAAATCTTCGAACGCTATATGGAGAAAAAAAGTACACATTTAGGCTCCGTTCGTTATCGGAAAATAATTTTCGGGAAAACGTTTTTGGATTTTTCGGCGTTCGTTTCACGGAAAATGAATTCCCTGGAGAAAATGTTTTCCATCAAAAGAAAAAAGTTTTCTAAAGTAGGGAAAATGTTTTCCACTTTTGAAAAGTGGAAAACATTTTCCTTATTTGATCTATTTTATCACACACCTTTACAAATCCTTACTTCCTCCTTCCCTTTCTTATTCTTCTTTTATTTTTTAATTCAAATTATTTTTTAATTTCCTTTTTCTTTTCTCTTTCTTTTTTTTTTTTTTTTTTCATTTTTCTTTTTCTTTTCTTTGTTTCCCATCTTCTTCTTTCTTGGCTAGCCTTTGGACTAGGTGAACCTCAAGCTCATTGATTTCAAACTCGTGCTCGTCAATCTAGCGAACCTCGAGCTTGACGCTCGCGCTCGCCAATTTGATGAGTGGAAAATATTTTCCTTACCGAACACCGAAAAATTTTTTTTGAAACATTTTCAAGTTTTAGCCGAACAATGAGAAAATATTGTCATTTTCTTAGAAAATGACTTCTGGAAAAATATTTTTTGGAAATGGTCCATTTTTCGCGAAACGAACGGACTTATAAGGCTCCGTTCGTTTCACGGAAAGTGTTTTCGGGAAAATATTTTCTGGATTTTCCGGCGTTCGTTTCACAGAAAATGAATTCCTTGGTGAAAATTTTTTCCACGAAAAGAAAAAAAGTCTTCTAAACTAGGGGAAAATGTTTTCCACTTTTGAAAAGTGGAAAACATTTTCCTCACTTGATCTCTCTTATCTCACACCTCTACAAATCCTCACTTTCTCCTCCCCTTTCTTCTTCTTCTTTTCTTTTTTTATTCGAATTATTTTTAAATTGTATTTTTCTTTTTTAATTCGAATTATTTTTAATTTCCTTTCCTTTTTCTTTTCTTTTTTTTTTTCTTTTTTTTTCTTTGTTTTCCATCTTCTTCTTTCTTGGCTAGTCGTCGGCCGTCACCGGGTGAACCTCAAGCTCGTCGATCTCAAGCTCGCACTCGTCAATCTAGCGAGCCTCGAGCTTGACGCTCGTGCTTGCCAATCTAATGAGTGGAAAATATTTTCCTTACCGAACACCGGAAAATATTTTCCGAAACATTTCAGGTTTTAGCCGAACACCATAAAATATTGTCATTTTCTTGGAAAATGATTTCTGAGAAAATATTTTACAGAAATCATTTTCCAGAAATGGCCTAATTTCCGTGAAACGAATAGATGCTTAATGAATTACAAAATTCACGTCAATTATGTACACTGACCATGTCTTTCGCAGAACAACATCTCCTCAACTTCTGTATCGACCTGAATTCTTGGAGACAAACCAATCCAAATGATGCGAAGCAAGATTTCTTCATCAGAAACCACTGATCAAAGGGCAGATATAGAGGAATAGAAAGCATTAACACGAACAATGATTACCTTGCAGTTTTGCACCTTACTCCAGACAGAGTTCGCCATTTACAATAAGACAGGCATAAGGGCAAAAGAATACTACAAGTTAAGGCCTTTCTTTTTGCATTGAGAGAGAGAGAGAGAGGGCAAAAGAATACTACAAGTTAAGGCCTTTCTTTTTGCATTGAGAGAGAGAGAGAGAGGGTAAAAGAATACTACAAGTTAAGGCCTTTCTTTTTGCATTGAGAGAGGGGGAGAGAGGGGGGGGGGAGAGAGAGAGAGAGAGAGAGAGAGAGAGAGAGAGAGAGAGAGAGAGGAACGATGTTATTATTTTCTTTACTGCATACATCCAGTATCAGCAAAAGATGACCCTTACCACTAAGGCATTGAACTCAGTCTCTTCATCTATGGCACTTATTATTGAAGGGTCCTCCAACAGATCCTATTAATTCAAAACAAAAGGAATTGTTTAAAAAGAAATCCATATATTTGCATATTAATGTGGATTCAGTATTATTAAGTGGATGCTGTAGACCCATCTCAGAACTTGTCCATCACTTAGCCTCTTCATGCTGCAAACTAGAATCATAAATAATTGAGTCAAATGATCTCTAGATCGATTAGAAGATCCTTTCAATTGGCTTATGCCCTTCATGTGAGGTGTTAGATCATGTGGGACAATGGCACTCTAGAAGGACCCTAGAATTCACACTGATTTTCCACCCACAAAGTAGAAAATTGATTGTTCAATAACAGACTCAATTATCACATACTCCGGTTGTTATCGGGATGGCATTAGTAAATAAGTCGCAACACTAAAATGCACTCTAGCTCCTCAGATTCTCCAGTATGGGGCTAACAATCAGTCATCCAGTGCATAAACATAATCAAGAAACCACTTGCACATATTCCAGCATTATACACGGCATAAAACCTTCAAGATCCCAGGTAGTATCTAATTGCCAACGAATTTGCAAAGCCCAGCTTATCATGCCAGGGCACAACTATGTTTCCTTTAAACGGTTTTATAAAGAAAAACATGTTACATAATACAGAATCAAATAATCCTCTATGATATTGAAAGAGAAGTTAGTCTGTTATCAATCAGAAACAGGTACAAAAACAGCATGTGGAACGACATGAGGAATATGTCCACAACAAACACATATTCCCATTCTACGCTACTTCAATAACATCCAAAAGCAGAAAATGAGTAAGGCAACTTAAAGCAGAAAGCACCATTCAATTGGAGATCTATCAACTTCAACTCACATGTGCCGTCACAAATTTATTGCAATTTCAAGATGATATTCCTTTTTATGGGGTAATAATAGCATAGAAGCCATCACTGCAATCTATAGGTGATGCACCCTCAAAGCACGAAAAATTAGTGACAAACATGAAAAATTAGAGACAGCGTAATATTCTATTTAAATCCAAATACAAGAAACTGCTAAAGCAGAGAGACAATATCTATATTTTCAGCAATCCTAAATCAAAATTTCAATCAGGAAAAGAATTGCTTACGTCATCAGCAATCTGCAACTGCCCGTTGCGATCCTGCAGGATAAAATTCAGCTTGAGAGATCATGGTTAACTCCAGCAATCACAACTTTTTCTACTCAGCTAATGGGCATCTACAACCCACAACATCACAGGTAATGTTCTTTCTAACACCTTTTTTGTGCAATTGAAAGCACATAAGTAGAGGAATAAATTCAATCACTTGATTTGGGTGAGAGCACAATTTTTTTCATTATGACCTTAGTAGCAGGAATTTACCTTTACAGCAACAAAAAGAAGTGGATCAGAGGGTGTATAAATCATGTAATGTGCACCATCCTACACCAACAAAGCAACAGAGAGAGAGAGAGAGCATAAGAGAATTGGAATCAATAGTTTCATCTGAAATGCCTAGTACCTTATCATGTTTGGAAACCGATATCTAGCACTATTGATTAGTGTTGCAGGATCACACTGTCCAACACAATAGGTATAATAGGACGAATGGAAGCAAAGGGAAAGGAAAGGGAAAATCATCTCTATTCATGGTCATTGCATTACCATATGGAAGCATGTAATTTCCACTCCTTCAGAGGGTAAGCCATCAACATCTTGACCATCATCTGCAAGATAATTAACATATTACTTTAATTGTCTTTCTGACAAATCTTCGGGTTTTGTTAATTGATGTTTATAAATACATCACAAAAAGCAACTGACAAAAACATGGTATTTGCAGTTCCTTGCACATAGAAAGGGGAAGAGGAGACCCGTGAGAAGTATTTAAAACAATTTCACGGGTGACAATCACTCAAATAATCTGAACAGATAATGAGAATGCAAGCTTTTAGATAATTAATAATCACCCGGGCAAATATTTCCGTTATAATTACTAAAATTCTAGTGGCACTTTCCATCATCAGGAAGCTGAAAGATGCATAGCATCAGTAAAAGTTCTGAAGCAAGATTTCATCATTTCATAGATCAAATTAAACCAACATCCTAAATCTTCACTAAGTGAACCAATTATAATAATGAGTGACTTCTTTCTAGATTGGGAAGAATTTACAAAAGGTATTTTGACAGCAAAGTTTCAAATTAGATTGCTCACCATTGCCATACTTAAACCAAAACTGAAGTTAAATAATATGGTCAGAAGTACTGGTCTCGTTTAAAATTTATCATCAGCTTTGCAGTGAAGCCGCATGTAACTTGTTAATCTAAAGACACAAAACATGAGTCTCCACTCTCCTGTGTGGAGTCGACTCTCTAAGAAACGATCTAGTATCAGAAAAAGCCCATAAACCTGAGAGTTCATATACACAGAAGGGGATCCCAAATGCATTCACTGAGGTAAGCCCAACTAGCTGTTATTTACCTGCGGAATTATAACTTATTTACTCAGAGAAAAAGAAAGACTAACTACCGAAGTCAGATGCCGGACCCTACTGAAGTCTTAACTCCTATATATAGGCGTGCATTTCACACCTGCTATATCAGTATGCCCATCACGTGTGACAAAAGGGGCCAGTGATGTATGCTATATTGACTTGCAAGGTTTACAGAGGAGGCTACTTGAATTAGCATTATCTTGTAAGCATTTATATGAGCTAAATATACCAGGCTATATGTGAATACACATACACCAACAGTTGGCACAAGTATGTAAAAGCAGTAAAATAAGTATTTCGAGAGTCAGAAGAAGAAGAGAAAATAGATAAATTTAATTTAAATGAAATGAATTAAGCACGTGGTTCATTCTACATGGACTGCCACCCCACTTTCATCATCATGCCCAACACAAAAACAACAGGTGACGGCCGACACGAACGAGTGAATATTCCGCCGTGCGTGGACTCACGTGTCAGACAAAGAAAGGTCAATAGAAAGGATAGGGATTCTCTATTTTTCACACGGGAGGTACATATTCATCTCGATAAGGATAGGGATTCTCTAGTTTTTACTCGCGAGGTACGAATTCATCTCGATCTGTCCCCCTAATGGATTGCATCGGCTGCAAGCATCTCGATCCTTGAAATTCTTTATTCTTGGGACTTTACCGATGTGGTTCTATGTATTGGTTTCCATGGAGCATTTCCCCATCTTGTCGTCATGCCACATCAGCGGAGAGGACCGTTGGCTGGATCAGGTTGGTGAAGAGGCTTCGAGGGTAACAAAAAGAAAGAGGAAAGAAAAAAAAATATTGAAAACCCAATTGCTTATTTCATGAGAAATAGAACAAAAGCTTACCTAATTTTGATTATGAAAAGTTGTTAGTGCGATTCGAGATATGATAATGTTACTTATAGTGTGTTTGGTAACATTTATGTTCTTAGAAATAATTTCCTTTTAGCAATAGTTCTTTTATATTTTTACTCCCTATAATAGTTTTTGAGTAAAACAACGCGTTTGATAATTACCTAAAATTTTTATCATCGGAATAGGAAAAAAATATGAATGCATTTGGTATGACCCAAAAGTTTTTTTTTTTTTTTTTTTTTTGTAACATAACATTTCTTTAAATTTTTAATAATTTTTTGAGATTTTTATTCTTTTCTTTACTTTTCTTTTCTTTTTTTTTTTCCTCTCTTCTTCTTCCTTTGTCGCCTGCCGCTTGCCGCCATATGCCAGTTCCGTTGGTAGTGGTAGGGGGTGGCAGCAGGCGGTAAGGAAGAAGAAGATAAGAAAAAAATAACTTATTTATAAAATTTGTTTCTAGGAATAAGTTATTTTTTTCTACTGTTTTTGTTATAAATCTATTCTCTAACCACTTTTCTATTTTAGGTAATAAAAAAATTAATTAATGTTTTCAAACAAATTTTTGTTCTTTTTTTTTTATTCCGATGAACAAAAGAACAAAAGAACAGAAGAATAAAAATGTTACCATGCGGAGCTTTAAAATAGATTTTGTTGGGATCCCATGATTATGAAACAATCCATGCAAGTAATAAGAAGTGATAATAAAACAAGTAGTCCCTAAACTTTGACCTAATCTGCATTGTGGCCTTTAAATTTTTAATTTGTTTAATGTGGCCTTGAATTTAGCTCAATGTGTAATGTGGTACATGAACTTTTAATTTATTTAATGTGGTTCCTAAATTTTTTATGCATGTTCAACTTAGTCCTTCAATTGCATGAAATATTCAATATTGTCCTTCCATTAATTGAGGTTCAAGGACAACATTAAACGTTGTCATATAGTTCAGAGACTAAATTAAACATGTTTCAAAAGTTGAAAGACCAAATTGAATGTTTTTATATAGTTCAAAAACTAAACTGAACATATATCAAAATTTTAGAAACCATATTAAATGAATTAAAAATTTAGGGATCACATTTTCAATTAGATTAAAGTTCAAGGATCACAGTTAATAAATTAAAAGTTCAGGAATTGCATTAAGAATTATTTGTGTCATTTTTTCCTAATAGAAATGGAGATACGAGGATTAATTGATTGATTAATCAATATACCTGTGGAAGGAGATTCAGATCCAATATTCAACTGATCCGATGATCTTTGTGTCCACGTCACGTCATTGGCTAATTGAGGTCATGTGTTGAGTCACTTCCTATCAAAATTTCATATTCAGTTCGTCATGGCTTTTTATCTATAATCGAAGGGTGTTGTTGCTACCTAATCTGCGGTTCTAAATAGACCATGGCCCATCCTTGAACAATGACGCACGGGTGGAACCCCCATCTCTTCGTTAACTCTTACTTCTTACCTCAACCGAAATCTTACCATTAAAGGTAGTTTTTTATTTTTATTTTTTTAAATCCAAAGCATTAATATTTTCACAAAATGCAATATTAATATGTAAATGTTATGAAATACATGAATGAATAAGATACATGAATGAATATTCATTATATTCATCTTATCTAATGTGCTTATTATGGTACATTTGTATCATATTTTCTAAGTACATCTCCCTATACAATGAACGTTCATCTCCTTTATCCAGTACATGTATTTTTGCAAGCACGAGAATCTACCGACTGAGTAAGTAATATTTGCAAGGTGAGTATTCTTTTTATCAATCAACTTATACTTCATATTCTTCTATCAATTCTTCATTTTTTATTTTTCTTGGCCCGAAGCCAATTTCAAATCTAAAAGTATCATTTTACCCCGAAGTAGCAGTGGATATTTGGAAATCCTTTTACTTAATTTAAGGATTTGATTTTACAAGGATTATATGCAACTTTTATAATACTTGACACCTGAAGTTGTCAATATAAATGCAATATTTTACAACACGTTATCAGCACGAGAATCTACCGACTAAGTAAGTAATTTTTGCAAGCACGAAAATCTACCGACTGAGTAAGTAATTTTTGCAAGGTGGGTATTCTTTTTATTAATCAACTTATACTTCATATTCTTCTATCAATTCTTCATTTTTTTTTTCTTGGCCCGAAGCCAAATTTCAAATCTAAAAGTATCCTTCTGCTCCTGAAGTAGAGGTGGATATTTGGAAATCCTTTTAATTAATTTAAGGATTTAATTTTGCAATGATTATATGCAAATTTTATGATACTTGACACCTGAAGTTGTCAACATAAATGCAAATGGAAAATACCGAGAAAAAAGGAAGATGTTTGTTTGCTTGATAGTGCAACAACACATACTATATTTCGTGGTAGACACTTTTTCTCGAATATGATATTGCGTAATGCACAAATCCATACAATATTAGGTCTCGTTCCGATTATTGATGGTTTTGGGAATGCCACAATTATTTTGCCAAATGGCACCAATTCTGCATATTGAGAATGCGTTTCTAAGCATTAGATCAAAAATGAATTTGCTTAGTTTCAAAGATGTACGCCGTAATGGGTATCATATTGAGACTATTTATGAGTAAGATAAGGAATACATTGGCATTTTCTCTTACAAAATGGGCCTGAATACCATCCATGAGAAGCTAGAAGCTTCTTCTATGGGTTTGTATTGTGTCATGATTAAGGCTGTTGAAACCTACGCTACCACATCCTGGAGATTAGTAAGTCCTGATCAGTTTGGACTGTGGCATGATCGCCTTGGTCATCCTAGGGCTTCAATAATGCGTAGAATAATTCAAAATACAAAAAGGCACCATTTAAAGGATATAAATGTATTGTTGTCCAAAGATTATAATTGTGAGGCTTGCTTACAAGGAAAGCTCATTATCAAACCTTCTATAACAAATGTTAATCTTGAATCTCCTTTATTCTTACAAAGAATTTAGGGTGATATTTGTGAACCAATACAATCACTAAGTGGACCATTTCAATATTTTATGGTATTAGTGGACGCATCCTGTAGATGGTCCCATGTTTACCTATTATCTACGTGCAATGACACATTTGCACTATTATCATATTCCAGCTACAAATGTTCCAGCTAGGATAGCTGTTCCCGAAGGATAGGCTAAAATTGATCAAAATCCCCCGCACTTAAAGTATGGTGGACCGATAGGATCAAAAGATACTGCTCCTCGAAAATGAGGGGGAAAGAATCAGGAATCCACTCCAGAAGAGCTTGGCATTGTGCTTGCTCCCGAAGGGCTTATTGCCCCTAAAGAGGCGCAAACCCATGAAAGGAACACCAACCCCGGGAATACTGAGAACTCCATTACATATTGTAATGAGATTTGTGATCGAAATGAAATCATCATTGATGATACTTTTGCATTCTCAGTTGCTCATAAAATTATGAATGATGATTGTGAGTTGCAATCTATTATTGAATGCCGTCAAAGGCAAGATTGGCCTAAGTGGGAAGAAGCAATTAAAGCTGAATTTGCTTCCCTACTAAACGAGATGTTTTTGAACCTGTAACTCGTATCTCCGATAATATAAAGCCCGTTGGATATAAATGGGTATTTATCCAAAAACGAAATGAGAAAAACGAGATTGTTAGGTATAAAGCCCGACTCGTTGCCCAAAGGATTCTCCCAGAGACCTGGGATTGATTATAATGAGACATATTCACCTATGATGTATATTATTACATTTCGTTTTCTTATTAGCCTAGCAATCTTTGAAAGATTGGAAATGCGTCTTATGGACGTTGTGACATGGACGTTGTGATGGCATATTTATATGGCTCATTAGACTCTGATATTTATATAAAAATTCCTGAGGGATTCAAAATGCCTGAAGCATGCACTCCCCGCAATTTATTCCCAATAAAATTACTAAGATCCTTGTACGGGTTAAAGCAATCCGGTCGCATGTGGTATCAACGCCTAAGCGAGTACCTAATTAAGGAAATGTACAAGAATGATCCTATCTACCCATGTGTGTTTATTAAGAAATCAAAAACCGGATTTGCTATTATAGCAGTTTATGTTGACGATATAAATTTAATTGAAACTCCAAAAGAGTTAGCTGAAACTGTTGAATATTTGAAAAGAGAGTTTGAAGTTAAAGATTTGGGTAAAACCAAACTTTGTCTTGGTCTAGAGCTTGAGCATAAAACAAATGGAATAATCGTCCATCAATCAACATACGTTGAAAGATTGCTTAAATGTTTCAACATGGACAAATCTCACCCATTGAGCACCCCTATGGTTGTAAGATCTCTAGATCCCCAAAAGGACTCATTTCGTCCTAGAGAATCTAATGAAGAGATACTTGGTCCTGAGATACCATATCTCAATGCAATTGGGGCTTTGATGTACTTGGCACAATGTACGAAACCAGATATCGCTTTTGCGGTAAATTTATTGGCACGTTTTAGTTCTGAGCCAACTCGAAGACATTGGAATGGAGTTAAACATATTTTCCGTTATTTCCGAGGAATCATAGATTTTGGATTATATTATTCCAAGGATTTCACTAACTCTAGTTTAGTTGGATATGCTGATGCTGGATATAGATCCGATCCACATAAGGCTTGCTCTCAAACCGGGTATTTATTTTGTTATAACGGCACCGCCATTTCTTGGCGTCCTACGAAGCAATCGCTAGTAGCTACATCTTCTAACCACTCTGAGATTATTGCTTTATATGAAGCTGGAAGAGAGTGTGTTTGGTTAAGATCCATTATAACACATATTCATAATTCTTGTTGCTTAATACCGATTACAAATTCTCTCACTATAATTTATGAAGATATTGCTGCTTGTGTTGCATAAGTCAGGGGAGGATATATCAAAGGTGATAAGACTAAGCATATCTCGCCGAAATTTTTCTATACTCATGAACTCTAAGAAAGTTGACAAATTGATATTAAACAGATTCGATCCATAAATAATCTTGCAGATCTTTTTACCAAATCATTGCCAACATCAAGTTTTGAGAAATTAGTATATGGCATTGGTTTGTGGTGAATTCACAAGATGCAAGATTGATTAGCCCCAGAAGTGGCTATATGGCTCAATTGAGGGGGAGATATTATGAACTATGCATTGCAGCATTGATATGCGGCGAGTTCACAAGATGCAAGAATGATTAGCCCTAGTAGTGGCTATATACGCATTGCACTCTTTTTTCTTTTCGTCCGATTTTTTTCCCATGGAGTTTTTCGGCTTAAAGTTTTTAATGAGGCAATTAATGCATCCATAAAAGGGAGAGATCATAACATTTGTGCTCTGCACTCTTTTTCCTTTTTGTCCCACTGGATTTTTCCGACTTAAGGTTTTTAATGAGGCACAATTCATAATGAATACAATGAATATTCAAAGGGGAGTGTTATGAAATACATGAATGAATGAGATACATGAATGAATATTATTAAATTCATCTTATCTAATGTACTTATTATGGTACATTTGTATCATATTTTCTAAGTACATCTCCCTATACAATGAACGTTCATCTCCTTTATCTAGTACATGTATCATTCGATACATTGATATTAATGATAAGTACATTTTTTGTTCTCCTATAAATATGAGTTTAGTTTTGATGTACAATAAAACAACAACAGAATAACAGTGATACACTGGAAATAAAACTCTCTCCTCTAGCTTTTTCTACTATCTCTGGTATTCACTTGTTTTCTCTTCTCAATCTCTTATCTATTATATATTCGCAATGCAATATTTTACAATAGTAGATTCATATATAGTATTTTATTCTTTTTTTAGAAATCTAAATAAACTTTTTTTTTTTTTTTTCGTTTTGATAGGAAAAAAAGGTGCGCCATTTTATGACTTCGCTTAGCTCTAAACAAACAGGCCTATTATTCTTTTATTTTTTTGGGACAAAAGTTGGTGATATTCTCACTAATTCTTTCTTAACATCGGAATAAGAGATCTTGAGTTCCCAATATATTAATTGCATTTGACTCATTTCATCTCATCTAATTCAGCTATAATTTTTAAGTCAATCAAGCCCTTTTGATTTGAAAAAATTGTCCAAAAAGTCCTAAAAAAATTGTCAATCATAAATATTTTATATTGATCAATTTAGTCCTAAAATTATCAGAGATTTGCCAAAGTAATCATTCAAGCTAATATTAGACAAAAATCACTAAAGTGAACTTATGTCATTGTACTTGACGCAGCCGGTATTAATATCTACAATATTTTCAGTTTTTTTTTTTAAAATTTTAATTTCCTAGTTTCCTCTGCCGATTTAGGCCTGGTGATGGGAACCTCCAATGATTATAACGAGGGTCAAGCCACAACATTGAATGTTTTCCAAAGTCAAGGTCCAAATGGCTCAGCAAATCATGTGAAATGAATCCAACTCCGGGCAAAGTTCGTCACTTGACAGATAATTTGATACACACTGAAAACGCAACTAGAACTTATCAACTACCTTTAAACCTCCGTGTACCAATTAAGTCGAAGCTTTTCGATCTATGTAAGGGGTGAGATATAAATAGGGTTCATAAGTTGGAAATCGCCTAACACCCTCAATCAAGTATGCAAATCTCAAGTGGTAAGTGTACTCGTCATTGTTGTTTGACATTTGGGTTTGAATCATCAAATTAGTGCATTCTCTTAAAGTCACCTTTAGCAGCACAAACCTGTGTCTCTTATAATTATTCAATGTGTGGTCAATTTTTGCTGGACATCGCTAGTGTGTTGATGTGTCATGTAGGAAGACTTGGGATGACTAAATGGTTACGTCAGCAATTTCAAACGAATAATTCTTTTGGAATTCCGTTGAAAGGTTTATGATTAACTTGACAAAAATTAAAAAATTTATGATTGAATTGATATTAATACAATACAGTCCTAAACTTTTTTTAATTTCATCTAATTTCATCAATTTAGTTCTAAAAATTTGCAAATTATTTTATGTAATCTTCTCAATGAATTCTTGTTAGACGTTGCCAACATGTCAATGTGCCACGTAGGAAGACTTGGAATGATTGAATCACCACATTAGCAATCTCGAGCAAAAATTGAAAAGGAATGACTATTTTGGAATTCCTCTTAAAGGTTCAGGATTAAATTGGAAATAATTTAAATGTTTATTACAATTAGCATCCATATGGTATAATAAATTTAGCATTGATTGAGTAATTTTCCTCTTATAATGTAGAGTATTTTGGTAACGAGGATGATAATAACTTATGATATAATTCTCACCTTCAGCTCGAGGCTTAAGGATTTGGAGTAAGAAATTTCAAGTTTGATGTCGACCCCACTCATCCAAGTCATTCCCACCCATTCACGAGGCTCTCTTATTTATTCGTTGTGGGCTTATCGGAGTCTTTCACTCACATATATCGAGTTTGCATGAGTCGAGCGACATCGTGACCCCAACCCTTGAATTTATGGTCGAATCGTTATAAGAATGATAGTTTTTGTCCTACTTGGAGGAAAGAAGAAATGCAATTATAATCATATGGCATTTTGAGTCATTTGTCCCCAGTGATTAACTTATCGATGAAACCTCCACTTTTGACTTGTCCTATCTATGGAAGTGTGAGTGGAGCTATTTTCCCAAAAACTCAACACCTATTTGCTCTTCGACCACTATATTTCAGGATAGTCATCACTTACCATGACATGCAATCACTTGTCATGACGCATCACCACTTGTCATAATTAGATCACTACTTGTCAACCAACACTTCTGAATCACTTCTGCCTAGAAATAGTGGCTCAATGGCTCAGTCATTTGTGCACAAATTATTAAATTAGAATGCAACATAGTTAAATTACTAGG
Source organism: Eucalyptus microcorys (assembly GCA_014182515.1). Lineage (NCBI taxonomy): Eukaryota > Viridiplantae > Streptophyta > Magnoliopsida > Myrtales > Myrtaceae > Eucalyptus > Eucalyptus microcorys. The sequence continues at coordinate 1,125,570 of CM024570.1, read as the reverse complement.
TTATAATTCTGCCTTATATGCATGTTGTTCGCCTTCCAAGGATTCTACTTTGTAAAGGTACTCCTTTGGATCAAAATACTCCTTCTCGCATGGAGTTTGCACAGCACTCGTACGTAGCCTTATTCCACACTTGTACATTTGGGTTTAACCTGATTTCATCATCGTCGTCGGGCTTACGCATATGTAGTCATGTCCTGATATAGGTGTGAATGCAGCCGTGCCCAGGATTACATCAAGGTATTTCAGGGAATCTGACGAACAGCGGGAAGTTCATGTATCATTTAACGAGCAAATTACTAGCGAGACGGTAGCATGAGGATCCAAAGAAGACTGAAAGACAATCAAGTAAACTTTGCAAATTTCAAATTCTGATTTGATAGCTTCGCCTATGAAAAACATTGGCACTAGGATTGAGCAAGATCATTAGTTGATCGCAGACCAATGCAAGGTCCCAAAAAACCTACAGACCGGTGCAAGATATCCTAAAAAAGCAACCGAAAGGCTTATCATCTTCGTAAGTGATGAAAAAAGTCCTGATCTCTAGAACTGCAAAAGCACTAAAAGCTACGTCAAGATTTCGTTGCTCAACAAGCATCATCATGTCAGATCGTGCTACTCTGGCTCGATGCTGGTTCCCTCGGTAACAGATCTAAGTTTGACTTGAACCGCCTTCGGGCTTGTCATCTGGGGGAGGACGAGCCGGCGAGTCAGGTTTGGGGGCACCTCTTGACCTTGGGGACATGCTTCGACTCCGTCCAGGAGACCGAAACTGCGGAGTTGATGCTTGTCTCTGATCGGGCGAGCTAGCATTCGCCGGGTTGGACAGCGAAGGAGTACTCATGCTATTGTATCTCTTGGCTCGAGTAGCACTTGAGCAGCCATTTGTGTCGGCATAATTGGAAGATGCCGAAGGACTCGGAGATGGAGTGTTGTTGAGCATATTGACTGTTCCTTCCAAAGTCGAAGCAGACCCACCTCCGATCCCAGTTCGGATGGACTTGGGCATGCCCTGCATACCATCCGGCGTTCCCTTAGGCGACATTTCCTTCCTGTCAATCCCTTGCTCTGCTGCTTTGGAGTTCGTGTCCCAGGGAGTATAACACGTATGGATAAGAATTAGACATTCTTAATGTGATAGAATCGAAACAGAATTCAAGCAGAATATATCTAGAAGAATGCAATCTCTTGATGCTTTTATTTATTTCATTTCGCAGAAGCATCGATGTGCCAATTGGTAATGATCTTATGATGCCAAAGCAGAGTGTTGTAACGGGAAGAAAATCAGAATGTTTTTGATCAAAGGATGCTTGATTCGCATCAGGAGGAGCGAAATATTGCTTCTGGTTTGTGTTCATGGTGAGAATGTTAACAATCTATACAAAGATCTATCAGAATAATAGCCACAAGTGTGCCGCTCACCTGATTTCGGGCCAAAAGGGTTAGAGCAATCTTCGCAGTTGCATTCATGGAAACATCCAGCTTTGCCCTTGCAGCAGGAAAAATATAGCGTTCCAGTAAGATTGTTATAGAAGAATTGGAAAATCCATAGGATGCGCCGGTTCAGAAATCAATAGTCTTAAGAGTTCGTCTCACCGTTGTGATGTTATGAATCCACTTGAAATAAGCGACATTGCTTAAACTGGTATACTGACTAGTGTAACAGTTTGTTCCGACTATGATACCAAATCATCTAAAACAGCTAAATCCAAGTGTTACATTGTACGAATTAGCTATCAAATCTTTGTTTTGATAGATTGTATTAGCTGCAAACCTGATAGCACTCGCAGTAATTTTTCAGGCACTGAGACTTCTTGCAATTACATCCGCGTTTGTGCCTCACGAATGATGGGGTGTCCTCACTCCTACCACCAACACGACCACCACTTTCCTGTTGCATTGCCACTCAAATTCAGATTTCCCTTCGTACTCATTAACTAAGAATGAGATAAGACATCTCGGATGGAAGGATGGTTACTGCTTTATCTGGAGGCGAATTGGTGGGATGCCAAACTACCTTCGGACCGAATGCAAGAGGATTATGAAATTTAATCAGCTCCTTTGCCTTGTAAACTGAGTCTTCCATGTCACGGTTGTTGTAGCAGAGTCTACATGCACAACTGTCGGTACAGAAAAGTTCCGCTGCAAAGCATTCGCAATATCTGCCGACACGAAAGTTTCAGCATTATTTCAAACAATACAATGCCTCTTCTATCTTTCGACCAGGAAAAACAATAGGAGAACTTTCAGTCAAGCACAGTAATCTATTGGAACCTGCTTGCTGTTCCGATCAAGGACATAAACAAAAAACAGTGGATTAGCTATCTATATCTAAGTAGACAGGCTGCCCCAATATACGGGAACTGCATAACACAGAAACTAGCATCGCTTGGCACTCCCAAATCAAAACTTTCAATGCGTGAAAACTGGACAGAACAAGAAGTATGAGAACCCTGTGAACCGCACTACTGCTTACAGTTGCAAGCATTTGGATCTCCTGCAACTGCATCTTGTCGTGCTTCCATTCTCTGTGGCATTTTCTGCTTTCTTCCTAAATCAAGCCAAAAATAAAACTAGTTTAGCCACTAGTAAATGTGTTGATATAGTGCACAAACAAATATGTCATATGTGTACTCGCCTCCCCTTCCTTCCAGGAGTGCCCGAGCTTGGTTCTGCAGCCTTCTTTTGATCTTGTACTTTGGAAGCGGTTTCGCTGCTCCAATTTTTCGAAGTGTTAGTTGCTCCATCTCCATTTTGACCACCGGCAACAGGATCGGAGAATTCCCAGGTTGGATTGCCGGAAACAAAGCTACTTTCCAAGTCCTCCGGCATCTGAATCAGCTTCTCCTTATCCATTAGGCACTGGAATGACATCCCGCTTGCATCTGAATCCATGGAAATTGAAATGTCAAGGCTATGAAAGAAACAAGACGTGCAGCGACTCATAGAAACAGGTTGGCCATTTAGTCTTTAAATCGTAACCACTAGACTGACCCCTGAATTGTTGCCGACTACTGGATTCTTGCAGTCTGCCGTTCCTCAAAAGTGAATGGCCCGAGTTCTGGACGCTAGGAGGAGGCCCTCCCGAACCATACCCAGCATGATTGTGGCATGTGCAGGACTCGTCGCTCCCAGGAGTGGAACAGTGGCAGGGAATTACATAATCGAAGTTGAGATGCCGGCAAGTATCATGGCAGTGAGGATGTGCTTCCTGCATTGATAATATAGATTATCCAAGCACATGAATTCTCCGATGACGGTTGATTAAAACTGAGTTATAATCATCAGAGACAAAGTTCTTTTTATTCTATATTCTGGATTTCGATACTGATCAAGAATACCTATCAAGAATAAAATATGAAATAGTCAATCAAGAACATCAATCCTGTCAGTTCAATTATACTACAACAAACCGCAGATACCTGCTCATCAAAAAATCTACCCAGATGCCAATCTTGGAATATATCAGGAGGGACATCAAATCTCCGAACCGCATTTTGTCGACTGGAAGGATGCTCTTCCATGGTTTCTTCTGCCGATGCCGAACCCCACAGCGGGTTAGGATCGCCAGCCTGTAAGCAAGACTCAATGGCATCAAGAGAATTAAGATTGCTGAAGTAACCAAAGGCGGTGGACAATATCTGCAGACGCCAAAAGCCATTCAAGAAAGCGTCGAGAATTTCGCACTCCAGTCAATGGCAGAGGAAGAGGAATGCGAAGCCCAAGAAAGATCACACCCGAACCGACTAAACAACGAGAAAAAAACCAACCAAAAGAGAGATCAGAACTCTAGAAGCAGCATGTAAATCAAAACCTGGTGCGCACAGGCAGCGGGACCGCCACCGCCTCCTCCGTCATCCCCCACCTTGGGAGCGTCCATGGGAAATGGAGCCAGCAAGTTTGCCAAGAGAACAGAGAAGGGTAAAAAGCAAAAACAGAACTTGATTTGAAATTGAAGATGATGAAGGATGAAGGATGAGATGATGGGGAGTTTGAGTGGAGTAGATATATATAGGCTCTGCCGTTCTTGATTCTGGTAAAGGCGTTCAAATCCGTTCGCCATTGAGCGGGAACGAGACCGTTACCTCCTGCCCCGATCTCTTTGCATTTCCAACGAACTGGGTGCACTCCCCCGCCAAAAGCCCATTAACTGAGAATGAGCCCGTCAATTGGGCCTCAGGCCCCTTTACTAGATGCGGGCAGCCTAGGCCCAATCGCACAAACCGTCTGGGCCCATTTTTTTTGACTCATATCATAGAGACCTCAAATCTTAGGGTGTGTCTGTCTCGCAGAATACATTTTCAAGGAAGACATTTTCCTCATTTTCCGGCGTTTGGTTCACTCAGGAAAATGAGTCAACGGAAAACGTTTTTCTAGTCAATAGAAAACTTCCCAACAAAGTTTAAATTCAAGAAAATGATTTCCCTTTGAAAGGACCAGAAAACGTTTTCCAAATCTACCAAAACTTAGATTTGATACTTGGTTTACAAACAATTATTCTTATAAAAATATATTTAAAAAAAAATTTGAATTTGAAATTTTTATTTTAAAAAAAAATTAAAATTTGGAAAACGTTTTAAAAATAAAAATAAAAAAATCGAATTTCCTTCTTTTCTTTTCTTCCTTTTTCTTTTTGCTTCTTCTCCATTCGTCACCGGCCACAAGGATGGCCAGTGAGTTCTAGCCTCACAAGATTGGGCAATCTCATGGCCTTCAACAACAAGGCTTGAGCTTGCCCGAGGTCGATGAGCCTCAAGCCTCGCCAGATCAAGTGAGCTTGTGGCCTCCATCCGATGAGGCTCAAGCCTCGCCAAATTGGGTGAGCTTGTAGCCTTTAGCGGCTAGCTGATGAGCTCGTCACCTCCGACAATAGCTAGAGCTCACCCTTTGTAAGCCAACCAGGAACGAACTGCCAGATGAAGCAGAAGGGATGGCGTGAGGAAGCTAAGGAGTGAAGGACAAAAAGAAGGAAGAGAAAAAGAAAATAAAAAGAAAGAAAATAAAAAATGGAAAATAAAAGTAAATAAAAAACAACGATATTAAAAATTTGAATTGTTTAAAATTAAAAATTCATTTTTTTCCTGCGATGAAGTGCGAAAATATTTTTTAATGGGATCCAAACGGCGAGAAAACATTTTCAATTATACATCACCAAAAAAAGGAAAACAAACTATATTCTTGAAAAATGCTTTCCCGAAAAGCATTTTCCTTTATCATTAAGTTTTTCGTGAAACAAACGCACCCTTAAATATCAGAAGATTTCGTTCTTATTAAAGAACGATGGTAATTCTAATGAATTGGGGGTTCACAGAATGGTCATTCCTAACCAACATACAACAGCGTAATGTAAAGGGATGATAACATAATCGATATATGAACTTTCGTTTAATATCCAATACAAACTAGGGAAAATGAAAATAAAATTGGTGACGGGTATGTTATTGTACACGCATGGCCCTTTTGATTTCAGAATAGCAAACTACTTGTTATCCACCAAATTTCTTTTCTTCTTTTGACTCATATCATAGAAAATTTTATAATATTAGAATTTTGATGTATAGGTTCCATATTATGACAAAATGTAGTGCATACGCTCAGGATTAATTGGAACATCTATAATTTTAAATAATAATACCAAGTAAAAAGAAAGATAGAGGAGAGTTAACGATTTTTAGCAAATCACACAAAATTTAAGAATCACGACATTACAAATTAAAAAATTGTTTAGTGATCATACCAAATAAATTAAAGATTTAGGAAGGATATCGCATATTTCAGACACTATTCATATAATTTATCTTAAAAGATTCAACAGTAATAGAGGGGGAATTAGGAAGAGTTGAGGGGGCTGAGTGAGGAGGGTGGTTTGCACGCTCCGAAAAACCGCGAGTAAGGTTTCAACGAGGAGGAGGCTGTTCAAAGAGCAACCATCTCAGCTCATCCCCAGCCTGCCATTTACTCATCTTGGGACCTTCACTTGCGCCCCAATCCAAAGCCCACTACACTGTGCTTGTTCTAATATGAATACTCATACCTTTCTACCACGTCGGAAAAATTGTCCAATCAATGTTAAACGTATTTTATAATTATTAATTCAGTCATAATTTTTTTTAAATTTTTTTCCAATTTAATTCTGAAAGTTTATACAAAATTATAATGTAATATTTCCAGTCAATTCTAGTAGGAAATCGTTGATGTGATGACATGCCACATAAAAAGACTTGAGATGACTCGATCACCACGTCAGCAGTTTCAAGCGAATTGTTTTGGAATTTTGCCTGAAATTTTAAGATTAAATTGATAAAAATTGAAAAGTTTGTAAATGAATTGACATTCATACAATAGGTTTATGGTTAATTGAGTAATTTTCCCCAACAATCTTTATAATGCAGCATGTTTGATTATTATATTTCCTAACAGTCATCACTGGTCAAGATATGCAATCACTTGTCATGATGCATCATCAGTTGTCATAATTAGATCATCACATGTCCACCAACACTCCCAAATCACTCCTAGTCTCCTACCTATACACAATGTGGCTCAACATCTCAATCCTTCGTGCACCATTTATTAAAATACAATGCAACATCATCGTTTGATTACTAGGTTTTTTTTTTTGAACAGAGAAACAGAAATGCAATACTAAGTAACGTTTGATTACTAGGTTTTTTTTTTTGAACAGAGAAACAGAAATGCAATACTAAGTAACGTTTGATTACTAGGTTTAATCATGCATTATCCGCATGTTGTTTCCTTTCTAAGGATTTTACCCGATTTCGTCGTTGGCAGGTTTATGAATATGTAGTCATGTGCTGATGCCAAGGTGTAAATGGAGGCCTGGCATTGCATTAAGGTATTTTGGGGAATCTGACGAACATCGCAAAGTTCATGCATCAAATTACGAGCAGATAACCATCAAGATGATGGCATGACGACCCAGAGAAGACCGAAGGGCGATCAAGTAAACTCTGCAAATTCAAATTCTGATTTGATAACTTCGCCTATGAAAAACATTGGCACTAGGATTGAGAAAGATAATTAGCTGACTGCAGACCAATGCAAGCTCCTAAAAAATCTACAGACCAATGCAAGATATCCTAAAAAAGCAACCAAAAGGCTTATCATCTTCGTAAGTGATGAAAAAGTCTTGATCTCTAAAACTGCAAAAGCACTAAAAGCTAAGTCAAGATTTCGTTGCTCAACGAGCATCATCTCAGATCGTGCTCCTCTGGATCGATGCTGGTTCCCTCGGTTACTGATTTACGCTTGACTTGAACCGCCTCCAGGCTCGCCATCTTGGGAAGGAGGAGTCCACGAGTCTGGTTTGCGGGCAAGTGTTGAACTTGGGGAGATGCTTGGACTCCGTCCAGGAGACCGAAACTGCGGAGTTGATGCTTGTCTCTGATCAGGCGAGCTAGCATTCGCTGGGTTGGACAGCGAAGAAGTACTCATGCTATCGTATCTCACAGCTCGAGTAGCACAGGAGCAGCCATTTGTGTCAGCATAATTGGAAGATGCCGAAGGACTCGGAGATGGAGTGTTGTTGAGCATATTGACTGTTCCTTCCAAAGTCGAAGCAGACCCACCTCCGATCCCAGTTCGGATGGAGTTGGGCATGCCCTGCATACCATCCGGCATTCCCTTAGGTGACATTTCCTTCCTGTCAATCCCTTGCTCTGCTGCTTTGGAGTTCATGTCCCAGGGAGTATAACACGCATGGATAAGAATTAGACATTCTTAATGTGATAGTTGAAACAGAATTCAAGCAGAATATATCTAGAAGAATGCAATCTCTTGATGCTTTTATTTATTTCATTTCGCAGAAGCATCGATGTGCCAATTGGTAATGATCTTATGATGCCAAAGCAGAGTGTTATAACGGGAAGAAAATCAGAATGTGCTTGATCAAAGGATGCTTGATTCGCATCAGGAGGAGCGAAATATTGCTTCCGGTTTGTGTTCACAGCGAGAATGTTAACAATCTATACAAAGATGTATCAGAATAGCAGCCACAAGTGTGCCGCTTACCTGATTTTGGGCCAAAAGGGTTACTGCAATCTTCACAGTTGCATTCATGGAAACATCCAGCTTTGCCCTGGCAGCAGGAAAAATATAGCGTTCCAGTAAGATTGTTATAGAACAACTGGAAAATCCATAGGATGCACCGGTTCAGAAATCAACAGTCTTAAGAGTTCGTCTTCCCGTTGTGATGTCACGAATCCAATTCAAATAAGCGACGTTGCTAAACAGGTTTACTGACTGGCGTGACAGTTTGTTCTGACCATTATATCAAATCATCTAAAATGGCTAAATCCAAGTGTTACAATGTACGAATTAGCTCTCGAATCTTCGTGTCAATAGATTGAATTAGCTGCAAACCTGATAGCATTCGCAGTAATTTTTCAGGCACTGAGACTTCTTGCAATTACATCCGCGTTTGTGCCTCACGAATAATGGGGTGTCCTCACTCTCACCACCACCACGACCACCACTTTCCTGTTGCATTGCCGCTCAAATTCAGATTTCCCTTCATACTCATTAACTAAGAATGAGATAAGACTTCCCGGATGGAAGGATGGTTACCGCTTTATCCGGAGGCAAATGGTTGGGATGCCGAACTACCTTCGGACCGAATGCAAGAGGATCATGAGATTTAATCCGGTCCTTTGCCTCGAAAACTGAGTCCTCCATTTCAAGGTTGTTGTAGCAGAGTCTACATGCACAACTGTCAGTACAGAAAAGTTCCGCTGCAAAGCATTCGCAATATCTGCCAACACAAAAGTTTCAGCATTATTTCAAACAATACAATGCCTCTTCTATGTTTCGGCCAGGAAAAACAATAGGAGAACTTTCAGTCAAGCACAGTAATCTATTGGAATCTGCTTGCTGTTCCGATCAAGGACATAAAAAAAAACAGTGGATTAGCTATCTATATCTAAGTTGACAGGCTGCCCCGATATACGGGAACTGCATAACACAGAAACTAGCATCACTTGGCACTCCCAAATCAAAACTTTCGAATGCTTAAAATTTGGACAGAACAAGAAGTATGAGAACCCTGTGAACCACACTACTGCTTACAGTTGCAAGCATTTGGATCTCCTGCAACTGCATCTTTTCGAGCTTTCATTCTCTGTGGCATTTTCTGCTTTCTTCCTAAATCAAGCCAAAAATAAAACTAGTTCAGCCACTAGTAAATGTGTTGATATAGTGCACAAACAAATATGTCAGATGTGTACTCGCCTCCCCCTCCTTCCAGGAGTGCCCGAGCTTGGTTCTGGAGCCTTCTTTTGATCTTGTACTTTGGAAGCGGTTTCGCTGCTCCAATTTTTTGCAGTGGTAGTCGCTCCAGCTCCACTTTGACCACCGGCAACAGGATCGGAGAATTCCCAGGTTGGATTGCTGGAAACAAAGCTACTGTCCAAGTCCTCTGGCATCTGAATCAGCTTCTCCTTATCAATTAGGCACTGGGATGACATCTCGCTTGCATCTGAATCCATGGAAATTGATATGTCAGGGCTATGAAGAAAACAAGACGCACAGGTTGGGCATTTAGTCTTTAAATCGTAACCACTAGACTGACCGCTGAATTGTTGCCAGCTACTGGATTCTTCCGGTCCGCCATCGCTCAAAAGCGAATGGCCCCAGTTCTGCATGCTAGCAGGAGGCATTCCCGAACTACAACCGGCATGATTGTGGCATGCGCAGGAAACGTGGCTCCTAGGAGTGGAACAGTGGCAGGACATTACATCATCGAAGTGGAGATGCTGGCGAGTATCATGGCAGTGAGGATGCGCTTCCTGCATTGATAATATAGATTATCTGAGCACGTGAAACTGAGTCATAATTATCAGAGGCAATCTTTTTTTAATTCTAAAATCTGGATTTCAATACTGATCAAGAATTATATACGAAATAATCAGTCAACAACATCAATCCTGTCAGTTCTATTTCCCAGCCGTTGCGAAACAATACTACAAGAAACCGCAGATACCTGGTCGTCAAAAAATCTTCCCAGCTGCCAAACTCGGAACACATCAGGAGGGACATCAAGTCTCTGAATCACATTCTGTCGACCGGAAGAATGCTCTTCCATAGCCTGTTCTGCCGGGGCCGAACCCAACGGCTGGCCAGGATCGCCGGCTTGTACGCAAGACTCTATGGTATCGAGAGGATAAAGATTTCTGGAGTAACCAAAGACGGTGGATAATTCCTGCAGACAGCAAAAGGCCATTCAAGAAAGGCAGCGAAGCCTGAGAAGGGTCACGTCCGGACCGACTAAACACCAAGAAAGACCAACCCAACGAATGATCAGAAGCTAGAGGTAGCATGTAGAATGAAAACCTGGTGCGGACGGGCAGCAGAATCGCCGCCACCGCCACTGCTGCCGCCGTCATGTTCCTCCTTGGGAGCGTCCATGCGAAAGAAGCCAGTGAGTTTGCCATGACAACAGAGAAGGGTATAAATAAAAAACCGAACTTGATTTGAAATTGAAGAGGATGAAGACGAAGGATGAGATAAACTTCCGGTTCTTGATTCTGGTAAGTCGTCCAAATCCGCTAGCCACGGAGCGGGAACGAGACGTCACCTCCCCCCCCGGGATCTCTTCGCATTTTCGAAGAACTGGGCCCACCCCCGCCAAAAGCCCATTTAATTAATACCGAGCCCGTCAATTGGGCCTCAGAGATGACGGCGGTTCTTGATCTTCTTGATCCGGGTCGGGTTCTTTGGGGACGAGCTTGGCGACGAGATCGCCATTTCGGGAGAACGGGGGAGTTTGCTTCAGAACGGCATGTCGTTGTTTTTTGCCTCCTTCGAATCTGTACAGGGTTTTGGGTTTTCCAAGGAATACTTTCTATAAATGTGTACTTTTTTTCTCCATATAGCGTTCGAAGATTTCTTGACCCAATTTGAAAAAGATATTTTTTTGCTTTTGATCTAGGTCGAGATTCTTCACATAACTTATAATATTATTTGTATTCTTGCAGAGGTTGAAAATTAATCTAGTGATTTCGCATATTTTGTTTCATTAGATTTTCACCGGTCTCTTTCATGTTGAAAAGTAGGTAGAAGCATTTGGTAATTGGTACTGGATGGATTTTTCACGCCATTGAAATCGAAAGGAGAACGATCTGAATTTCACGCTCAATCATGAGAAGTTGACGACTTGCCCATGCAGTGCACCTTTATGGAAATTTTTATCGTCATTACCTTGACACATATCATGGAAAATCACTTCAACTACCCTTTGGCGAAAAGAAAACTTAAGAGTGTCCAACCAAAGCGGTCCTACCGAAAATCAATCTAGACCATCCAAAAAACAAGTATGAGAAATAGTTTTTGTTGGAACCAATCCGAGAATAGGTTCCAAATTTTTGGAATCGATTGTAACTAGTTTGGAATGGGTTCTAAGTCAATACCCACTTGAAAATCGGAATGGACCACCCTATTTTGGAACCAATTTAGAAACCGAATCGATTTAGTAGCAAAATCTGAGTCAATACCCACCGGGGAATCAAACTAGACCATCCTATTTTGGAACTAGTTTCAAAATTGATTTTTAAGTTAAAAAGCTAAAATTCTAATTTCTATTTTCCCTAAATTATAATCTCAACATTCCTTTGTTTTTTGTCTTTGCTCAGAACTCATCGTCAATCTTTCCTCCTCCCCTAAATTTTTTTGGATGAATGAGGAATAGAATTTTATGATTTATGTTTTATTTTATGTGTTTTAACTTTTTATCGTTTGTAATTACACGACTACATACTATTTATCTCATAAATAACAATTTTTGGTGGATTATGATTTCTGTTGTTCATTTTTTTTTACTTTAAATCGTTAAAAAATAAAAACAAATTCTTGAGTAGACCCTAGGGATAGGAAAAACAAGGTAGATTTCAAAATCGGTTCCAGGCAAACGAGATAGATTTTAAATTCCAAAAACTAAAAATCGGTTATAACAGGATAAGTTCCGGATTCCAACTTTGAAATCTACCCACTATGAAATCAATCACCCCTAAAGAAAACATGGATATGGAGAAGATTGTGTCATCATCTAAATCTCCAAAGGATTGCAATTTCCGCTTTGCCTTATGCAGTGGAATCAGAATGATGTAATTGATAAAGCTACATCTTATTCTTTACACAGATTGGTGAGAAAGCATGAGGAGGTCGGCATCACACATATGAGAAGATTAGGCTATGTGACCAGATCGATGACTGATCCCTCGTCACATGGTAGTTTATGACCATTACCACCAGGAACATGAACAAGTATTCTCCGATTTCCCGCAAATCAAGACAGAAACATTCTTATACAACTGAAACTTTGACATCAGCTATCTTCGCTGTCGATAAGAGATCCGAAACAAAACACCAATAAGACCAGAACCCGTCAGTAGCAAGAAGTCCATGAATATGAGGCAATGTCTAGAGACTGATACCTCGATTTTCTGGCCAAGTAATCTCCAGAACAAACATCTTTCCACATCCCAATTTTTACATCAGTAGCAGGATCTCCAACATATAAAAAAAAAAAAAAAAGGAAAGAAAAAGAAAAGGACTGATGGCTAAAGGCTTAATGAATTACAAAATTCACGTCAATTATGTACAGCGATCATGTCTTTCGCAGAACAACATCTCCTCAACTTCTATATCGACCTGAATTCTTGGAGACGGACCAATCCAAATGATGCAAAGCAAGATTTTCTTCATCAGAAACCACTGCTCAAAGGGCCAATATAGAGGAATAGAAAGCATTAACACGAACAATGATTACTTGCAGTTTTGCACCTTACTCCAAACAGAGTTCACCATTTACAATAAGACATGCATAAGGGCAAAAGAACACTACAAGTTAAGGCCTTTCTTTTTGCATTGCTTCTTTAGCCAGACTAGTCTCTCAAGACAGTGATTCAAGCAGTTTTGTGTCAGCCAAGCTCCTTTGTTATCTTTCACCCATCAGTGATTCAAGCAGGGCAGCTTCTTCCTCCTGAGAGAGAGAGAGAGAGAGAGAGAGAGAGAGAGAGGAACCATGTTATTATTTTCTTTACTGCATACATCCAGTATCAACAAAAGATGACCCTTACCACTAAGGCATTGAACTCAGTCTCTTCATCTATGGCACTTATTATGGAAGGGTCCTCCAACCTATCCTATTACTTCAAAACAAAAGGAATTGTTTAAAAAAGTTCCATATATTTACATATTAATGTGGATTCAGTATTATCAAGTAGATGCTGTAGACCCATCTCAGAACTTGTCCATCACTTAGCCTCTTCATGTTGGAAACTAGAATCATAAATAATTGAGTCAAATGATCTCTAGATCGATTAGAAGATCCTTTCAATTGGCTTATGCCCTTCATGTGAGGCATTAGATCATGTGGGACAATGGCACTCTAGAAGGACCCAAGAATTCATACTGAGTTTCCACCCACAGGGTAGAAAATAGATTGTTCGATAACAGACTCAATTATCACATACCCGGTTGTTATCGGGATGGCATTAGTAAATAAGTCACAACACTAAAATGCACTCTAGCTCCTCAGATTCTCCAGTATGGGGCTAACTATCAGTCATCCAGTGCATAAACATAATCAAGAAACCACTTGCACATATTCTAGCATTATACATGACATAAAACCTTCAAGATCCCGGGTAGTATCTAATTGCCAACGAATTTGCAAACCCAGCTTATCATGCTAGGGCACAACTATGTTTCCTTTAAACAGTTTTATAAAGAAAAACATGTTACATAATACAGAATCAAATTTCTATGATATTGAAAAGAAGTCTGTCTGTTATCAATCAGAAACAGGTACATAACAACAGAATATTTCCACAACAAACACATAAGTCTACGCTAATTCAATAACATGCACTCTAGCTCCTCAGATTCTCCAGTATGGGGCTAACTATCAGTCATCCAGTGCATAAACATAATCAAGAAACCACTTGCACATATTCTAGCATTATACATGACATAAAACCTTCAAGATCCCGGGTAGTATCTAATTGCCAACGAATTTGCAAACCCAGCTTATCATGCTAGGGCATAAAAAGTCTGTTATCAATCAGAAACAGGTACAAAAACAGCATGTGGAACAACATGAGGAATATTTCCACAACAAACACATATTCCCAGTCTACGCTAATTCAATAACATCCAAAAGAATTAAATAACATCCAAAAGGAGTATTATTCTATTTAAATCCAAATACAAGAAACTGCTAAAGCAGAGAGACAATATCTATATTTTCAGCCATCCTAAATCAAAATTTCAATCAGGAAAAGAATTGCTTACGTCATCAGCAATCTGCAGCTGCCCGTTGCGATCCTGCAGGATAAAATTCAGCTTGAGAGATCATGGTTAACTCCAGCAATCACAACTTTTTCTACTCAGCTAATGGGCATCTACAACCCACAACATCACAGGTAATGTTCTTTCTAACACCTTTTTTGTGTAATGAAAAGCACGTAAGTATAGGAATAAATTCAATCACTCGATTTGGGTGAGAACACAATTTTTTTCATTATGACCTTAGTAGCAGGAATTTACCTTTACAGCAACAAAAAGAAGTGGATCAGAGGGTGTATAAATCATGTAATGTGCACCATTCTACACCAACAAAGCAACAGAGAGAGAGCATAAGAGAATTGGAATCAATAGTTTCATCTGAAATGCCTAGTACCTTATCAACATAGGAGCTATCATGTTTGGAAACCGATATCTAGCACTATTGATTAGTGTTGCAGGATCACACTGTCCAACACAATAGGTATAATAGGACGAATGGAAGCAAAGGGAAAGGAAAGGGAAAATGATCTCTATTCATGGTCATTGCATTACCATACGGAAGCATGTAATTTCCACTCCTTCAGTGGGTAAAAGCCATCAACATCTTGACCATCATCTGCAAGATAATTAACATATTACTTTAATTGTCTTTCTGACAAATCTTTGGGTTTTGTTAATTGATGTTTATAAATACATCACAAAAAGCAACTGACAAAAACATGGTATTTGCAGTTGCTTGCACATAGAAAGGGGAAGAGGAGACCCATGAGAAGTATTTAAAACAATTTCACGGGTGACAATCACTCAAATAATCTGAACAGATAATGAGAATGCAAGCTTTTGGATAATTAATTATCACCCGAGCAAAGATTTCCGTTATAATTACTAAAATTCTAGTGGCACTTTCCATCATCAGAAGCTGAAAGATGCATAGCATCAGTAAAAGTTCTGAAGCAAGATTTCATCATTTCATAGATCAAAGTAAACCAACATCCTAAATCTTCACTAAGTGAACCAATTATAATGAGTGACTTCTTTCTAGATTGGGAAGAATTTACAAAAGGTATTTTGATAGCAAAGTTTCAAATTAGATTGCTCACCACTGCCATACTTAAACCAAAACTGAAGTTAAATACTATGGTCAAAAGTACTGGTCACGTTTAAAATTTATCATCAGCTTTGCAGTGAAGCTGCATGTAACTCGGTAATCTAAAGACACAAAACATGAGTCTCCACTCTCCTGTGTGGAGTCGACTCTCTAAGAAATGATCTAGTATCAGAAAACGCCCATAAACCTGAGAGTTCATGTTTAAAATCCAATAATACACAGAAGGGGATCCCAAATGCATTCACTGAGGTAAGCCCAACTAGCTGTTATTTACCTGCAGAATTATAACTTATTTACTCAGAGAAAAAGAAAGACTAACTACTGAAGTCAGACGCCGGACCCTACTGAAGTCTTAACTCCTATATATAGGCATGCATTTCGTACCTGCTATATCAGTATGCCCATCACGTGTGACGAAAGGGGCCAGTGATGTATGCTATATTGACTTGCAAGGTTTACAGAGGAGGCTACTTGAATTAGCATTATCTTGTAAGCATTTATATGAGCTAAATATACCAGGCTATATGTGAATACACATACACCAACAGTTGGCACAAGTACGTAAAAGCAGTAAAATAAGTATTTCGAGAGTCATAAGAAGAGGAGAAAATAGATAAATTTAATTTAAATGAAATGAATTAAGCACGTGGTTTATTCTACATGGACCGCCACCCCACTTTCATCATCATGCCCAGTGCAAAAACAACAGGTGACGGCCGACACCAACGAGTGAATATTCCGCCGTGCCTGGACTCACGTGTCGGACAAAGAAAGGTCAATAGAAAGGATAGGGATTCTCTATTTTTCACACAGGAGGTACATATTCATCTCGATAAGGATAGGGATTCTCTAGTTTTTACTCGCGAGGTACAAATTCATCTCGATCTGTCCCCCTAATGGATCGCATCGGCTGCAAGCATCTTGATCCTTGAAATTCTTTATTCTTGGGACTTTACCGATGTGGTTCTATGTATTGGTTTCCATGGAGCATTTCCCCATCTTGTCGTCGTGCCACATCAGCGGAGAGGACCATTGGCTGGATCAGGTCGGTGAAGAGGCTTCGAGGGTAACAAAAAGAAAGAGGAAAGAAAAAAAAAAATTGAAAACCCAATTGCTTATTTCATGAGAAATAGAACAAAAGTTTACCTAATTTTGATTATGAAAAGTTGTTAGTGCGATTCAAGATATGATAAGGTTACTTATAGTATGTTTGGTAACATTTCTGTTCTTAGAAATAATTTCTTTTTAGCAATAGTTCTTTTTATTTTTACTCCCTATAATAGTTTTTGAGTAAAACAACGCATTTGATAATTGCCTAAAATTTCTATCCTTGGAATAGGAAAAAAATATGAATGCATTTGGTATGATCCAATATATATATTGTAACATAACATTTCTTTAAATTTTTAATAATTTTTTTGAGATTTTTTTATTCTTTTCTTTTCTTTTTTTCTTTTCTTTTTCCCCTCTTCTTCTTCCTTCGTTGCCTGTTGCTCGCCGCCATATGCTAGTTCCATTTGGCAAAGTGGTAGGGGTGGCAGCAGGCGGTAAGGAAGAAAAAGATAAGAAAAAAATAACTTATTTATAAAATTTGTTTTCGGGAATAAGTTGTTTTTTTTCTACCGTTTTTGTTATAAATCTATTCTCTAACCACTTTTCTATTTTAGGTAATAATAAAATTAATTGATGTTTTCAAACAAATTTTTGTTCTTTTTTTTTATTTCGATGAACAAAAGAGCAAAAGAACAGAAGAATAAAAATGTTACCATGCGGAGCTTTAAAATAGATTTTGTTGGGATCCCATGATTATGAAACAATCCATGCAAGTAATTGGAAGGGATAATAAAACAAATAGTCCCTAAACTTTGACCTAATCTGCATTGTGGCATTTAAAATTTTAATTTATTTAATGTGGTCCTTGAATTTTAGCTTGATGTGTAATGTGGTACATGAACTTTTAATTTATTTAATGTGATTCCTAAATTTTTTATGCATGTTCAACTTAGCCCCTGAATAGCATGAAATATTTAATATTGTCCTTCCATTAATTAAGGTTCAAGGACAACATTAAACGTTTTCATATAGTTCAGAAACTAAATTAAACATATTTCAAAAGTTGAAAGACCAAATTGAATGTTTTTATATAGTTCAAAAACTAAACTGAACATATATCAAAAGTTTAGAAACCATATTAAATGAATTAAAAATTTAGGGATCACATTTTCAATTAGATTAAAGTTCAATGATTACATTTAATAAATTAAAAGTTCAGGAATTACATTAAGAATTATTTGTGTCATTTTTTCCTTATAGAAATGGATATACGAGGATTAATTGACTGATTAATCAATATACCGGTGGAAGGAGATTCAGATCCAATATTCGACTGATCCGATGATCTTTGTGTCCACGTCACGTCATTGGCTAATTGAGGTCATGTGTTGCGTCACTTCGTATCAAAATTTGATATTTAGTTCGTCACGACTTTTTATCTATAATCAAAGGGGGTTGTTGCTACCTAATCTCGGTTTCGAATAGACCATGGCCCATCCTTGAACAACGACGCACGGGTGGAACCCCCATCTCTTCGTTAACTCTTACTTCTTACCTTAACCGAAATCTTACCATTAAAGGTAGTTTTTTATTTTTATTTTTTTAAATCCAAAGCATTAATATTTTCACAAAATGCAATATTAATACGTAGATTCATATATAGTATTTTATTCTTTTTTTTAGAAATCTAAATAATTTTTTTTTTCGTTTTGACGGGAAAAAAAGGTGCGCCATTTTATGACTTCACTTAGCTCTAAACAAACAGGCCTATTATTCTTTTATTTTTTCGGGGCAAAAGTTGGTGATATTCTCGTTAATTCCTTCTTAACATCAGAATAAGAGATTTTGAGTTCCCAATTTACTAATTGAATTTGACTCATTTCATCTCACCTAATTCAGCTATAATTTTTTAAGTCAATCGAGCCCTTTTGATTTGAAAAAATTATCCAAAAAGTCCTAAAAAAATTATCAATTGTAAATATTTTATATAGATCAATTTAGTCCTTAAATTATTAGAGATTTGCGACCGTAATCATTCAAGCTAATATTAGACAAAAATCACTAAAGTGAACATATGTCATTCTACTTGACGCGGCCGCTATTAATATCTACAATATTTTCAGTTTTTAAACAAATTTTAATTTCCTAGTTTCCTCTGCCGATTTGGGCCTGGTGATGGGAACCTGAGAGTCAAGCCACTACATTGAATGTTTTCCAAAGTCAAGGTCCAAATGGCTCAGCAAATCATGTGAAATGAATCCAACTCCGGGCAAAGTTCGTCACTTGACAGATAATTTGATACACACTGAAGACGCAACTAGAAACTTATCAACTACCTTTAAACCTCTGCATACCAATTAAGTCAAAGCTTTTCGATCTCTGTAAATAACCTAAATAAAAAAAAATTGCACGCAAGGGGTGAGATATAAATAGGGTTCATAAGCTGGAAATTGCCTAACACCCTCAATGAAGTTTGCAAATCTCAAGTGTTAAGTGTACTCGTCGTTGTTGTTTGACATTTGGGTTTGAATCATCAAATTAGTGCATTCTCTTAAAGCCACCTTTAGCAGCACAAACCTATGTCTCTTATAATTACTCAATGTGTGGTCAATTTTTGCTAGACATCGCTAGTGTGTTGATGTGTCATGTAGGAAGACTTGGGATGACTAAATGGTTACGTCGGCAATTTCAAATGAATAATTCTTTTGGAATTCCGTTGAAAGGTTTATGACTAACTTGACAAAAATTAAAAAAAATTATGATTGAATTAATATTAATACAATACAGTCCTAAACTTTTTTAATTTCATTAATTTAGTTCTAAAAAATTGCACAAATTTTTATGTAATCTTTTGCGGTCAATTCTTGTTAGACATTGCCGACGTGTCAACATGCCACATAGGAAGACTTGGAATGATTGAATCACCACATTAGCAGTCTCGGACAAAAATTGAAAAGGAATGACTATTTTGGAATTCCTCTTAAAGGATTAGGACTAAATTAGCAAGAATTGAAATGTTTATTACAATTAGCATCCATATGGTATAATAAATTTAGCATTGATTGAGTAATTTTCCTCTTATAATGCAGAATAGTTTGGTAACGAGGATGATAATAAGTTATGATATAATTTGCACCTTCAACTCGAGGCTTAAGGATTCAAAGTAAAAATTTCGAGTCTGATGTCGACCCCACTCATCCGAGTCATTCCCATCCATTCACGAGGCTCTCTTATTTATTCATTGTGGGCTTATCGGAGTCTTTCACTCACATGTATCGAGTTTGCATGTGTCGAGCGATATTGTGACCCCAACCCTTGAATTTATGGTCGAAGCGTAATAAGAATGACAGCTTTTGTCCAACTTGGAGGAAAGAAGAAATGCGATTAAAATCATATAGCAATTTGAGTCATTTGTCCCTAGTGATTAACTTATCGATAAAACCTCCACTTTGGACTTGTCCTATCTTTGGAAGTGTGAGTGGAGCTATTTTCCCAAAAGCTCAACACCTATTTGCTCTTTAACCACTATATTTCAGGATAGTCATCATTTACCATGACATGCAACCACTTGTCGTGACGCATCACCACTTGTCATAATTAGATCGCCACATGTCAACCAATACTTCCGAATTGCTTCTACCTAGAAATAGTGGCTCAATGGCTCAGTCATTTGTGGACCAATTATTAAATTAGAATTGCAACATAGTTAAATTACTAGGTTATAATTCTGCCTCATATGCATGCTGTTCGCCTTCCAAGGATTCTACCTTGTAAAGGTACTCCTTTGGATCAAAATACTCCTTCTCGCATGGAGTCTGCACAGCACTCGTACGTAGCCTTATTCCACACGAGTACATTTGGGTGTAACCTGATTTCATAATCGTCGTCGGGCTTACGCATATGTAGTCATGTCCTGATGTCAAGGTGTGAATGCAGCCGTGCCCAGGATTACATCAAGGCATTTCAGGGAATCCGACGAACAGCGGGAAGTTCATGTATCGTGTAACGAGCAAATTACGAGCGAGACGGTAGTATGAGGATGCAAAGAAGACTGAAAGACAATCAAGTAAACTTTGCAAATTTCAAATTCTGATTTTGATAGCTTCGCCTATGAAAAACATTGGCACTAGGATTGAGCAAGATCATTAGTTGATCGCAGACCAATGCAAGGTCCCAAAAAACCTACAGACCAGTGCAGGATATCCTAAAAAAGCAACCGAAAGGCTTATCATCTTCGTAAGTGATGAAAAAGTCTTGATCTCTAGAACTGCAAAAGCACTAAAAGCTAAGTCAAGATTTCGTTGCTCAACGATAATCATCATGTCAGATCGTGCTACTCTGGCTCGATGCTGGTTCCCTCGGTAACTGATCTAAGCTTGACTTGAACCGCCTTCGGGCTTGCCATCTGGGGGAGGACGAGCCGGCGAGTCAGGTTTGGGGGCACGTCTTGACCTTGGGGAGATGCTTCGACTCCGTCCAGGAGACTGAACAACCCTGATCGGAGTGAATGCATAAGGATTATAAGATAGAATCCGCTCCTTTGCTTGGAAAACTGAGTCCTCCATTTCATAGTTATTGTAGCAGAGCACAAGAGTCGGTACAGAAAAGTTCCGCCGCAAAGCATGCGCAACGTCCGCCGACATGAAAGTTCCAGCATTATTTCAAACGATACGATGCCTCTCCTATCTTTCGGCCAGGAAAAACAATAGAAGAAAATCTCAGTTAAGCAAAGTAATCTATTGGAACCTTCTCACTGTTCCGATCAAGGACGTAAACGAAAAACGGTGGATTAGCTATCTATATCTAAGTAGACAGGCTGTTCCGATATACGGGAACTGCATAACACAGAAACTACCATCACTTGGCACACCCAAATCGAAAATTTCGATGCGTGAAATCTGGACAAAACAAGTATGAGAACCCTGCAAACCACAGTACTGCTTACAGTTGCAAGCATTTTATCTTCCTGCAACCGCATCTCTTAAAGCCTCCATTCTCTGTGGCGTTTTCTGCTCTCTTCCTAAATCAAACCAAAAATAAAACTAGTTCAGCAACTAGTAAGCCTGTCGATATAATGTACAAACAAGGATGTCATATGTGGGCTCACCCTCCATGAGTGGCCGAGCTTGGTTCTGCAGCTTTCTCACGATCTTGTACGTTGGAAGCAGTTTCGCTGCTCCCTTTTTTCACAGTGTCAGTCGCTCCATCTCCATCTGGACCGTCGCCAACAAGATCGGAGGATTCCCAGGTAGGATTGCTGAAAGCAAAGCTACTTTCCAAGTCCTCTGGCATCTGAATCAGCTTCTCCTTATCCATTAGGTACTGGAATCCGCTTGCATCTGAATCCATGGAAATTGAAATGTCAAGGCTATGAAATAAACAAGACGTGCAGCGACTCATAGAAACAGGTTGGCCATTTAGTCTTTAAATCGTAACCACTAGACTGACCCTTGAATTGTTGCCGACTACTGGATTCTTGCAGTCCGCCATTCCTCAAAAGTGAATGGCCCGAGTTCTGGACGCTAGGAGGAAGCCCTCCCGAACCATACCCAGCATGATTGTGGCATGTGCAGGACTCGTCGCTCCCAGGAGTGGAACAGTGGCAGGGAATTACATAATCGAAGTTGAGATGCCGGCAAGTATCATGGCAGTGAGGATGTGCTTCCTGCATTGATAATATAGATTATCCGAGCACATGAATTCTCCGATGACGGTTGATTAAAACTGAGTTATAATCATCAGAGACAAAGTTCTTTTTATTCTATATTCTGGATTTCGATACTGATCAAGAATACCGATCAAGAATAAAATATGAAATAGTCAATCAAGAACATCAATCCTGTCAGTTCAATTATACTACAACAAACCGCAGATACCTGCTCATCAAAAAATCTACCCAGATGCCAATCTTGGAATATATCAGGAGGGACATCAAATCTCTGAACCGCATTTTGTCGACTGGAAGGATGCTCTTCCGTAGCTTCTTCTGCCAATGCCGAACCCCACAGCGGGCCAGGATCGCCGGCCTGTAAGCAAGACTCAATGGCATCAAGAGGATTAAGATTGCTGAAGTAACCAAAGACGGTCGACAATAACTGCAGATGCCAAAAGCCATTCAAGAAGGCGGCAAGAATTTCGCACTCTGGTCAATGGCAGAGGAAGAGGAATGCGAAGCCCAAGAAAGATCACACCCGAACCGACTAAACAACGAGAAAAAAACCAACCCAAAGAGAGATCAGAACTCTAGAAGCAGCATGTAAATCAAAACCTGGTGCGCACAGGCAGCTGGACCGCCACCGCCTCCTCCGTCATCCCCCACCTTGGGAGCGTCCATGGGAAATGGAGCCAACGAGTTTGCCAAGAGAATAGAGGAGGGGAGAAAGCAAAAACAGAACTTGATTTGAAATTGAAGAGGATGAAGGATGAAGGATGAGATGATGGGGAGTTTGAGTGGAGTAGACATTCATACGATAGGTTTATGGTTAATTGAGTAATTTTCCCTAACAATCTATATAATGCAGAATGTTTTCATAACGAGGATGATAATTCACACCTTCAAGCTTAGGACTTAAGGATCTAGAGCAAAAGAGATTTCGAGTTTGATATTGACCACTCTCATCCGAGTCATTCTCATCCATTCGCAAGGTTCTCTTATATATTTGTTGTGGACTTATCGGAATCTTTTACTCACATGTATCAAGTTTGCATGCACCAAGTAATATTGTGATGCCAACCCTCACATTTATGGTCGAAGCATACTTAGAATGACAGCTTTTGTCCAACTTAGAGGAAAGAAGAAACGCAATAGTCATCATATAGCATCTTGAGTCATTTGTCCCCAACGATTAACTTATTGATAAAACCTCCACTTTGGACTTGTCCTAGCACTGGAAGCGCCGATGGAGCCATCATCCAAAGACTAACACTTATTTGCTCTTCAAGATGGTTTGATTATTATATTTCATAATAGTCATCACTTGTTATGATATGCACTCACTTGTTATGACGCATTGTCAATTGTCATAATTAGATCATGACATGTCGACCAACACTCCCAAATCACTCCTACCTAGACATAGTGTGGCTCAACAGCTCAGTCCTTCGTGCACCAATTATTAAAATACAATGCAACATCGTTTGATGACTAGGTTTAATCATGCATTATCGCATGTTGTTTCCTTTCTAAGGATTTTACCTGATTTGGTCGTTGGCGGGTTTATGCATATGTAGTCATGTGCTGATGCCAAGGTGTAAATGGAGGCCTGGCATTGTATTAAGGTATTTCGGGGAATCCGACGAACATCGCAAAGTTCATGCATCAAATTACGAGCAGATAACCATCGACATGATGGCAGGGCGACCCAGAGAAGACCGAAGGGCGATCAAGTAAACTCTGCAAATTCAAATTCTGATTTGATAACTTCGCCTATGAAAAACATTGGCACTAGGATTGAGAAAGATATTTAGCTGACTGCAGACCAATGCAAGCTCCTAAAAAACCTACAGACCAATGCAAGATATCCTAAAAAAGCAACCAAAAGGCTTATCATCTTTGTAAGTGATGAAAAAGTCTTGATCTCTAAAACTGCAAAAGCACTAAAAGCTAAGTCAAGATTTCGTTGCTCAACGAGCATCATCATGTCAGATCGTGCTACTCTGGATCGATGCTGGTTCCCTCGGTTACTGATTTACGCTTGACTTGAACCGCCTCCGGGCTCACCATCTGAGGAAGGAGGAGTCCACGAGTCTGGTTTGCGGGCAAGTCTTGAGCTTGGGGAGATGCTTGGACCTTGTCCAGGAGACCGAAACTGCAGAGTTGATGCTTGTCTCTGATCGGGCGAGCTAGCATTCGCCGGGTTGGACAGCGAAGAAGTACTCATGCTATTGTATCTCCTGGCTTGAGTAGCACTTGAGCGGCCATTTGTGTTGGCATAATAGGAAGTTGCCGAAGGATTCGGAGATGGAGTGTTGTTGAGCATATTGACTGTTCCTTCCAAAGTCGAAGCAGACCCACCTCCGATCCCAGTTCGGATGGAGTTGGGCATGCCCTGCATACCATCCGCCATTCCCTTAGGGGACATTTCCTTCCTGTCAATCCCTTGCTCTGCTGCTTTGGAGTTCGTGTCCCAGGGAGTATGACACGCATGGATAAGAATTAGACATTCTTAATGTGATAGAATCGAAACAGAATTCAAGCAGAATATATCTAGAAGAATGCAATCTCTTGATGTTTTTATTTATTTCATTTCGCAGAAGCATCGATGTGCCAATTGGTAATGATCTTATGACGCCAAAGCAGAGTGTTGTAACGGGAAGAAAATCAGAATGTGCTTGATCAAAGGATGCTTGATTCGCATCAGGAGGAGCGAAATATTGCTTCCGGTTTGTGTTCACGGCAAGAACGTTAACAATCTATACAAAGATGTATCAGAATAGCAGCCACAAGTGTGCCACTTACCTGATTTTGGGCCAAAAGGGTTACAGCAATCTTCGCAGTTGCATTCATGGAAACATCCAGCTTTGCCCTGGCAGCAGGAAAAATATAGCGTTCTAGTAAGATTGTTATAGAACAACTGGAAAATCCATAGGATGTGCCGGTTCAGAAATCAACAGTCTTAAGAGTTCGTCTTCCCGTTGTGATGTTATGAATCCAATTAAAATAAGCGACGTTGCTAAACATGTTTACTGACTGGCGTGACAGTTTGTTCTGACCATTATACCAAATCATCTAAAACGGCTAAATCCAAGTGTTACAATGTACGAATTAGCTCTCGAATCTTTGTGTCAATAGATTGAATTAGCTGCAAACCTGATAGCATTCGCAGTAATTTTTCAGGCACTGACACTTCTTGCAATTGCATCCGCGTTTGTGCCTCACGAATAATGGGGTGTCCTCACTCTCACCACCACCACGACCACCACTTTCCTGTTGCATTGCCGCTCAAATTCAGATTTCCGTTCATACTCATTAACTAAGAATGAGATAAGACTTCCCGGATGGAAGGATGGTTACCGCTTTATCCGGAGGCAAATCGTTGGGATGCCGAACTACCTTCGGACCGAATGCAAGAGGATCATGAGATTTAATCCGGTCCTTTGCCTTGAAAACTGAGTCCTCCATTTCAAGGTTGTTGTAGCAGAGTCTACATGCACAACTGTCGGTACAGAAAAGTTCCGCTGCAAAGCATTCGCAATATCTGCTGACACGAAAGTTTCAGCATTATTTCAAACAATACAATGCCTCTTCTATCTTTCGGCCAGGAAAAACAATAGGAGAACTTTCAGTCAAGCACGGTAATCTATTGGAACCTGCTTCTGTTCCGATCAAGGACATAAACAAAAAACAGTGGATTAGCTCTCTATATCTAAGTAGACAGGCTGCACTGCATAACACAGAAACTAGCATCGCTTGGCACTCCCAAATCAAAACTTTCGATGCGTGAAAACTGGACAGAACAATAAGTATGAGAACCCTGTGAACCGCACTACTGCTTACAGTTGCAAGCATTTGGATCTCCTGCAACTGCATCTTTTCGTGCTTTCATTCTCTGCGGCATTTTCTGCTTTCTTCCTAAATCAAGCCAAAAATAAAACTAGTTCAGCCACTAGTAAGTGTGTAGAAACAAATATGTCAGATGTGTACTCGCCTCCCCCTCCTTCCAGGAGTGCCCGAGCTTGGTTCTTCAGCCTTCTTTTGATCTTGTACTTTGGAAGCGGTTTCGCTGCTCCAATTTTTCGCAGTGTTAGTCGCTCCATCTCCATTTTGACCACCGGCAACAGGATCGGAGAATTCCCAGGTTGGATTGCTGGAAACAAAGCTACGTTCCAAGTCCTCCGGCATCTGAATCAGCTTCTCCTTATCGATTAGGCACTGGGATGACATCTCCCTCGCATCTGAGTCCGTGGAAATTGATATGTCAGGGCTATGAAGAAAACAAGACGTGCAGCGAGTCATAGAGACAGGTTGGGCATTTAGTCTTTAAATTGTAACCGCTAGACTGACCGCTGAATTGTTGCCAGCTACTGGATTCTTCCGGTCCGCCATCGCTCAAAAGCGAATGGCCCCAGTTCTGCATGCTAGCAGGAGGCATTCCCGAACTACAACCGGCATGATTGTGGCATACGTGGCTCCTAGGAGTGGAACAGTAGCAGGGCATTACATCATCGAAGTCGAGATGCTGGCGAGTATCACGGCAGTGAGGATGCGCTTCCTGCATTGATAATATGGATTATCTGAGCACATAAAACCGAGTCAAAATTATCAGAGGTAATCTTTTTTTAATTCTAAATTCTGGATTTCAATATTGATCAAGAATACTGATCAAGAATTAAATACGAAATAATCAGTCAACAACATAAATCCTGTCAGTTCTATTTCCCAGCCATCGCGAAACAGTACAAGAAACCGCAGATACCTGGTCGTCAAAAAATCTTCCCAGCTGCCAATCTTGGAACACATCAGATGGGACATCAAATCTCTGAACCACATTCTGTCGACCAGAAGGATGCTCTTCCTTAGCCTGTTCTGCCAGTGCCGAACCCAACGGCTGGTCAGGATCGCCGGCTTGTACGCAGGACTCTATGGTATCAAGAGGATAAAGATTGCTGAAGTAACCAAAGCCGGCGGATAATTCCTGCAGACAGCAAAAGGCCATTCAAGAAAGAATTCGAAGCCTGAGAAGGGTCACGTCCGGACTGACTAAACACCAAGAAAGACCAACCCAAGGAGTGATCAGAAGCTAGAGGTAGCATGTAGAATGAAAACCTGGTGCGGACGGGCAGCAGAATCGCCGCCGCTGCCGCGGTCATGTTCCTCCTTGGGAGCATCCATGCAAAAAGAAGCCAGCGAGTTTGCCATGAGAACAGAGAAGGGTATAAATAAAAAACCGAACTTGATTTGAAATTGAAGAGGATGAAGACAAAGGATGAGATAAAGTCTTTCGGTTCTCGATTCTGGTAAGTTGTTCAAATCCGCTAGTCAGGGAGCGGGAACGAGCCGTCACCTCCCCCCGATCTCTTCGCATTTTCAAAGAACTGGGCCCACCCCCGCCAAAAGCCCATTAATTAATACCGAGCCCGTCAATTGTCACCATGTGCCTACCCTTATCCCAGGTAAAGTACTTCATGCCGTCCGTGTGCTCAATATCGAGCCAAAGAACGTCGTAAGGGATGTCATACTCATAGAATTTGGGATCCACGTTCTAAACAATCCTCCTCATCCCTGTAGTTCCATCTACACTGGTGATAAGCTGTGGCGAAGAGCTGAGGCATCGCAGGGTTACCCGTCACACTAACGTATTGCTTCACGACATCCTTAGGCCCTGGACCAATGAAAAAGAAAGCATCCACAATCCCAGCCTCGCTCATCCAAAAAGTATCCACCCGCTTCTGCGACGAAGGAAGCGAAATGCCGGAATCGGCATCCCATCCTTCGCCCAGAACATCAATCTGCATCTCGGCCGCGTTCAACCAAAAGAACCCGGAAGTCCCCCTCGCCTTCCCATGGGAAATCATGAAGGGAATCGACCCATAAAGCCCAAAGGGAGAATCGTGCAAGTACTCGAAGACATCCAAATTAAACAGCCTATACGGTTCCGAGTGATCGATCCCGGGTCCTCTGGTGGGTTTCAAGGCTAGGCTAGCAGAAGGGGGTCTGGTTACAGTTTCGGAACTCATCATTCTTCCATATTAAGAGAAAATGTTTTTCACTTTTGAAAAGTGGAAAACATTTTTCTCACTTGATATCTCTTATCTTACACCTCTACAAATCTTCACTTCCTCCTTCCCTTTCTTTTTTTCTTTTCTTTTTTCGTTCGAATTATTTTTTAATTTTCTTTTCTTTTTAATTTGAATTATTTTTAATTTCCTTTTTCTTTTCTATTTCTTTTCTTTTTATTTTATCTTTTCTTTTCTTTTTTTTCTTTTCTTTTTTTCTTTGTTTCCCATCTTCTTCTTTCTTGGCTAGTCGTTGGTCGTTGCCAGACGAACCTCGATCTTGTCGATCTCAAGCTCGCGCTCTGCACTCTTACTTATTCTTTTATTTATTTATTCCATCCTGCAGTTGTACATTACTCAAGCAAATGGCTCTACATGCTTTGCTTCTTTTTTTCTTTTGTTTATTAGAACACAAAAGACAAAGGATGAGAACAGGCCACTCAACTGGAAGATTCTCATGGAGCATTTCCCCATCTTGTCGTCGTGCCACATCAGCACTGAGGACAATTGACTAGATTAGGTCGGTGAAGAGGCTTCGAGGGTAACAAAAAGAAAGAGGAAAGAAAAAAAATTTGAAAACCCAATTGTTTATTTCATGAGAAACAGAACAAAAGCTTACCTACTTTTGATTATGAAAAGTTGTTAGTGCGATTCGAGATATGATAAGGTTGCTTAAGGTGTGTTTGCTGACATTTCTATCATTGAGAATAATTTCTTTTCAATAATAGTTCTTTTCTATTACTTTTTATAATAGTTTCTAAGTAAAACAATACGTTTGACAATTATACAAAATTTATATTCTCGAGATAGAAAAAAGAACAAGAATGCGTTTGATGCCACCCACAAGTTTTTTTTTTTTTTTTTTGGTAACATAGCATTTCTTTAAATTTTTAATGATTTTTTTTTTAATTTTTCCTCTATTCTTCTTCCTTGGCCACCCATCGTTGTGCACTGGTTCCGTCGATAGTGGCAGGGGGTGGCAATGGGTGACAAGGAAGAAGAAGATAAGAAAAAAATTAACTAACATTATCAAACAGATTTCTATTCTTTTTTTATTTCGATAAGCAAAAGAACAAAAAATAGAAGAATAGAAATGTTACCATACAAAGCCTTAAAATAGATTTTGTTGGGATCCCATGAATATGAAACAATCCATGCAAGTAATAAGTGGGGATAATAAAATAAACGGTTCCTGAACTTTGACCTAATCTGCATTGTGGCATTTAAATTTTAATTTGTTTAATGTGATCCTTTAATTTTAGCCTAGTGTGTAATGTGGTACATGGACTCTTAATTTATTCAATATGGTCCCTAACATTTTTATGCATGTTCAACTTAGTCCTAAACTGTATGAAATATTAAATATTGTCATTCCATTAATTGAGGTTCAAGGATAACAGTGAACATTTTTATATAGTTCAGAGGCTTAATTGAACATATTTCAAAAGTTGAAAGACTACATTGAATGTTTTTATATAGTTTAGGAGCTAAACTGAACATGTATCAAAAGTTTAGGGATCATATTAAATGGATTAAAAATTTAGGGATTGCATTATAAATTAGATTAAAGTTCAAGAATTACAATGAATAAATTATAAATTCAATGATTGTATTAGGAATTATTTGTGTCATTTTTTTCCTAATAGAAATGGAGATACGAGGACAAATTGACTGATTAATCAATATAGCCGTGGAAGGAGATTCACATCCAATATTCGACTGATTCGATGATCTTCATGTCCGCGTTACGTCACTGGCTAATTGAGGTCATGCATTGCGTCACTTCGTATAAATATTTCATATTCAGTTCGTCACAGCCTTTTATCTATAATCAAAGGGGGTTGTTGCTACCTAATCTGCCGTTC
The DNA here is from genome assembly GCA_014182515.1 of Eucalyptus microcorys. Classification (NCBI taxonomy): domain Eukaryota; kingdom Viridiplantae; phylum Streptophyta; class Magnoliopsida; order Myrtales; family Myrtaceae; genus Eucalyptus; species Eucalyptus microcorys. The sequence continues at coordinate 1,095,531 of CM024570.1, read as the reverse complement.
TGAGTAGATCATGGCCCATCCTTGAACAACGACGCACGGGTGGAGCCCACATATCTTTGTTGACCCTTACTTCTTACCTTAACCAACATCTTACGATTAAAGGTAGTTTTTTTATTTTCATTTTTTTAATCCAAAGCATTAACGTTTCACAAAATGCAAATATCGATACGTAGATTCATATATAATTTTTTTTTTTTTTTTTTTTTTAGAAATCTAAATAACCTTTTTTTCGTTTTGGCGGGGAAAAAGGCACGCCATTTTATGGTTTCGCTTAGTTCTAAACAAACTGGCCTATTATTCTTTTATTTTATTTTTTGGGGGCAAAAGTTGGTGGTATTCTCACTAATTCCTTATTGATATCAGAATAAGAAATCTGGAATTCCCAATATACTAATTGAATTTGACTCGTTCCATCCACCTAATTCAGCTATAATTTTTAAGTCAGTCGAGCTCTTTCAATTTTATTTTTAATTTTTTGGGCCCGGTGATGGGACCCTCCAATGATTATGATGAGGGTCAAGCCACTACATTGAATGTTTTCCAGAGTCAAGGTCCAAATGGCTCAGCAAATCATGTGAAATGAATCCAACTCCGGGCAAAGTTCGTCACTTGACAAATAATTCGATACACATTGAAGACCCAACTAGAAACTTATCGACTACCTTTCAACCTCCACATACCAATTAAGTCGAAGCTGTTCGATCTGTGTAAATAACCTGAATCAAAAAAATTTGCACGCAAGGGGTGAGATATAAATAGGGTTCATAAGTTGGAAATTGCCCGGCACCCTCAATCAAGTATGCATATCTCAAGGGGTTTGATGGATACACCATTTTTGCTTAAGTGGTAAGTGTACTCGTTGTTGTTGTTTGACATTTGGGTCTGAATAAACAAATTAGTGCATTCTCTTAAAGCCACCTTTAGCAGCACAAACCTGTGTCTCTTATGATTACTCAATGTGTGGGGCTGAAGAATAGTCATGGTGAAAACTATTCGGGTGCTTAAAGATCTCTAGAAGCCTAATGATTTAATAAAATAAAAAAAATAATGGGTTGAATATGACTTTAGTTTTCAAATCTATGCAACTTTTGAAATTGAATATGCTAAACTAAAGAATAACTTTGGTCCGCAAGATGATAATCACAAATGTCCATTGGCGAGTTTAAAATTACTAGAAATGATCGAGTGGTACCCGAAGTATAGATATAGACCGGCGAAGTGAGGGTTCGGTTCCTTTTTATTCTTTAAGTAATATCGGGCGCCATATAACACACGAATATAAAATATGGGAAAGGTCTAAGTTGATTCCTCTAATGTTTATCCTATGCACATTCCCATGCATGCTTATCTCATGGGGTGCGTCACTCGCATGAACCTCCTGTCCTAATCGGACAATGACTTCTTCCTTCATGTTTTTCAAGCATTGACGAACAACTGGTCAATAGAGAAGCTTCTTGAGCACTCTTTCTTTACTTAGCTACTCCCCTACATCGGATATATATAATATTGATCGACATAATAAAATGGTACAATTCTTAATTATATAAAAGCCAGCCACCATGAATTACGCTTGACTAAAAAAAATTTCTGGCCAAGCATGCTTAATTATAATTGAGTAAGCCCCAAGCAAGCAACCCCACTATCTTCTCCACCTCGCTAAGTGTCACTTTTGACTAGGCCCAATCGTATGTGAATGGAACCTAGACAGCCAAGAAATCTCCCTAAATTGGGGCAAATCTCCTCCAAACGATTTTCTAACTAAGTGAGTTACCATACATCACCTAAGTATATTTTTACTCAAAATTGTATAGGAAAAATTGTCCAAAAAATCTTAAATTTATTGCACTTTTATCAATTTAATTTCTAAACCTTAAATCTTTTCACGCTTTACCAATTAAGTTTATCCAACCAATTTTGACAAGAATTTACTAACGTGACACTTTTTAAATAATATTTAATGATATATTTTTTTTTTGAAATTTCAATTGTTTTTTTCTTTTTACTTTTCTTTGCTTCTTTTTTTTTTTTTTTTTTTTTGGGTTTTTGGAGAGGGAGCCGGCGAAGGACGTCCAATTCGAAATATAATTAAAATATTATTTAAAAAAGTGCTACATCAGCACTGCTCATCCACGTCAACGAATTTCCGCCAAAATTGACCGAGGGAACTTAATTGATAAAATGTGAAAAGGTTAATTGATGACATAACATTATATAATGTAGATTTTCCCATTGGCTTCGACCGTGTCAAAGTGTCTTGACTCTTCATTTGTATTTGGCTTTTGTAACTTGTTGACTTTTGAGATTTGATTGGATTTTCACTAAAGAACCACTCTCAAAGGGTGCAGTAATCATGCCATTTATGTTGCTCAATAGCACGAGTGATTTGATACTTTCATAGGCTCAAGATTTATTTCAACTTGACCTTCGAAGTAAAGCAGCAGAAAGTCATCAATCCAACCCCGGACAATTCGCACTAGAAACTAAAAAGAATCAACCTTCTTTGACTTGATTGCAATCTAATGGGGTAGGTCATATAGCCATATATGCGTTGATGATTTGTAACCTATGCTCATATAGCTAATTTGGCAGGACCATGTGAGAATACGATAATTGGTCAAAAATCGAAATTAAAGTAAGATGAGAAAGAAGCAAAGTGAATATAAGTGTATCTCATAATTGTGAGATATGCATCAATACAGGCGAGTGTGATTCGAAAAATTTGGATTTGGATTTGGATGGATTAGTATGGACGTAATATGAGAATACAAGATGTCGACAGAATGAATTCATTGTTTTTTCTTTGTTTTTTGGGGGGTTCGAAAAGATGAGTTCGTCTATGCTTTTCACTTGCCACTCCACGGATCTTTTGCCTAAAGAACAAGGGGCTTGTCTCAATGAAGGGGCAAAAGGGGCATAGGAGGATCGACGGTCGAGGACTCGCGAGAGATCATTTTTAATTACCGTTACCGCCACTTCCCCTGTACCCATTCTCCGAGTAGAGACAAGTTAACTGACGGACGCAATGACGAAACCGGAGAGCCCCGCTCCCCGCACGTGTCGGGCCGGGATTGGCCAGTCGACTAGACTATCTCGCCTCCCGTCACCACTTGTTGCCAAAGGAGCTGAGGTTGTCGCCATTTCGATCCAGATGCGACCTGTCCGCCTCACGTGTCTGAATTACCCCAATTGGCAGAGCAGAGTCCGTGGCTGCATATATATACACACCCCTGGTCGTCTGGTTTTTCTGCGTGGTTTCGACTTCGAAAGTTGAAGGAGTTCAGAGCTTGGAGAGGGAGAGGAAGCAGGGACCAAAGAGTTGCCGAAGAAGACGAACAGAGTCGAGAAGAGAAAGAGAGAGAGAGAAGATGAAGAAGGCGCAGTTGGCGTTACCAGCGGGGTTCAGGTTCCACCCCACGGACGACGAGCTGGTGACCGATTACTTGATTCGCAAGTGCGCTTCGCAACCCATTTCCGCCCCCATCATTGCCGAGATCGATCTCTACAAGTTCGACCCTTGGGACCTTCCTGGTAACTTTCAGACCCTTCCTCTGCTTCTCCAGCCTCTCTGTTTTGGAACAGTTTCTGCTTCTGCTTGTGTTGGTTTTGGTGAATCATGCCATTCTGGGAAATGGGTCGACGAGTTTTGCCACTCTTTTGGGTGATTTTGTTTAAAAATCCGTTCTTTATCTGGATTTGTCACTGTGATATGAAATCTATTTCTCTAGTCCAATGGTCGACAGTATGAACTTTCATTTTGACACGTGGGTCAAGAAAGGCGGTGATTTCTTCATCTGATTTCTCATTGTCAAGGATCAAGCATGATGGTTTTGACTCTGATTTATTAGTCTTCAAGATCTCTGGTGAATTCGAAACGATTTGATTGTCTGCTGAGGGTCTTGATTTCTGATGGAGTTTGGGTTGGGATTGCAGAAATGGCTCTGTACGGCGAAAAAGAATGGTACTTCTTTTCTCCGAGGGACCGCAAGTACCCCAACGGGTCACGGCCGAACCGGGCAGCCGGGACCGGGTATTGGAAGGCGACCGGAGCCGACAAGCCGATCGGCCGCCCGAAGACGCTCGGCATAAAAAAGGCCCTTGTGTTTTACGCCGGGAAAGCTCCGAGAGGAGTGAAGACCAATTGGATCATGCACGAGTACCGCCTCGCCAACGTCGATCGATCCGCTGGCAAGAAGAAGAACTCAAGGGTAATTACCGTCTTTCCCTTCTTCTCGCTGTTTCCGGTGTCTCCGCACGTCTAATTGGACGAGTTCATAAAGGAACCTCGATGATTAACGGCGATCCTTGCTATTTTTGCAGCTTGATGACTGGGTTCTTTGCCGGATATACAACAAGAAGGGCACCGTAGAGAAGCATTTCCCCTCCGCGCTCAACAAAACGGCAGAGTCCCCCGAAATGGACACCAAGCCACAGATCGTCATGCCGGCGGCGCTGAACCCATACACACCTCCACAAATGACTGTAGATCACATGTACATGGACTCGTCGGAGTCGATGCCGAGGCTGCATACGGAATCTAGCTGCTGCTCGGAGCAAGTGGTGTCCCCGAACTTGTCATCGTGCGAGAAGGAAGTGCAGAGCGAGGCGAAATGGGACGATTGGGAGAACAATCTCGACTTTATGGATGACTTCTTGGACGATCCGTTCTCGCAAGGACAGTTCCAGTCGGATCAGTTCTCGACTCTTCAGGACATGTCCGCGTACTTGCAGAAACCATTCTGAACAAGTCCGTTCAGTAACACAGAAGTAGAATTTGCTTTTATAGGAGCCTGAAGCATTCCATTCGCGTTGATTCGCATTGACAAGATGGACTGATTGCTCATGTGGGACTATAGACTAGACTTAGTCCTAGGATTTTTGCTTTGCTGGGTTTTGCCAGAGAGAGAAGCAAAGCGTTGTGCATCCAGTAGCACGGTGAAAACAATTTGACCAGCTCTAAATTGGCCAGGTGACGACGCGGCAGAAGTGCCGCAATCTTAATAGGCCTGTATAGTTAGTGTTTAGCATCATGTTACCTCCTGTCGTCTCCTGTAAATACCTGATGAAAGTCTGTGGGGAACTTGTTTGCTGTAAGATTACAGCAACATTGTTTCAATATTCCATACAACAAATATTATTTCAATTGTCATTGTTGATGATTAAATGAAGTTGAAGAAGGGATAGTTCTATGGTCTATCGAAAGACGGATCTTCTGTTGTAAAATATTTTGTATTTATTGTAACTCCTATATAAATTGTCTTCATACGCATTAGTTTGAAAGGCTTTAGGATGGATATTCTTAGGAATATATGCTTTCAGAGGATCATCAAAGACATCCTTTCAAAGGGATTGCTCAAATGCTAGAAAGATAGTAAGTCAGCTTTTAAGATTGGCTTACCAAATATTGTTGACAGTCTCTCGTCGGGTAAAAAAAAGAAGAAAATGGAAAAAAGTGGAACAATGTCTAAAGAAATTAAATAAATAAAATGAAATGAGGCACACGGTTCATTGCACTTGGACCGAACCACACTTTCCACGTAAAGAAGAAATCATATATTGAACGTGATGCGATGCTTGGTGGCAACTTTTCCATCATATCCAACTCATAACAACAAGGACGGCCGACATGAACAAATGATTTTTCCACCGTGCATGGGCTCATGTATTGTTGACCGAGTCTCGGGCTTCATTTATTACATGAAAAATGAATAATTCTGATAAATATTTTAATTATTTACAAAAATATTTAAATACAAATTATAATTGATAATAGAAATATTTCATTAATTTATTATTTTAAACAATAGAAATGATTATTTTTAAAATTTTCATTTTTTTATAAAATAAACGGAATCTAAAAAATGCTCATCTTTAATTTGAATTATCATGGGTTAAAACTAAGGATGAGGGTTCTCTCTATTTGCTCGTGCCCTGTGAATTGTCTCAACTTGTTCCATCACAAATCATGTCAACTAGAAGCATTTCAATCTCCAATACATTTATTTTTTTCCAAGGCTTTAATGATGCGGTGTAGTGCGTTGGATTTATTAAGCACTTCCCCGTTCTATCATTCCCGCCACATCAGCAAAGGGGACAATTAGCGACCAGAACAATAAGACTCGATTGTTTCAATCAAATCAGTTGATAAATTCGACAATATCCAAAAAATTAGGAAACTCGATTTAGTGATTTGCCAGAAATAGAATAATAACATATCTTTCTAGAATTTATTAACGGAATACGCATTTCGAAATTGGTGAAATTGAGAATTGACCCCTTAATCTTAAAATCAAATTAATCTAATTCAATTTTCGGGTGGGTTCAAAAGCTGACGATGGTATCTTTCTTTCTTTCTTTCTTTTTCCAATTTCATGTAAGACTTTATATGTTACATAGTTTAGACTACAACAGGAATATTGCTAATATAACTAACTGATAGCTTAGAATTAGAGCGGGGAGATCAAGAGTTCTTAATTGCATTAATGAATAGTAAAGCTCCTAGAATAATGAAGCATGCGTGCAAGTCCATGCGTTGTTCATACTATGTCTAAGAGAGAACGAGCTCATGGTAAGTACGCAACTCAACTTTAAGAAATGTTTTGTAATAATAAAAATTGTTAAAAAAAAAAAAAAAGAAGAGAAAAGGCATTGGTCTATTCCCAATGGTCCATCATACTTAAAATTAGAAAGTGGATCGATTGTAACCTGAAGAAATTAAAGAGGACACGATTTAACGAGATTCAGCAATGTGCCTACGCCCTCGGGTAATCCTCTCTCAAAGTTTTCTTTTTTGTCATATCACCTTTAGAGAGGGACTGCCATTTTATTAATGAAGTACAAGAAAGGAAGACAATGAAAAATAAGGCAATTCCCAAAATTACAGAAATCAAAAAAACAAATCTACATAATTTCTTCCCATATCAAAACAAATCTAAATAATTTCTTCCCAAATAGAAGAGCCAGCACCAATCATGCCAACACTCCCCCTCAAGTTGGAGCGAAGATATCATCGGAGGTCAACTTGCTCATTATCTCTTGAAATGGCCCCTTAGGAAGAGCTTTGGTGAACACATCCGCCAATTGTTCTCCACTCCGGATATAAGTTGTCTCAATGGTTTTGTCTTGAACCTTTTCCCATACGAAATGGCAGTCCACCTCAATGTGTTTAGTCCTTTCATGAAACACAAGGTTCGAGGCGATGTGAGTAGCAGCTTGGTTGTCACAAAATAATTTTGTAGGTAAATCTGAAGGCCTACAACCCAATTCTTGAAGTAGCAATCGTAGCCAAACGATTTCACTAGTAGCAGATGCCATTGCCCGATACTCCGCTTCAGCACTTGACCAGGCAACCACAGATTGTTTCTTACTTTTCCATGTGACAATGTTACCTCCTACGAACATATATAATCCAGAGGTGGACTTTCGGTCATGAAGTCTTCCAGCCCAGTCTGCATCAGTATATCCAATTATTTCTGTGTGACCATTATTCTTCATCAATAAATCTCTCTCGGTGTGGCCTTTAAGTACCTCAGCAAATAATCAACTAAACACATATGTCCTTGTGTAGGATTTTGCATGAATTGACTTACGAAACTAACGGCATAAGTAATATTAGGTCTAGTAATAGTTAAGTAGATTAGTTTGCCGACAAGACGCTGAAATCGACCCACATCTTGCAAAGGAGAATCATCTGAAACCATTTTCTTACTATAGTCCATAGGAACACTAACTGTTTTTGCACCTATCTTGCTAGTCTCCTTCAATAGATCCAAAACATATTTTCGCTGTGAAAGGAACAAGCATTTGCTAGAATTTGCCACCTCAATACCCAAGAAATATTTCAGCTGTCCAAGATCTTTAATATTGAACTCCTGGCACAACTAAGTTTTGAGCCCATCAATCCCTAACTAATTACTCCTAGTGATGACAATATCGTCGACATATACAAGTAATACCACAATACCGTTTTCATCAGCCTTGGTAAACATAGAGGAATCTGCTGCTCCTCGATTATATCCAAACTTAAGAAAAGAGGTGCTAAGTTTTCCATACCAAGCTCGGGGGGATTGTTTGAGTCCATAAATAGACTTCTTGAGTCTACACACCATCCCTTATTCTCTTTGTAAGTGGTGCCCAGGCGGAAGATCCATGTAAACTTCCTCTTCGAGGTCACCATGAAGGAATGCATTCTTCACGTCCATTTGAATAGAGGCCACCCGCAATTGACTACAACCGACATAAGAACCCTGACAGTATTCATTTTTACAACAGGAGCAAAAGTTTCCTTGTAATCAATACCATAAGTCTGGGTGTATCCCTTAGCAACCAACCTGGCTTTGTACCTCTCTATTGAGCCATCACTATTATATTTAACTTTATAAATCCAGCGACACCTAACAGTGCATTTTCCATCAGGCAAGCGAACTACATCCCAAGTATTATTCCTATCAAGTGCCTATAGCTCATCTTTCATCGCTTCAACCCATATAGGCCGATTGCTGGCCCCCTCAAAACTATTAGGTTCTATGGTCTCTTCAAGAACAAATAAAAAACCAACAAAACTAGAAGATAACTTCTCATAGCCAATGTGATTCTGGATGGGATACTGTACCATATGATAAGTGGTGAAATCCTGAAGTCGTGTTGAGGGTCTAGGCACATGGGTAGATCTCCAAACAGGAGCAGGTTCGGAAGCAGTGGGAACCAATTCGGCATTTGTCTGATTCGAAGCTGTCCTTGGTGCGGGCATTGATTCGGGGCTATCATCGCTGATTATTTCTTCAGTCTCATCTATTCCTTCGGGGTCATTCCATGGGTTACTTTCAACTCCAAGGCCATTGTTCAACTCATTAACCATAGGAATAGGAGCTAATTCAATTGTCAACTCATTGTACTCCCCTTGAATTGGACTCCTTGAATGAAAAAACATAGTAGATTCATCAAATGTAACATCACGCGATATATACATCCGCCTAGTGGTTGGATCAAAGCACTTGTATCCTTTTTTTGTTGATGAGTAGCCCATGAACACATACTTCTTAGCACGAGGGTCAAGCTTACCACCACTTCGAGAGTGCACATAACATACGCACCCAAATACTCTTAAATGCAAGATATTAAGTTTGCACCCGTAAAGAATTTCCATAGGCGTCTTGTAACCCAGAACACGACTAGGAAGTCGATTAATAAGATAACAGCTAGTTAAAATAGCATCACTCCAATAAGTCTTCGGCATGCCTCCAGAAAATAATAAAGCTCGAGTCACCTCAAGAAGGTGTTGATTCTTTCGTTCTGCCACCCCATTCTGTTGAGGTGTATCTATACATGAAGTTTGATTAATAATGCCCAAGCTGCTCAAATAAGATTGGAAGGTCCAATTGGAATATTTTGTACCATTATTAGTGCGTAAGACCTTTATGCATGTTTTGAATTGATTCTGAATCATGCTACAAAATTCCTGAAAAATAGTGACCACATCACTTTTCTTTGAGAAGGTATAGCCAAGTAGCTCGCGATTTGTCATCAATAAAAGAAACAAAATACTTAAAACCATCTCTTGAATCAATTGGAGCACTCCAAACATCCGAATGTACTAGATCAAACACTTGAAGCTAAATTAGAGCCTTGAGGAAAAGGTAATCTATGTTGTTTAGCATAATGACAAGAGTCAGAAGTATTGCAATTATGAAATAAATTTTTATCAATAGCTTGCAACACACGGTCAGAAGGATGACCCATGCACATGTGCCAAAGTCTTGAAGCATCCATTGCATTCTTCCTTGCCACCAAGGCATTCGTATGATAGTCAAGGATGTAGAGGCCATTTTGTAGCCGTCCTTCACCAATCGTCTTCTTGGTACTGCAATCTTGAAACAACACCTTTGAAGGAGAGAAGATAACATTGCAATTTAATTCTTTAGTGCACTTGCTCACGGAAAGTAAATTAGAAGACAAATCGGCACAACCAATACATCAGATTTTTGTGAGAACAACTTAAGTTGTCCTGCTCCTTGCATTGGAACCTGCATTCCGTTAGCCACAGTAATAGGTGGATATGAGGCGCTTGAGGAGACATTAAAAAATAAATCTGTCGAGCTGCACATGTGGTCGGTAGCTCCCGAATCTATGATGAATTGAGTACTAGATTGGGTTAAAAGAGCGGTACCCGATGTCTTAACCATGTTGACTGAATCTGATGAAGGACCTGAAGATCCTGAACCAATCACCCCTTGCCCTCACATCTGAAGTAGTTGTTGAAATTGTTGTGCCAAGGACTCCAGTTTCGATTGAAACTCTGTAGAGTTTCCTGGAACAACAAATTTTGCTTCTTGAACCTTATCTTTGTTGGCACGAAGATGAGGATGAAGTATCCAACACCTATCTTTGGAGTGACCATCTCTATCACAATGGTCACGATGAAATCGAATGGGCCTTTTATTTTTTCCCTTTGCCAATTTCGCCACAAATTCACCACGTTGGTTGTTCATCACAGCCTTATGAGCTGAACTTTCAGAGATTGGTTTATCAAGACTAGGCGAGACACTCATCACTCGATGTCTCGTCTCTTCTCCTTGAATCAAGCCACATACTTCATCAAACGTAGGCAATTTTGGACTCATCAGAATTTGTCCTCTCACGTCTTCGTACTCAGGCCCAATGCTAGCCAATAACTGGAAGACGTGATCTTGCTCCTCCCGTCGAATATAATCCGCCACATTTTGGGTCGCTGGCCTATACAGACAAAGTTCATCCCACCTTCTCTTCATATTTCCAAGATGGTTGGTGAAAGATTGAGAGGCTTCTCGCTTAGAGTTAGCAATCTCTTGCTGCAATTTGAATACTTGAGATGCATTATGAGCTTGTCCATACATCTTATTCAACAATTCCCACAAGATTAGAGCTGTAGGGGAATATGCAAAAATCTCATACACTTGAGATTCCATAGAGTTAAAAATCCAAGACATAACCAAACTGTCGTTGGCTTGCCATTCATCAAATTTTGCATCCCTCTCAGGAGGCGCTTTTATTTGGCCATTGATATGACCAAGCTTCAATCTACCCCCAAGGGCCATAGTAATAGCACGAGACCATGGAAGAAAGTTCCTCTCATTCAGCAATATGTTGGTGAGTCGCTGACCGGTGGCGGTGGAGCCAGGTTCTAGATTGGCCGAACTCGAATCAATCATGATTTGAACAACAACCGTGCATACACCAAGAAGAAGGACACGTATGGATCAAATGCATAAACAGGTACATACCTGCTCTGATACCATGAAGAAATTAAAGAAGACACGATTTAACGAGGTTCAGCAATGTGCCTACGTCCTCAGGTAATCCTCTCTCAAAGTTTTCTTCTTTGTCATATCGCCTTTGAGAGAGGGACTGCCATTTTATTGATGAAGTACAGGAAAGGAAGACAATGAAAAATAAGGCAATTCCCAAAATTACAGAAATCAAAAAAACGAATCTACATAATTTCTTCCCATATCAAAACAAATCTAAATAATTTCTTCCCAAATAGAAGAGCCAGCACCAATCACGCCAACATAACCGGTTTCAAATTTTAGGAAGGAACTAGAAATTGGACCAGTTTCTCCAAAATCGATTAACTCAGTCAAGATTCCATTGCTCACTCTGGTTGACTTAAGGGATGAGACAAAAGTTTTGAGGGGTCCGACGATTATTAGTAAGCCGTCCCTGCAAGAGTCAGTCGACAAATAGGAGGTTATTGTTTTGGGGGGTCCTCGTGACATGCATTCCTAATTAAGGTCATGCATGACGTTTCCTATACAAGACGACAACTTCATTAGTACCACAACGCGACGCTTCCCTGCCTATTTTCTCTTTCTTTCTTGCTTTTCTTTTTTAAGAAAAAGCTTAGTCATATTTATCTAATTAAGGGTTTGTTGCTAGTGCTTGCATCATATATATTAAACCACATATCTTGGGTGCCTTATTAGCCTTTACTCTAATTTTTTTTTTATACTTATTCCAAATCTTACCGCTTACGCATTTTAATTCTCCTTAAATCCGAAACACTTATATTCTGACAAAATTTATATTTTCATATGATTTGTACAAAAATTTGAGGGATGTATGCATTAAAAGTTCTAAAATTTGTTACAAAAACGCAGTTGATTTCTAAAACTTGTCACGAATGTGCAATTAAGTTCTAAAATATTCAAAAAGTGCAATTAAATCCTAAAATTTATCTAATTTATTTTATCAAGTCCTTCCGTTGACAAGTTTTAGGATTTAATTATATTTTTTGAAATTTTTAGGACTTCATTGCACTTTCATAATAAGTTTTAGGATTTTTAATGCACTTGTCTCTAATTTCAAAATTCCGGCAAATATTTTCAATTTTGGTTGGAAGACAAAAGATTGTACATTTTCTCTTCACTCACTTCTAAACAAGCCAGCCCGTTATTCCTTTTTTGTGACTTGTGACTCATGAGCAACGATGTATTTCACTAGAGAACCACTTCGAAAGCAACTAGTAATCATGCTATTGATGCTTCATAGCACGAGCAATTGATACTTTCATTACCCAAAATTTGTTTAATATATATTTATATTTTATGTGCAACCGTGGTCAAATGTTGTCAAAATCCCACTACCTTCTGGCGTAGTTTGACCTTCAAAATAAAGCTTATTAAACCATCCCAGTTATTCGCCGGAGAGACTAGAAAATCGACTTTCTTTGACTTCATTGCTATCTATAAAGTTAGGTCATATAGACATATGTGCTTTGATGATCCATAACCTATCCTATATAGCCGATTTGGCAACAACCTAGTGAAAATAAGACGATTGGCCAAAAGACAAAATTAAAATAAGGAGAGAAAGAAATAAAGAAAAGGACGCATGTACAAATGCGTTTCCTGATTGTGAGTTATGCCACTAAAAGTTTTAGTCATCCCAACCGTTGATGCAAGTGAACGTAATTTCATTTTCAAAATTTGCGATTTGGGTGTACCAGTACATACACAATATGGGTATGGGAACACAAGATGTTCGACAAGATGAATTCATTTTATTAATATACTTTCCACTTGCCACTCCATGAATCTTGTCCATTCCCTGATACAAAAGATCACAATAAAGATTGTTTAGAAAGCTTACTCTTTCTTTTTATTTTGGATGAGCTGAGCCAATAGGATGAATTAAAAGAGTTCCACATTATGAACTTTGTACCATGCACATAAGTTACATGCGCTCTAGAAGAGCGCGTAGGAGAGAATTAATAAATAGAATATGAAAAAAGAAAATAATAAGAAATGAAAGGGATCGAATTCTATCTATACTCTATCTCAGATCCATCTTCGCTATTCCCATCCATTAACTCCTTGAGACTTGACTGGACCTTTGCTTGGTTTTTTCAAGCAACTTGAAAAGTTTTTGAGGCATATATTAATGTTATTTACATATTTAAACATAGTCCCTTCAAAGGTTGAGATTAGGACCGTGGGATGCATGGCACGGTAGTATTACCAAAAGAATAAAGTATGTTTGGTAGTTATGATAAAAGTCGGAATATGATAAAATTTATTATATCCTGTGTTTGGTCTCTACTCAAGACAGAATAAAATCGAATATAAATGGGATATAGCCTAAATAAAAATATCTCACGGGGAGGTGAAATTAAGATGGATATGATTTCTATCATGGTATCAAAGTTATTTTTTGAAAATTCTCAATTAATAAAATTAAAATAATAATTAAATATAAATAATATATGAATTCCAATAAAAAAAGAAATTTTCATTTTTATCTTTTCCTGTTTTTATTTATATATACGATATTCTTTCTACTTTATAATATATGTATATAGAGTATTTGTATTTATCACATATATTAGGTATACTAGTATAGTTGATTATATAATATTTATTAAGGAATGATGGATGGGAATAAAAAAGAAATAAAAAGGAGATGGAAAAATAATAAAAATAAGTAAATAAAATTGAATTAGAAGAACCCAGATTTTAATTGAGTAAATTCAAATTTGAAAAGAATCTTCCTAGTTCTTGACAAATGAGAGGCAATTAGATTTCTAAGGATAACCTACCCTCTCCATCTTCTTTTCGTCCATATCTCTAATTCATGTTGAAGCTTCATGATTCATATGTAATTCTTCAGTTCACGTCCAAGCTCGATGAAAGCGACAAGACTGTCGAAGCTCCTTCTCCTTTGTAGTTCTCTAATTCATGTCAAAAGTCCATGAAAGTGGCAAGAGAGTTTCGAACTCATTCTCCTCCGTAGCTCTATTTTCACATTAAAGTTTCATGGTAGTGGTGAGAGAGTTGGAGTACAATATTTTTTTGGAATCGCTAAGGTGGATAATCATGTTTTCTCTCTTTTACTAGATTTTGCATTTGTTGGTTGATCTATTTTGTTGATGTTGTTGTAACCCATTTACATTTCTCGTCATAATCGAATCTATGTCTCTAAAATGCTTTAGTGAGCTCCTTTACTATTTATTATTTAGATCTTATAATTGTTATGAATTGATTGATGGACACACTATCATGTAGTTCATATTAGGAATGAGCGATTTCATGTTCCTTACTAGTTCCACGAAGAATCTAGAACTTGGAACATACTTGTTGGTACAAGTTATTCATTTTTTGGAACCAAAAACCTATTTTGTCATAAGTTCTAAGGTCAGCTCTACGGTCTAATAGGCTCCTTAATTTTTGTTTCATTTTTAGTTAAGCAAAACGAAATGAACGCAACAACAAAAATGAAAGCTTCTCATTTGTCAATAACAACAATTCATAAAAGATAAACACGTAAAGTAAAATAAATAATAAAAAGTTCAAAACACATAACATAAAACCTAAATTATAGAACTTAATCATCAATTATCTACAAAAATTTGCTCAAAATTCTAACCATTGAGATCAAAAGAAACAACAATCATACTTAATCACTTAATAATTGGTTTAAACAAACTTAAATAATTATTGGAAAGCATCACCACATATATTCATTCCGCTTTGACTATTAACTCTATTTATTGATGATAATCTCACTAAGACAATCCATATCTAAAGAAGAAGAAGAAGAAATAAATAAAATATACACTCATTAGATATTTAAAAATGAATTACAATATATAAAGATAGAGATGAGAAGTGGAAAAAAAACACACCACAGAAAACAAAATAAGTTGAAGAACATAATTAGGAATTTTAGGGTTCCCTTCTCGGTTTTGGTTCTCGAATTGGGAATCGATGGTTCCTAAAAAAATGAAACTAGGAGCTAGACCATCTTTTCTTAGAAATTATAACCGAACCGATTTCCACTAGTCCAAATTTATCCTAAAATGATGCTTGCCCCTATTTTATATGAAGCAATAGAAATGATATACTATGAAAATATTAGATTTTATTAGTGCGATTCATCAAAGAGTAAGTAAGATATAGTAAATTTATTATTTTCGCATATTATCTTATTCAAATCTATTCTAGTTAGAAATTTAGTTGATTAAACGCAGCCTAGGGGTTTTAACTCAACGAACAGGCGAAAGGGCAGTGGGACCAACGTTCAAGGAGACCCGAGAGATCATTTAATTAATGTTACCGCCGCTCCTCTCTACCCATTCACCAAGTTAAAACAAATTAGCTGACGTATGCAATGACACAACCCAGGAAGACCTCCCACACGTGTTGGCCTGTGATTGAACAATCGACTCAAATGTCATGGCCGCCGTCACCACTTGTTACTGAAGAAGCTTTGGTTGTTACCTTTTCGATCCAGTTGCAGCCTGTCTATCTACCTCACGTGTCTGAATTCATCGCAATTTGCAGGGTTCGTGTCTGTATATAAACCCCTAGTCGTCTCACGTTTCTGTGTCGATTCGAGTTCGAGAGTTGAACAAGTTCAAGGCTTGGAGAGAAGGTCACGGACCAGAGAGTCGCGGAGGAAGACGAACAGAGTCGAGAAGAGAAAGGGAGAGAAGATGAAGAAGGCGCAGTTGGGGTTACCAGCGGGGTTCAGGTTCCACCCCACGGACGACGAGCTGGTGAACCATTACTTGATTCGCAAGTGCTCTTCTCTCCCCATCTCCGCCCCCATCATTGCCGAGATCGATCTCTACAAGTTCAACCCTTGGGACCTTCCTGGTACTTTCACACGCTCTCCAGGCTCTGTTCCTGATCAATTTCTATTTCTGCTCGTGTTCATTTTGGTGAATCATCCCATTCTGGGAAATGGGTCGACGAGTTTTGCCACTTTTTTGGTGATTTTCTCGTGAAAAAATCCATTTTTTATTTGGATTTATTACTCTAAGGGCATGATTTCTGATGGAGTTTGGCTTCGAATTGCAGAAATGGCTCTGTACGGCGAAAAGGAATGGTATTTCTTTTCTCCGAGGGACCGCAAGTATCCCAACGGGTCACGGCCGAACCGGGCAGCGGGAACCGGGTATTGGAAGGCGACTGGAGCCGACAAGCCGATCGGCCGCCCCAAGACGCTCGGCATAAAAAAGGCGCTCGTGTTTTACGCCGGGAAAGCTCCGAAAGGAGTGAAGACCAATTGGATCATGCACGAGTATCGCCTTGCCAATGTCGATAGATCCGCCGGCAAGAAGAAGAACTTGAGGGTAATTACTCTCTTTCCCTTCTTGTCAATGTTACGGTGTTCCCGCACTTGTATTTTGATGAGTTGGTAAACGAAACTCAATGATTAACATCGATCCTTGCAATTATTACAGCTTGATGATTGGGTTTTATGCCGGATATACAACAAGAAGGGCATCATAGAGAAGCATTTCCCCTCCACGCACACTAAAACGGCAGAGTTCCCTGAAATGGAGACCAAGCCGCAGATTGTCATGCCGGCGGGGCTGAACCCTTACAGCACACCTCCACAATATGGGCCTTCGCCAATGACTACGGATCACATGTACATGGACTCATCAGAGTCGGTGCCGAGGCTGCACACGGATTCTAGCTGCTCAGAGCACACGGCGTCCCCAGACTCGGCATGTGAGAAGGAAGTGCAGAGCGAGGCGAAGTGGGACGACTTGGAGAAGGCACTCGACTTCCAGTTCGGTTCAATGGATAACTTCTTGGACGATGCTTTCCCGCAAGGACAGTTTCAGCTGGATCAGTTCGCGCCTCTTCAGGACATGTCCATGTACTTGCAGAAGTCAGTCTGATTAAGTCTGTTGAGTAACACAGAAGTCGGATAACCAAATTGAAATTGAATGATCCACTGGCATGGCGATCAATCAAGACAATCTCTGTCTTGGACAGATTGCTCATGTTGGGGCTACAGACTAGAATTAGTCCTAGGATTTTGCTTTGCTGGGATTTGCCACGAAGAGAAGCAAGTGTTGAGGGGCATCCAGTAGCACAGCGAAAGCAATCCGTCCGGCTCTAAATTGACCGAGCAGCGGACGTGCCGCGATCTTGACGTGTCTGCGAGTCAGTACAGTTAGTGTTTTGGATGGTGATACCTCCTTTCCTGACCTGTAAATATGTGATGAAAGTCCCTAAGGAACTTGTTTGCTGTAAGATTGAAGCGAACTTGTTTCAATATCTTATTTAGTGAAAGATTATTTCAGTTTTATTCTTGGTCGTTAGTTTGATTGAACGGAGCTCAAGAACAATGGTTCTATGGTCCACCGAAAGACGGATCTTCAGATTGTAACAAGATATAACTTCTTTGTATCTTTTCGTATTTCCTGTACAAAATGTCATAACACACAAAATTTTAAAGATTTTACAGTCATTGGGCGAGATTTAATTTTTCTTTTTGACTTGACAATTATCAAGTGACTAGGGATTTGTCTCCTGAACACATGGTTCATTTCACTTGGACCGAACCGCACTATCCACATAAAGAAGAAATATATTCTTGAACATGATGCGATGCTTGGAGGCAACTTTTAAAACAACGACGACGGCCGACATGAACAAGTGATCTTTCCGCCGTGCATGGACTCATGTATTGTTGACCGAGTCACATACAAACCTATTGGACAAAGAAAGGTCATTAGAATGAACCCATCTTTAATTTGGATTGTCGCTATGCTAAAATAAGAATAGGGATTTCCTGATTTACTTAAATTTATTCGGATGACACCCGGTTCTTGAGTGATTGTAATTTACATTTTTTGGGCGTGTCGTTGGCCAACGGAATTGGTGAAAAAAGAGAATCTTGTGCCTACTTGTTGGAGGGTGGGCTTTCGTAATTGTCCTTGCTCTTAGTAAAGCCGTTAGTATATGTGGAGCGCACAATGTCTGAGCATTGTGGCAGACCATCTCATTGTATACCAAAATTACGTGAAAAAATATTTCTTTTTAACTGATTCGTGCTTTTCGATAAGTTCCATAAGGTAGTCTTCTGAATTTTGGAAGTGATGATGGGCCGACGAGGACGAAGGGAATGACGGTAGCTAGAGGCAATGGCCGACGGTGACCGCTGATGACCAACAGCAAGTGACCGATGAGCTGCTCCCCTGAAGTAGTTGTTTCAGCTTATTAGCTGATCTTCTTAGTTCTCTGAGCTGAAGTTCTCATGCTGAAATGGAACTGCAGGTGGGAATTACTGATGATTTGGACTAGTTGGAGATGCCAACACTGAGGAATTGGATATCACATAGGCAAATGGCACATACATCAGGAGTTGCATCCAATTTCATTTGACTTCCAATGCAAATTTGCCTTTAGTGCGATGCCTGATCCACGCTTTCTACGGTTTGCGTTAAAGGTTAACAAATTCCTCTTTGAATATGCGATACCATTATACAACTCAATAGAAACAAACTTTGTCAGTAGTATCAAGGCACTCTTGCTCCACCTGCATCTCTCTCTCTCTCTCTCTACCACAAGTGTCTTGTGGTTCCAGCCGGTGTACTATGGCAGCTATTTTGACCATTTAGAGAAATGTGTTAAGTAAAAAGGGTTGGAAAAATGATTTTGCTGCGTTTGAGAATCGATACTATCTAGATGCATTTGAAGATCTGCTAACAAAGTGAAATCAGCCTTTATTTGTTAAACTTGCTTTTCTTAAACAGAGTGGTTTGTTAGTGCATGTTATTTTGTGCCAATATTTCAACTTTTTATAGGTATTTTTTTAGGTTTTTTTATTTATTTATGTTTTCTATTTAACTTACTATTCTTTATTGTTTAATATAATTTTTAATTTGACATAAAGTTTTTATCTAAGTGACATCATGAAGAGTTTAAAGTTGATTTAATGATTAAGTATAGGCTTTTCTAAATTGAGTTAAATATTAATGTATTTTTTGATAATATGGATTGAGTCAAGTGGGTCTTTAAATAAATATTATATGAAAAATAAGTTTAAATGGATTAAATGGATAAATCAACTCATTTTCAATCTATTTGACCGCCCCACTTTCTGAGTGACAACTTTTTTTCTGTTTTTCTTCATTGGCTGCTGAATTAACGGGGGAGACAGGGTCCCGCGATCACTGAAAAATCCATGCAAAAGCATAAGAAACATATCCATGGGAAAAGGGGATTCGTGAGTCAATCGAGGAATACGAGGTTTTTGTCCTGCCGGGGGGCAGTATCCACGCAGCTTCCCAGGGGAGTGCGTGCCCACGTCACGTGCACGGCCGATTGACGTATTGCACGACGTCATTCAGACAAGACAAAGGGGCTTCATTCCTAGGCAGAACCCGAAGCTTCCATGGCTATCCAATTAAGGGTCTGTCGTTAGCGATGACGTTAGGTCCAGGCATCAACACTTTTCGCCATTTTGACCGGGACAAGACTGGCTGCTCCCGGTTGTTGCAGCCTTGAATAATCTTGAAGACTTATCATTACAACACATGTGGTTTGAACCCACGCACACGATATGTCTTTATCATCTTTTTACTCTTCCTTTATCATTAATCAAAATCTTGCCATACACGCATTTTTATTCTTTTTTTAGTGCCAAAGTATTTTCACGTCATTTTAAAGATGACAAAATAATGTTTTTATTTAAAAGATGCACAAGTCAATATATAGATGGTGTGACATTTCAAATTAGGAATGTATTGGTAATATCAAAAGTATTCGAAGTATATATGGGGAAGTCATAAGTTAGACGGACTTTGTTATAAGATGAATAAGTTGAGAAGAACATTGATGTTCTTTGAGTACTTGGATATTCCATGATAAGATGAACATCCAAGTGAAGTCTTGATTGTTGATATATTGAAGATGACCAATGGATATCACTTTATTAATCAAGTTCCAATAAGCAAATGTAGTTAGATTCAGTGGAGTGCCTATAAGTAAGGAGTACTTTGTCTTAATCAAGGGTGAGAAAGTATTAGGCATCAAGGTGTGTAGAAGTTGGATGGACCTCAATCTACGGTGAATAAGCCTAGAACAAGATTTATGAGTTCGTCGTGATTGTTGATATAACCAGTTTATGTTGATATAGGTAGTTGCTTTTATCAATTACGACAAACTCATTAAACGACGTGCTGAAAAGAAGAAACGGTGTCCTAAAAAGGTATGCTGGAGTAAGGGGCGTCTTGCCCCTAACAATGATGAATAAGGTGTTGTGCTTAAAGGTTGATGTAAGCTGTCTAGACTAGATAGAAGGAGAACAAGTTCGATATAAGCAAGGGATGTCTAAAGACTAGGAAGGACCGTGGCTAAGTGAATAGCTAATCGTGATAGTCAATACACTTAGAAGGACTAAAAGATAATGGATCAAGAGTTGATTTTCAACAAATAACGTTAATAAAAGCAACGGATCGCTGATAGAGATAGTTTCTATTGTTAATAGTAAGGGTGTGCAAATTAACCGAGACCCGCCTGGACCGTCTAGAATTTGACTGGAACCGCCCGCAACCGGTGATTATTAAGGGAACCGATCCGATTCCCGGTTCCAATTTATGAAAACCCATAGATACCGATCCGGTTCTCGATTCCATGGGTAGATCTGTCCACTTGCTCACCTGAACTAAATTAGTTATATTATAATAATATATTAATTTTAATATTAAAAATAATTTCAAAATTAGCAAATTTAAAATTTAGTACTCCAACCTTCATCTTGTCTCAATTCGTTGCTTTACTATTGCATCTCGTCTCTCTCAGTTCAAACCGTCCCCTAGCTCCCACTTCCTCTCCGATTCATCTTTGGATAAGCTCATCTCCCTTGTGTCCTAATCCTGGATTTAGTGAAACAGTGAATCGATTCTTTCCCCCCCATCCCCTTGAACTTGAACTCTCTCCCTATGTCGTCGCCATCCTCATCGCCACCTCTGCATTCATTGTCACTGTCGTCCTTGTCATTGTTAGGCTCATCCCACTTTTGCCTCCCCTCCCCCTCCTTGGGCTTCTCCCCATCATCCTCGTCTTTGGGGATAGGGGCGAACTCTAGGTCGAAGAATAGCCCGTCGTCCTCCTTGTCGTCAATCTTGCGGGAGAAGCAAGAGAGGGTGGAGGCGGAGGCGGTGGCGAAGATGGTGGTGGTGGCTGAGACAGAAGCGGCATGAGGGTTGCGGCCACCACAATGCTAGTATTTGAGGAGGCTAAAACTACCATGGTCAAGAGAGCCAGAATAAGCAGATGTGGGAGGTTGAAAAGGGGAAGACGCGGAGGGTGGACAGGTTCCATGGATCCACCTAGGAACTAGACTAGACGGGCGGTCCCGTTTTTAGGTGGATCCATACAACTAACGAGCGGTTCCCGATTCCAATATTTCGTAATCAGTCCTTAGCGGGCGGTTATTGGTTCTAGGTTGGGAACCGTCCACCTGGACTGTGCACACCCCTAATTAATAGAGACATTAGTCACCCATATTAATTAGGGGTGATCGGGTCCAGGGTGGGTAGGGTCTAGACCTGGACCCTGTACCCGACCCTGTTATAACCGGTTTCCATTTTTTGGACCCTATACCCGACCTTGTTTGTATTGGACCATGTACCCGACCCACCCTATTTTTCCGATCCGGTTCCAGGGTCAACCCTGTTTCCATCGGAACTTGTTTTGCAATCTCCCGATATCCTATACGACTTCGAATTTTATATTAATAAGTGAGAAAATAATGTAATCCTCCTAATTTATATTGAAACATTAAGCACTGATAATAAATTAATACATGAACTTTTCGATTAAACGAAAAATTAAGGATCCATAGGGCTAATTATAATAAATAAAATCATAAGGCAAAGAATTAGCAACAAACATGGGTCTAATATTAGTCTTATTCCCACAACTACTACATGAAGTTACTCATTTATGCAAGCATAACTCTTCCTACAAAAGAGAAATTAGGCGAGTCAATTCATGTGATACACAAGAATTTGGTGGCGACGAACACCGTCCGTCCATCAGACGGTGCAAGAGGGAGCCGGTGAGGGAGGGAAGCAAGTGAGGAAGAGGAGTGACAAAGGAGGAGTGCCGTGCGTGTTTGAGAGAGCCAAGAGGAAAAACATTGTGTGATTGTAAGAGTAAGAATAGAAATCGGGAGGAAAAAAAGGGTTTTGGATCTCTACTTACAAAACCGGTTTGGGAACCGATTTCCGGGTGGGTAATCACTTGGACCCTGTTCCCGGACCGGTTTAAACCGGTTCCGAATTTTGGGAACCTGTTCCCAGACCGGTTTCAATGGGAATCGGTTCCCGACCCTGTTTTTCGAGTGGGCGGTCCAGGGAACCGGGTAGACCCGGTTCGGTTGCACACCCCTAATATTAATAGACAGCCTCATGACATGTCTTCATTACTTGAAAAAAGAAAAAGAAAAAAAGGACCCGCACGTTCGATATGATTATAATTTAAAATTGAAGTCTAATGACAAGCCGCCATGTTTGAAATTCTAAATAAAGGCAACGAATTTGAACTAAGGAAGCTTTGGTGGACAAGAAGTCCGGAAGAAAATATATGCAGCACACCATAATGAAATTAATGCTCTTGCTAGAAAGTCGAGTTGCACGTTCTCTAGCCATCAATTATGTCAAAACCGGCTCCTTGAAGCATTTTGAAGACTTTTTCAAAAGTTCACATTGAAGATCGGAAGTTTATCTAGAGAATTCAAGGCAAGTTGGAAGTCCACAGGAAGAAAGAGTGGGCGTTCATTGAGAAAACCTTGAGGACATAACATTTTATATAGTTCCCGACATAACACTCTTAAGGACAAAAACTGTTTTCCTCTTGTGGAATTGTGATCCTCGGTTGATCTCTAACGTTGATTTTTCCATTGGCTTCAACTGTGCGAAGTGTCTTGTCTTTTTACCTGGTATCTGGCTTTTGTAAAATTGTGACTTTTGAGCTTTGATGGATTTCACCAAAGAGCCACTCTCAAAAGCGAGTAGTAATCAAGATATTCACGAGCAATTGATACTTTCATAGCCCAGAAATTGTTCAGTATGTATATTTTAATGGGCAACATTGGTCAAATGAAGTCAAAATCTCCACTTTCTTCTAGCGTTGTTCGACCCTCCAAAGTAAAGCTGCCGAAAGTTATAAAAACCGTCCCCAGATAATTCGCAGGAGAAACTAGAATATCCACGACCTTTGATTTCTTTGCTATCTAGTGGCTAAATCATATAGCCATATATGCTTTGATGATCTATAACCTATGCTCGTATAGCCAGGGCAAGTCCTAGTGAAAAATGATTTGCTGCAAAACGAAATTAAAATGAGGTGAGAAAGAAATGAAGAAAAGGACGCATGTACAATTGCATCCTCCCTATGTGACTAAAAGTTTTCATCATTTCAACTGTGATGCAAATGAATGTGACTTTTACTTCAAAATTCACAATTTGGATATACTGTTGCGAACATAATATGATAATACAAAGATGCCCGACATGATGAGTTCATTTCACTAATATTCTCTCCACTTGCGATTTCATAAATTCTGTGGGTAGATCGATGTGGTGTGAAAACTAAAACACGGTCCTTTTGAAAGGGT
Source organism: Eucalyptus microcorys (assembly GCA_014182515.1). NCBI lineage: Eukaryota > Viridiplantae > Streptophyta > Magnoliopsida > Myrtales > Myrtaceae > Eucalyptus > Eucalyptus microcorys. Next base: position 1,071,633 of record CM024570.1, on the reverse strand, counting down.
CGTGTCCCATATTTTATTGTGGGGGTAACATGGCACGATATCTTTTGCCAAAAAGGAGATGGGTTGAAACCAACGAAGGGGCAAAAGGGCAAGAAGAAGCCACGTTCGAGGAGTCCCAAGAGACCATCTAAATTACCGCTACTGCCACTCGACTCTACCCATTCCCCGAGTCCAGACAGATTAGCTGACGGACGCAATGACAGAACCGGAGAGTCCTCCCACGAGTGTCGCCCCTGTGATTGGCCAATTGACTCAACTGCCTAGGCTGCGCTCACCACCTTTTGCTAACGGAGACTTCAGGTTGTTGCCTTTTCTGCCCCCCTTCCCCACGTTTTCGATCCAGATACACTCCGACCGGTCGTTGCGTGGGATCTGTCTACCTCACGTGTGTGAATTACCCCCGACTGGCAGAGGTCGTGCCTGTATATAAAACCCCTGGTCGTCTCGTGTCTCTGTGTGGATTAGACTTCGAAAGTTGAACTTGGAAGAGAAGAGGGCACGGACCACAGAGTCGCCGAAGAAGACAAACAGAGTTGAGAAAGAGAGAGAGAAGATGAAGAAGGCACAGTTGGCGTTGCCTGCGGGGTTCAGGTTCCACCCCACGGACGACGAGCTGGTGAGCCATTACCTGATTCGCAAGTGCGCTTCGCAACCCATCTCCGTCCCCATCGTTGCCGAGATCGATCTCTACAAGTTCGACCCTTGGGACCTCCCAGGTACTTTCACCCGCTCCCTCTGCTTCTCCAGGCTCTGTTCCTGAACAATTTCTGTTTCTGCATGTGTTCATTTTGGTGAATCATCCCATTCTGGGAAATGGGTCGACGAGTTTTGTCACTCTTTTAGGTAATTCTGTCGTCAAAATTTCGTTCTTTATTTGGAATTGTCACCGTAATATGAATTCTCTAGTCCCCATCTGATGCTTTTGAGAGGTCCAACGTTCGACAGTTTGAGCTTATCATTGGGACATGTGGGTCGAAAAAAGTAGTTGACATTTTCATTTGCTTTCTCATCGTCTGGGATCAAATATGATGGTTTTGACTCTGATTTTTTACTTTTCAAGATCTCTTGTGAATTTAAGAAAATTATTTCTGATGGAGTTCGGCTTGGAATTGCAGAAATGGCTCTGTACGGCGAAAAAGAATGGTACTTCTTTTCTCCGAGGGACCGCAAGTACCCCAACGGGTCACGGCCAAACCGGGCAGCCGGAACCGGGTATTGGAAGGCGACCGGGGCTGATAAGCCAATCGGCCGCCCGAAGACACTCGGCGTAAAAAAGGCTCTAGTGTTTTACGCTGGGAAATCTCCAAGCGGAGTGAAGACCAATTGGATCATGCATGAGTACCGCCTCGCCAATGTCGATCGATCTGCCGGCAACAAGAAGAACTCGAGGGTAAGTGCCGTCTTTCCCTTCGTCTAACCGTTTTTGGTGTTCCCAGACATGTAACTTGAAGAATTCATGAAGGAGACTCAATGATTAACGTCGATCCTTGCTATTATTGCAGCTTGATGACTGGGTTCTATGCCGGATATACAACAAGAAGCGCATCATAGAGAAGCATTTCCCTTCCACGCACAATAAACCGGCAGAGTTCCTGGAAATGGAGACCAAGCCGCAGATTGTCATGCCAGCAGCGCTGAACCCTTACACAGCTCCACAATATGGCCATTTGCCAATGACCACAGATCACGCGTACATGGACTCATCGGAGTCGGTACCAAAGCTAAACACGGATTCTAGCTGCTCGGAGCATGCGGTGTCCCCGGACTCAGCATGCACTAAGGAAGTGCAGAGCGAGGCTAATTGGGGCGATTGGGAGAAGGCCCTTGATTTCCAGTTCGGTTCGATGGATAACTTCTTGGAAGATGCGTTCGTGCAAGGACAGTTTCAGCTGGATCAGTTCTCGCCTCTTCAGGACATGTCCATGTACTTGCAGCAGTCATTCTGATTAAGTCCATTCAGGTTGCGACTCATTGAAATTGCATGATCCACTGGCAGGGTGAATAATCAAGACAATCTCTGTCTTGGACTAATTGCTCATGCGGGGCTATAGACTAGAGTTACTCCAGGGATTTTGCTTTGCTGGGTTTTGCCAGAGAGAGAAGCAAAACGTTGAGGTGCATCCAGTAGCACAGTGTTAGCAATCTGCCTGACTCTAAACTGGCCGAGAGATGACCCGGCAGAAGGGCCGCGATCTTGAGGTTTTAGGATCGTGTTGACTGTCGTCTCATGTAAATAGCTGATGACAGTCTCTGGGGAAACTATTTGCTGTAACATTGTACCAAAATTGTTTCGATTTTTTATTTAATTAAGATTGTTTTAATATTCATTGCTGTCGAAAATTTAATTGAATGGAGTTCGTTCAAAAGGGACCGTTTTATGTTTCATTGAGAGACGGATTTTGTGCCGGGTCATAATTTCTTGTATTTTTCCATAACTCTTATGCGAAGTGCCACAATATGGAATTTCAAAAGTTTTACTATCAACCACTGACATTTACAATTTATTTGATTCGGCAATTATTCGAAAGTACTTATAAAGCACATGGTTCATTTCACCCAGGCCACACCACACTTTCATCATCCGACACAAAGACGACAACGACGGCCGACATGAACAGGTGGCCATTCCTCCGTGCATGGACTCATTTATTGGACAAAGAAAGGTCATTATTAGAAAGGGGCCATCTTTAATTTGGATTATCGTTGCGTTAAAATGCTAAGGATAAGGTCTCCCTGTTTTTTGCTCTTGAGGTACATGAATCGTCTCAATTTGTCCTCTTACATATCACATCAGCTACAATCATCTCAATCCCTGATTTATTTATTTTTCAAGACTACTACTACGGCATAACACAATTGTTTTATCAAACATTTGCCACGTTTTATCGTTCTTGTCATGCCAATGAAAAGGACACTTAGCAACCAAGAACAATGAGACTCAATCACTTCAATCGCATCTGTTAAAAGACTTGAGAACACCTAAAAAACGTATCTCATTGTGAATTTTAATAATTATAGGTTAAATTCAATACAACTACTTGAAAGATCCTAATAGTTTTAAGGAAAATTATACAAATGGTACATGAATTTTGGCTCGATATATAATGTGATCCATAAACTTTAATTCAACTTGTAATATAGTTTACGAATTTTTAATTTGTACTATGTTCAAGTTAAATCTCATCTTTAAACTATAGGAAGATATTTAGCATTGTCCCTGAAATTGAATTAATGAAAAACTACATTATCATAAGCTCATGAACCAAGTTGCATTAATTAAAAGTTTGAGAACAATATATTCAATATTATGATTATTTGTGTCATTTTTCCCTAGTTTTAAGGGGAGCAGACTTTATTTTTGGGGAAGAAAAGTAAAGGGGGACAAGGGAGGCCCACAAAGATTTGGGAGGGTCCCACGATTAGGAATATTTCGTGCAAAAAGCATAAGAAACATCCTTTCCCAAGAGTCAATCCACGACGAATCCCAAGGTTAATGTCTTTGCTGGGGGCGGGCGGGGGGCAGCATCGACGAAGCTTCCGAATCCACCACGTCGCCTGCACGGGTCGTTAAAGTCATGCAGGACGTCACCTGGACAAGACAAAGGAATTCGTCCCTTTCCTGGCAGAACCCGAAGCTTCCAACGCCTCTTTTATCTTTTTTTTTTCAGTTTAAGGGGGAAAAAAAGAAAAAAAGAAGAAGGAAAAGCTGGTCGATTGAATAAACTTGATATTTATCTAATAAAGGTTTTATTGTTGTCAATGATGCGAGGCCCAAGCAATGACTTTTCACCATTTTGAGTTTTGACCAGGACTGACCGGAGACCGGCTGCTCCTGGTTTTGTTGGCCAAAATAGACTAATCTTATGCTCACATCATATGTATCGAAACCACGTGCGTTTATTATCTTTTGCTTTTCCACCTTTTTATAAATCAAATTCTTACAATCTACATATTTTATCTCATAAAAAAAATAAAATCTAATGTGAATATCGACACGTAAATTCACATATATTTAATTTTCGTAATTTTTAGAAATTTGAATAATAATTTCTTTTATTTTGACAGAAAAGCGAGATGTTATATGTTTTGCTTCCACTTAATCCTAAACACATACGCCCATCATTTCTTTCTCCACGCAAATTTTCCTCTAAAATCAACGAGGATCCCATTAGTTTCTTCGTGACATCACAATATGGTTTGTTTGCTAGCAACTTGATAAAAGTATGAGTATGAAAGCCTAATTATTTAGGGCACGAATAATAACCATTTTGACCAGAAATTAATTTTTAGAAAAGAAATAATTTTTCTATTTTTATTTTTAGATGAGTTTCTAAATAAAAATACGCGTTTGATAATGACATAAAATTTTTTTTTTTCCGGCGGCGGGCAACCGATGACCGACCGCGGGGAGTGGCGACAATGGTGACGGTGAATGGTGAACAGAGGCCGGTGATGACGGATGAGCAATCGACTAATAGCAAGGACAAATAATGATAAGATTTTTTATTTCTCATTTTTGTTCCAGAAATAAACAAGTAAAAAAATTTAGTTCTGATTTCTATTTCAAACTTATTTCTGAAGTAAAAATCTATTTTAGAAATAAAAAAATAAAATAATTTTATCAAACGGATTTCTATTATAAAAACAAGTTTGGAATAGAAAATTAGTTTTTGAATAGAAATAAAATAATTATTATGTGCACCCCTAAAGACCCATAAAATAGCTACAAGTTATATATACTAGTAAGTCCGGGCTTTTGACTTGCGTGAGAGACCCAAATCAAAGGAATTTGTATGCAAGTGGTGAGATTTAAGCATATGACCTCCAATTCATGAGCCACACCCCCAATCAACAATGCATAACTCAAAGGGTTTGATTGATACATAGTTTTTGCTTAGATGGTAAGTAAGGCTGTCTTTCTCGTTCGAAACACGACATTTGCGCATTCTCTTAAAGCCACCTTAAGGAGCACAAATTCATCTATTTCCGATAATTACTCAATGTGTGGGGAAGAAGAATTGTTACGCTCAATGAAAATTACTTGGGTGCTCAAAAGCACCAAACGTTCATTCATATTAGAAAAAAATTATTGAGTTCAATATGACGTTTTTTTGGAATAATTAATCCCAAGAGGTTCCCGTCTTATTTTTATAAACCCTAATGTTTTGGAATCGTAATTAATATCTACTTATCCTCGTTCTCTTTTTGTAAGTTTCACAAAGTTTTCTGATGTCAGGATAAACATGATGCCACTACTATGTCGAATTATCTTTGAAATATGAATATGCTCAACTAAAGAACTACTTTATTCCCACTATGTGATAACGACACATGGCCAAGGGAGAGACTTGTAGCAATTGGGTGTGTTTGGTTTAAATATGAATAATTTGAAAAATATTTTCTTAAAAATGATTGTTTATATTACTTACAAAAATGAATTAATTAAAAACATTTTCAACATCCACAAAAATGTTGGATATAAGTTGTTTCGATAATTAAAAACATTTTTCATTAATTGATTATTTCGTTTCAAGTTATTCATTTTTTACGAAATACATAGAGTTTGATTCCATTGCACGAGAAAAACTAAAATGGACACAATCTAAGTATAATTAGCTCATGGAACCCGTCACTCACATCAACCTCATGTCCTAACCAAACAATGACTTCCTTTCTCTTTTTCTAGCATCGATAAATTAGTGGTCCGTCCAGAAGCTTGTACATCAATATTTCCGTATCTCTTTATCTTTGTCTATCTGCATTTAATTTTGATTGACTTGATAAAACGATAATTGGTTGATTATATGAAAGCCGCCTAATGGTAATTATAATAATACTGAATTATTAGTAAACCCAATGCTAACAACCCCATTGTCTCCTACATTTCGTTAGATGTCACTTTGACTAAGCCAAGTTGCACATGCGTTAAACCTAGAAGACCTAAAAAATCATTTCGGCCAAATTGAGGCCCTCTTAAGCTCATTTTGTTTTGTGAAAATTGAATGATTTAAAAATATTTTCTTATAAATAATCACTTGTATTGTTTATAAAAATGATTGAACAAAAAATATTATTATCGTTCATGAAAATATTTAAACACATAATAAAAATTTTTTATTGACTAATTATTTTAAGTGATATAAGCAATTATTTGTAGGAAAATATTTTTCAAATCATTCATCTTCCGAGAAATAAACACACCCTTAATTACTTGTTTGGGTTCCCTCTCTCGATATCATTATGACCTACAATTGAATTTTATAATAACCTTTGGTATATCAATTTACTAAAATAAAGGAAAGGATTAATGTCTCCGGCCTTATTCCATGCCCTCATCGCCTCAATATACCTATTTATATATGTGTGAATGTTTGATGAATGTGAGTTCTTGTATTTGATAAGCACAAATTAATCATGACAAAGAAAGATAATGATGCACTAATATCACAATAAAACATACTCTCCTAACCTTATTAATCAAATGATTAAGACTCGAGTTAAAGTTCGGATGGATTTGTGGTTATTAGACCAACACTCGCTCTGCTTTTGGTTTGTTTTGGCATAAGTATATCTTCAGCTAAATTGTGGTTTTATTCTCTTATAGAATCCAATTTTCCTTTTCTTCTGTTAGGCCGGGTTACATAAACTCATTATATCTATTGAGTTATTCATGGCGACAACATTGATTCTTAGGAAAATCATATTTTCCTCCATCCCTAATTGGAAAAAATCTCCTAAAACCAATTTTCTAGTTGAGTGGGTTACAAGAAATCACTTTTATTTACATTTAGTTAAATTTGCACGAAGGTAATATCAATATTTATAACCCACTAAGAGATTTGATAAAAGACATTTCTTTAATAGGAAAAGGAGGAGAACGCATATCATAAAACTAGTTGGGAAATCGATGACTTGTGTATATTTCTAACACCTAGGATTTATGCATCTTTTCTTACCTCTTTAATATCATGAAAAGGATGTGGTGTAATCAAAAACCTATGTAGCTGCCGAAATAAATCTTTCAGAACAAATACTTTTTCTTCTGGTGGGATTTTAATCCCCAATAGATAGATATCTAATGTAGATTTTCCCGTTGGCTTCAACTGCGTCAAAGTGTTTTGACCTTTTTACATGTATTTCGCTTTTGTAACTTGTTGACTGTGGAGATTTGATTGGTTTTTTCACTAAAGAACCACTGTCAAAGCGAAAGGTAATCATGCCATTTATGTTGCTTAGTGGCACGAGTGATTTGATACATTCATAGCCCCAAAAATACTCTCTTTTTTTGGTCGTCACCAAAAATGTTTAATATATTAGATATTTTCATGTGCAACCGTGGTCAATTATGGTCCAAATCTCACCACCTTCCAGCGTTGCTTGACCTTCGTAGTAAAACCGCCGAAAGTTATCAAACCATCCCCAGTAAATTCGCGGGAGAAAACTAGAATATCCACCTCCTTTAACTTCTTTGCTGTCTAGTGGGGCAGGTCATAGAGCCATTGGTGTTTTGATGATCTTTAACCTATGCTCATATAGCCGATTTGACAACACCTAGTGAAAATAAGATGATTGGCCAAAAAATAATATATTTTAATCATCACAATAGTCGATTGATGAAGGTAAATGTGATTTTATTTCAACCTTTGCAATCAGGTATACTAATATTGATGAGAATATAAGATGTCCAATAAAATGAGTAAATTTTCTTGACACGCTCTGCATTGGTCGTTCATGGACTCGTGGATAAGAGAATATTTATGTCTCAAGAGATTTAAAATGTAAATTGATTTACAAATTAAAACATAATCGCTTGAAAAGTCAATATTAAGATTTTAATTGGATATTTCCCAATCCAATAGGGTAATTCTTTGACCATGAGACGGTGAGACCATCATGCTAGAATTTACCCTTATTGGATAACTTATCTGTCTCGGATTTCATTGTGGGGGGTAACATGGGTTTGACTCCATGAAGAGCCCAAAGGTCAAGGAGAGCAACTTTCAAGGAGTCGCAAGAGACCATTCAAATTACCTTAACTGGCCCTCCCCTCAACCCATTCGCCGAGTTCAGACGGATTAGCTGACGGACGCCATGACATAACCCGAGTCCTCCCACACGTGTCGGCCTTTGATTGGCCAATCGACACTCAACTTGTCTTGGCTGCGCTCACCACCTGTCGCTGAAGGAGCTCCGGTTGTCGCCTTTTGAGGATTCCTCCCCACGTTTTCGGTCCAGATACATCCACTCCGACCCGTCGCTGCGTGGGATCCCTCCACCCCACGTGTCTGAATTTCTATATATAAACCGTTGGTCTTCTCGTCTCTCCGTGGATTCGAGTTCGAAAGTTGAAGGAGTTCAAAGCTTGGAAGCGAAAAGCAGGGACCGCAGAATCGCAGCAGAACGCAGAGTCGAGAGAGTTGAGAAAGAGAGAGAGAAGATGAAGAGGGCGCAGTTGGAGTTACCAGCGGGGTTCAGGTTCCACCCCACGGACGACGAGTTGGTGAACGATTACCTGATTCGCAAGTGCGCTTCGCACGCCATCTCCGTCCCCTTCATTGCCGAGATCGATCTCTACAAGTTCGACCCTTGGGTCCTCCCAGGTAACTTTCAGACCCTTCCTCTGCTTCTCCAGGCTCTGTTCCTGAACAATTTCTGTTTCTGCTTGTGTTGGTTTTGGTGAATCATCCCACTCTGGAAAATGGGTCGACGAGTTTTGCCAACTCTTTGGTGATTTTCTTGTGAAAAAATCCGTTCTTTATTTGGATCTGTCACTATAATATGAAATGTATTTTTGAACTTTTCATTTTGACATGTGGGTCAAGAAAAGGGATGATTTCTTAATTTGATTTCTCGTAGTCAAGGATTAAGCATGATGATTTTGACTCTGGTTTACTAGTCTTCAAGATCTCTCGTGAATTCGAAACCATTTGATTGTCTGCTGAGGGTTATGATTGCTGATGGATTTTGGCTTTGAATCGCAGAAATGGCTCTGTACGGCGAAAAAGAATGGTACTTCTTTTCTCCGAGGGACCGCAAGTACCCCAACGGATCACGGCCGAACCGGGCAGCCGGAACCGGGTATTGGAAGGCGACCGGAGCTGATAAGCCGGTCGGCCGCCCCAAGACGCTCGGCATAAAAAAGGCCCTTGTGTTTTTCACCGGGAAAGCTCCGAGAGGAGTGAAGACCAATTGGATCATGCACGAGTACCGCCTCGCCAACATCGATCGATCCGCCGGCAAGAAGAAGAACTCAAGGGTAATTACTGTCTTTCCCTTCTTCTCACCGTTTTCGGTGTTCCTGCCCATGTAATTGGACGAGTTCATAAGGGAACCTCGATGATTAACGTCGATGCCTGCTAATATTGCAGCTTGATGACTGGGTTCTTTGCCGGATATACAACAAGAAGGGCACCATAGAAAAGCATTCACCCTCCACGCTCAAAGAAACGGCAGATTTCCCCGAAATGGAGATCAAGCCACAGATTGTTATGCCGGCGGCGCTGAACCCGTACACGTCTCCACAATATGCGCATTCGCCGATGACTACAGATCACATGTACACGGACTCGTCAGAGTTTTTACCCAAGCTGCACACGGATTCTAGCTGCTCGGAGCACGCGGCGTCCCCAGACTCAGCATGCGAGAAGGAAGTGCAGAGCGAGGTAAAGTGGGACGATTGGGAGAAGGCCCTCGATTTCCAGTTCAGTTCAATGGATAACTTCTTGGACGACGCTTTCGTGCAAGGACAGTTTCAGTTGGATCAGTTCTCGCCTCTCGAGGACATGTCCATGTACTTGCAGCAGTCATTCTGATTGAGTCCATTCGGGTTGCTACACATTGAAATTGCATGATCCACTGGCGCGGTGATTAATCAAGACCATCTCTGTCTTGCACTAATTGCTCATGTGGGGCTATAGACTAGAGTCCAGGGATTTTGCTTTGCTGGGTTTTGCCAGAGAGAGGAGCAAAGCGTTGAGGTGCATCCAATAACACGGCGCAAGTAATCTGTCCGGCTCTAAATCGGCCAAGAGATGACACGGCAGAAGTGCCGCGATCTTGATGGGTTTGGAACTTGTAAATACCTGATGGAAGTCTTTAGGGAAATTGTTTGCTGTAAGATTGTAGCAAAATTGTTTCAATATTTTATTTAAGGAAGTTTGTTTTAATACTCATTGCTGTGGAAAATTCAAGTGAATGGAGTTCAAAGGGGGCCAATTTATGTTTCACAGATCCTTAGAAACACCTGTTTGAAATTACTTGTGGAGTCGCGGGGGCATTTGCCCAAAATAAGTGGGAGAAAACAGCTACATATTCAGATCAAATGATGTAAATAATCGGATACTTCTAGACGTAAGTTGATTATATTTTGCCCCCCTTGTTTACACTTTTTGTGGAGCATGTTCATGTCTATACGTCGAGAGGTTCAGGAATGAGTAATGTGAAAAAAGAAAATAAATAAATAAAGCACATGGTTCATTTCACTCAGGCCACACCACACTTTCATCATCCGACACAAAGACGACAACGGCGGTCGACATGAACAAGTGATCATTTCACCGTGCATGGACTCATGTATTGGACAAAGAAAGGTCGTTATTAGAAAGGGGCCATCTTTAATTTGGATTATCGTTGTGTTAAAATGCTAAGGATAAGGGCTCCCTGTTTTTTTGCTCTTGAGGGGTATGACTCGTCTCAATTTGTTCCACTACATATCACATCGGCTACAACCATCTCCATCCCCGATTTATTTATTTTTCAAGACTATACTAACGCGGCATAGCTACGCCGTAGCTATGATTGTTTTAGCAAACATTTCCCACATTTTATCAATCATGTCGTGTCATTGAAAAGGACACTTAGAGCTCGCATGAAAATTTTTTTGTTTCTCTATTTTTTTATTTTTTTGTTCTACAAAATAAGTTTGGAATAGAAATATGTCTGAATGCAATTTCATTTTTCTATTTTTAGAACAAATTTATATTCCAAAAATAGATTTGGAGTAGAAATCATAAATTAAAATTTTTAACTTTTCTATTTCTAGAACAAAAGTGAAAAATAAAAACTCTTTTCATCATTCACTCTCGTCACTGCCCACTGCCCACCCCCCGTCTGTGAGATGATGGACGCTAGATGTCGGTCACCGGATGCCACCCACTCGCCACCGATTGCTAATCATTGCACGCTAGACATTGGCCACTCATCACTGGCATTTTTCCAGAAATATAAAATTTGAGTTGTTATTAAACGCGTTTCTTTGTTCATAAACTCATCTAAAGAATAGAAATTGAGAAATTAATTTATGACTAGAAATTGATTTATGTTCTAGAAATTTTCTCATGCACGCTTTTAGCGACCAAGAGTGATAAGACTTGATCAATTCAATCACATTGATTAAAAGACTTGACAACACTTAAAAAAACATATCTAACCGTAAGCTATAATAAATTTCTAAAATCCATTAATAGATAGGTTAAATTCAGCACAACTACTTGGAAGATCCTATTAGTTTTAAGGATAATTACACAAAAACACATGAATTTCGATTCGATGAATAATGTAATCCTTAAATTTTTTTGTTCGTTGAATATAGTCTATGAATTTTAGTTCAACATACAATATGGTTCATGAACTTTTCTTGTCCTTAAATTATAAAAAGATATTTAGCATTGTCCCTGAAATTGAATTAACGAAAAGACTACATTAATTGGACATGTATCAGATTTCCATAAACCATATTTAAAATATTAAGAGTTTAAAGATAATATTGTATGTTAGACTCAAATTTAAGGATAATTTCTATCATTTTCCCTTAATTTTATAGAGGAAGTGGACTTTATTTTAGACAAAAAAAAAAAAAAAGTAAGGGAGGACAAGAGGGGCCCACAAAGATTTGGGGGTGGGCCCACGACTAGTAATAATCCATGCAAAGGCGTAAAAAACGAGTGAATCGACGACGAATTTCAAGGTTCCTGTCTCGTCGGAGGCGGGCGGCAGGTAACATCGACGAAGCTTCTGGATCCACGACGTCACTTGCGCGGGTCGTTGAAGTCATGCAAGACGTCACCTGGACAAGACAAAGGGGAAAAAAAAAAAAAAAAAAAAAAGCTGATCGATTGGATAAACTTGACTTTTTTTCTAATTAAGGTTTCATTGCTGTCGACGACGTGAGGCCCAAGCAATGACTTTTTGCCATTTGACCAGACCTGACGGGAGACCGGCTGCTCCTGGTTGTCAGCCAACTTAGACAAATCTTGGGCTCACATCATATATGTACCCACCACGTGCGTTTATTATCTTTTGCTTTTCCACTTTTTTATTAACAAAAATTTCACAATCTACATATTTTCGCTCATTGAAAAAAAAAATCTAATGTGAATATTGACACGTAAATTCACATAGATTTAATTTTTCATAATTTTTAGAAATTTGAATAATAATTTCTTTTATTTTGACGGGAAATCGAGATGTTACATGTTTTGCTTCCACTTAATCCTAAACACACATGCCCCTCATTCATTTCTCTTCATAACTTTTCCTTTAAAATCAACGAGAATCCCACTAGTTTCTTCGCGACATCATAACATGGTTGTCTGCTAGCGACTTGACGTATAATTTGATGCACCCTCCAAAGGCATGAGTATGAAAGCTCGACTACATAGGACGTGTTTGGTAATGTTTTTATTTCTCTCTTTTCTTTGGTTTTTTTATTCTCTAGAATAGAAATCTGTTTGTGTAGGCTTTTATTCTTAAAAATAGATTTGACATAGAAACAAGAAAAAAAAAAAAATTTGTTCTTGAGAACAACTCAAGAAACAAGCATTTTCCCTTTTCTTTTCTTCCTTTTGTTTTCTTTCCTTTTCTCTTCCTCCTTTTCTTCCCCTAATCGGTTGCTAGCCTTGGTGAAGTCTCGTTGTGGTTGGGTGAGGTTGGAACTTGCTCGGCCAAGCGACGTCGATCTCGTGATGGCTGGGCGAGGTCGAGCATCGCCAAGTCACAACAAGGCTCAAGGGGACCTCATTGGTGGCTGACATGGCTCCACCCAGGCTAGCGATCAACTAGAGGAAGAATAAGAAAAAGAAAAAAGAGAAGAGAAATTTGTAATAAAATTATTAACAAATCAAAAGAAATCCTAAGTCACAAAAATATTTAAAATTGTACCAAATGCATATTTGTTCCTTAAATAGAAATTTATGTAGTTACCAAATGTTTTCAAATGCTCAGAAACTCGTCTAGGGAATAGAATTTAAAAAAATATATATTTTTGAGTAGAAATTATTTTCGGAAACAAAAATATTACCGTATGCACTCTTAGAAACCCATAAAACAGTTGCAAGTTCTATGAACCGGCAAGTTTGGGCTTTTGACCTATGTGGGAGACCCAACTCAAAAGAATTTGCATGCAAGTGGTGCAATTCAAACATGCGATCTTTGATTCATGAGCAATGCCCCAGTCAACAATGCATGACTTCAAGGGTTTGATTGATGCATAGTTTTTGCTTAGATGGTAAGTGTGCCGGTCTTTCTCGTTCAACCTCTGATTCAAATCACTATATTATATGCATTCTCTTAGAGCCACCTTAAGGAGCACCGATTCGTCTGTCTCCATAATTACTCAATGTGTGGGGAAGAAGAATTATTCGGGTGCTCAAAAGCTCCAAGCGTTTATTCATATTACAAATATATATATACATCGAGTTAAATATGGCGTTTTTTTAGAATAATTAATCCCAAGAGGTTCACGTCTTATTTATGATAAACCTTAATGTTTTGGAGTAGTAATTAATATCTACTTGTCCTCATTCTCTTTTTGTAAGTTGAACAAAGTTTTTTGGTGTCTGGACAAACACAATGCCACTAATATGTCGAATCTTTTTTTAAATATGAATGTGCTCAACTAAAGAACCTCTTTATTCCAACAATGTGATAATTACATATGGCCAAGGGAAAGATTTGTACCAAATGGGTGTGTTGGCTCAGAAAAAAATAAATGATTCCATAAATATTTTACTAAAAATGTTTGTTTGTGTATGAATGAACGAAAAGTATTTTTGTTATTCACAAAAATGTTTAGACATAATTATTGTCGATAAAAAAAACATTTTTCATTGACTAATTACATTAAGTAATATAAAAAAAATACTTTTAGGAAAATATTTTTTGAATCATTCATTATTTACAAAATAAATGGAGTTCAATTCATTGCACAATATAATGCAAAAACTAGGGACACAATCTAAGTACAATTAGGCCCCGTTTGGCAACATGCCAAAATGCAAATGATCGATTCGATTTTTTGTTAGAATCGGTTTGGGACGAGAATCGCGTTTGGTAAAAATTTTATTCCGGGAACAAATTTGTTCCCGAGAATCGTTTTGGAGTAGATTTGAGAATAAAAAAAAGTTGATTCTGCGTCCGAGAATCAAAAAAAGAATCAACACAATAAAACTCTTCTTCTTTCCTTCCGTCATCCCGCGACCGTCGCCCGCCGCCGCCGCCGCCGTCCGCCGCCGCCCACCACCGCCGGCCGCCTGTCCGGCGAGCTCGCCGGAGGCTCGCCCAGCCACCGGCGAGCCTCGTCGGGGCTGGGCGAGGCCCGCCCGCCACCGGCCGGAGGCTCGCCCGCCCCCCGGCGAGGCCCGCCTGTCCACCGGCGACGCTCGGCCTCGCCAGATCTGGCGAGGCCGAGCCTCGGCGGGGCTGGGCGAGCCTCGCCCAGCTGTCGGCGAGGCTCGGCCGACTAGGGCAAGCCTCGCCGAGGGCCGGCGACGCTCTGGTGAGGTCGCCGGACCGGCGACCGGCCACAAGAAGAAGAAGAAAAATAGGAGAAAAAGGAAAAAATGAAAAAGAAAAAATGAAAAAGAAAAGGAAAAAATGAAAAAAGGTAAAAAAAAAAAAAAAGGAAAAAAAGTAGAAAAAATTATTTAAAAAAAAAAAAATTTGGAACAGAATCAATGAACACGTTATCAAACACAATTCTATTCCAGAATCGAAATTTTAGACAGTTACCAAACACGTTCTTTTACTCGGAATCGGTTCAGGGAATGAATAAAAAATAATCATTTCGTCGAATCGGTTAGGGAATGAGAATCGTTCTAAACGCGCCCTTAGCTCATGGAACACGTCACACACATCAACCCCTGTCCTAACTAGACAATGACTTCCTTTCTCTTTTTCTAGCATCGACAAATAACTGGTCGGAGCAGAAGCTCCTACTTCACTATTTTCCGTATTTCTTTATTTATCTACTCCCTTTCATTGGATACCTTTAGTATTGATTGACTTGATAAAACGATATGTCGCTTGACTATATAAAAGCCGCCATGGATCATGCCTTATTATAATTTTTTTTTTTGGCCAAACATACTTAATTATTAGTAAACCCGAAGCAAACAGCTCCTCTGTCTTCTAAATCTCGTTAGGTGTCCCTTTGACTAGGCCCAGTTGCATATGCGTTAAACCTAGAAGACCCAATCATCATTTCGGTGAAATTGAGATCTTCCTAAGCTTCGTTTGTTTTGTATAAATTGAATTATTTCGAAAATATTTTCCTAAAAATGATTATTTATATTATTTATAAAAAAAATGAATAAACAAAAAATATTTTCGCCGTTCATGAAAATGTTTAAACACATAAAAAAATATTTTTCATTGACTAATTATTTTAAACGATATAAGTGATTATTTGTAGGAAAATATTTTCTAAAATATTCATTTTCAAAAAAACAAACACATCCTTAATTACTTATTTTAGTTCCTTCTCTAGGAATCATTATGACCTAAAATTGCAATTTACAATAACCTTTGGTATATCAATTAACTAAAATAAACACGTGTGAACGTTTGATGAATGTAAGTTCTTGTATTTGATAAGCACGAATTAATCACGACAAAGAAAGATAATGATGAACTAATATCACGATAAAACGTACTCTCGTACCCTTATTGACTAGATAATTAAGACTTGAGTTAAAGGTCGAATGAATTTGTGGTTATTAGACCAAATCTCGCTCTAGTTGTAGGTTCATTTTGGCATAAGTACATCTTCAACTAAAGTGTGGTTTTATTTTCTTATAGAATTCAATTCTTTTTTTGGTTAGGCCGGGTTACCTGAACTCATTAAATATGTTAAGTAAGTCTTTCATGGTGACAACATTGATCTTTAGGAAAACCATATATTCCTCTGTTCCTAATTGGAGAATATCTCATCAAACCAATTTTCTAATTGAGCGGTTTACAAAAATTGCTTTTATTTATATTTAGTTAAATTTGCATGAGGGTAATATCGATATTTATAACCCACTAAGAGATTTGATACAAAAAATTTCTTCAATAAGAGATGGAGGAAAACACATGCCATATAACTAATCGAGGAATCGATAACTTGTATATAGTTTTAACACCTCAAACTCGTGCATATTTTATTATCTCGTTAATATCATGAAAAGGGATGTGGTGTTATCAATTACCACTATATAAATATAGCTCCTGACAAAAATCTTTCAGGACAACAACTTTTTCTTCTGGTGAAATTTTAATCCCCAACCGATAGATCTCTAATGTGGATTTTCCCATTGGCTTCAACTGCGTCAAAGTGTTTTGACTTTTTACATGTATTTGGCTTTTGTAACTTGTTGACTTTTGATATATGACTGGTTTTTTCACTGAAGATCCACTGTCTAGGCGAGAGGTAATCATGGCATTTATGTTGCTTAATAGCACGAGTGATATGATACTGTCATAGCCCTAAAAATACTTGATATATTAGATATTTTAATGTGCAACAGTAGTGAAATATGGTCAAAATCTCACTACCTTTCACGTTGGTTGACCTTCGTAGGAAAGCCGCCGAAAGTTATCAAAATTATCCCCAGTTAATTCGCAGGAGAAAAACTAGGATATCCACCTCCTTTGACTCCTCTGCTATCTAGTGGGGTAGGTCGTATAGCCACATATGCTCTGATGATCTTTAACCTATGCCCATAGAGGCAATTTGGCAAGACCCAGTGAAAACAAGATTGATTGGCCAAAAAACAAAATTTAAATGCTAACCCATAAATGTTTCGTTTAGATTTTCACATAACACTTTACTCATCATAACAGTCAATCGATGAAAATAAATGTGAATTTAATTCAAACTTGAGGATATAAGATGTCCAGTAAAATGAGTAAATTTCCTTGACACACTCTTTACTTGTTATTTTATAAAGTCATGAATGAAAATTTTTTTATGTCTCGAGAGTCTTAAAGTGTATATTGATGGGGTTTGTAAACTAAAACACAGAATCCTGAAAAGTCAAGACTAAGGTCTTAATATTGGATAAATATCTGTCTCGGATTTTATTGTGGAGGGTAACATGGCACGATATCTTTTGCCGAAAGAACAAGGTTTTTGACTCCACGAAGGGCCAAAAGGGCAGGGAGAGCAACTTTCAAGGAGTCGCAAGAGACCATTTAAATTACCTTAACTGCCCCTCCCCTCAACCCATACGCCGAGTCCAGAGATTAGCTGACGGATGCCATGACATAACCGGAGTCGTCCCACACGCGTCGGCCTGTGATTGACCAGTCGACCGGTCGCTGTGTGGGATCCCTCCGTCCCACGTGTCTGAATTTCCATATATAAACCTCCGGTCTCCTCGTGTTTCTGTGTGGATTCGAGTTCGAAAGTTGAAGGAGTTCAAAGTTTGGAAGCGAAAAGCAGGGACCGCAGAATCGCAGCAGAACGCAGAGTCGACAGAGTTGAGAAGAGAGAGAGAAGATGAAGAGGGCGCAGTTGGATTTACCAGCGGGGTTCAGGTTCCACCCCACGGACGACGAGCTGGTGAACGATTACCTGATTCGCAAGTGCGCTTCGCACGCCATCTCCGTCCCCTTCATTGCCGAGATCGATCTCTACAAGTTCGACCCTTGGGTCCTCCCAGGTAACTTTCAGACCCTTCCTCTGCTTCTCCAGGCTCTGTTCCTGAACAATTTCTGTTTCTGCTTGTGTTGGTTTTGGTGAATCATCCCATTCTGGGAAATGGGTCGACGAGTTTTGCCAATTTTTGGGTGATTTTCTTGTGAAAAAATCCGTTCTTTATTTGGATTTGTCACTGTAGTATGAAATACATTTCTCGACAGTTTGAACTTTTCATTTTGACATGTGGGTCAAGAAAAGGGGTGATTTCTTCATTTGATTTCTCGTCGTCAAGGATTAAGCATGATGATTTTGACTCTGGTTTATTAGTCTTCAAGATCTCTCGTGAATTCGAAACCATTTGATTGTCTGCTGAGGGTTATGATTTCTGATGGATTTTGGCTTTGAATCGCAGAAATGGCTCTGTATGGTGAAAAAGAATGGTACTTCTTTTCTCCGAGGGACCGCAAGTACCCCAACGGTTCACGGCCGAACCGGACAGCCGGAACCGGTTACTGGAAGGCGACCGGAGCCGATAAGCCGATCGGCCGCCCAAAGACGCTCGGCATAAAAAAGGCCCTTGTGTTTTACGTAGGGAAAGCTCCGAGAGGAGTGAAGACCAATTGGATCATGCACGAGTACCGCCTCGCCAACATCGATCGATCCGCCGGCAAGAAGAAGAACTCGAGGGTAATTACTTTCTTTCCTTTCTTCTCAACGTTTTCAGTGTTCCGGGCAGATGTAATTGGACGAGTTCATAAAGGAACCTCAATGATTAACGTCGATCCTTGCTAATATTGCAGCTTGATGACTGGGTTCTATGCCGGATACACAACAAGAAGGGCACCATAGAGAAGCATTTCCCTTCCACGCACAATGAAACAGCAGACTTCCCCGAAATGGAGATCAAGCCACAGATTGTTATGCCGACGGCACTGAACCCGTACACGTCTCCACAATATGCGCATTCGCCAATGACTACAGATCACATGTACATGGACTCGTCAGAGTCAGTACCCAAGCTGCACACGGATTCTAGCTGCTCGGAGCACGCGGTGTCCCCGGACTTGGCATGGGAGAAGGAAGTGCAGAGCGAGGCGAAGTGGGACGATTGGGAGAAGGCCCTCGATTTCCAGTTCGGTTCGGTGGATAACTTATTGGACGATGCTTTCGTGTATGGACAGTATCAGTTGGATCAGTTCTCGCCTCTTCAAGACATGTCCATGTACTTGCATAAGTAATTCTGATCATGTCCGTTGAGTAACACTGAAATCGGATAACCATTCCATTCGGGTTGCTTCGCATTGAAATGCGGGCTCCATTGGTTTGGCATGGTGATCAATCAAGACAATCTCTGTCTAGGACAAATTTTGCTCATGTGGGGCGCAATAGACGAGAGTTAGTCCTTGGATTTTGCTTTGCTGGGTTTTGCCAGAGAGAGGAGCAAAGCGTTGAGGTGCATCCAGTAGCACAGCGAAAGCAATCTGTCCGGCTCTAAATTGGCCGAGAGACGACCTGGCAGATGCGCCGCGATCTTGATGGGTCTGCGGTGGTCGGTACAGTTAGCGTTTAGAATCGTGTCAACTCATCTCATCTCATGTAGATACCTGATGAAAGTCTCTAAGGAAACTATTTGCTGTAGGATTGTAGCAAAATTGTTTCAGTATTTTATTTAATGGAGATTGGTTTATTATTCTTTGCTATCGAAAATTCAATTGAATAAAGTTCAAAATGGACCGTTTTATGTTTCATTGAGAGATGGATTTTTGGATCATGGCGGTTCATAATTTCTTATATTTTTTCGTAGCTCTTACAGAAAGTGTCATGACACAGAGGTTTCAGGATCAATGAGCAAGATTTACAATTTATTTGATTTGAAAATTATTAAGGGATTGCGGCTCTGTTCTTAACAGATCCTTAGAAACACCTGTTCGAAAGTACTAGTGCAATCGCAGGGGTATTTGCCTAAAAAAAGTGAGAGAAAACAGTTACTTTGCAAGCGATCAAATAATAACATATATATTTCAATAAAATACGTCCGACGGCCGAACAAGAAATCCACAGTGGACTTTCATCTGTCTTCTGTTCTCCTTGGCTGACTTGTATAACACCGTGGATAATTATCGGGGGTTTCAAAACTAGACTTTCATGCATCAAGCACACAATTCAGTTTAGATAAAATCGTTTAATGAGCTGAAACTGAAGACATATTTTCAGAAAGATGGAAAAAATTAAATATTTCTTGACCCAAGGTCATTATATTTTTGCCTCCCCTGTTTAGGCTTTTTGAGGAGCAGGTTCATGTCTATATGTTGAGAGATTGCTCATATATATGAGTTATTCTAAATGATAGAGATACGGTTTATTAAATTGGTACACCGAACAGTAGGACAATCTCTAGTTGGGTCATTGAAATACGGAAAAAGAAAAATAGATAAGGAAGGAACAATGGAGGAAAAAAAAAAACGAAGGCCGACATGAACAAGTGATTTTTCCAACACATGGTTCATTTCACTTGGATCACGCCACACTTTCATCATCCGACACAAAGACAGCAACGAGGGCCGACATGAGCAAGTGATCATTCCACGGTGCATGGACTCACGTATTGGACAAAGAAAGGTCATTATTAGAAAGGGGCCATCTTTAATTTGGATCCTTGTGTTAAAATGCTAAGGATAAGAACTACCTGTTTTTTGCGTCTCAATTTGTCCCCTTACATATCACATCGGCTACAACCATTTCAATCCCCGATTGATTTATTTTTCTAGATTGTATTAACGTGCCGTAACACAATTGTTTTATCAAACTCTTCCCGAGTTTTATCATTCCGGTTGTGTCAGCAAAAAAGACACTTAGAGCGCGTTTGGTAATGTTTTGTTTAAAAATTGTTCCTAGGAACAGAAAAGAAAAAAATATTTCTATTAGGGGAACAATTTTTTAACAAAAAAACACGTTTGGTAATCGCACAAAATTTATGTTCTGGAATAGAAAAATAACGGAAATACGTTTGGTAAACTTGTATAATTTTTTGTTTATTTTAATTTTTTAATATTTTTATTTTATTTTTCCTTCTTTCTTTTTTTCTTTTTCTTTTTTTCTTTCTTCCTTTTGGCCGGCGGTCTCGCCCAGCCCACAGCAAGGCTCGCCCGCCCCGACGAGGCCGAGCTCGCCCGCCATCGGCGAGACTTGGCCTCGCCAAAGCCATAGCCGGGCGATGCCGACCGGTGGTGGCCGGCGAGGTCGAGCCTCACCCGTGTCGGGTGAGCTCGGCCTTGTTGGGGGGCCGACTTTTCGGCGAGGTTGCCGGACCTCGGCGGCCGGTCGCCCGCCATAGCTAAGGCCAGCGACCAACCAAAGAAAAAAGAAGAAGAAAAAGGAGAAAAAAAAAAAGTGTTTATTTAAAGTGTTATCGGGAATAAGAAATAAGTTTTTTCTACTTTTTTGTTCCAAATCTGTTCCTGAACAAAAGTGTAAACATATCCGTTTCCGTTCTTTTTTTGTTTCCTAAAAAGAAGAACAAAAATTTGTGTTCCGAGGGGGACGAAACGAAAATTGCCAAATGGCCCTTAGCGACTAAGAACAATTAGACATGACTACTTCGATCGCATTGCTTAAAAGACTTGAGAGTACTTGAAAAGCTTATTTGACTATAAACTATAATAACTTTATAAAATCTATTAACAATCAATAATGCAATTCAAAATTCAGCATAGCTACTTGGAATATCCTATTAGTTTTAGGGATAATTACACAAATGATACAAAAATTTTGACCCAATATATAATGGGATTCATGAATTTTTAGTTTGTTAAATTTGATTCGTAAACTTTAATTCAACATACAATGTGGTATGTTCATGTTAAATCTCATCTTTAAAGTATATGAAGATGTTCAACATTGTCCCTAAAATTAAATTAATGAAATGACTATATTAAATATTTCCATATAATCTATGACAAAATTATGACTAAATTGGACTTGTATCTTAAATCTATTAATCACATTGAATAAATTAAAAATTTAAAAATAACTTTACATAAATTATATTCAAGAATTATTTGTGTCATTTTCTTCTATTTTTATGGATGAAGTGGACGTGCTTATGAATCCACGACGTCACCTGCACCGGTCGTTGATGTCATGCAAGACGTCACCTGGACAAGACAAAGGACTTCGTTCCTTTCCTAGCAGAACCCGAAGCTTCCATGTGTCTTTTATCTTTTTCTTTTTTCAGTTTAAAGGGAAAAAATAAAGGAAAAAGGAAAAGCTGATCGATTGGATAAACTTGATATTTATCTAATTAAGGTTTCATTGCTGTCAACGACGTGAGGCCCAAGCAACGACTTTTTGGCATTTTGACCAGGAGTAGAGGGCGGCTGCCCTCGATTGTGTCAGCCGAAATAGACTAATCTTATGCTTACATCATATCTATAAAACCACATGCGTTTATTATCTTTTGCTTTCCCACTTTTTTATTAATCAAAGTCTTACAATCTACGTATTTTTGCTCATTTTTTAAAAAAAAATCTAATGTACTTCATTTTTCACAATATGTGAATATTGATGCGTAAATTCACATATATTTAATTTTTCATAATTTCTAGAAATCTAAATAATATATATATATATATTTACGATAAAGCGAAATGTTATATGTTTTGCTTCCACTTAATCCTAAACACACACGCCCGTAATTTCTTTCTCTACATAACTTTTCCTCTAAAATCGACAATGATCCCACTAGTTTCTTCATGACATCGTAATATGGTTGTCTTGATGCTCCCTATAAAGGCATGAGTATGAAAACCACCCATAAAATAGCTACAAGTTTTATGTACTAGTAAGTCCGGGCTTTTGACTTGCGTGGGGGACCTCACTCATAGGAATTTGCATGCAAGTGATGGGATTTAAACATGCGACCACTAATTCATGAGCCATGCCCCTAGTCAACTATGCATAACTCGAAAGGTTTGATGGATACATAGTTTTTGCTTAGGTGGTAAATCTGCTCATGTTTCTCATTCAATGTGTGATTCGAATCATAACATTTGCACATTTTCTTAGAGCCACCTCAAGGAGCACAGGTTTGTCTGGCTCCGATAGTTACTTGATGTGTGGGGAAGAAGAATTGTTACGGTCAATGAGAATTACTCGGGTGCTCAAAAGCTCCAAACGTTCATTCATATTAGAAAAAAAAAATTGAGTTAAATATAACGTTTTTTAGGAATAATTAATCCCAAGAGGTTCCCATCTTATTTTTGATAAACCCCAATGTTTTGGAATCGTAATTAATATCTACTTGTCCTCGTTCTCTTTTTGTAAATTACACAAAGTTTCTTGGTGTCAAGATAAACACGATACCACTAATATGTCGAGTCTTCTTTGAAATATGAATATGCTCAATTGAAGAACTGCTTTATTCCCACTTTGTGATAACGACACATGGACAAGGGAAAAATTTGTAGCAATTGGGTGCGTTTGGTTTATAAAAAATGAATGAATGAAAAATATTTTCAATATCCACAAAAATGTAAGATATAAGTTATTGTCAATAATGGAAAATAAATTTTCATTAACTAATTATTTCAAGTGATATAAATAATCATTTTAAAAAAATATTATTCAAATAATTTATTTTTTACGAAATAAATTGAGTTGGATTCCATTGCACGATAAAAACTAAAATAGGCACAATCTAAGTATAATTAGTTCATGGAACTCGTCACTCACATCAACCTCATGTCCTAGCCAGACAGTGACTTCCTTTCTCTTTTTCTAGCATCGACAAATTATGGCGCGTTTGGTAATAATTATATTAGGGGAACAATTTTTGAGCAAAAGAACGCGTTTGGTAACTTCTCTAAATTTCTATTCCGGGATAGAAATACGTTTGATAGGATTCTTAGATTTTTTAATTTCTTTTAATTTTTTAATTCTATTATTATATTTTCTTTTTTTTTCCTTTTTTTTTTCTCCCGGCCACTGCCATGGCCGGCCACCGGCTAGGTGAGGTCCAGTGAGCCTTGGCCTCGCCCAAGTTGGGAAAATCTTCTCAAACCAATTTTCTAATTGAGTGGGTTTCAAGAAATCACTTTTATTTACATTAAGTTAAATTTGTGTGAGGGTAATATCAATATTTATAACCCACTAAGGGGGCCTATTTGGTAAAAAATATTTTTGTTTCTTGGAACAACTATTTCTGTTCTTTTGTTTTAGGGAACGAAAAAATAATAGAAATGTGTTTAGTAAAATTTTTGTTCCCAGAAATAAAAAACCTATTTTTTTTTTTTGTTCTCGGAAATAGATTTAGAACATAAACAAGAAGTAGAAAAAAGTAATTTCTTGTTTCTAGGAACAATTTTTTCTTTTCTCTCCTCTTTTCTCTCCTCTTTTATCTTCTTCTCTTTTCTCTTTCTTCTTTCCTTTCCTTCTTCTTCCTTTTGGCTAGTCGCTAACCTTGGCCATGGGCGGTGACTAGCCGACGAGGGCCAACGAGGGCCGGCGATGCCAAGCCATGGCGAAGCTCGGCCTCGCCAAAAAAAAGAAAACCATTTCTGATAAAAAATTTGTTTCTGGAAACAGAATCGTTATCAAACACACCCTAAGAGATCTAATAAAAGAAATTTCTTCAACAAGAGATTGAGAAAAACACATGCCATATAACCGGTGGAGGAATCGATGACTCGTGTGTATTTCTAATACCTTGGATTCAAGCATCTTTTCTTACTTCATTAATGTCATGAAAAAGGATGTGGTGTATTAAAAAACCTATGTAGCTCCCGACATAAATCTTTCAGGACAAATTCTTTTTCCCCTGGTAGGATTTTAATCCCCAATAGATAGATATCCAATGTAGATTTTCCCATTGACTTCAACTGCTTCAAAGTGTTTTGACTTTTTACGTGTATTTGGCTTTTGTAACTTGTTGACTTTTGAGATTGGATTGGTTTTTTCACTAAAGAACTACTGACAAAGCGAGCGGTAATCATGCCATTTATGTCGCTCAATGGCATGAGTGATTTGATACTTTCATAGCCCCAGAAATATTTTTTTTGGTGGTCGTCACAAAAAATACTTAATATATTAGATATTTTCATGTGCAGCCGTGGTCAATTATAGTCCAAATCTCACCACCTTCCGGCGTTGTTTGACCTTCGTAGTAGAGCCGCCGAAAGTCATCAAACCATCCCCACTAAATTCGCAGGAGAAAACTAGAATATCCACCTCCTTTGACTTCTTTGCTCTCTAGTGGGACAGGTCATAGAGCCATTTGTGTTTTGATGATCTTTAACCTATGCTCATATAGCCAATTTGACAACACCTAGTGAAAACCAGATGATTGGCCAAAAAATGAAATTAAAATACTAACCCATAAATGTTTCATTTATGTTTTTGTATAATATTTTAATCATCGCAACAGTCGATCGATGAAATTAAATATAATATTATTTTAAACTTTACAATTAAATATATTAATATTAACGTAACATGAGAATACACGACGTCCAATAAGACAAGTAAATTTTCCCGACACGCTCTGTACTCATAGTTTATGGACTAGTGAATAAGATATATTTGTCTCGAACTTCATTGAGTGGTAACATGGCGCGGTATCTTTCGCCAAATGAACGAGGGTTTGACTTCCACGAAGGGCCAAAAGGCGGGAGAGCAACCTTCGAGGAGTCGCAAGGGACCATTTAAATTACCTTAACTGCCCCTCCCGAGTCCCCACAACCCATGCGCCGAGTTCAGACAGATTAGCTGACGGACGCCATGACATAACCCGAGTTCCCCCACGCGTGTCGGCCTGCGATTGACCAGTCGACACTCACCCGTCTCGGCTGCGCTCGCCAGCTGTCGCCGAAGGAGCTCGGGTTGTTGCCTTTTGCGCCTTCCTCCCCACGTTTTCGATCCGGGTACACTCCGATCCGTCGCTGTGTGGGATCTCTCCCACGTGTCTGAATTTCCCAAGAATTTTAAAAATAAAAAATAAAAGGGAAATAGAAATTGAGAGAGAGTTCGTGTCTGTATATAAACCCCTGGTAGTATCACGTTTCTCTGGGAATTCGAGCTCGAGAGTTGATTAAGTTCAAGGCTTGGAAGAAAAGGGCACAGACCAGAGAGTAGTAGCAGAAGAAGACGAACAGAGTCGAGAAGAGAGAGAAGATGAAGAAGGCGCAGTTGGCGTTACCAGCGGGGTTCAGGTTCCACCCCACGGACGACGAGCTGGTGACCGATTACTTGATTCGCAAGTGCGCTTCGCTGCCCATCTCCGCCCCCATCGTTGCCGAGATCGATCTCTACAAGTTCGACCCTTGGGACCTTCCTGGTACTTTCAGACCCTTCCTCTGCTTCTCCAGGCTCTGTTTCTGACCACTCTGTTTCTGCTTGTGTTGGTTTTGGTGAATTATCCCATTCTGAGAAATGGGTCGACGAGTTTTGCCACTTTTTTTTGGCGATTTTCTTGTGAAAAAATCCGTTCTTTATTTGGATTTGTTACTGGAAGGGCATGATTTCTGATGGAGTTTGGCTTGGAATTGCAGAAATGGCTCTGTACGGCGAAAAAGAATGGTACTTCTTTTCTCCGAGGGACCGCAAGTACCCCAACGGGTCACGGCCGAACCGGGCAGCCGGAACCGGGTATTGGAAGGCGACTGGAGCCGATAAGCCGATCGGCCGCCCAAAGACGCTTGGCATAAAAAAGGCCCTTGTGTTTTACGCCGGGAAAGCTCCGAAAGGAGTGAAGACCAATTGGATCATGCACGAGTACCGCCTCGCCAACGTCGATCGATCTGCCGGCAAGAAGAAGAACTCGAGGGTAACTACTGTCTTTCCCTTCTTCTCACTGTTTTCGGTGTTCCCACACATGTAATTGGTCGAGTTCATGAAGGAACCTCAATGATTAACGTCGATCCTTGCTAATATTGCAGCTTGATGACGGGGTTCTATGCCGGATATACAACAAGAAGGGCACCATAGAGAAGCATTTCCCCTCCGCGTACAATAAACCGGCAGAGTTCCCGGAAATGGAGACCAAGCCGCAGATTGTCATGCCGGCGGGGATGAACCCTTACAACACACCTCCGCAATATGGGTCGCTAATGACTACGGATCACACGTACATGGACTCGTCGGAGTCGATGCCGAGGCTGCACACGGATTCTAGCTGCTGCTCGGAGCACGTGGTGTCCCCGGATTCGGCGTGCGAGAAGGAAGTGCAGAGCGAGGAGAAGTGGGGAGGTTGGGAGAAGGCCCTCGATTTCCAGTTCGAATCGATGGATGACTTCTTGGAGTTGGATCAGTTCTCGCCTCTTCAGGACATGTCCATGTACTTGCAGAAGCCATTTTGAGCAAGTCCGTTGAGAAAACAGAAGTGGGGTTCTCGATGAAATTGCATGATCCACCAGCGTGGTGATGAGCAAAGACAATCTCTGTCTTGGACAAATTGCTCGTGTGGGGGCTACAGACTTGAGAGTCAGTCCTGGGATTTTGCTGGAGAGAGAAGCAAGTGTTGAGGTGCATCCAGTAGCCACCGTAGAAAAAAATTTGCAGTGCTTAGAATCATGTCACCTCTTGTTGTTCTTGTAAATACCTGATGAAAGTCTCCAGGGAAATTGTTTCCTGTAAGATTGTAACGACATTGTTTCAAAATTTTATTTAGAGAAAGATTATTAAAATTTTCATCATTATCTTTTAATTCTATTGAAAGTAGTTCCGAAGGGGATGTTCCATGGTATATCGAGCGACAGATTATTGAGTCGTAACAAGTTCTGATATTTTTTTTCATGACTTCCATATAAAGTGTCCTAACACAAAATTTCTAATGTTTCATATCAATAGATTAGATTTGCTCTTTAATTGAGTTGACAGGTAGGAATGAGTTGGTGATCTCCTTTTTAAAGATCCTTAGAAACACCCACCCATTCGAAAGTATGGTGCAATTGCCAGGGTATTTGCAAAGATGTGAAGAAACAAATGACAATTGCAAGGCGAAAGCCAGAAAAATTGGATTTTTTTTTTTTTTTATCATGTTCATTATTTCACCTCTCTCAGTTGCATGCCTGTACGATGGAGAGATTGCTCATTAATATGATTATTCAAAGATGCTAAAAAGATGCTAAGTCAAAATATGAAAAGAACAAACTTTGATGAGGACGGGGGAACATTGTAAAGAAAATAAAAGAAAATAAATAAATGAAATGAAATGAAACACATGGTTCATTTCACCTGGACCAAATCGCATTTTGACCAAACCCCACTTTGCCTACAAACGACAATGACGGCCGACATGATGAACAACTCATTTCGACCGACTTCATTTTAAGGATGAGTCTTACTCGTGTGGAATAAATTGTGTCCACTCGTGCTCCACACGGATCGGTCGGCCACACACGTCCTAGGATAGCCTCCCGCAAGTTTCACTTTTATGGGACTTAACGACATGCCGTGACGATGTGACACGTCAATTTTATGAACAGTTATCGGAGCATAATATCAGAAAAAATATTAAAAATGTCATAAATTTATTTTATTGATACTAACTTAATCAAGATTTTTTTATTAGAATAATATAATATTAGATATCTTTATGTTTATGTCAATTGAATCCATTCAATTAATTTTAATTGAAAATCACTTGATATGGATGCAACTATCTTACGCCATACGTTCATGGACTTTTTACAACTTTTTTTGTTTTCTTCTCTTTTTTTGTTATCTTTTCTTCTTTCTTTTTATTCCATTCATTTTGGTCAGTGCGGGTTGTGACCTTTGCTCAGTCCCTCCCGACCCCACTAGCGTTGGGCAAGGTGGCCCTAAAAGAGTGCCTAACTCTTTTTGGTACTATCCCCTCCTATCCATCATTCATGCCACGTCAATCGGGTAAAAGGACGATTAGCGACAAGAAGACTCGATCGCACCTATCTGACTAGTTAATAGAGTCGAGAGTATTAGAAAAAGTCAAATATAATAAAAGAGTGCCTAAGTCTAGTTTTTCAAAAAAAATTAAGCCGAAAGGTCAATGTAATTTAAAATCTAGTACAGCTCGAACCTGCATATCTTTAAAAGACTTTCACTCTCAATGAAGGGTTTATTTTATGGTGGGGTAGACTAGCCTAGAGGGTGGGTGTCAATACTCCGGGATGTTAATATAGTAGGGGTAGAGGCATCTCCCATCTCTCAATCAATATAGTGGTTAGGGATGTCCCTTGACATTAATTGTTTCGTCTAAATTCTAAGACGTAAAATTCAAGATATTCTCTTAAGAAGGGGGAAGAAAAAATAATTCAACCCAATTAGATGTTGAGACGTATGTTAAGATAATGAGCGTAGTCTTGTCAACCCACTAAGGTTACTTGGCAAGTAGGGCGGCTCTCAAGGGAGCTCTAAGGCTCTTGTGTGGTGGTGAGGTACAACTTTAATATCATCGAGAATTCACACAACACATAGGTACTTAAAATAAACATGTCAAAATTTGTGAAATTTTAAGTGATAACCTCTTTTTTTTTTTTCTTGTAATTTTCGCTGCTTCCAAATCCCAAGTGAAACGGCATCCACGTCACGCAAACGGACAATCAACGTCATGCAAGTCAGACAAGACGAAGGTCTTCATGCCTAAGCGGAACCGCAAGCTTCCATGGCAATCTAATTAAGGGTTGTACCTCATCAAATTTATATATAAAAATTTAATGAGGTACAACCCGAACACTTTTTTTGCCATTTTGACAGAGACAAGACTGGCCGCTCCCGGTTGTTTCAACCTTAAATAGACCAAAGCTTATGCTTAAAACCTAATTCATATATAATTTTTTTATAATCCGACACTTTCAGTTTTTGCTAAAGAGATTATATTTTTTGCTTTCACTGAACCCTCACCAAATAGGCCTTTTATTCTTTTATTTTGCCTAACTTTTTTTCAAAAGTGACGATAATCTCATTAATTTCTTCATGCAAATAAAAAATCTCGAGTTCACAATTCACTAGCTATCAAATTTGATTGTGTTTCATCTCACCTAATTTAACAACAAAATGACCATGGCTCTCTTTCGGTTCCAATGGCAACTACGACACGATTGCGGAAAAGACGATAGGTTTACTGAACTTCAAAGTGCATACCCTTTGGGTTCTTTTAAATTACAAAAAAGGTGATTATCTGAGTAGTTCCTTCATGGAAGGCAATTTCAAATAAGAAATTGTCTTGTAATTGACCTTCGCCCCAATTTGGACAAGAATGTGAAATGCGTGCTTTGCAAAATATATCACTTAAATTCAAATGAAAAAGTTAACTTAGTAAGTATATAAGGCAAATTTTCCCTCCATTTTTGGGAGGCTTCATATTGTGCACGAAATACTCTTTTTCTACTCTCTCTCTCTCTCTCTCTCTCTCTTCCTACCTTTTCTAATTGCCTTCTCCTTCCTCTCTTGGTTCGGCTAGAGCTCCCTCCGGTGAGCTATTTGCCGGTCGGTTCCAACCCCCACCGGTGATTGCACCACCACTGATTAGATCCTTCCCCCTATCCTAAGTATCATCTTAACAGAGCCTTGACCAGGAGGATTTTTCAACATCTCGATCGAATGGCTTTCCCTCGATTGGATCATCACTGACTTTTAGCCGGTGGCTTGATCCGGTCTTGTTTTGAGTCGGATTGGGTGGTTGAGCAGCTCCTTGAAGTTCCGAGACTCCTCGATTTGGTCCTACAGATTGTCCTAGAAGTTACTGTGGCCGGGGTTGGTTGATCGGAGATCAAAGGACCTCCGATCAAGAACATTGCTGTTGCGGCTCGAAATTGGTTCAGTCTGAACCAGCTTCCTTAATCAGCTGAACCGGATGTTGTCGACCACTTGTTGAGGCGGTGACTTCACTTGACCCAATCCTTAGACTATTCTCGACCCGATCGTGGTTGGAGTTTGGTCGGTCAGTCACCGGAATCCATGCGGCAGCCTTGATTCCCTCCGAAGCCATCAAACCGATTCATCTCGGTCCAGTTTCAATTGCCATTTGAACCAGTAGCCAACAGTGATTTCTTAATCGCCGGATCTACTTAGATCTAGTCTTGGATCCATTCTTGGCCAAGGTGTGGCCGGATTAAGAAGACCGGTCACCGATGGTCTAATTTTCAACGACGGTTGAAGGCCAGTCCAAATCTGGACCGGTTTTTTCTCTTGCAAAGCGGTCTGAATAGCTTCATGACAATTCGTGGCGATCAGATCTGCATCCTTGAAGATTGAGGATCAATTTGGAGATTCGACTCATTAGATAGCGATCAAAATTAAGAAAAACCGCATCAGAAGATAATTACTTAATCCCGAACCCCGTGAAGCGAGGCCGGATTAGCCGGCCGGGGCTAAGGTTTAATTTTAAGTAAATATATGATGATTAGATACTAGATGATGGATTAAGATAATGTTTTACTACAATTGAGTGCTTTTGAATTATGAACTTGAATGATTGTACTTGATTTTGCTTAAATATGCAATTTCGTAGCTATAGGACTGATTTACTGTTTTGGCCAAAACGAGGTCCGAAATGACCTTGTTTTAACTTGAGTCTTTTTAGGTTTAAATAATACACATCTTAAGCTTCGAAACTATAGGTTCTATGCCCCAATCGAGTGTTGTTTGACTCTTGAAAAACACCTCCAAAGATGAGCGATTCTGCAGTAGTTTAAGTAGATTTTCGGTTATGTTTTTGTTCCGAAATGAGATTTTACTATTTTTGTTTAGCTTTTTATGATGATTTCTGGACAATCTTTCCCGCATGAGTTTTTCTCCAAATCGTCTTGTACATGTTTTGAAATTTTTTCTTGATTTTTGGATGTATTTAACTGAGTCAAATCTACTTAGATCTAAGCCTAGGTTAGTCTGTTCCGTATTGATATTTGATTTTGTTATTTTTGTACTGATTTATGTGTTGAGTTCTGGAGGAACTTTTCT
The DNA here is from genome assembly GCA_014182515.1 of Eucalyptus microcorys. NCBI lineage: Eukaryota > Viridiplantae > Streptophyta > Magnoliopsida > Myrtales > Myrtaceae > Eucalyptus > Eucalyptus microcorys. Next base: position 1,039,802 of record CM024570.1, on the reverse strand, counting down.
TCATAAAATTTTCTTGTATTAGTATTGTGCATGTCTTATATTTTTTTTCGAATTTTTTAGACATGTTTAACTAGGTCAAAATCATTTAGATCCGAACATAGGTCAGTTTGCCCTGTATTGATCCGGATTCTGTTTTGATAAAATTGAGTATACAAATATGCTTGTTTGATCTCAAATCCTACATGAGAATTGAAATACATGCTATATATGTTCAATTGATGTATGCTTTGCAAAGTATTGACGTTGGCAAGTGAGTCAATTGTATGAGTTAAGGTTAAAATGTGCTGCATCAATACATAGTCTAAATGTGCATATCTGTTTTGTCATTTTTGCTGCGATTCATGCGATCACATTTAGGTTTTGAACTCTTAATGAGAAGTGTTCATCATTACATGTTCTGTATGTAGAATTTTTTGTAAGATTTTTGCATGTCTTGAGATGGCTGAAATCATGCATGTTTCATGAAGTTAATGTTGAAATGAAATCTTACTGCATATACATCTTGCCATGCTTGTTTGGATCTCTTAGAGACCAAATTTTCCAATAATGTCTTCTTGACACTTAAACTGCATGTTATAAGATTTGAATACATGTTCACGTCATTGCATTTGAGTATCATTTGCATGTTAAATTTGTGCCACAAGAGCGTATGTTCACCAAGAAACCCTCAAGCATTTCATAATGAATTTTGAGTCATCTCGTATTGTCATTGAATTATATGACATCTTCTCATACCAACTTAGGGTTAGATTATCACTCCAATTGTTTGTTGCATCCAATTCTATATCACAAGCGATTTGCTGATACCATTTGTGCATTACTTGAATGGTTTTGAGATTTATTAATGCATGTTTGTGTTTTGTTTCTTAGTTACTAATTTGCGCAACTTTATAAATCTTAGGGTATCAATTTGATTTAGTTTGGACTCGAGCCTTCTAGGAAGTCGTAAGGCACACTTAGAGGTTTCAAATGCTATTAATTTCACGCAAATCGCTCATCATTTGGACCACTTTCTATTTTTTTCAAGACTAGATCAAAATCTGAACATGTGATCAAGTTCGGACCCCTGTTTTAACCCATGTTTAGACATACTTTTGATTTTTTGTTCCATTTTTTCTATTAGGATTATGTACTTGGCCTCTTAATGAAATTTGTTTGTCAACATATTGGCTATGTTGTGTGAAAATATGATGATTTTTAGACTTGTTTTGATAGGACAAATCCTTACGATATTGGCTGAGTGTCTTGCTGTTTTGACAATTTTCGAACATGTTGTTGCTTGTTGTCTAATTTTTGTAAAATCATGTGTAGCTTATTTACTAAAACTTTCTCCACGAAAGTTGTTCGTTATTATGTCGTGCATATTATAAAATTTTTCTACAGCTAGATTGTCAATGGGCATTACTCAATTTTGCTATTTTTACATGATTGCTCTGAAATTTCCTAATATGAACATGATTGTGATTGTTTAGATAAACTCCCAAGTTAGTTTGTGCATGAATCTAGGTCATTTCATCTTCATAAAAGTTGTTTTAAATATATCGATATTCATTGTTAAATTTGACGAATCATCTTTTCGAATCAAATTTAAAAAAATGCATTGGTACATATGATGTTTCCTAAAAGCAATTTGTTAAGAAATTCTATTCCAAAATTTAATTCGACCTAAGGAAAAGTTGTGGTTTGGATCATATTCAAAATGCCTACGATGCTCGTGAGTGTATTTATGCAAGCCTTGAGCTAGCTTTGGCAATTGAATGTATTCCATAGCCTAGATATTCCTTAATCCTAAATATTTTCAAACCTCTTTTTTTTTTTTTAAATCTTGATTTGACATTGTGAAAGTTACGATTTGAATTATATTCAAAATGTCTGCAATACTTGTGAGTGCATTTATGCGAGCCCCAAGATATCACTTTATCTCAAAACTTTTCATTGATGATTTCAAAAGATGTCTTTACAATATCACATGTACCCCTTCATGCATACAATTACATCATACATTTAAAAGTGCTTGTATATGTGATTGACGCATGCCCTTGGTAATAAGCGTTTCGTTGACGGTTCACTTTCTTGCTTGATTGGTTGGGAAATAAGGTCCAAAAGACTTGCATGCATGTTTAATTTCTACAATACATGTGAATTTTAGATGAATGGTAGGGTTAATGCATAATATCAAGGAAAAACCTTGGGATCACATAGATCGTTTGGTTAGGATACTTATAAGTATTATTGGCCATGTGAGAACATAATTGGTCGATAATAGTTATAAGTCACAAAAATGAATTAGGTAGGTATCTTAGTGGGATCACGCATGAATGACAAAGGCTGACCCTGAGGCCTCAAAATCTAATTTTTGCATTGAACCTTCTTTAAGCGATTGATCTTGAGTTTTTGACTGTTTTAATGTGTATGTTTATTTCTTTCTATTGTATACACCTAATTATTTAGTTCTTAGACTAGGTTTAGATTATGATCTGGAAGATGGAGAAGACATGAAGACGATGGAGGTCGATGTCCATTCCAACCATAATCATGTACCATTCATTTCCCCAACTTATATCTCGAGTTCTTTTTGTTGTATAAAACCCGACGAGTTGCGGGTCCTCTCTTTCTCCTATCTTTTTTTCAATTTTGTTTCTCTTTTATACTTTCTAGAATTGCATGATAGATTTTAAGTTTTCCTTGATTGTTTACTTAATGCTTCGCAATTTTCAATTCAATTAGGTGTTTACTTTTCATTTTCTTTAGAAATAGATTAGCATGAAAACGACCAACCACGCATGATTGCTTAATTTAGGACTAATGATCCCAAAAATGTAAGAAGAAATGCATGGACACGTTAGGAAAACACAACATACTATTTAGGTATCGAAAGGGCACTAATAAAAATATTAGCGTAACCTTAGTCCCCGAACCTAGATATTTTGTTGCGTAGGAATTGAGAGAACACTTCTGACTTTTGATTGGGTTTTCTAGTTGACCCCCGAAACGAGGCTAGTGGCGACTCCCGTAATTTTTTTTAGGTTGTCATAAATAATTAAACCATATAAATGAACTCGTTGCGAGGGGTACAAGTTTCGATGAAACTCATCATGGTTTAATATACTCGATATGGGAATACCCCAAAGAATGAAGTAATGTCATCCTTATTGGTCAAGCGTACTGTCGAGAGGGCTAGCATGGTAAAGGTACCATTAAATTCAATATCCATACTCAACTTCTTCTCCCGAGGTGTGTTGCCCGTGTGGGTATGGATTGCGATACTCCGCTATCACGCAGGGTACGAGCTTGGGAGAGCTTGCGATTTGGTGGAGGGAACTCATGAAAGGCTTGATCTAAAAGGTGAGGTGATGATGTCTTTTGGAATGCGAGCCGTGAAGGAATTCTTGTGATCAAGTACCCCTAAATTCAACATTTCCCCCATTTTTCTCTCCTCGTGATGGAGGGATCAAGAGCGGCGAGATCAAGTTGCGATATAGGTAAACAAGCTTGGCATATGATACAATCTCCCTCTTCTTTATGGTGCAAAATTTTAAAAGGACTTTACTTTCCTCATTTTGATTTTGAGTCAGCTGGAAGGGTTTTTGACCTTCATGGGGCTGGCAGAGTATCCTCATGGGCAGAAATTCCATTATATCATTGATAAGGTGGGTTGTTGGGAACCAAAAAAAAGATCAATATAAGAGAGGCAAAATGGCTCCCTAAAGGAGTCATTGGAGGACCTGCAAACAAGCATGAACCATAGAAAGTTGCTAAGCTAATACATAGACATTCCAAAGTGGAATGAAGAGCTTCTTCAGAATCTATTAAACGAAAATACATCAAGTGAGATACTCTCAATTCCACTTGGATTGCAAGAAAAAGAGGATAAATTAAAATGGACTAACACAAGAATAGGAGCTTGTATTGTTAAGAGCAGCTATAATACAATTCGAGAAACTAAAGACCAAAACAGAAGCAAAATAGCCTTTTCCTCTCATCAATTTCCCCATTCTCTATGGACTAAGATCTAGAAGGCTAATACAAGCTCAAAGATACGATATTTACTATGGAGAATGTATCAAAACACTCTACTTACTAAGGATAATCTGCTGAAGCAAAGAATAGTGGAGAATAATACACGTGGAATATGTGAGCAGCATCTAGAAACAACGGAACACATCTTCTTGCTCTGTCCATGGACCCATTAAGTTTGGCAAGATCTGGCATTATAGATCCACATCTCACCTTTTAGCCTTTGTCGAATAAATGAATGGCTTCAAGATTTCACCCATACCTCAACAAGTTTCAATCTCTTAACTACAGTACTCTAATACATATGGGAAGAAAGGAACAATGCCATTTTTCGCCAAAAGAAACCAAACCCAAAGAAAATCATCAGCTTAGCCAGGGCGGAGAATCTCTGTTTCACAAATGAAGCTAACTTAAAGAAGAAAGCTTTTGGTGACGAAACCTTATTGCCTTAGATTTGGAAGAGCCCAACTGCAAAGACCCTCAAAATTAATATTGATGGTCTTACTCCTCGAATTTGCCTGTAGGAGTAATAAGCTGCATGTGTTGAAACAAAGATGGAGGATTAGGGCGCGTTCAGCAATTGGCCAAACGATGAAAATTTCTATTCTTTTGTTTCCGAGAGTAGATTTAAAATAGATATCTGTTTGGTAAAATTTTTGTTTTCGAAAATAAATTTATATTTTTTTGTTCCCGGAAATAGATTTCCAACATAATCGAAAAGTAAAAAAAAAAAAAATTGATTTTTTGTTCTTGGGAATAATTCTAGAATCAAACGAACCTATTTTTTTTTTTTTTTTTCTCTTTTTTTTTTTTTTTCTTGTTCTTCTTCCCTCTTCTTCTTCAATTGTTGTCGTCGCTGCTGGTTGCTGGCAATTGGGTTGGATGAGGTACGACGAGCTCATCGGAGGCTCGCCTAGCCATCACCAAGGCGAGCCTTAGCCTAGCTAACATCAAGGAGAGCCTCGCCTGGCCAGGCGAGAGCCAATGGTTGGGCGAGGCTAAGCTTGCCCAGCTGCCGGTGGGGCTTGACCTTGCCTAGCCATCGCAAGGTTAGCCTTGCCCCTCAATGAGATCGAGCCCCGCCGGTGGCTGGGCGAGCTTAGAGAGGCCGTTCGCCTAGCCAAGGCTCGGCCAACAAGGCGCCGCCTCGTCAAGGGCTAGTGACACTCTGGCGAGGTACCGGCCCTCGTTTGGCCGGTTGCTAGTTATCCCAAGCCGGCGACTGGCAAACCTTGAAGAAGAAGAAGAGAAATGAAAAAAAAAAAAGAAAAGAAAAGAAGAAAAAGTAATAAAATTATTTAAAAATTAAAAGAAAATGATTTGGATTAGAAATTTTCAGAACCGTACCAAACTCAATTTTATTCGGGGAATAAAAATTTTGGACTATTACCAAACAACTTAAAATGTTTAAAAATTATTCATGGGAACTGAATAAAAAAGAACAATTTCTAATCAAAAATTGTTCTCAGGAATAGAATGATTACCAAACGCGTTCTTAGTAGACGGTTTTGCGAGATAGATGAGATCGGTTTCGACTGAACAGACAGAGACTATTACAATGGTTGAAACCCTAAAGTACCTTCGCGCATGTTCTGAATATAAGCTTCAAATGAAGTTAGGCAGTTCACTTTTGGTCAAAACACTTAAAGGAGAGACCACATGTTCGTGGGATTTGGATAATCTGATTAGCGAGGCCAAAAATCTGATGATGGGCTTCAAAGACCTAAACCTGGCCCATTGTAGGAGGGAATCCAACTGGGTCGCGGACTGGCTTGGAAAAGTTTGTCATAATGGATCACTCCCTTTCAACTGATTGTCTAGCCCTTCGGAGCCCTTGTGGGCTTTACTTTGTTCGGATTCAAGTCTTTTGTACTTACACTTTCGAGCTATCTAATATATTTCCATTTCAACCAAATAATAATAATAATAATAATAATAATAATAATAACCTCTTCCTCTTGCGCTTGGGGTGAGGCGGTGGAACTTGTAAATGTTCCTGCTAGGTCAACCTATGCTCAGCACAATGTTTTTCAACCGACTTGTTGACCCAGTATCCCTAGATAAAAGACACTATGTTAAAATTCCTCACTTATTCAAATATTCACCTAGCATTTGTGGACTACTTTGCAAATCATATGCTTGACTTGCCAAAAGATTTACAAATGATTTGATGCATCGTCCAGGAACACGAGCACAAAGATTTGATCATTCGAGAAACCATTAGACACCTTGCGAGTTCTACGTTTTAGTAACATCTAGACCTTTGACCTATGCAAGTGATCTAACTTAGAGCAATCTATATGCAAGTGATTTGAATAGGTGATCTATACAGTTCACGAGTTGAAAAAGGACTGAAGCCCCTAATCAACTATTCAAATCCCAAGGGTATTAGTTAATGCACCATTTACCATTCTTCACTTAAATGGTAATCATGCTGGTCCTTCTCGCTCAATACGGAGGGTTCGAATTGCCACATTCGTGCAGTCTCTCAAACCACCCCAAATAGCATAGACTTATGTCTTTTTGATATTTTTTGGATGAACAAGGATGAAGAATTGTCTCATCGGTGAGAATAACTTGGATGCTCAAAGAGCTCCAAACACCCATTAATATATAAAAAGATTACTAAGGTATATGATTTTGTTTTGGGAATGGTTATTCCCAAGAGGTTCACAAGCTCTTATTTTACAAAACAGCCATAATGTTTTAACATCTTAATTAATATAAACTCAACCCCATTCTTTTCTCGTAAGTTGCACAAACTTTGCTCAGTGTCAGGACAAACATGGTGCCAGTATTATGTCGAATCTATCTAATAAAGCTGTGGAGTTTTTGAAATCGAATATGCTCAATTAAGGAAACCGTTTTGTCCCACAGTCACAATGTGATGATCCCACATGGCCATGGGGAAGATTACAATAATGAAAATACTCGAGACGTACTCGATAAATATATATATTCAATTGCCTGGCGAAGTAAGTTTCTATCTATGGACGATTGCTCCTCCATTCTAATTGGAAGAATCGTTCAACTTCCCTTTCTTCTTTAGGCAATACCGGGGGCGATGTATCGAAAATAAGACATGGCGCTATCTAAGTAGTTTCCTCTCTGTGTTTATCCTCTTTTATTTGAACCTTCCCATGTATGCCTATCTCATGGAACACGTCTCGAACATCAACCTACATGACTTCCTTCATATTTCTCTAACATTGACATCTAAGAGAGCACATCATAACTATTATATTTCTCTATTTCTCTGTTTTTCTGTCTCCCGAAATAGGCTTGAAATAGAAATCCGTTTGATAACGTAATTTCATTTTTCTATTTCTAAAATAGATTTCTATTACAGAAATAGATTTGAGACAAAAATCATAAATTAAAATTTTTAGCTTTTTTATTTCTAGAACAAAAGTAAGAAATGAATACTCTTATTATCGTCCACTCTCATTAGTACTTGCTACCCACCTAGCGCCAATCACCTACCATCGGACGCTCGTTGTTGTTGTCACAGGACACCTGTCGCGAGATGCCGGTTGTCAGCCTCCAGCTATCGGACACCGATCTCTCACCGCCAACCTACCTGCTTGCCAACCGCCTCCCATCACCACTTGAGAGGGAGAAATTTTGTGTCGTTATCAAATAAATTTCTATTCCAGGAACATAAATTTTGTAAGGTTATCAAATGCATATTTTTGCTTAGAAACTCGTCTAAGGAATATAAATAAAATAATCAATTTTTAACCAGAAATTGATTTTTGGAACAATGGTTATCATTCGCGCAGTAACTAATCAAACCAGAAGCTTGTGCATCACTATTTTCCCTACTTCTTCATTTATCTACTCCCTTTCATTTCATTTTTAGGTTAGATAGTATTACATAAGCTTATTTAATAGTTAGGTAATTCCTTCACTGTGGCGACATTGATCCTCCAGAGAAAACATATTTTGCTTCATCCATAATTGGAGAAAATATTCATGAACCATTTTTCCAATCGAATGGGTTACAAGACATCATTTATAGTAATTTTCAATTAAATTTGCATGCGGGTAACATCAATATGTATATCCCGCTAATCATGGATTTGGTTTCTTACCACTGAAGATAGAGGAAAACCAGGGCCTTCTAGAAAATTAAGGAATTGATGATGACTTCTATATATATTTCAAACTCTATTAATATCAAAAATAGGATATGGCGCAACCACGTACCAATATGTAAGATACTTAACATAACGTTATATATAGATGTATGTATGTATGTCTCCTGGCATAACACTTTTTAGACAAAAATCTTTCTCTTCTTATGCATAATTTTTAATTTTTTTCCGCCAGGTGTCTAATGTAGATTCTTCCATTGGCTTCAACCGCGACAAAGTGTTTGTGACTTTTTACCATGTACATGGGTTTCGTAAATTGTGACTTTCGAGGTTTGATGGTTTCACTAAAGAACCATGCCCAATAAGAGTAGTAATCATGCCATTCATGTCGCTTAATAGCACGAGTTATTGCTACTTTCGTGGCCCATATGTGAATTATTTATATTCAACGTGCAACAATGGTCAAATGTGGTCAAAATCCCACCACCTCCCAGCGTTGTTTGACCCATCTAAGTAAAGCCGCCGAAAGTCATCATCAATCCATCCTCAGTTAATCCGCAGGAGAAGACTTAAAAAATCAACCTTCTTTGACTTCATTGCTATCTAGCGGGTTACCTTTAGCCTTTAACCAAAGGCTTTCTTGGATCTTTGATGTTGGTTAAAGGTTACCTTATCAAGAAAGGGATTTTTCATTCCTATGAGGGATCTCGACGGATGCATTTCTTATTTTAAAATTGTGGTACCCTCAATTTCCCCCTTAATCCTTTTGAAATACTGTCTCTCTCTCTGTTTTAATATCTCAATGATCCGAATGAGGGCTAAGATGAAGCATTTTAGGAGATTACTTAAATTTAAGGGGTAACTCATGTAGCCGTATATGCTTTAATAAATCATGATATGTGTTTGTATAGCCGATTTGACAGGGCCAAAGGAAAATAAGATGACTGATCGAAAATCGAGTTGAAAATTAGATAAGAGAAAGATAAAAAAAAGCTCCACAGCCAGGAATTATGTACCCGAAAATTCTATGCTACGAAGAACATTCCCAGAAGAAGGGGTTGGACTCCATGAAGGGGCAAAAGGGCAAGGTGGCGCGACGGTCAAAGAGTCGCGAGAGATCATTTTAATTACCGTCGCCGCCACTCCCCTCTATCCATTCCCCGAGTTCAGACAAATTAGCTGACGGACGCCATGGCACGTGTCCACCTGCGGTTGACCCGTCGACCCGGCTCTCTCGCCTGCCGTCACCACTTGTTCCTGAAGGAGCTCAGGTTGTATCCTCTTCGATCCAGATGCAACCTGTCTCGTCTACCTCACGCGTCAGAATTACCCCAATAGGGAGAGGCCGTGTCTGTATATATACCCCTAGTCGGCTCATGTTCCAAAGTCGAAGGAGCTCAAAGCTTGGAGAGTGAAAAGTAGGGGACCAAAGAGTCGCGGAAGAAGACGAACAGAGTTGAGAGAGAGAGAGAGAGAAGATGAAGAAGGCGCAGTTGGAGTTGCCAGCGGGGTTCAGGTTCCACCCCACGGACGAGGAGTTGGTGAGCCATTACTTGATTCGCAAGTGCTCTTCTCTCCCCATCTCCGTCCCCATCATTGCCGAGATCGATCTCTACAAGTTCGACCCTTGGGACCTTCCTGGTACTTTCAGACCCTTCCTCTGCTTCTCCAGGCTCTGTTCCTGATCAATTTCTGTTCCTACTTGTGTTGGTTTTGGTGAATCATCCCATTCTGGGAAATGGGTCGACGGGTTTTGCCAATTTTTGGGTGATTTTCTTGTGAAAAAAATCCGTTCTTTACTTGGATTTGTTACTGTAAGGGCATGATTTCTGATAGAGTTTGGGTTGGGATTGCAGAAATGGCTCTGTATGGCGAAAAAGAATGCTACTTCTTTTCTCCAAGGGACCGCAAGTACCCCAACGGGTCACGGCCGAACCGGGCAGCCGGAACTGGGTTTTGGAAGGCGACCGGAGCTGATAAGCCGATCGGCCACCCAAAGACGCTCGGCATAAAAAAGGCCCTCGTGTTTTACGCCGGGAAAGCTCCAAGAGGAGTGAAGACCAATTGGATCATGCACGAGTACCGCCTCGCCAATGTCGATCGATCTGCCGGCCAAAAGAAGAACTCGAGGGTAATTACTGTCTTTCCCTTCTTCTCACTGTTTTCGGTGTTCCCGCACATGTAATTGGACGAGTTCATAAAGGAACCTCAATGATTCACGTCGATCCTTACTAATATTGCAGCTTGATGACTGGGTTCTTTGCCGGATATACAACAAGAAGGGCACCATAGAGAAGCATTTCCCTTCCACGCACCGTAAACCTGCAGAATTCCCCGAAACGGAGATCAAGCCTCAGATTGTTATGCCGGCGGCGCTGAACCTGTACACAACTCCGCAGTACGGGCGTTTGCCAATGACTACGGATCACATGTACATGGACTCATCGGAGTCGGTGCCGAGGCTGCACACGGATTCTAGCTGCTCAGAGCACGTGGTGTCCCCGGATTTGGCGTGCAAGAAGGAAGTGCAGAGCGAGGCGAAGTGGGAAGATTGGGAGAAGGCCCTCGATTTCCAGTTCAAATCGATGGATGACTTCTTGGACGAAGCGTTCGCGCAAGGACAGTATCAGTTGGATCAGTTCTCGACTCTTCAGGACGTGTCCATGTACTTGAAGAAATCATTTTGAGCAAGTCCGTTGAGAAAAAAATAAGTGGGTTCTCGATGAAATTGCCTGATCCACCGGCATGGTGATGAATCAAAGACAATATCTGTCTTGGGCCAACGCTGATGTGGGGGCTACAGACTAGAGAGTCAGTCCGAGGATTTTGCTGGAGAGAGAAGCAAGTGCTGAGGTGCATCCAGTGGCTACAGGAGAAAAAATTTGTAGCGTTTAGAATTGTGTCACCTCTTGTTGTTCCTCGTAAATAGCTGATGAAAATCTCCAGAGAAATTGTTTCCTGTAAGATTGTAACAACATTGTTTCGATATTTTATATAGAGGAAGATTATTTTAATTTTCATTGTTGTCTTTTAATTCAATTGAAAGGAGTTCTAAAGAGGAAGGTTTATGGTATATTGACAGAGATGGATTCTCGAGTCGTAACAAGTTTTAATATTTTTTTCATGACTTTCACATAAAATGTCATAACACAAAATTTCAAATGTTTTCGATTAATAGATTAGATTTACTCTTTAATTGAATTGACAAGTAGGAATGAGTTGGTGAACTCCTTTTTAAAAATCCTTAGAAACACGTGTTCGAAAGTATGGTGCAGTCGTCGGGGTATTTGCAAAGAAGTGAAGAAACAAATGATAATTGCAAGGCGAAAGCTGGAAAAATTGGATTTTTTTTTTTTACCAAGGTCATTATTTCTACCTCTCTCGTTGCATGCCCATACGATGGAGAGATTGCTCATTAATATGATTATTCAAAGATGCTAAAAAGATGCTAAGTCAAAATATGAAAAGAACAAAATTGATGAGGAAGGGGGAACATTGTAAAGAAAAGAAAAGACATAAATGAAAGGAAATGAAACACATGGTTCATTTCACCTGGACCAGACCACATTTTGACCAAACCCCACTTTGCATACAAACGACAATGACGGCCGACATGATGAACAGCTCATTTCGACCGACTTCAATTATGTCGACTTGTGCTCCTCACAGATTGCGTCAGCTACACATGTCTTAAGATAGTCTCCCACAAGTTTTAGTTTTACGAAATTTACCGACGTGATGTAACGTGACATGTCACTTTTAGGAAGTGCTCCAGGGGCATACCATCCAAGAAAATATTAAAAATATCCTAAATTTATTTTATTAAACTCTTTTATGAGATTAATTTAATGTTAGATACTTTTATATTTGTACTGATTGAATCTATTCAATTGATTTTGATCGAAAATCACTGGATATTGACTTGACATGAACACAATTATCCTTCACATTTAATAAGATTTTAATATTTTAATATTTTATTACTTTTTTTTTGCTTTGTTTTCTTTTTTTATTGCCTTTCTTCTTTCCTTTTATTCCATTCATTTTGGTCGGTGAGGGTTGTGGCCCCTGCTTAGTCCCTCTTGACCCCATCGACATTGGGCAAAGTGGCCCAAAAAGATTGCCAACTCTTTTTGGCACTATCCCCTCCTATCTATCATTCATGCCACGTCAGTTAAGTAAAAAAATGATTAGCAACAAGAAGACTTGATCACGCCCATCTGACTAGTTTATAGAGTCGAGAGTACTAGAAAAAGTCAAATATAATAAAAGAGTTCCTAAGTCTAGTTTTTCACAAAAAAATAATTAAACTTTTAAAATTTATCAGCCAAGAGGTTAATGTAATTCGAAGGCACTCTTTTTGGTACTATCCCCCCCTTATCTATCATTCATGCCACATCAGTTAAGTAAAATGATGATTAGCGACAAGAAGACTCGATTATGCCCATTTGACTAGTTAATAGAGTCGAGAGTACTAAAAAAGTCGAATATAATAAAAGAGTTCCTAAGTCTAGTTTTTCACAAAAAAAATTAAACTTTTTAAATTTATTGGCCAAAAGGTTAATGTAATTCGAAATCTAGGACAAATCGGACCTGAGCATGTCTTTAAAAGACTTTCCTCCCAATGAAGGGGTTTATTTTATGGTGGGGTAATCTAGCCCACAAGGTGGGTCCTAATACTATAAGGATGTTAATATAGGAGGGATAGAGGCAACTCCCACCCCTCGATAAATATAGCGGTTGGGTAGTTTCTTCGTGGAAGGCAGTTTCGAATGAAAAATTGTCTTGTAACTGGCCTTTGCTCTAATTTGGACAAGAATGTGAAATGCATGCTTAGCAAAGTATATTACTTAAATTCTAGAAGTATGTGCTTTGGACCTGAGTATGTTTTTAAACTGTTTCGTCTGAACTTTGAGATGCAAAATTCGAGGGTATTCCTACCTGGATGGGGAAGACAAATAGTCACCTACGAATAGGGGGGCCGTCAGGAGGCAAAGTAGACTTGCTGTCTTCTCTTCAAAGAGGGTTACCACTGGGTAGGCACATATAATAGCCTCATGTATTCGGATTCTGAGATCTAATTGCCTTTAACATAGCAATGCTAGGTAAACAAACTTGACATCTGATACAATCTCCCTCTTCTTTATGGTGCAAAATTTTAAAAGGACTTTACTTTCCCTTTTTGATTTTGTGTCAGCTGAAAAGGGTTTTCGACCTTCGTTAGGTTGGTAGAGTATTCTCATGGGCAGAGATTCCATTCTATCATCGATGAGGTAGGCTGTTGGGAACAAAAAAAAAAATTCAATATAAGATAGGAAAAATGGCTCCCTAAAGGAGCCATTGGAGGATCTGCAAATAGGCATGAACCATAGAAAGTTGTTGAGCTAATACACAGAGACATTCTATAGTGGAATGAACAGCTTCTTTAGAATTTGTTCAACAAAAATACAACAAGTGAAATACTCTCAATTCCACTCAGATCGCAAGAAAAAGAGTATAAATCGGTATGGATTAATACAAGAACATGAGCTTATACTGTTAAGAGCGGCTATAATACAATCCGGGAAACTAAAGACTAGAGCAGAAGTGAAATAGCCTCTTCCTCTTGTCAATTCCCCTCGTTCTCTATGGACTAAGATCTGGAAGGCTAATACAAGCCCAAAGATTCGATATTTACTATGGGGAATGTGTCAAAATGCTCTATCGACTAAGGATAATTTGTTCAAGCGAAGAATGGTGGAGAATAGTACTTGTGGAATATGTGAGCAGCATCCAGCAACAATAGAACACATCTTCTTGCTCAATCTATGGACCCATCAAGTTTGGCAAGACACGGCATTACAATCTACATCTCATTCTTTGGCCTTTGTCTAATAGATGAATGGTTTCAAGATTTCAGCCATACCATAACAAGTTTCGATCTCCTAGCTACAGTATCTTGGCATATATGGAAATAAAGGAATAATGCCATTTTTCGCCAACAGAAACCGAACCCAAAGAAAATCATCAGCTTAGTTGAGGCGGAGAATCTCTTTTTCACAAATCAGGCTAACTCGAAGAAGAAAGTGCACGGTGACTAAGGCTCCTTACCTCAAATATTAGAGAAAGCCCGACTACAAACACCCTCAATATCAATATTGATGGGTCTTACTCCTCGGATTCGCCGGTATGAGAAATAAGCTACGTGTGCCGAAACAAAGATGGAGAATTAGTGGACGGTTTTGCGAAAAGGGTGAGATAGGCTTCGGCTGGACAAACAGAGACTATTGCAATGGTTGAAACCGTAAAGTACCTTCGCATGCGTTCTGAATAGAAGCTTCAAATTCACTTTTGGTCAAAACACTTAAAGGAGAGACCACCTGTTCTTGGGATTTGGAGAATCTGATCTGCGAGGCCAAAAACCTTATAATGGGCTTCAAAGACCTAAAGCTAGCCCAATGTAGTAGGGAATCCAATCAGGTTATGGACTGGCTTGCAAAAGTTTATTGTAATGGATCACTCCCTTTCAACTGTTTGTTCAGCCCTCTGAAACCCTTGTGGGCTTGACTTTGTTTAGATTCAAGTCTTTTGTACTTAGACTTTTGAGTTATCTAACATATTTCCATTTCAACCAAAAAGAAAAAAATAATAATAACTTCCTACACTTGAGGTGAGATAGTAGAACTCGTAAAAGTTCCTGCTAAGTTGACTTGTACTCTGCATAGTATCTTTCAATTGACATGATGTGACGTGACATGACATGTCACTTTTATAAATCGCCTTTGGACATAACATCCGAAAAAGTATTAAAAATGTCCTAAATTTGTTTTATTGATGCTAACTTAATTCTCAACTCTTTTATAAGATTAATTTAGTACTAGATATCTTTATATTTGTGGCAATTGATTCTATTCAATTGATTTTGATCGAAAATTAGTTGATATGGATGCAACTATCCTACGTGGCACATTTATTGACATTTTAAATAATATTTTAATATTTTGACTTCTTACAACTTTTTTGTTTTGTTTTCTTTTTTATTATTATTTTTTCCTCTTTCTTTTTATTCCATTCATTTTGGTCAGCAAGGGTTGTGGCCCTTGCTCGGTCACTCCCAACCCCACCAACATTGGGCAAGGTGGCCCTGAAAGAGTGCTTGATTCTTTTTGGTACTGTCCCCTCCTATCTATCATTCATGCCACGTCAGTCAAGTAAAAGGACAATTAGCGACAAGAAGACTCGATCTCACCCATCTAACTAGTTAATAGAGTCGAGAGTACTAGAAAAAGACAAATATAATAAAAGAGTGCCTAAGTCTAGTTTTTTCACAAAAAAATAAATAAATAAACTTTTTAAATTTATCAGCCGAAAGGTTAATGTAATTTGAAATCTACTACGATTCGGACCCGAGCATATTTTTAAAAGACTTCTACTCTCAATGAAGGGGTTTATTTTATGGTGGGATGGACTAGCCCAAAGGGTGGGTCCCAATATTCTGAGGATGTTAAAATAGTAGGGGTAGAGGCATCTCTCGCCCCTCCCTAATGTGGTGGCTGGGGATGTCCCTTGACATTAAATTATTTTGTTTGAATTCTCGGATGTAAAATTTAGGATATTCTCTTGGGAAGGGGAAGAAAAAATAATTCAAAAACTATCGGAAGTTGAGACATGCGAGTATCGGTATGTTAAAATAAGGGATGCAATTTTGTCAACCCACCAAGATTAGTCGGCAGGCAAGGCGGCCCTCAAGAGAGCTCTCGGGCTCCTGTATGGTGGTGAGGTACAACTTTAACACCATCAAGGATTCACAATACACAGCTACTTGAAAAAAGTATATTGAAATTTAAGAAATTTTTAGTGGTAGCCTCCTTTTTTCTTGTCATTGTCGCAACTTCCGAATCCCAAGTGCAAGGGCATCCATGTCACGTGCATGGACAATCAACATCGTGCAAGTCAGACAAGACGCGGAACCGGAAACGTCCATGGCAATCTAATTAAGGGTTGTGCCTCATTAAATAAATATATCAAAATTTAATGAGGTACAACCCGAACGCTTTTTTGCCATTTGACCGGAACAAGACTGGCTACTCCCGGTTGTTTCAACCTTAAATAGACCAAGCTTATGCTTAAAGACTGGCTACTCCCAGTTTCTGCCGAAAAGATTATATTTTTTGTTTTCGTTGAACCCTCAACAAATAGGCCTTTTATTCTTTTTGTTTTGCCTAACTTTTTTCAAAAACGACAATAATTTCATTATTTTCTTCTTGTCATCAGAATAAGAGATCTCAAGTTATCAATTCACCAACTATCGAATTTGATTGTGTTCCATCTCACCTAATTCAACAATAAAACAACCATGGCTCTCTTTTGGTTCTAGTGGCAACTATGACATGATTGCAGGAAAATAAGATAGGTTTATTGAACTTCAAAATGCTTACCCTTTGGGTTTTTTCAAATTACAAAAGAAATGATTATTTGAGTAGTTTCTTTGTGGAAGGCAATTTTGAATGAGAAATTTTGTCTTGCAACTCATCTTTGCCCCAATTTGGACAAGGATGTGAAATACATGCTTTGCAAAATATATCACTTAAATTCAGAGGTAGACGTGTGTGCTTTGGACTTGAGTATGCTCTTAAACTGTTTTGTCTGAACTCTAGGATGTAAAATTAAGGAGATATTCCCACTTGGGTGGGGAAGAAAAATATTGACCTAGGAATAGGGGCCGTCGGGAGGGAAGGTAGACTTCTTGTCTTCTCTTCAAAGAGGGCTACCACTGGGCAGGCATATATAGTAGCCTCTTGTGCTTGAGGTGAAATAGTGGAACTTGCAAGAGTTCCTGTTAGGTCGATCTGTGCTCCACACAGTGTCTTTCAACTAACTTGTTGACCGAGTATCCTTGATCAAAAGACATTGTGTTAAAATTCCTCACTTATTCGAATATTCACCTAGCATTTGTTGACTACTTTGCTAGAAGCTTGACAAATGATTTGATGCATCATCCAAGAACACAAGCACAAAGATCTGATCATTTAGAAACCCATGAGACACTTTGCAAATTCTACGTTTTAGTAACATCCAAACCTTTGACATATGCAAGTGATCTAACTTAGAGCAATTTATATGCAAGTGATGAGATTTGAGCAGATGACCTATACAGTTCATGAGTTGAAAAACGCCTGAGGCCCCTAATCAACTATTCAAATCCCAAGGGTATTAGTTAATGCACCATTTTTGCTTAAATGGTAATTGTGCTCGTCCTTCTCGCTCAATATTTAGGATTCGAATCATCACATTTGTGTATTCCCTCAAACCACCCCAAATAGCATAAACTTGTGAATTTTCGGTATTTTTTTTGGATGAATAGGAAGGAAGAATTGTCTCATCGGTGAGAATAACTTGGATGCTCAAAGAGCTCCATCACCCATTAATATATAAAAATAATACGGAGGTAAATGATTTTGTTTTGGGAACAGTTATTCCCAAGAGGTTCACAAGCTCTTATTTTACAAAACAGCCATAATGTTTTAACATCTTAATTAGTATAAACTCAACCCCATTCTTTTCTTGTAAGTTGCACAAAGTTTGCTCAGTGTCAGGACAAACACGATGCCACTAATATGTCGAATCTATCTAATAAAGCTGTGGCGTTTTTGAAATCTAATATGCTCAACTAAAGAACCCTTTTGGTCTCACATGGACATGGGGAAGATTACAATAATGAAAATACTCGACATGTACCCGATAAATATATATATTCAATTGCCCGGCGAAGTAAGGTTCCGATTGCTCCTCCATTCTAATTGGCAGAGGGCAGCATGGGTTCAATTCCCCTCTCTTCTTTGGGAAACATTGAGGGCGATATATTACACGAGATTAAGACAGGGCACTATCGAATGTGAAATTTTGTCTTGCAACTGACCCTTGCCCCAATTTGGACAAGAATGTGAAATGCGTGCTTTGCAAAATATATCACTTAAATTTTGAGCTAGGAGTGCGTGCTTTGGACCTGAATATGCCTTTAAACTGTTTCGTCTGAACTTTAAAACCTAAAATTCGAGTGTATTCCCACCTGGGTGGGAAAGACAAATATTCACCTAGGAATAGGGGGGCCGCCAGGAGGGAAGGTAGACTTCCCGTCTTCTCTCCGAAGAGGGTTGCTGCTAGGTAGGTAAATATAGTAGCCTCCTGCACTTAGGGTGAGACGATGGAACTTGCAAGAGATCCTACTAGTTCGACTTGTGCTATACACAACATCTTTTAACTGACTTGTCAACCTAGTACTCCTAGTTAAAAGATTGTGTCAAAATTGTTTACTTATTCAAATATTCACCTAGCATTTGTAAACTACTTTGCAAATCATATGCTTGACTTGCTAGAAGCTTGATAAATGATTTGATGCATTGTCTAGGAAAAACAAGCACAAAGATCCGATCATTTAGAAACCCATGAGACACCTTGCAAGTTCTACTTTTTAGTAACATCCAGACCTTTGAACTATGCAAGTGATTTGACTTAGAGCAATCCACACGCAAGTGATGGGATTTGAACAAGTGATCTATATAGTTCACAAGTTGAAAAATGCCCGACGTCCCTAATCAACTATTCAAATCCCAAGGGAATTAGTTAGTACACTATTTTTCGCTTAAGTGGTGATTGTGCTCATCCTTCTTGCTCAACATTTGGGGCTTGAATCGCCACATTCGCGTACTCTCTCAAGCCACCACAGTTAGCACATACTTGTGTATTTTCGGTGTTTTTTCGATGAACAGGGACGAAGAATTGTCACATCGGTGAGAATAACTCGAATGCTCGAAGAGCTCCAAACACCCATTAATATATAATATAAAAAAATACTAAGGTAAATAATTTTGTTTGGGAATAGTTATTCCCAAGAAGTTCGCGATGTCTTATTTTACAATAAAACCCTGATGTTTTAAAATCTTAACTAATATATACTCAACCGAATTTTTTTCTCGCAAGTTGCACAAACTTTGTTCAGTGTCAGGACAAAAACGATGCCACTAATATGTCGAACCTAACCGACAAAACAAAATATGTCGAACCTATCTAATAAAGCTGTGGAGTTTTAGAAATCGAATATGCTCAACTAAAGAACCATTTGGTCCCACAATGTGATGATCCATGGCCATGGGCAAGATCACAATATATATATTCAATTGCCCGGCGAAGTGAGGTTCCGATTGCTCCTCCATTCTAATTGGAAGAGGAAAGTGTCGGTTCAATTGCCCTTTCTTCTCAGGGAAATACTGGACTTAATATATTACGCGAAAATAAGACAGGGCGCTATCTAAGTAGATTCCTCTCTATGTTTATCCTCTGTATTTGGACCTTCTCATGAATGCTTATCTCATGGAACACGTCACTCACATCAATCTACATCACTTCCTTGATATTTCACTAACATTGACATCTAAGGGCCTAGTTGACAACACTTCAAACAATGCCTAATTTTATTTTCTTGTTCTCTGAAACAAAACAAAAAAAAAGAACAGAAATCCGTTCGATAAATTTTTTGTTCTCGGAAATAAAAATCTATTTTTTGTTTTTGTTTTGAAGAATAAATTTGGAATAGAATAAAAAAGTAAAAAAAAAGTTACTTCTTGTTCTCAGGAATAATTCTTAGAATTAAGTTTAATTTTTCTTCTTCCTTTTGGTTGGTTGCCAACCTTAGCCATGACTGGCGACCTCGCCGAAGCGTCGTCGACCCTAGGTGACGCCGAGTCACATTGAGACTCGTCGACTTGAGCCCTGCTATGGCTAGGGGAGGTCGATCTCGCCCAAATCTGGCGAGGTCTAGCTTGCCTAACCATCAACGAGGCTTAGCCTTGCCAAGCCGCCCTAAGCCTCACTGGGCCACCTTAGGGTGACGCCGACCTAGAGGTGGCTCGGTGAGGCCGAGCCTCACTCAGCTCACGGCAAGGCTTAGGCTAATAAGCCTCGCCATGGCTTGGGTCACCGAGGGTCGGCGGCGCTCCAACGGCCAGCAACCAGAGGAAGGAGAAGTTGAAAAGGGAAAAAGGAAAGAAAAAATAAAAATGAGAAAATTTTAATCAAATATTTAAAAGAAAATGGTTTGGACTATAAAATTTAAGGTTTTACCAAACTCATTTATATTGCGGAAATATAAATTTTGGATAGTTTACCAAGTTGGAAATTGTTCCGGGAACAAAATCGAAAAAAAAATCATTTCTAAATAAAAATTGTTTCCAAGAATATAATGGTTACCAAGCGCACCCTAGTTAGTCGAACCAGAAGCTTGTGCATCACTATTTTCCCTACTTCTTTATTTATCTACTTCCTTTCATTTCATTTTTAGGTTAGGCATGGTTACATGAGCTATTTAATTGTGAGACATTGATTCTCAAGAGAAAAAAATATTTTGATTCATCCATAATTGAAGAAAATCTTCTCGAGCCATTTTTCCGATCAGATGGGTTACAAGACATCACTTATAGTTATTTTTAGATAAATTTGCATGTGAGTAACATTCATATTAATATCCCGCTAATTATGGATTTGGTAAGGGGAACTTCTTTAATCGAAGATAGAGGAAAACAAGGGTCTTCTACAAAATTGAGTAATCGATGGTGACTTTTATATATTTCAAACTCTGTTAATATCACAAATAAGATATGGTGTAACCAAGTATCAATATATAAGATACTTATCGTAACATTATACATATTTCCTGCCATAATACTTTTAAGACAAAAAATATTTCTCTTCTTACAAGTTTTATTTTTATTTTATGTCCGCTAGGTCTCTAATGTAGATCCTTCCATTGGCTTCAACCGCGACGAAGTGTTTTGACTTTTTACTTTGTATTTGGGTTTTGTAAATTGTGACTTTTGAGGTTGGATGGTTTTCACTAAAGAACCATTCCCAAAGCGAGTAATTATCATGCTATTCATGTGGCTTAATAGCACGAGTAATTGCTACTTTCGTAGCCCATATTTGAGTTATTTATTTTCAATGTGCAACGTTGGTCAAATGTCGTCAAAATCCCACCATCTTCCATCGTTCTTTGACCCATCAAAGTAAAGCCGCCGAAAGTCATCAATCCATCCCCAGTTAAAAAATCAACCTTCTTTGACTTCGTTGCTATCTAGCGGGTTACCTTTAGCCTTTAACCAAAGGCTTTCTTTAACCAAAGGCTTTCTTTAACCAAAGGCTTTCTTGATCCTTGATGTTGGTTAAAGGTTACCTCATCAAGAAAGGAATTTTTCACTCCTATGAGGGCCTCCGCGGCTTGTTTGTGTGCATTGTAGGGACAGCAAGCTCAACGGATGCGTTCCTCAATTTAACGTGCTGGTATACCGGCACCTAGCACCCTCAATTTCTCCTATATCTTTTTCCTCTCTAGGGAGGGGGAATACCTTCTTGTTATTTTATGTCCCAATGATCTGAATAAGAGATGAGATGAAGTTTTCTGGGGACTTACTTAGGTCTAAGGGGTAGTTCATGTAGCCATATATGCTTTAATAAACTACGATATGTGCTTGTGTAGTCGATTTGTTAAGACCACGTGAAAATAAGATGACTGATCGAAAACCACGATGAAAATAAGACGAGAGAAAGATAAAGAAAAGAACGAATTATGCATATTTACTTCACAGCCATGAAAACTGTGCGTGAAAATCCTAAGCTGCAAATACTCCTTTTTAATGTTTTTTATGTGACCCTTTAACCATCTTAATATGTCGATGCGATGGAATGTGGTTTTATTTCGCAATTTTCAATTGGGTATATACTAACAGGATTAAAGGAAATGATATATAATACGCGAGCACGAGACCTTCGTTCGTCCTACGAAGAACTTTCCGAAAGAAGGGATTGGACTCAAAGAAAGGGCAAAAGGGCACGGAGTCGCGACGATCAAGAAGCCGCAAGAGATCATTTTAATTACCGTCGCTGTCACTCCGCTTTATGCTTTCCCCGAGTCCGGACAAATTAGCTGACGGACGCCATGACACAACCTGAGTCGACCCACGATTGGCCCAACGCATCGGTCGAACCGGCTGCCGTCACCATCCACTCCTAGTGGATCTCAGGTGGTTTCCTTTTCGGTCCAGATGGGACCTGTCCAGACTCCCTTACGGGTAGAAATTACCCCATTTGGCAGAGGTCGTGCCTGTATATATACCCCTAGTCGGTTCACGTTCCAAAGTCGGAGTTCAAAGCTTGGAGAGCGAAAGGCGAGGACCAAAGAGTCGCAGAGGAAGACGAACAGAATCGAGAAGAGAGGGAGAGAGAGAAGATGAAGAAGGCGCAGTTGGAGTTGCCAGCGGGGTTCAGGTTCCACCCCACGGACGAAGAGCTGGTGAGCGATTACTTGATTCGCAAGTGCTCTTCGCTGCCCATCTCCGCCCTTATCATTGCCGAAATCGATCTCTACAAGTTCGACCCTTGGGACCTTCCTGGTATTTTGAGACGCTCCCTCCCTTCCTCTGCTTCTCCAGGCTATGTTCCTGAGCAGTTTCTATTTCCGCTTGTGTTGGTTTTGGTGAATCATCCCATCCTGGGAAATGGATCGACGAGTTTTGCCACTCTTGTGGTGATTTTCTTGTGAAAAGATCTGATCTTTATTTGGATTTGTTACTGTAATATGGAATGTATTTCTCTTGTCCTTAGCTGAGGGTCATGATTTCTGATGGAGTTTGGCTTGGGATTGCAGAAATGGCTCTGTACGGCGAAAAAGAATGGTACTTCTTTTCTCCGAGGGATCGCAAGTACCCCAACGGGTCACGGCCGAACCGGGAAGCCGGAACTGGTTTTTGGAAGGCGACCGGAGCTGATAAGCCGATCGGCCACCCAAAGACGCTCGGCATAAAAAAGGCTCTGGTGTTTTATGCCGCGAAAGCTTCGAAAGGAGTGAAGACTGATTGGATCATGCACGAGTACCGCCTCGCCAATGTCGATAGATCCGCCGGCAAGAAGAACTCGAGGGTAATTACTGTCTTTCGCTTCTTCCCACAGTTTCTGGTGTCCCCGCACATATAAATTGGACGAGTTCATAAAGGAACCTCAATGATTAAAATCGATCCTTGCTATTATTGCAGCTTGATGACTGGGTTCTATGCCGGATATACAACAAGAAGGGCACCATAGAGAAGTATTTCCCCAGAACGGAGAACAAGCCGCAGATTGTTATGCCGGCGGCACTGAACTCGAACTTACCTCCCCAATACAGGCATTCACCAACGTGGACGGATCACATGTACATGGACTCGTCAGAGTCAGTGCCGAGGCTGCACACCAATTCTAGCTGCTCGGAGCACGTGGTGTCCCCGGCCTTGGCGAGTGAGAAGGAAGTGCAGAGCGAGGCGAAGCAGGACGATCGGGAGAAGGCCCTCAACCTCCAGTTCGGATCGATGGATAACTTCTTGGACGAGGCGTTCAGGCAAGGACAGCTTCAGTTGGATCAGTTCTCGGCTCTTCAGGACATGTCCATCTACTTGCAGCCTTTTTGAAGACAATATCATGTGGAGCTACAGACTACAGTTAGTTCAAGGATTTTGCTGGGATTTGCCAGATAGAGAGAAGTGTTGATGTGCATCTTACTAACCCAGTGGAAACAAGTTGCCGCGATCTTGACGGGTCTGTGTTGGTTAGTTCAGTTAGTGTTAAGAATTGTACTACCTCTAATCGTGTCCTGGACATACCTCATGAACGTCTCTAGGTAAATTGTTTGCTGCAAGATTGTAACAAAATTATTTCAATATTTTATATAGTGAAGATTGAAAGGAATCAGGTGGATGGAAAGCTAAATGGAGCAATAGAATGATAGAGACTGTATATTGCTTTCCCATGTCGAATGCCTATTTATAATACATGGAGTCTAAATAATTTAGGGAACAGTTGTACAGAAAAGTGAAGAAATGATTTTCTAATATACAGTATCAATCAAGGAGTATTGCATCAATTATATGATATCAATCAGCTCCCAAACATATCAAATCTCGAGGAAATGGTATTTCCAACACTCCCCCTCAAGCTGGTGAGTTGTACACGTCAAAAACACCTAGCTTATTTAGTAATATGCGTGTTGCCTATGACACAAAGATTTGGTGAAAATATCTGTAGGTTACTCTGTCGTCCTTATTCCTTTTGTCTTGATCACTCTATCAAGTATCTTGTCCTTGATGAAATGACAATCGATTTCTATATGCTTCATTCTTTCATGAAAAACTGGGTTCATTGCGAGCTTGAGGGCTGCATTGTTGTTACAAAATAGAATTGTCGGTTCCTTTATCCATACTCCGAGATCCCAAAGCCATCCTCTTATCTAGACGACTTCATAGCTAGCCTTTACCATTGATTGATACTCTGCTTCAACGAGTGACAGTGCAACGGTTGATTGTTTCTTTGTTTTCCATGAGAGTAGTGAATCTCCCAGTTCGATATAGAAGCTTGTAATAGACTTTCTACTCATAGGGCAATTGGCATAATCTATGTTGCAATATGCTGTTACTTCCATGTCATTCTTCCGAGACAACTATTCATAAACCAGGGCATTCTTTTAAGCACTTCATCATTTTTAATGCTACATTCATATGAGACTGCTTTGGATTATGCATGAATTGACTGAGAATTTGTACCGTGTAGCATATATTAGGTCTGATCATGGTGAGATAAATAAGTTCCCCGACAAGTCTCTGATATGTAGAGGGATCGTTGAGTAGAGGTCCTCATTCAATCATGATAATCCCTTGTCATATTCAGATGCCATCAACTTGATATTTTGCTCGATTAGGATGATTGCTAGTATGGTACCTGATAATCCTACTTCCAATATAATCTCTAAGATAAATTTTCGCTAAATAAGGCAAATTCCTTTGTCTCATCGGGCAATTTCTATCTTGAGAAAATATTTTGGAGGTCCCAATCTTTTATGTAAAAAGTGGAATGCATGAATTTCTTGAATGCTTTGATGGTTGATTCATCATTCCCCATAATAAGTATATAATCAACATATATTAGTAAATAAATCAATGATGTACCTCGGTTCCATGTAAATATGGCAAAATCATGTCTTGATTGTTTGAATCTTGCAGATGTGAGTGCACTGGTGAATTTAGCGTATTATTAACGAGATGCCTGTTTGAGCTTATATAGAGATTTGCGGATACAACATACTCTGTTCTCTTCCTGTTTGTGTCCTCCCATTGGAAGGTCCATATATATCTCCTCTTCTAAACCCCTGTGAAGAAAAGCGTTATGAACATCCATATGATGTAAGGGCCAATCTCGGAAAGCTGCAATAGGCAAGAAGGATCAAATAGTAACCTCATTCACAACTAAAGAAAATGTCTCATGATAATCGAAGTCCTCCCATTGTGTGAAGCCTTTAGCTACTAATCTTGCCTTGTAACGTTCAATAGACCCATCAACCCTATATTTAATTTTATACACCCATTTACATCCAATTGGCCGTTGGTGAGGTGACAAAGGAACTATATCCATGTTTTATTTTCCATCAAGGTTTGTAATTCATCCGCCATGACTTGTTGCCAGCGGGAATTTTTAACTGCTTCAACATATGAAGACGGTTCTTGTTCTTCGAATATTCTACTAATGCAATACATATGTTTTGGTGACAAGTGAGCAAAGCTAACATATGAGGAAATGAGATAGTATGTACCCGAAGAGCTTGAGGTACAACAAACATAGTCGTTTGTCCATGTGGAAGGCCGTGCCGTACATCCCGAGCTTGGAGGAGGGTTCAGATTGGATTGGTCATTATTAGATGTCTATAGTGAGATGTTAGCTGGAGAAGTTTGGGAAACAACCACATAATTTTTCGGCTGACAAGCTGTAGAATTCTCTAACTTATGCATTTCTTTGTTCATTCCTAGTGATGAACTGGGATCTTCTTCAGGCACGAGAGGTGCCATTTGAGGAGATGCCACTTGAGGAACTAAGATTAGTTGCGAAGGGGACATGTCTTCCTCACTCGAGAATGGACGACAATTAGTAATCTCTTTTTCGAGCTCCTCCGAGGATGCTTCACTTTGAAAAGGAAAAATATCCTCATGAAAGACAACATCCCTACTAACAAGAAATTGCCCAATCAATTGATCAAGAATCAATTATCCTCTTTGAAGAGATGGGTATCCCATAAATATGCACTTCAGGACATGGGGACCCAATTTGTCTCGAGAATCCACAGTAGATGAATAACATAAACATCTAAAAACATGAAGATGTTGAATGTTGGGTCTTTTGTCGAAAAGCATCTCAAAAGGTGTCTATCCATTCAGGATCCGAGTTAGCATCAAATTGATTAAGTAGGCTGTTGTGACCACATAGTCTCCCTAGAACGTTTCTGCTATTGAGGCTTGGTATTTGAGGGCACGAGCAACTTCTAAGAGATGACGATGCTTCCTTTCGAAAATCCTGTTTTGTTGAGTGTATAGACACAAGAACTTTCATGTAGAATGCCATTTGAGGTAAAGAATGAGGAACATTCATGATTGAAGAACTCAAGGGCATTGTCAGTACAAACCCATTGAACGGACTTTTGAAATTGATTTTTTATCAGAGTAATGAAAACCTTTAGATGGGAAAGGACTTAGGTTTTGGATTGCATGGGAAAGACCCAAGTTGCACGTGTGTACATTATGGTCCCCCATATGTCCATGTACAATGGACCCAAGATTCACAATACGGAGTACGTTATGGTCCCCCATATGTCCATGTGCAATGGAGCAACCCATCACGATACGGAGTACGTTATGGTCCCCTATCACGATACAGAGTACGTTATGGTCCCCATATGTCCATGTGCAATGGAGCAAAAGCCTCAATAGCATGTGATGTACTTTAAGGAAATGGAAGACACAATTGTGTAGCTAGTGGACAAATGGGACACTTAGGATAAGAAAAAGAAGCACTATGACCCAAACGTCGATGAAACGAAATATAATATTGATATTGATATTGGACATCATGCCCTTAATTAAGGGAAAATAAGAAAAATCAACGTTTTTGGGTAATGTGGCCCAAAAGTAAAGTCCATCATGATTTCTGCCCTAGCCCGTCAATTTTCAAGTAGAAACTTGAAAGAAACAAACGTGGGAATCAAAAAGGATTCGACATGAGTTGTCTTCACAGAGTTCAGAGATAGAAACGAGATTGAATTCAAAATCGGGAATGAAGAGGAAATTTTTTAATGTGATTGATGGATTGAGACAAACATTTCCAATTTTAGTGACAGGAGTGTCACTTCCATTGGGAAGACAAACTGAAGTATTGTGGGGAGATTTATAGATATGCAACGGGAATCGTTCATTGCAAACTATGTGATTACTAGCACCAATCAATAATCCATGCCTTAGCTGAAATAGAATTCGAGGCAATAAGATGTACCTACATAGCTGCCCATTTTGTCATTAGTTCTCAACCGATTTAGTGCCCTCATGATTTGCTAGAATTGATCTTGATTAATAGGGTGGTTGAACTTAGCATGTACTACAATGGAATTATTTTGTTCTTTTCTCCTACTATACATCGGCTTGCCGTGTAATTTCCAACAATTTCCCTTAATGTGATAAGGACGTTTGCAATATTCACAAAATTTACCTTTTTTGCTTAAATTTTGACGATTTAATCCGGATGACATGACAAGATCTCGACCATTGGAGGTTTTCCATGCGGGTAATGACATAGCGAAATGTCCTACATTTGATTTGGGCACTGCCAAGATGAAACCCTAACCATCAGGTCTCATTCCATATTCTGGGCCGTTTGATCTTTGGATTAAATCTTGCCCGCCCATTTGCATTGAAGTTCTAGTGTGTCCTAATTCGTCCGATCGAGATGGCTTGATCAAATCCTATCCGTCCATTTGAAAAAAGAATGGGTTGTCTTCTTCACCAACAAACCCTAGCGTTGCAGATCCCAACCAAGAGAGGCCTCCATGGCCGTTCAATCCACTGTTCCGTTGCAGCTCCATCGCCACTTTCATTGCTAAGATGACATGGTCTCCGATCTTCAAGTACTCTATGGAGGCAAGGTGTTGTGATTCTTTTTGCACTACAAGTTGATAAATTTGTCCCCGGGGGGGAGGAGGGGTGGGGAACCAAATCCATCATAAAGATTTGGCTTCGAAACAGCAAGTACGTCTCGTTTAGGATAAGCAAGAATCTTGTTGCCTTTTCTCGCTCTTTGATTGCCCAATATTGGGCTAAGGCAACTTCGGGACCCTCGCACTTTTTCTCCGCCATTTCCAGCTCGTTCCAGAGGGCCGATAACTTGTTAAAAACAATGATAATGGAGAGATTGCCCTATTTTAGCTTCGATAGGACGTGGATCAAACTAAAGATTTTAGCCCTATTGAGCTTGCTATACATCTCCCAAATACTATCCAAAATTTTCATCGCATCTTCGATCGACGGAAGTCCAGCGGCCACCTTCGGGTTGAGACAATGACCTATCCATGTTCACATGAGTTGGTTGCATCTCCTCAAGTGTTGTGCAAGTCACTCGTCGGATGGCACCGGCACGATGCTGTCAATAAAACCATCCTTATCCTTCGTTATTAGGGCACGCTAGAGCTCTCAAGACTAAATGAAGTAATTCTCTAGTCCTGAGAGTTGTAGGGTGATTAGGCATAGTTTCGGACCGTTGCCGGCGGCGGTGTAGAGGGTGTCACTTGTTTCCGGCCGGTTGTCAATGATTCTAGCAAGCGGAAGGAAGTTGGGATTGAAAATCAGAGCTGAGTTTGCCCCAAAACTCAACAAACTCGAACCAATTTGGTTCGAAAATTGCCAACCCGACCCAAGAATTGAGCTGGGCTCAAGAATAGAATTCGGACCTCCTCTTGGCCCACTATTTTCAACATACCCCATCTAGTCCAGTTGGCTTTGAATGGGCTGAAGTTGAATTAGGAGTCTTTAGGACCCATTGAACATATGGCTCTAAAAAAATTGTCTCGAATAAGCATATCCTCGAAATAACTACTCTGTTTAGGATTTTTTTGGATTTGGTTGTCTATTGCGTGTCTCCTCTGGCTGATTTCTTCTGTGATATTGGGATCTGAAGGAGGGTCATTGGAGGAGTTGTTGGATGAAACCAGAATTCAAATTTTGATTTTTGGGTATTTTTGCTTTATAGGGTAAAATTTGATGTGCAGAAGCTCCGATACCATGAAAGGAATTGGATTGATGGAAAGCTAAATGGAGGAATAGAATGATAGAGATTATATATTGCTTTCTCATGTCGAATATACAAGTATACAAGCCTATTTATAATAAATGGAGCCTAAATAATTTATGGAACAATTGTACAAAAAAGTGAAGAAATGATTCCTAAATATACAATATCAATCAAGGAATATCGTATCAATTATACAATATCAATCGGCTTCCAATCATATCAAATCTCGAGGCAATGGTATCTCCAACAAAGATTACTTCGATTTTAATTGCTACAAATCCTCAGAGCAATTCTATGATTTACCGAGAGACCGGCGTTAGGGTAATAAGTAGCTGTTTCTAAATATCCTAACACACGTTATTAATTCGACAGTTATCAAGAGGTTAAGGATATGTTGGTCATCGATGTTTAGAAAAACTTGTTCAAAAGTACTCACTGCACGGGTACTCGCCAAAAAGTGAAGAAACCAGTTAACATTTGCTCGCCAAAAAGTGAAGAAAACTGCTACAATTATAGGCCGAAAGCTGGAAAATTGGTTATGTCTTGACCAAGATCCATAATTTTTGCCTCTCTTATTTCGGCTTTCTGTGGAACTTTTCGTGCCCATATGTCAAGAAATTGCTCATAAATATGATTATTTCAAAATCTCAAAGATAGAAAAAGTCGGTTTACAAAATGGATTTACCATATATATATATGTATTTATTTATTTATTTGACTGCTAGGTTATAATTACCATACCTGTGGACCAACTGATTTAAAAACAATCACGAGACCCGCTCTTATGTCTGTAAATGCATATTTCGATCTTTGCCTCCGACCTTCGTGCATGTCCTACTAATAAAAGCATATTAAGTTTCTCAAACTCCAAACTTGGGAGACTGCAACGAGCTTTCTGGGCTTGATCTGATGCTGTTGTTAATCTTTTCCTGCTATTGTATTGTCCTCGACCCGCCAGTCTGTGCATGTCTTCCGTACAACACCATTACTTTCTCTCTCGGCGTTCCAGCAGCTAGTAGCCAATGCGACGGAAATCGCAATGACGAAGAAAGGAGATTTGTGACAAGTAGCGGCAACAATATCAGGTCCTCCACGCACGAGCTGAAGAACCAAGAACCTTACAGTCGTTGAATACAAGAGAAATCATGAATGATTTACCTATCATTGTGTTAATGCTTTGCTTATGCCTCGACATAGGCTACAGCCGATAAAGCTAGACACAATGGCGAATGAGAATGGGACAAAGGTGAATTTCATGTCGAAGAATTGATGAATACCACGGTGAGTAATTTCCTTCATTAGCAACTGAACTTGGGGCGGCTTCTGCTTAGAGTGAATTGGGCTCCATCGGAGTCATCTTAGGGAGTAGAATCTATTGCTTACAAGTTACACATAAAGCTCCCGGCTTCTTCTGGTGTTTCTACTGTTTCACCAGTCCGTTCTCCATCTTGGAGATAACTTTGTCATTGTGCAGTACAGAGGTCCTGTGAGAAACGCTCTCTTTTCTTTTCCCACTGATCTTGGAAAAAAGCATGGCTATGAGTTATGCGCGACCCCATGATTTGATGCTGAAAATGGTTTACGGATTCAAAGGACTGACATTCTTTACTTCGACTTGTTTTCCCCTCTCTTGGGGGGGCACATAAATATTCAGAAGAAGAAGAACAAGGTCCTTCTACTAACAAATGGGCCTTTCTAGACAAAAGATGATTTAGCCCAAGAGACCCAATTCCCATCTCCTATAGTTCCCGGACCGGCTGACTTTGGGTGGTTCTTGCAAGAATCGATTCAATTCCTGATTCTAAAAAGATGGGACCGGCGATAATCGGTCTGGACTCTGGTTCCTTGAGCAGAATTGGACTGACCCAGATTGAGAACCGGACCAGCGGAACCGATAGCCCTAAGTATACCAAGTGGGTATAGGTAAAGAAGCCCAAGGTTCATAAGCATAAGGCAAGAAAGAGTCAGGAAAAGGGAAACTGATCAAAGGCCATAAGGCCCAAACACAAATTAGGAAACAAGTCCTAGGTTGTCAACGAGGGAAACCTTGACACTAAATAGGGCTCGAGTCTTCAGCAATTCAGTTCTCCCTCAGTTCATCTCTCTGTGTTTTAAACCTACTCAGCCTCCTAATCACCGTGCAGGTATTTATTTTAGAAAAAAAACAAAAAAAAAAAAAAAAGGTCTATAGAGCCAGTCCCGGTCCAACCGGAACCAAAACAAGAACCGGCTGGTTTTGTTCCTAGGTTGACAGGATCAGGAAACTGGTTCGTTCAGTCTGGTTTCAAATTTCAAGGTGGGAGCTAACCCACCCTAGAAGCAATCACTCTTATATGAAACTGCATATTTGAAGCTTCACAAATTAACTTCCTTCAGCCTATTTATAATCGTTGTCGTTGGTTTGACGGGGAAAAGATGAAGAATTGAGAAGAGAGAGAAGGAAGAACCAAGAAGACAGAAAAGAGAATCGAATAGAGAGAGATCCTCAACGACATCTTAACATGTTGGACTAATGCCGTTCCGAAGCGCTCGATAAAAAGTGGAACCATTGATTCGTTTAACTGATTAAATTTTCTTGGTTGAGTTATTATTTTTGGATCAATTTTGATTTTAGGCTACTGCAGTAATTGTTGAGGTTATTGAGTATAAAATCATATTGTAAAAAAAGTTTAGTTTCGTAAAATTGTGGGATTTTACATAATTCAATTTAGGTTACGATCCAGTTTGGGGTGAAATTTTAAATCTTTTTGTGCACTGTGGTTACTGAATAAGCTTGGCTTAGTTGAGTCTGAGTTATTTATTTGATTTTGATATTCGTTCCCATTAATTAACAAGATTCCGGGCTTTTCCTTTCGAGGTAGTTTTTTACTATTTGGTTTCGCATTTTTGAAGTGAGTAGTGTTTATCTCTTTTATGATTTGTAAATTCATGTACTGAAAATAAATAGAAAATAAATATATTATGAGTTATAAGAGATGAATCACATGGCATGATATTTATTGGAAAGAAAAAGCGTTGTTGAGAGCACATTTTGTCGTATAAAGTTGGAGAGTGCATTCAGTATTCTTTTTGGTTATTTGAAAGGACCTGGTAAAGTATCTCTTAAATTAATGTGGGAGTCAAATATTTATAAATAAGGTTGGAGAAATGCTATATGAAATGTATTCTTCTTAATGGAAGGAGTCGTTAAAGATTACATATTAATTTGTAAACTTGATTTACAAAATGAATTATAAAATGATCTTGTGCTTGGTAAGAGGATTGTGTTGATGATTTTGTGCTCTTGAAGCTATAGGCTCAATTAATTGAAGGGTTCTGATTATGCATACTGTCCTTAGGACTTCTTGTTTGGGCTGAACCACCAACTGATATACATGGATATTTACAACGAGGGGGAAATTTGGTAGACCTCGTTAGAAGGCAATAAGCATGAGCACAGTTTGATATTGAACATTATATTGATAAATGGACTAGATTGTTAATATTTGCTTTCAGATTTAAGTGATATAACTCATCTTTGATTTTGTACGAATATGATATGCTAGATCTTGATAAATAAATGTACATAATGGCTACTCGATCTGCTTGGAAGATTTTTGTATTACTCACTGAGCAATGGGTCCTAATTACAGCTCATCTCAATTCTTTGTCAAGTTCTATAGCTACTGGTGAATAGGTTGAGAAAAGTGTTGGCAAAGGGATTTTTGGGAGTTGGATTTTAGTATCAATTGAGATAGTTGTGTATATATGCTTGCAATGGTACATGTTGAGTTTAGTTTGTCAGTCACTAGAAATGGATATGTTCTTTATGGTAGCTAATAGAACTTTTATCAGCTTTCCATTTTGCCATACATAATAATGAATATATATCTTAATAATAATTTAATGTCGGTTACTTGCATAGGGCTGCGTCCTTTAAATAGGAGGATGGCTGTGCCACTTCCCTTGTACTCATGGATATCAAACTCTCCTACAAAGAAAAAATAAAATGAAAAATTCGAAATGAACTCCTGAATCAAGCTGATGATAGTGATTTCTAGTTGAGTCTTCATCCCAAACAGACGTAAAGATGTGATAAACCAACTGAGGATCGATGCGACGAGTTCATTCTTCCCTCATCAACAGTTACAACTCGCGAAAACTTCTGTATCCGCTGTACCATTTCGGAATCTAATGCGCTGACACCTATGGTAAAATTTTAGCAATCAATGCATCTGAGGAGCCGCTCTTAACCAAGAACAGCGTAGCACTAATTCGCCCTCTTCAAGAAGTTCTCGATGACCTCGCCATCGCGACCGCATCCCTTCTCTTTGGTATCCCAAAGAATACCACCGTGCGTTGCAGAATCAAGTTGCAGCCCTTCTTAGCTTTCTTCCGTTCAGCTGCGCAGCACGAGCTGTGAATCCGGGGATCGAAAGCAATCAATCTTGGCTGAATGCCGTGGCAAGTCGTAGCGTTTAAATAACTGAAAAGCCTCCTCAACAAGTCCTTCCTTGCAATATCCGTCGATGATCGTACTATGAGTGATCGCATTCGCCCTGCAGCCTCTATCTTCGAAGTCTCTTAGCAGTCAAATGGCTCCTGCAGCATCACCTGTCATGCACATTCCCTTCGATATGAGTCCGCTCATGATCACATCGGCCTCAAATCCTTTGCCCACCACTTCGTCCGCCAAGCTCGTGGCTCGAGCAACTTTGTTCTCTCCACAGAGCCCATCGGTCGGAGTGTTCGAACTTCCTGTATGCGGTTCAAATCCGAATGCGAACATCCTTCTCGAGACGAGGACATAACTGTTGCGGGGCTACGCCACATTTCGGCGCTCAATCATGTCAACTGGGGCAGAGAAACGCTTCATCCTAACCGAAACCCCGAAGAGTCCGTGTGAATCATTCCATTCGAAGTAATTCAAAGCATCTTCCACTCGTACGAATCCACCATTTCGGCGCATCCGTTCATCAAAGGCCCAGAATCAAGATCGACTCAGTAGAAGTATGAGAGTTACGTGCAGAGATTATTAGTGAAAGTGCAGAAGTAGGCCACAAAAACAAAATCTCTGCTCCCACATATAATCGACTGCTTTGAATTTCGACCTTCAATTGACTTATTTCTCTACACGTGATGGTTACATGGTCCACTGACACTGACCTGAAACAAATGGAGTTGTGCTCTATCCAATCGATACCCGAAACATGCATATCCCAAGTCGTCAGGTCAGATTGGATCGGGTCGGGTCGGGTTTCGCTTTTTATAGAAACTTATATGTATTGTTCCGAATTGTTGCTATCTAATAAAATAGTAACTTCATCCATTTCTCATGTATCCTTTATTTATATTATTAGTTAACTTGATTTTCAAAGAATATAATTTGGCTTAATTTTTATTTTCACTTTTTAGCTTTATCTTTTTTTAAAATAATGACATCGTGTTTTATATTTTTTAAGAGATTTCTCTTTCCGAGGGAATGTTCATGCTCTAGCGACTCCAAACATGTATTTTATCTTAAACCTTCCCCTAACATGAAAGGGTTTGGACCCACTAGGGAAGATAAAAGAATAATTGCAAGTTATAATAATATGAATAGGGGATTT
Source organism: Eucalyptus microcorys (assembly GCA_014182515.1). Taxonomy (NCBI): domain Eukaryota; kingdom Viridiplantae; phylum Streptophyta; class Magnoliopsida; order Myrtales; family Myrtaceae; genus Eucalyptus; species Eucalyptus microcorys. The sequence continues at coordinate 1,004,944 of CM024570.1, read as the reverse complement.
GTTAGCAAGTATCCTCCAATATACTTGGTTCAATTTTCAAAGCATTGATTGTGCATAACACGAGTATGATCAATGTATTTAAACCTATAAATTTTTTTTTTTAATTAATTACTTAACAAGTGTCCAGACACTCGTCAATGACATCTTATGAATAAGTATAGTAGAATTGAACTTGAGATTTTCGGATTCTAATTCCACACTAAGTTCCTATTTCATGTTTTGATGCTACCTTTTATAAGATGGTGGCCTGCTATGCATCAATGCTATCTGCCGTACCAAAATTGACTATGATACTCAGTACAATATGAACAATTAACACTTCTAAAAGGTCTGTTTTTGGTGGTGAGAAAATCATTTTAAACGAGCAAGTTTTGATCTCATGAAAATTATCCTCACTAACATGTATATGAACAAAGTAACGTGCATACGCTGCATGTGTGGCGTGTGCTTTAGAAAGATTACGTAGGTGAAAAGAAAAGAAGCTAAAAAAATAAAAAATAAAAATCCAAGAACTACTAGAGTTTCTTTATTTTTTGCCCAAACCGAAAATACCCAAAAAATTCGATTCTGTTCGAGCCAGGTCAGGTAATTTTGACACCCCTCTGTCACTCAAAAATGCTAATTCTAAGCTAGTCTATCCATTCAAATCATGTAGAATAATATTTTTTTTTCACTTTTGATCTTTGCATTTGTATTATTTTTTATTAAACTCTTGAATTTTTAATTTTACAAAATCAAATCCATGAACTTGCATAATTTTCCTAATCGAGTCACTGCAATTCGAAATCACATCAATCAAATCTGACAAATCTGTCTATAAGAATCCGATGTGAAAAACTCGAGTTGGAGCTTGTTGAGAAACATGATTGTTCGAGGCCTCCTGGTTAAGATCTAAGTTTTCAGAGTTTTTAGTCTTGAGTGTTAGCTGATGATCCATAGCGATGAAAGGTTTTCTCCAGTGAGACTCTTGTCAACTTTGGCGAACATGCGAACTTATTTGATCCACAAATTCGCGGGTAATTGCACGACCACGAATTACAACTTCGGACAATAATCAATCACAACAATCTCAATCAACTTGATGAAAAAGATTGTACGTTTATTAAAATTATAATGCTTTCCTGCTATTTTTATATCCACACGGATGATAGAACAAAAAAAGATGGCATCCATCCATCATGGACACGGGCCAATCAAATCTCCACTAGTCAACTAAGAGGGGCTGCACCAACTCAACGTAAACCAAAACTTTGGGGTACAGCATCGTTGACTCTCGCAGGTGTCCATGTTTGAACGATTTCTTGAGGAATTAAAAATAACGATGTTGGAGCAAACCAAGCACGACTTTTTATACAAATCGAGAATGACTTTTATCTTTGTTTTTTGTCGTCTTTCTTGATTCAACTCGATGTGGGTGGAGACGGTCATACTGGTTCAGCTTGACTGCTGGAGAGTATCTTCTGAATGAGTGAGTGGGCAACCCATTATTCAATTCACGGATTGATTGTATCGATTGACCACGAATCGGGTCAAAGTGAACCACGTCGAGCTTCGATACAGGGTGTGTATCCGTCCTAGGCCAATTCGGAAATTGGACTGGATCGATCTAAATGATTTAGGATGATTTCATAGGGGACCGATTCTGTTTCCAGCTCCAAATAAGGGACCGAACCAACTGGACTACCAGACTAACTAAGATTTCTTAATCATTTTATTTTTTTAAAGCAAATCTTAAACAATTCAGCTTGGTTCCAAGATTAGGTGAATCGATTCCTGATTCCACAAATTGGGAACCGACTCTCCCCGATCCGGTTCCAAGTTTTTGGGTGGGAACCAACCCATGATCACCCGCACTCAACAGGTCTTATATGTTCAATTTAAGTTTTTAGATTGGATATTTTAACACGGTATTAAAGTCAAAATCTACTTCAGTCTATTTAGAGTGCTATTCCTAAATCTAGCTCATACGTGAGAAAGGGTGTCGTTGTATATCTTTTATATACACACACGAGAAGATTCATTTCATTGTGCCCGATGTTATATGCAATTAGATTTAAAAGATATGGGATAAAGAAATGTGTGTTAAACTTTATTAATTGCAGTAAATTGTGATGCAAAGAATAAAGTCCACCATTGGTTGCGCTCCTGTTACTAAATTGGTCATTTAAAGGTGTATGAAAAGATGGCGCCTGACCGACCAAAAAAGAAAAGAAAAGATGGCGCCTGCCTTCACAACTGGAGTCAATATATGGAAAAAGGCACAAGTGTATTTTTAAAATACAGTCAACTGAATTTATTATATTAACTGTCTAATTAAACTTTTTTTGTCCTAAAACCTAAGCAAAGAAAAATACTTAATTCCATTGCACTGATGGAGAAAGCAGGCCATCTTTGAACGATTTTGGTCCAAAGCACGACAAGAATGTGTGATATTGGACTCAAGCCTAATAAGATGATAATAAATAAGAAGTACCTTTTAGAGTGCTTAATTTAATTCTCTGTTCCTGTAAATAACTCGATAAGATGCGAGTCAAAAGTTTGATTTTTTCTAATATCGAAAGCACCAGTTTTTTTAGGTATTTGAAATAGTATTAATAAGCTTAGAGGAAATTTAATCTGCTTGAATATATTTCTAAAAGAAATTACTAAGTTTTACTTAAAAAAGGACAAAATCGAACTAAAACAATAAGAGAAAACATAATATTGCATCATGCTGAAATTCTAAATATTTAGCAAGAGTCAAGCCAATTAGACAATTATTAAAACATTCCATAAAGAATTAGGTGATTCCCTTTATTTTTATTTTTTTCGTATAATCTCCCTAATTTCCACCTACTATTGCCAACTAGAATCCTCACATGTTGCTAAGGGGCTCCTAATCTGATTAATGAAAAGGCACATGTGCTAGCGCTAGGGTGTACCTTAGCCTCACCTCAACTTATGGCAAAAAATTAATTCCTTCTTTTAGGATGGAAATTATAATCTGATCTTATGGGCACTCTAGTCTTTTCCACTTTTAAATATTTATCTTCATGAATATACTTTCCACAAGAGTCAAGAAATTCAAGAGAAAGCTATATCAGAATGCTAATAAGTGAATTTTCGAAACTACTCCCCACTAACATTTATTTCCCATATAGCAGGTTCGAATGTTTTCATCATTTACCATCGGCAATGCCATGTTACCCTTGGCTATAACAGGTGAAGGCAAGGGGTGGGACAAGGGGCCCTCGCTCAAAAGAGGAACCCGACCCTCGCATGCGGTGGCGAGCTCCATCGCCGCCGTTACACAGCCATTGCCCATTCCAGTCAAGGGCAACATTGCCGCCTTGTCCTCACCCTCATCCTTCGTTCCTCTCCCCCTCTCCTTGTTTTTTGAATTTCCGATTCATTTCTTTATTTGTTTTTTAAGCATAATATGATTTCGAGTTTTAATGTCTGATAATCAATGTATCAATATTCATGTGACTAAAAAAATAATGATGAAAAAAGCCACTTAAAAGTCGACATATCTAATGAAAAGAACCAACATGAGAACTAGCGATAAATTTTAGGACTTAACTGTAAGCGACAAAAAGTTCTGGGATGCAAAGTGCCTGATCCACAAAAGTTTTAGAACCGAATCAGGTAAAATTGGGGGCAGTGGGGGTAGGTTGACCACCGTGCCGCACGTGACCGATCCGTCTCCCCACGTGACCCCCATCTCTCTCTGTTTCTCTCTGTCTCTCTCTGTTATGCGGGAAAGAAAGTGGTAGTTGGGCTTCGCCTGCTGCTCTGTCTCCCTCTCTTCTGGTATATATAAATCCCCCCGTCTCTCCCTCTCCACCATTCTTCCGCCATTCCTCCTCCCGCCGAAGAGCAGCAGACCCTCTCTCTCGAGCGGGCTCGGCGAGTCAGTCCTGCCCAATTCAGGTCCCGATCCAATCTGTGCACGCTCGTCTGTTCTTGGGTCCCGCCTCTCGCTTGTCCTGTTTCGAGTTAGATCCGCCGTTGCGTTGCGTTGTGTTGTGTTTCGGTCGTTGGTATTCTGTTCCCTGTCCGATTGTCGTTGCTGACGAAATGGGCTCTCGATGCGTCGATGTTCCCGAGGTGGTGGGATGCCGTCGCTTGTCGTTTTGTGTTCCGGGTTGGTTCGGTATATATTGTGCGCGAGATCTCGCGTTTCTTGGCGGGGGATTCGTGGGTTTGGTTGATCTTGCTGGTTTGGCTTCTGGGTAGTCGCGTACTGTGTGTTTGAGTCGAGAGAGATCCGGTGTCGTTAAGTGTGAGTTCTGATGCGAAAGTTCTGATTTTTAGAACGCTTGTGGGGTGATGATCTCTGGATCGAGCTCGACCTTGTTTCGTTCGTTTCTGATGGATTTCGTCTTTGGTCAATGATAATCTGATGTGGGTGTGATGAGGAAGTTGCTAACATTGATCGTGCTTCTGACTCCTGTCGACACGCTTTTTTTAGTGTAGCATTGCTTCTTTTGTCATGTCATATGTTCAATCCGTTCGGAGAAGTGCCTGTCCTTGTCGATATCTTGTTACGACGTATTGGTCAGCTTGTTGTTCTAGAGAGTGACTCCTGGAATTCATGCAGGTGTTGTTAGTTCGACGCCATGGCTACCGGACAACTTTTCTCCCGCACCACTCAGGCTCTGTTCTATAATTACAAGCAACTGCCTATCCAGCGGATGCTTGACTTTGACTTCCTTTGCGGTGTGTATGAAAACTCGAGTTGCTTTTCCCTAGATGTACCTTTTTCTCAGTATGCTCTGGGGGACATTCTTTGTATGTAGCAGCCATTGATGTTATCCCAAAATTTCCTGTTTTGATAGGCCGGGAGACCCCATCAGTTGCCGGTATTATCAATCCTGGTTCTGAAGGATTTCAGAAACTGTTTTTCGGCCAGGAGGAAATTGCCATCCCAGTTCATTCAAGGTACGCCATTCTCTTTCTCCCCTCTCTCTTTTCCCTGGTAGGACCCAAAACTCTTGGAACAGTGTTTAATTTGCTTCCTTATTAGTACTATGATACTATAAAACTGATGAAAGAACCCAAGATCTTTTTTTCCCCCAAAGTAACTTGGTTTCGCATTAAATGGTGGTAAAACATACATAGATTCTCTAGAAATGTTACCTAACCACACTAATCAGAACTACTAATTGCTGCTAATACCAAGCCTTTTTTGCTTGAGCTTTTGCAAAAATGGAAGGTAAAAGTGGAACTTAATTTCCTTTGGCCTTCAAAATCACATGCTATACAATTTAATTTTGATAACTGAAAGAGACTGATGAAATTAAAGATGAATAAGTTCGCTGCAATGGGTGCCAAGGATGCTTCTGCCCATCAAGCAATCCACTGCAATGAATTAGAATGATTGGCACAACATCCATGTTGGATGCATTGGATTATAGAAACCACTTGGACGTTACAGGCTTAACATGATGACTGCATTTTCTTGGGCGTGCACCTTACAATTGTCTTATTATTCTTGCAGTGTTGAAGCAGCCTGTGCAACACATCCTACTGCTGATGTTTTTATCAACTTCGCTTCATACAGGAGGTAAGTGTTAATTATCTAAGCTTTAACTTTGCTTGCTGGAATCCTTGTGTGGAGTCTAACCATTATCACCTTATTGTGCCTTTAGCGCCGCTGCTTCCTCAATGGCTGCACTAAAACAGCCAACTATTAGAGTTGTAGCCATAATAGCTGAAGGTGTTCCAGAGTCAGATGCCAAACAGCTAATTGGCTATGCACGTGCAAATAATAAGGTGAGGATAAGTCCACGACCGTTGGACTTTATGAGTGAGAAGGCAGCACACACCTTGAATGCAAAAGCATCTGCAGAAGATCTTGTGTGACTTTTCAAATGATGCAAACATTCAAATGACTCAGCTTCTAATTCTGGTGGTATTGCAGGTTGTTATTGGCCCTGCAACTGTTGGAGGCATTCAAGCTGGGGCTTTCAAAATTGGAGACACTGCTGGCACACTCGACAACATCATTCATTGCAAGCTGTACAGACCTGGATCTGTTGGTTTTGTCTCTAAGTCTGTATGTACTCATGCCTTTTGCACTCTCCTTCATGATTACACTTCAGTCATGTCAAAGCAACATGTCAACATTATTAACATGAGAAGTAGGGCTTCAAATAGTATTCTGTTGCTTCAGAGCATTACACTAAGCACAAACAAGGTGACAAGAGTGATCTGCTTTTGATAGTGTAAGAATGTGGTGTTAGTTATCAGCTGAGTTTTTGTTTGATGAATAATTTTCAATGTGACATCCTATCCTATGAATTTTCGTGCAAAAATTATTGGCTAAAATTGACTTCTATGTAGATTGATTGTTGGCAATTTTCAGCAATTGTTTGCTTCTTTATTTGCAGGGTGGCATGTCTAACGAACTTTACAACACTATTGCCCGTGTTACTGATGGAATATACGAAGGTTTGGAGATCTGCTTCTATCTTATGGAATATTCTATAATGTGGATTATCTTTAATTCAAAAGTTGACTGATCCCTGTCCTTTTCTAGGTATTGCTATTGGAGGAGATGTCTTCCCTGGTTCTACTCTCTCTGATCATGTTTTGAGGTTTAACAACATTCCCCAGGTATTTGGTCTCTTTGTTTGCTTCATAAAAGATTTTTGCTTTATAGGCCACCTGGATGATAGAGCTGTGTATGTCAAGTTCTGTTAATATTATTGCAAGATCATACTAATGATTGTGCACCCAGCTTGTTCAGCTTTTACTTGCATATTTAGTACATCAATATGGCTGTTTAAGCAATTCGTGGCATTGCAAGAGTTCATTCCCTCATATGATCATCAATCTGTGTCAGGTTAAGATGATAGTTGTACTCGGAGAACTTGGTGGCAGAGATGAGTACTCCTTAGTTGAAGCCTTAAAGCAGGGTAAAGTTACTAAACCAGTGGTGGCATGGGTTAGTGGAACTTGTGCGCGCCTCTTCAAGTCAGAAGTGCAATTTGGTCATGCTGTAAGCGACTACGTGGATTCTGATTTGTTTTGATTCTGTAAGTTTAGTCGGAGCAATCTTTCTTACTCTTTTTTTTTGGTTTCATCTCAGGGGGCAAAAAGTGGGGGGGAGATGGAGTCGGCACAAGCAAAGAATCAAGCACTAAGGGATGCTGGTGCAGTTGTTCCAACATCATATGAAGCTTTTGAGACTTCAATCAAGGAAACATTTGAGAAGCTGGTTAGTGTTTCACTGTTTCTTTGTAAACTATGCAGTAAATGTCAAATCACTGACATATATTTTGTGAACCACAAAAGTTGCATTCGCTAACCATTCCTAGAGGCTAGAATGCTAGGAGCACACCTCATAGTACTTGGCCTGCTTGCTTAGAATAAGACCTGTGACTGAGATCTTGGCTTGCTTGATGCTTACTGCTGATCCTCTTTCAGGCTGAGGAAGGGAAGATTGCACCAGTTAAGGAAACCACACCTCCACAAATTCCTGAGGACCTCAACACAGCAATTAAGAGCGGGAAAGTTCGGGCTCCCACCCACATTATTTCCACCATCTCTGACGACAGAGGTTGAACCATGGCTATTTATCAATTGAACGAAGTGTTTTAGGTACTAAATGGAGCAAGGAATGAGTAATCACTTGCACTATATTTATTTGTTATGCACTTGCAGGTGAAGAGCCATGCTATGCTGGTGTGCCGATGTCTTCCATTGTTGAACAGGGATTAGGCGTGGGTGATGTCATCTCTCTCTTATGGTTTAAACGCAGTCTTCCTCGATATTGCACAAAGTTCATTGAGGCAAGTTGCTTTATCCATGATTTTAGTAGAAAAATGCCCAATATTTCAAGGTGTCGATGTTGTCCTAAGATTCTCACAATTTCTGTCTTCTCTTTGTTTATCTTGTGCATTTTTCATCTTCAACTTGATGAATGACTTATTATTTCCGAGGCATATAAACAGTGCATCCTTTTGACTAATGCATCTGACTTTGGCCAGATATGCATCATGTTGTGTGCCGACCATGGTCCCTGTGTCTCTGGGGCCCACAACACCATAGTCACGGCAAGAGCTGGGAAAGACCTCGTTTCCTGCCTTGTGTCAGGTGAGCATCATTGCCATCTTTTTACCAATTGCGATACATTTGTAATAGCTGCTTTTACTAAGCAGTAAATGATGAGCTCCTGAAACAGGTTTGCTCACAATTGGTCCTCGTTTTGGTGGAGCAATTGATGATGCTGCCAGATACTTCAAGGATGCTTATGACAGGGTAAGATATAGTTCAGCTGGATTAAGGTGCCTTGGAATATTTTTCCTCCCTGAGTGCTTTTGTAGTGGTATACATGTGATGGTTACGCGGTATGTCTCATCAGGGTCTCACTCCTTATGAGTTCGTTGAGTCGATGAAAAAGAAAGGCATTCGTGTGCCCGGAATTGGACATAGGTATGCAATGCTTCTGATTTTCCAAATACATGTCATGCATTTTGTCCATTAAGCAACTTGTAATTGGAATTTGTTGCTTTTTTGTTCAGGATCAAGAGAGGAGACAACAGAGATAAGAGAGTTGAGCTGCTCCAACTGTTTGCACGAACAAATTTCCCGTCAGTGAAGTACATGGAGTATGCTGTCCAAGTTGAAACTTACACCCTCTCAAAGGCAAACAATTTGGTCCTTAATGTAGATGGTGCTATCGGATCCCTCTTTCTGGATCTGCTTTCTGGAAGTGGAATGTTCACCAAGCAAGAGATTGATGAGATTGTTGAGATTGGATATTTGAATGGGCTATTTGTGCTGGCACGTTCCATTGGTTTAATTGGGTAAGCATGATTAATATTTGAAATAATTCTGTTCTGGCCTATATTAACATATGCTTGTGTAAGTATGATTGAGCATGCCCTATATAGTTTTGTCAGCGTCCATGGCATAATCGAAACCTCTTGAACCAATTGAGGAAGAACATATTTGATAAAAAGGATGAAGGTAAAATTGTAAGCTGGACACATAGGGCAGTTATCTCCGACCTCCGCATATTTGATGACCCTATTCTTACCTTTGAGATCTATTACTATTACTAGTGCTTACTGCTGCATCACTTTGATTCTTGATCTACTCTGTCCATTTTTAAAGACAAGTAAACCAAACTTCATGGCCTTTTACTATCAAATGGTGTTGAAGTCTCTTGCTCATGCACTGACAATCACACAGCTTTAGGATTGTAGAGAGAAAGAGATTTTGTATCTTGAATGTGCTTTTGTTTCATTTGTTAGTATCTTTATATCGCATCATATGGCTTACCAAGAATCATGCTTTAATCTCAGGCACACTTTCGACCAGAAGAGATTGAAGCAGCCTCTGTACCGCCACCCGTGGGAGGATGTTCTCTACACCAAGTGATGTCACATTGACCACCGGGTGCACTGAAAAAACTGTCGTCTTCAAGCTATTTCCCTTCTCCAAAAAAGTACTTAGCTGTCAGATTATTGTTCGTACGCTGTGGAAGGCTTCACACCCTCATTCTTGAGTTCCATTCAGAAGTCGATGGACTGAGAACTCTCTCTTGATTATTTTTGTCGATGTATGTCCATTTTTATGTTGTTGCTGATCATAAAAGTATAGAGCACTCAGTCGAAGGGCATGCCAAAAGTTCGACCTATGTAAAAGCTTCAGGCGCAATGTACTCATTTCTTACTTAAAGAGGAAGGACACGAAGCTAAGTTCAGTTCAATAGAGCGTGCCACGATGTAGTCGTTGTTGTAAGTTTCTAAGCGGTACCTTGTGATTTCTCTGTTTATGCAAGCAAGGGCTTTGTTCGGACGTGACTGCTTGGAAACAATAAAGACAAAAGGTTATCCATCGTACGATTCAATTTCAATGGTCTCTGATTTAATGTGGCTGTCCAATATCAATTTGCATTTTGGTGCTTAAGGATACAGACTTATGAGATAATTGGAAAAATTATACTTTTCGTCCATGTACTTCCTCACCTTTCTTCCTCTAGTTCCTATATTTTTAATTTGTCTAGTCAAGTCCTAGTTTCACACATTTTTTAATCAATTCTTTCTGAAACCAAGTTCAAATAAATCCAATGGATGTGGCCATCAAATGACATTATAATGTGACGTGGATCAAATTTAGACTTGTGGATTCCCACCTTGCCTATTTTTATTTATATCATACTCTAACTTGTCTATATTAGCTAAATTTTGCATCGACATCCTTGTGGGTATTTTTATTTATATCATACTCTGATTTGTCTACGTTGGCTAAATTTTGCATCAACGTCCTTGTGGTTATATGCTTGTATTACGAAATAATTGATGTCAGTCCAATGGCCAGGTCAAGTGAATTTGACCGGAGTAGATGTCAGGAGGGATATGATTAGAATATTTGTGAAAGTAGAAGGACTCAAGTCAGCGTGAAAATACAAAGATGAAAAGCAGAAAATTTGGGATGAAACCACACTAATGTCCTTCACTATAAGACACAGTTTAGCCCCACGTACAGAACTTCGGCTAAAGAAAAAGGGTCAAGTATAACAGATGTTAATGAACCTCGCCATCTTCCCCAAGAATCGGACAGGATAACAAAGGGATTCCCTCCGACAGAAACTAGACATCTCACTCTTTTCTTCTTCTTTCATTTTGTCATAACCTTCTTGGCAAACACGGCACCACATCATACGATAAACACGATACATTGAACTCTTCGTTCTCTTTCAGTTTTGTTTTAGCGTGAAGGACATATTACTGTCACGTTCCATTTCTCTGAGTCCTCGTAATTTGGATGGATTCGATCCAGACGCAATATGTCTCATCCTGTCAGCAACACGTTTTGGTGGCTTAAATGAAACCTTTTGCTGATTGGTATTGATCGTGACTATTTCCAGAATCCATTCTGTGATGTGGCACCAAAAGAATCGTGCAGCAGAACAGTTGAAGTTTGGCATGACGTGAAGGAGAGGAGGAAAAATTCAAGTTTCCCTAAGAGATGGGGCACTACGCCCGCAACAAATTCAATGTCTGCACATCCCGGGAGGACATATGGGGCCAGTTAACTGTTAATAAGAGTAGTTGGAGAAGGATCTCGAATGGAAAGCTTAGTTGTCTGTGCAGGTACGTTTACATGTAAAGAAAAAACAATTCTACTTCAAAATGCCACTTGCGTGTCTACGATGGATTTTGGTCTGTCCATTAGACTCCCCGATTGATTTGATTGATTTGGTATGGTTTGTACAAGACAGTGGTTGAGGGGAAGAAAAAGGGGTTTTGAAGATGATTGCACTGACGAAGAGACTAGAGATATCTTGAGTTAATTGTGTCTTATATGAAATTGCTGGTGGTGGCTTTAGAAACAATACTTTATTTTAGACTCCATTTATTTTGCTAAAAAATGAATATTTAAAAATAATCACTTGTGTGCTTAAAATAATTAGTCAAACATGAAGAATGAAAATATCTATCGATCATTCATTTTTGTAAGTGACAAACGATCGTTTTTAGGAAAATATTTTTCTAAATTAATCATTTTCCATGAAATGAATAGAGTTTTAGAGTTGCGTATCGAGTCACTCTATCCTTCTAGAATAATGATAAATAGATTTTTATTTACTAATAGATCCCACACTTGACTCTAAGTTTGTATATAAGTTCAATATTTCGAGTTCGATTTCTTGCACTCTTTTTATAGATCCGTGCGTCTTCCTTTCTTTCTATGTTTTGAGTTTCTAGGAAGATCAACGTTAAAGTAGAATAAAATTGATTTACAAGATTAATGTGAAGTAATCAATTAGACATCTGAATAAGCGGATCATATTCAATACTTAATAATAGTTTAAAAATCAATTGCTCAACTTAGAGTGACCCTCGCCGAAATGAGGGTCAACATCTTGAGGTTGCGCATTCTACGCTTTTTCATTTTCTTTTGTATCAAATAATTTAAGCTTTTCGATTGGACTTTTACATAAATTCAAATAATTTCTCGAAAGGAATCTCTATCTTAACCGCAAAGCTTAGTGACTTATCACTAACATATCAAGTTTACTTGTTAACTGAAGAGATAATAACATAAATGATTCCTAAACTTTAGTTCAATGTGCAATATCATCATTGAATTTTTAATTAGTGCAATGCAGTCCCCGAACTTTAGCTCAATGTGCAATGTTGTCCTTAAACTTTTAATTTATTCAATGTGATCCCAAACTATTGATAAATATTCAATATGGTCCATAAACTATATAAAAATGTTTAAAAGTTCAAAAACATACTAAATAGGATCAAAATTCAGGAGCTACATTAAGCAAGTTAAAAGATTATGACCAATATTGCACATCGAACTATAATTCAGGAATCATATTGAACAAATTAAAAATCTAGGGACAAGATTCCACGTTAAGCCAAAGTTAAGAACCACATTGCATAAATTAAAAGTTCAGGAATGATATTACATATTAAAATAAAGTTTTGGAATCATATTAAATAAATTAAAAGTTTAGTGACAACATTGTACAATAAATCAAAGTATAAAAACCATTTGTGTTACTTTCTCTTAACTAAACTAGTTATTTGACTCTTCCACATGATGACAGAGGGTGACATGATGATATAGAGGTTCTTCTACTTCCTTACGAGCTAGTTAGATCCTAGCAAAACATGCTACCATTTAAGACAATCACCATGCTTAACTCAAAGAAGCAAGAACACAATCGCAAAATGCAACCCCTTCGTACATCCAGAGGACCTGCCTGTCCAGGCACATCTAAAGCTTTTGGGTTTTGCTGCATTCATGATGGCTAAATAATGAATTCCCCCTGGTTGAAGTTAAATCAGATTAGATTCGCTTGTTGGTGCACCAAACTCAGAAAACCCAAATCTCCGCTTCCAATATAAAATATTTCGAACCGGTGCTAAATTCCTGTTCCATCGATGAGGAAACGTGAATTCAGGACTCTCTCACCAAACCTCCCCCATTCTTTGTTTTGACTTGGGGTATATCAGACGAATAGGAGCACCATGCACGTTTGGTAGTTATTCTAACGCTTTTCTTGTCGGTGAGTGTAAGATGGCCTTGGAAGAAATCCCTTGCTTAATCAACTAGGGTTTCATAGGATTTGAAACTTCTGATAGTCTTCGCTCGGTTCCTTATGAGAGTTCATTCAGAGTCTTGTAAGACTAGACTGAAACAGGAACTTGTCTAGCAATTCATGTACGACATCCTCCGTTGTTTATATTATGGTTTTGATTGCTCTTCTTCTTCCACTGATGCTCACCCATTAAATGAATTTTTCCCATAAGAAGATCAATGAAGAGGTTCAAACGAGGGTAGCAGTCAGTCCTCATCTTAAAGGGGACATTTCTCGAGACATGGGTGGGTGCAACAATGTGCGTTAATGGTATTGTGTCGCATACATGGACATTACACTTGGCCCCCAAAAACGGAAAATTACCAAAAAAGTCCTAAACCTATTACAATTGTATCAATTTAGTCCTAAACTTATTTTTTTGATCAATTAAGTCATAAACCTTTTAAAAATATTCCCGATCAGTCCATTTGGCCAAAATTAACTGGCTGGCACCGACGTGGCAGCTGGCAGGCACCGGCAACCTTTTTTTTTTAATAATATTTTATTTTTTGAAATATATTATTATTATTTTTATTTTTATTTTTTTTTTTTTTTTTTTTTTCCCCTTCTCCCTCTTCCTTCTTCCTCCCTCCTCCCTCCTCCTTCCTTTGGCTCCGGCGAGCTCGCCTTGCTAGATCCAGCGAGGTTTCGCCCTGCCATAGCTGGGTGCGATCTCGCTAGATCCAGCGGGGCTCGCCTTGCCAGACCTGGCGACGACGAGGCCCCCCTTGCCTGATCTGGCGAGGGCTCGCCTCACCAATGGCTAGGCGAGCTTGCCCTCGCCCCGTGATGGCGAGGCGAGCTAGCCCAGCCATCTCAGTCCAGCGACCGGCCAGCCCTCCCCTCTGGCCGTCGCCGGAGCCAAAGGAAGAAGGAGAGGAGGAGGAAGGAGGGAGAGGGAGTAGGAAAAAAAAATTAATAAAATATTTCAAAAAATAAAATATTATTAAAAAAATATCATCGGCACTGGCCGGCTATCACGTTAGCGTCGGCCAACCAATTTTGGCCGGATGGATTGATCGGGAATAATTATAAAAGGTTTAGGACTCAATTAGTCAAAAAAAATAAGTTTATGACTGAATTGACATAATTGTAATAGATTTAGGATTTTTTTGGTAATTTTCCCCCCGAAAACTGAAGCAGCCGATGTTATACTTCACGATGCTTTAGCTGGGTTGACAAATCAAACTCTCTCATTTCTCGAAGAAGTATGAATGGGATGCAATAGAAACACACTTCATTCATTAGTAATTGAGCAAGGAGAGGAGAAGAGACTACTCCCTTCGGTACTTAGGGACGAATGAGTCCCTCGTTCATTGAGGCTAAAAAAATTCGCCGCGACTCCTCTTGTTCCCTCACCAAACGCCCTTTTCGGGACAAGTGATGAGACCCATGAGCCAAATCGAATAATATCTTGTGAGGGGACACACAACAATTTATGATGCGATCGGTTCTTCTTGACATCGGGAGTCGAATGGTGGGGTCTAATTTTTACGTGTCGACAAATCCCTCCTTAATTATTTTCTCGAAGATTTGGGTTATTAACCTGGTGGACCTAGTTGTTCCTGAGGAATTAATTGAATCCATATGTCCTTTACCCAAAATAAGTTTATCTTAGCAAGAATCGAACCCTTGGACCACAATTCTTTTGCATGTACAGTCCAAATTGCATTAGTAATTTAACTATAAGCATATCTTTACGATGGGGAGATCCAAACGGAAATCTACAACTCGAGTCCATCGAAAACCTAGCCTAGTTAGATCTACTCGAAAACTTAAGCAATTCAATTATCAACCAATGAGATATTATTAATTATTTTTTTAGCTATAGACATCCAATGTACTCTGCAGCTCGGGTTGGCACCCTTCCACTTGATTGGTATTTCTCTGACCTTTTGAGTGCAAGTTTTTTGGTGCCGACTCTTTTTTGTTGTACTTTGTATGGCTTCCTGGTTCTCTAGTCTATCTATAATATTTACCTTTTACCAAAAAAAAGACATCCAATGTATGATTTTTTTTCCTTTTCACACCACTCACATGTGTACTCAATATATATCAACAAGAGTAAACTTTCATGCCGTACAAGCAAGTGATGATAATTGAAGAGTGCAACATCAACTTCCACAATAGTGCTTAGCCCTTTACACTAGCATGGATAAGTGACATTTGCCATTAGAAGCAAGTTATGCTCTACTCATCCGTGGCCAAAGCAACTCTCAAAGAATCAAATATATCTGTGATTATTTTAGGATATATGCATGTATTTAGACTTCTTTGTTTCACGAAAAATATATAATTTGAAAAATATTTTCTTAAAGTTGATTGTTTATATCACTTATAAAAATCGCTAAATGTATAATATTCTCATCATTCACCAAAATATCTACACATAAGTTCCAATTGATAATGAAAATATTTTTTTATTGATTACAAGCAATACAAGCGATCATTTTAAAAAATATATTTTCCAAATCATTCCTTTTCTACGAAATAATTAGAGTCATAAAAAAATCGTCAAAGTATGATACAAACCAGTTGTCGTTATTTTGCAATTCTCAAATATTGGATGAGATAATGAATAGGTATTTTTTTTTCCTGTGGATCGATCCACAGTTACATATAGCTTTTGAAATTACAGTCTAAAGTTTTGGCTTCCTAAAAGATTGAAAATGAAAAGTTAGGTTGTGTTAGGATTACCAATGCAACTGGACACAAACCGAAATGCTTGAAGACAAACGATCGACTAGTTGAGGAGGGAATGGCTGGCGAGAGATTGGCAATTCTATTGGGCATAACAAGGCAGTCATCGACAAATTCATTCACGGATGCGTCTCAGTCATTGGCCCCATTTCGGAATTAGTGGGACTTGTTCCTAATGTCAGTTGCATCCTTTGGTTCAAATCGAAATAATTTATTGCTGTGCGTTCGACCACATATGCAAAGAGAAGCATACTTTAAAATTATGTACGCGTTTGTGTACTTACATATCTAGGGCTTTCATTTTATAAAAGAATACTTCGATTTCTAACATCTTAGTTGCGCATAACAACTTGTGTGAGAAGAGCAACGCGTCGAAAATTTTTGGCTTATTTTCTTCTCATTTGATGACATAACAAATGCTCTAAGGTATTCGTTAATATAAAGGAGGAAAAAAAATCAAAGTCAGGTACAAATTTAATTAGCATTATGACGTACAGCCCATGCACTGTGGGTCTTGCGGTGTGACCTACCTACTCCATATCGAACAAGCAATGCCAGTTAATATCCATCTAACTCCCCTCCATCGATATATTTGAGGAATTCTTGACCCGTGCTGGGTGTGCGTGCGTGCCAAATTCAACTAGACTCTTCCATGCACAATCACCTTTTCCATCACCATTTTCCTGCTGAATCCTCCAGATCTATATAGAACATAGTGCGTAGTACATGGATGTTTTTTCATGCTAGTTTATGCCTAGACCGAATGAAATCATTTGATTGGATATTTCTTCTCTCCGACGAGTTTCGGTCGACAACACCAAATCATATTTTCACAAGAGAAATAACATGTATTTCGCTCCGATCTCGGTATTACCCATATACACTACTAGATCATGACCTAATGAACACCTAGACTTTTCTTTCTTTGCCAATGACAAAATGCTACAAGTTCCTTTCATGCCTCAAATGCGAATTGACTTAAGTGTCGTTGGTTTGGGAAGAAGGTAATGGTCATTTTGACTGTTGTTTTCGGGATAGGTGACTCCATTTAATTGATGGACCGGACATAAATTTGACTCTTCAACTATACATCCTAAGCAACGAGGCTTCGGGGTGACCGGGGACAGAGCCGTTAGGAAAGCCTCCCTCTCAAGCCCTAGCTGCCACAGAGAGTCTAAAGCTACAAGAAATCTGTGACCCTCTTAAAAGAAGAGTCGACTTTTGTATTTATTTTCCATCTTTTCAATCATTTAACTTTAGATGGGCAAGCAATCCTGTATTTCTTTTTTAATTTTTGCCTCCTAAACCTTTGATAATTTTCTTTTTTTTTTGGCTTTTTCCAAATAGCTCTCTAGAACAATCAATATTGAGAGAGAGAGAGAGAGAGAGAGAGAGAGAGAACCACTTGGGGTTGACTCTTAAATTTTGGTGGATTCTAATTGCATCTCTTCAGCTAGATTAGTAGCTAACGTATACCAAAGCGATACCCACACCCCCACCACTTGCTTTTATCGTGAAATTTTGGTTTTACCTCTTTGATTCGTTACTTTATTTTCGTGGCTTTCGTTCTTGATGGCGTTCTTGCCTTCTCCGCCTAACTCTCATGCTATAAAAGACTGGCCCTTCTGGTTGTTTGATGACCTTTTCTTGTGAACTTCACCCCCACACACTCTCACTCTCTCTCCGATCTTGTGTATCCTCTCTCTCCTCCTGCAAGTTCTCTAGAGAGAGGCAAAGGCAGAGAGAATGGGATTGTTTAGAGATAAGGGAGTCGTTTACAAGGCGGTGGAGGCGGTTGATCTTGGCCCTGACAGTGATGAATTCTATCTCCAAGCCAACGTCAAAGGTTTGTTCCATCATCACCACCGCCACCACCACCACAACCATCATCTCTCTCTCTCTCTCTCTCTCTCTCGTCCATTCTGAGGGCAAGAGACTTGATCAAGAAAACCAAGTGGAAGAAAAGGAGAGAATCAAATCCAAAAGTTGGCTTTATAAGCTTGTCTGTTCTTATGATCCTGCCGTTCTTACGTACGCAAGTGAATTCACTGACTCGGCCTTCATTTCTGCTTCGCTATTTCAGCTCCTCGCATGGCCGGACTTCTTGTGAAGATCTTCGTGTGGTTCTTGGAATCGAGGATATTCGGGCCGGTGTTGTTATACTTCCTCAAGAAAAACAATCTCATTCAAAAGGTACTTCCCCCCTGTTCTCTTTCTTTTCATCGTTTGGTCGATGTGAATCTTTCCATACAAAAGATGCAACCCTAGCTAACCCACTACCTTCTTTTATTCATACCAACGTCGCTTTGGTCCCTTCGATTATTTACGAATCGCGACGCTTCACTTTGATCATGATATCAAACGAGAGCCGAAGGCTCCAACTTTCCACACTATGCAAAGCAGGCGATGTACCGAAATTTCTCCGAGTACATCTTATCACCTATCTTAAAAGTGTCCTTTTGTTCGATCAGCTTTCTTGAAATCGAACATGGGTTTTACCGGCACCATCTTCCCCTCCCCTCTGGTAACAGATCAAATGAAAGCCGCCACATCGATAACATCGTGACGCTGAAATTGGAGATTGGCGAAGAGGTTGCGTTCTTAGTTTCTACTGTAGACCGCATGCAACGGCGGGGTAATGAGTGTGGTACTTTAAACTTTATGGGAAATTATTATTTTCGTCCGACCCGGAGCAGTAACCAGTTCTTTGATTGTAGAGGAAAATCATACATTCTAATATTAAATTCCACTGTATAATGTATATTTTCCTACTTAAACTTTGAAACCTTATAAATAAACCTTTCTAGTGTCTAGATTTTGCAGAGGATTAATCAATTTCAGGACATAGTTGGCTGAAACTACCAATATTATATATTTTTTTTTTTTTTTTGGCCACGACCAATATTATATATTCAGTTGCCAAGTTGGTTGTGTTGATTTTCCATTCAGGTGCGTAGACGTTTCCATGTGGCTCATGTTGCTTTTAATGCAACTTGGTCGTGTGGGATCGACCCACTTTAATTCTTAGGACCATAGTGCAATTACAAAAAAAGAAGAAAAAAACTAAATTAAGAGACGTGGCCATGAGTATTCCATTCCTGTGCTCTCCAATCATCTCCATCCACACCTTCATTGATTATCTCAACAGTAGCGGCGGCATCCTAAAAGGCGTAATGACTCGTTGTTGAATAATTGAAACATAACTATATACAGGCTACGTAAAACATAAATTGAAAAAAAGTATGTGGGCCTCTTGTCAAATGTGCAAAATTTCGATTTTGGTAACTAGTCAATGCATACATGCCAAAAAGATCCCCTAAGAATGTGAAACTGATGTTTTGCCCGACCATTTATCGCATAAAAAATCATCAACAATGTCGAGTGATTGGAAAATGCAAGCGCATTTATTGACTGATATAGCAATTATGAAAAAATGACCTGCTAATTTTGAGGACATGTGAAAATAATCAGGTATGGTGACTGGGTATTTCTGCAATTGTTTGTGCACAGCTTGAACTTCTTCCTGCTGAATTACTAGAAAGAAGAGGCAAACTTTCATAATGATTTGATACTTGTAAAGCATATTTTGCATTTACAAACTTGCTCCATCACTCACCTCATATGATTCGATTTTCCAATTTTGCAGCTTGTTTCAAATGCAGAGATTGGGGAGCCCCAGTCTTTGTTCCCTCGCATCCATTTGAAGGTATGATCTTTGGGCCTAATCATCGGACCATTTTGAGTTTACAGTACTGTCAAGCAAGTGGGTATATGAAGACCGATTTAGAAACTTCGTATGTTAATTAGTGTGATAAGTACAATTAGAGATTCGAACAAGCGAGCAACGTACAATACTCAGTAAGAGTCTATGTGGTCGCTTAGTGTACTGATAAATTAGACTCGGGATGCCTCCATCGCTCAATATGCAGTTGCTCTCACCGAGCTGATGCAGACAGATTCCTGTCAAAATTTAAAAGGTTTTTGATATTGATAGTTGTGATGTAAATCCAAGTTACTTTGACTGTTCTTAAATTCTAAATCAGTCAACAAGAACTGCAACAAGAAGAAGCAATGACTGTACCAGGTGGCTTTTTTTGCAGAACTGAATGAGCAAGAAGTGATTGAGATAGATCCTAATCTGTCGGTGCCTGAAAAAGTTCAGAAAGCAGTAAATGCCATAACTCCACCGGTTGAAGAATTAGTAGATGGCACGAAGCCTTCTTTTCGCCGATGGACTATAATGGACTACTCGAGAGCCTATAGCTCAGGAGTACTAACTCCTCTTAAGGTAAACCGTTTGATTATATATATAACCTTCTGATTTTCTTTTATCAGTGACAGAGCATGCCGATGGATGAAAATGCACCGATTTTGTCTACTGTGGAACCCTATACACATTATTTTTCTGATTCTTTCCTCACTGCCTTGCATGTTAAAACATTTAATGAGTGACCAAAACTTTCAGCTTGAGTGCACTAGCCAAACAAGTCAAAGTAAAATTCTACTTCTTTCGACCGTCTGGACACTTACCACTCTTTGGGCTGATTGAATCTAATCTCTCTCATATGAGTGGCAGGTGGCAGAGAGATTTATAGCTGCCGTCGAAGAATCTTCCGCTCGACCATTGCCAATGGACTTCTTCATCAACTGCAATGCCGAAGATATTCTGAGGCAAGCTAAAGAGTCGAGACTCCGTTATGAAAGAGGTAACTTTGTTTGCAAATGGTATAGAATACCTCAAAGCAGAGCAATATAAATATGCTCGGGTCCTACAAAGAAATACGTATCATATGTTAACTTATTCAATATTTTTATTGAGCTTGTCTCATCACTGAAATATGCTTGCTGTGGCATTCTTTATCTAGCCAAGTGTTCCTCTCCAATAATTAGTCATAACTTGTATCTTCTTTACCAGGAGAGCCTATTTCAGCACTGGATGGAGTACCGGTCGCTGTCAAGGATGAGATAGATTGCTCTCCGTATCCTACTACAGGTTATAAAGAGTAAAGATCACATTATAATTGCGGTCTCTAATTCTCTGTGCTGAGTTCTTTCTCGACCTATGGATTGGTTGTTACAGGCGGTACAAAGTGGTTGCACAAATTCAGAACTTGTAAGGGGGATGCGTGCTGCGTTATGCGCCTCAGGTCGTGCGGAGCCATACTTGTTGGTAAAACCAATATGCACGAGCTCGGCGCTGGAACGAGTGGGATAAATCCTCACTACGGGTCAGAGAACCTTCTACCTGCTCATCCTCCTCTCTCCTGAAATCATACAAAAAATTGCACTTTCAGAAAGTGGAAAAAAATTGCCTCTAGCAATGTCCTCTGGCAGCTATAGCTGTCTGATAGTGCTTCTCTAGGAAGAAATGCCTATATATTTATATGTGCCATGCGCTTTTTTCGCTGGAATTTTTCACGGTTTCATCAGGAAATAATCAATGGCAGATATTATAGCTTCAACAGAACCTATGACATCACTCTCCATTTTCATGCTGCTGTAGAACTGCTAGGAATCCATATGATAGCAAAAGGATAGCCGGAGGTTCTTCGAGTGGATCTGCTGCTGTGGTTTCTGCAGGACTATGTCCTGTTGCTCTCGGTGTTGACGGGGGAGGTGAGTTCTTGATTCGCCGTCCATTTTCTTTTTGCATTTAAATGGCATTGTGAAACCAGAAATTCGACCAAGAAGGAAAGTTTTGCCTCGATAACCATCATCACACAAACTCAGGCATCACACAAAATTTCTGTACTAGACATGAGCATGTGAGCCAGTCAAAATCTTCCTCAACTACTTGACTAGATGGTTCTTGGGAAGAAAACAACATAAAAAAACCTATGGTAGTTTTTTCCTATAAGCCTAAGTTTTTTGCAATGTATATTCAGGATCCGTGCGGATGCCTGCAGCTCTTTGTGGCGTGGTTGGTTTAAAGCCAACTTTTGGACGTGTACCACATGAGGGGTAAAAACCAGTTCGTCAGTATTCCTTCAACATGTCAGTCTCTTGAACAGTTTTCAGCATCAGAATTCTGATTCTTGTTTCAATTTGCAGCGTTCTTCCTCTGAATTGGACTGTTGGGATGGTCGGTATACTCGCCGGCACAATTGAGGATGCCTTTATCGTGTCAGTGATATGCTTTTAGATGCCTCTAGCCCTTAACTTCTGTTCCTTATCATACACACAGAAATCTGTCTTTCTATTAATATATCTTCACATTGATTTACTTCTCCAGTTATGCAGCTATGAGTGGCCAACCTGTTCCGCATGGTCCAACCCTCCCATTGGTACTGTCCCTGTTAATGGCTATACTAGGACTGATTTCTGTTCTGAATAACGTGGAGTAGGTGATTCATAAGAAACATTTAAATCTCGGGTGACGATGAGTATTCACTTTAGTAAATGAAACTCACTGTTAAGACTGAGCATGACGGAAAAAATGACTTGCAACTACTCTGTTTCAAAATAAATAAATAAAATCGTTCTTCTCCTTTGTCTCTCTCATTTTCATTCTGCCATATTCAAGGCCTATCGTTTTTCTTTCTTTCTAAGGAATGCATTTTCTGTCCTTGTCAACTGCATTATCGGAAAGATTTCACAGTTCATCTGACTTGCAATCTTTGATTTTTCGTATAAGTAGCCCAAAGAATACTATCCCTTATTGAAGTCGACTACACCTATTTCTGGCATCAGATTGGCAAAGTATGGAAAGGTTGGTAACGTTGCTCTCTCTCCCTCTCTCTCTCTCTCTCTTAATGTCACATGCACCTTTTGAGCCTAATAAATTGAATCAGTCAATGGTATTGGACCACTCTCTGAAATATCATCATCTTGACTGCTTTTCTTCATTATTGAACCACTAATTGAACCAATTAGTGGTTCAATGATTGCAGTGATGAAATCAAGACATGTTGTTCTCATGCATTGGACCAGCTTCGTAAACAGTATGGTTGGGAGGTACTTGAAAATTTCCTTACTTTTCTGTTCCAATTCCTAGTTTATGCCGTGCCTCATTTACTGTCGAACCATAACAGAATGACCGTATCTTTTATGCAACATGTGCTAAATTGAGAGACTACACCTAATATCTGTCATCATCATCAATTGAAGAATAGTGGGTGATTCCTTGCTAATTCGCCAAATCTTTTTTCCCTTTTAAGACTCTGGAGGTGACTATACCGGAGATAGAAGTGATGCGACTGGCACATTACACAACAATTGCATCTGAGTGCCACACATCACTCAGCTCTTATCTAGAGAAACTGTATGTCTCCTGATCAAACAGTAACATTTGCTCCTAAGTAAGAGAATCCATTTGAGTAACTATAGATTCTGACATGACCACATCGATGAGTTAGGGATGTTGCAGAGTTGGGATGGGATGCAAGGGTGGCTCTCGGTGTATATGGTTCCTTCAGCAGCAAGGATTATATTAAGGCCCAGAGAATTAGGTAAAGCCCCAGCTATTGTTAGTTCCCACCATGTTCCCTTAAGACCTTAAGCTTGTAGTAGTGAATTGAACAGATCTCCTATGTGCGTAAGGTAAGCTTGACTATTTTGTTCAGTCCTACTGATCATGTGACATTAACCGGCTTGCTCATATATCTGCAGGAACCGGCAGATGCAATTTCACAGAAAGATATTTGCTAAAGCAGATTTCATTGTGTCACCAACAATAGGGTACCTATTGCCAATTGAATTATGTCTTCTTTGTCATCAAAAAAATAAAAATGATAAAGGATACTCAAATATGACAGGGTAACTGCGTATGAAATCTTCGATGATGCTCGCGAAACTGGTGAACTCGACTACATAAATGGAGGTACAGGAAACTGACCTAGTGTTGGTTTTTCACTTGTTTCGATTATGAATTGCTCCAATGCGGAGTGCAAGGAAAGGTACTAAACTGAGCAACCTCATTGTTTCAGCTGCACTTGTGCGTTATTCGATAGCAGGAAACTTTCTAGGATTGCCTACCATTACTGTCCCGGTACGAGCACATACTTCTCCGTACTCATAAATTTATTGTTGTTTTAAGCAGAGGTTGTGAGAATTCAACTAATCCGATACATATTCCTCGTGGATCTATAGGTTGGATATGACAAATTGGGCTTGCCAATTGGCCTTCAGTTTATAGGGAGGCCGTGGTCTGAGCCGACATTGATCCACATAGCGCATGCCATGCAGGTGACTCTTCCCTCTTCTGTTTGGCCTAGTCAGCTATTCATTACACAAAATTCTCTAATTACTCGGGCGATTCTGGCGTATTCATTCTCTCGGGGTTCTGAAAGGCAATAACTTACTATTGCACAGTGCTATGCAAGAAAATCTGTCATGAGGGTTCACTAACATAACATGAACTTAACTTTGCTCTAGGCCCTGTGCATATCTGAGTGCCGAAAGCCGGAAGTATTCTATGATCTGCTCAAGGAGGACTAATTAATGGGCAGAGAGAGATCTATCTGCCTGCTTGACGCTTCCGTACCTGAAATCACGGGCAACAATTTGGTTTTGGAATAACAAGTCCCCTGCACCATTATTTGGCGATACACCATTGAAAACTTCTACTTTGCCTTTCATAATTACTGTTTACGTGATGAAATATTCAGGTCAGGGACCAGGAAGATAGAGTAAACTTAGTCTGGCGCTCAAAAACTGTCTTAGAATATGTCCCGACACCTGACCCCAAACACCCCCCCAAAAAAAAAAAAAGAAAAGGAGAGAACAGTTTATGGCTTTTGCAAGTGATGTATAGAGTTTTTTTTTTGGGGGGGGGGGGGATGAGTGACTTTGAAACCATCCGATGTCCTCATTTACAAAATGACTCCACTGTTACTGCTGCAACTTTTCCAATGGATGGTTTGTTTCAGATTTTGAAAATTGAGAAGAGAACCAACCAAAAAGTACATGATAAGTTCCTGGATATGGGTCAAACCTATCTACCCTCTATCCGCCTTGCTCCTGTAAAACATAATGTTCATACAACATACATGCATAAATATATACCTGTATCTAATGTTGATAGTTTCTTTTATGAGATTATAACAGTTGAAATTTAGATGCGGCAAGCTTCTCTTCCTTTTGTTGCCCATGGAGTCCAAAAGGGTTATAAAGGCTATAACCGGACCAAAGAAAGCAAAAAAACAGAGACATTTGAATGCAATATCTGTGAAGTTCCTTGTGAAGTGACACTACTAGGGAACACTAATGAGAACCAAGATCTCTCTCATTGAGTGCTTTTCTTTATTTTGTATTTTCAATATGTTGATAATCCTTAGGTACAAATGACCATGATTATTTTTATTTTACAGAACATTGAAACTACAAAAAAACAGGCACAACATAGTTCAAGGTATTCGACATGTATGAAACCGTTATCATGGTTTTCAAGGTGATTCTGAGAGATCGTAGGTACATTAGGCTTTAAAAGCCACACTGAATTGTGCAAACTTGTAGGACTAAATGTGCCATTCTACGAGATTCATGTGCAAAAATTGTTGAAACCATTAAATAGGAAGGAGAAAAATTAACACTGTTAATTCATGGACTGCAAATTATCATGATCCATGTTAGTCTTTGATGTGTTGCTGGTTTCAATGGAATGCAACAGATTTGGTTACTATGGACCTGTGAAAGCTCCATTAATGCACAGAGGTAATATTGATTATAGAGCTCATGTAAATCATGATATCGTCCTGCTTATACTAGGATATACTCAAAACAATTATATGGTCCCGATTTTGGATTTTCGATGAACATATGACTGATGAATAAATCAAAGTAGCTGAGGTTTTTGGTTTTCTATTCTGTCAAAAAGATATATATCGTTTTGTTGTTCTCAAAATCACGGAGGGGTGGTGGCGCAGTTGGCTAGCGCGTAGGTCTCATAGCTTTGCGAGTGATCCTGAGGTCGAGAGTTCGAGCCTCTCTCACCCCATTCTACATTTTTCTCTTTTCCTTTCCAAAAACCTTTTTTCCTCTTTTCTTTTCTTATTTTTTGGAGGATCAATATTATTTTGATTCACAAGACATTCAGAACTAACATAAGAAGAGTTCACAAGACGCCAAGGACTTTCTCTTTCATGAGGGCAGATGAGAAATGGCTAGCACATAATCCTTATTGTGTCGTGATTATAGGCCTTAGCCAATCATCATGTCGAATAGGAGGTAACCAAATGCCAAAAGTACCAAGTCCTTACGATAACTTAACATTTGAAACAAATTTGACTAATTTTAATTGGTAGATTTCTCAAAATAAAATCAAATCACAGTTTTGATTTCAGTAGTACTCTGATTCTACTTTTTTATTTTTCTCATACTTTAGTAGTTCATCCATCCTGTTTGCTGAGCATGTCTGACGGGAGTGACGTAACATAACATCCTCTTACCTCTAATAAAATGTAAGAGCTAACTTTTGGATATTGTAGTTCCATTTATTTTATTAAAAACGAATGATTTTTTCCTAAAAATAATTACTTGCATCACTTGAAATAATTTGTCAATAAAAATGTTTCCATCATAAACAATAATTTATATCTAAATAATACAAGCGATTATTTTTAAAAAAACATTTTTCATATTATTTATTTTCCGCAAAACAAACGAAAAATATATGCAACCACACATATCTTGATGACTAATTCCTTCTAAAACCATAGATCATTTCTCACGTGACAAGTCTTGACTAACATGCATGAGATGAGAGGCATCTTCTCAGGGAACTACGAAGGCAAGAAGTAACTTTTACCGTGGAGTGATTTATACGAGTAGAAGTTTAACCCAATCTCTCCCAACTAAGATTCCAGATGCACTTTATGCCGAATACATGTATAACCAAAGTCGGTTTCTTGATTTCATCGTCATCTCTTCACTCGGAGTGATTCTCGATTCACACGACCAAAAATAATTGAACTACTCAATGCTTGATAGCTACATAATAAAGCTAAGTAAATTTCCATGTGATCACGCAGTTGTGTCACCTCATAATCAGTGCAGAGAGATTTCCAAAAGCAAAAGAGAGCGCTACGCCTAAATCAAGACAACATAGTTGCGCAAGAACATCTTAAAGTTAAGCTTGATCAAGTTGGTCCACCCAGAAAGAAGAAATTAAAATTACCAATATTAACTTTCTCTATGACTAAAACGCTAGACATCACATACAATTGTCGAAAGACAAGAAGAAAACAGTAATCAGCGAGCACCATAGACCTGAGTAGAATCATATTGAGGATAACTGGCTTGAGCACTCACAGGAACACTACCATAGCCGCCCGACTGCGCAACTGATTGGTCATAGCCCAGTTGGGCGGTTGGCTGTTGTCCGTAGCCCGGCTGGGTCTGACTGCCAGGAGCGGCAGCATAAGTAGCACCTGCACCACCACCATAGCCAGCATCTTGTGGTGCTTGATATCCATATCCAAGATTGGCTGTGGCTGGCTGCTCGGGGTATGATCCATATGCCCCAGTAGTAGCAGTTTGACCATAAGCAGGTGCGGCTTGTAGTTGCTGTGAATAGACAGCACCAGGCTGACTTCCATCTGTGGTAGGTGCGGAGGCATATGTAGGATATGTCTGCTGCACAGACCCACCTGCTGGATATTGATATGCCTGCTGGGATGGCACACTTGAACCATACTGTTGGATTGGCTGACTGGACCCTGCATAAGGCATATCCCCAGGTCGATTAGCTATTGGCAGGGGTGTTCATAAAAAACTGAAACCAACAAACCGAGCCAACACACCAGACCGTATAATAATTTTGGTTTATTGGTTTAGTGGTTTGGTCATAAAATTTTTGTTATTGATTTATTCATTTGGTTTTGGCTTATAACTTTGGAAACTGACAAAACCAAACCACAACAGTAAGTTTAATAAATAGATTCAATTTCCTTTTGACTGACATAATTTGTAGTTAAGCCTAACCAAGTTCGTTTTATCTAAAATCCCCTATTCTCTTAACCAAAGTTTTCTGCATCTCAAGTCAGCCATTATTGATTGATTTTTCATCTCAATAACATAGAAAAGAGATTACTATCGTCTTTTGTATATTTCCATTTAGTTAAAAGACGTTTTCTAATGTTTTGATAATTTCATCTGATTTAATTGTGATTATATTCCCTTTTCTTTTAATATGTATGCAGAAATAGGTGTTTTAATGTTAATTTTCCATTGCATGTTGAAGTTAGATAGTCTAAATATCTATCAAACTTCTCATTTGTAAATTGGCTTGATAGTTAACGGGTTGAAACTGACCCAAAGCGATAACAAACCAAAGCTATGGGTTTTGTTTTAGCCTCCAAACCAAACCATGGACACCTCTAGCTATTGAAGTGCCATAAGACTGAAAATGCATTCCTTGTTGGGTATCCTGTATGAAAGTGGCTTACCATATTGTTGTGCATAACCGGTTTGGGAAGCAGCAGCAGCAGCAGCAGTTTGAGAGTAAACCGGCCCTGAGTTTTGACCTCCATATGAGGGGTGCACTGCAGCATTATCATACTTAGTTTCATCATATCCATGCCCGTAATTCTGCTGAGGGTTCCCTGCCTGAGAGTAAGGACCCGGATGCCCATAATTTGCACCTCTTGGCTGCCCATAATTGTAACCTGCTAATGACTGCGGTGGGCCAGATTGGCCAGAAAAATGTCCAGAAATGGATCCTGAGTGAGGCATACTTGCTGGATGTCCTCCATGTCCACCAAAAAAGTCATAGCTTCCACCACGAGGAGGTGGCCTTTGCTCCCAACCAGGGCCAAAGCCACTCCTTGGAGAGGGATAACCACCATAGGTTGTAGAAGGATACTGTGGATTCTGATACTGATATGGTCCTCTTTGTTGGTAATCATATTGCACTTGTTGGGAAGAATAAGGAGCACGTGGACCCCACTGTGGACCACCCGACCCACGCGATCGATGAGCCTGCTGGCTAAACCCACCAGACACAGATGAATGTCTAGGAGTCTAGGTAGAACAAAATACAAAACGAATGTTGTCAATACGAGAAAGAGATGCATTAATAGCCAAAAATGAAGATGAACAGGAAATCTAAAGAAGTAGAGGCTTCAAAATAGATAGGAAGAACATACTAGCAAGGCCATGTAAGTAGTTGATTAAAAGTGCATATGAGGAAGCCACACGAAATGAAATAACAAATTAGTCCTTAAATAAAAGCTTCCAAAACAACCAGTATGAGATTTTGATCAAATCAGGAAAATAGCAGACATATCCATGATATCGGAATCAGCCAAGAGGAATTCAAAACCACTACCAGAGGAAAAAATTCAACAATGATAGAAAAAGTATACAACCCTTAAACAAGAGATGATGCACTTCATGAACTCTACGACATTCAAACCCATTGATTTAAACTTCAGTGCCAAAAATTTTCCCTGAAAGAAAACCAATGGAAACAGAAAATAGTTGCACCATATTTGCATTACCCACCACGTTACACTTTTCTAGGCTAACAGTAGACAAACGATATAATATCAGCAAGAACAGATGGACTCCTTAACAAGTGCTTCAAAGGATCTTATAACTTAGAGAAACACAACGCTTTCTTCCTAAAGCGGTTCAAATAATCACTGTCTTTATTCAAGAAACCAGAAAATGGAGGATGGGAGGTGCACCCCAATACAGCAAATGACAGCAAAAATGAATGCTCACATAAATAACAAAAATGCATAAATGTAAAAAGAAATAAATAGATAAGGTAAGAAGCCAGAGAAAGTTCATCCACAGATGTGTGATATAACATGAATCAAGAGAATTGATAATCAATTATTAGCAAAGCAAACTCCACTTGAACAAGAATTGTTGACGCTAAAGTATTTATGAACATGATTGAAATGATGATGACCATAGATGTATAGACATTACTATTGCCAGTTCTGCACCACAACATACTAGCCATCTCAACTTCCCACTAAGCATGTCTTCCATACAACAGAAACCCTCCTGACCCAAGGATTTCTGCAAATTAGGCTGAAGGTACATAAACCACATGCTCCCATTGTTGCCGCCTGCTACCGAAAGAAGGTTTGAAAGCATGGCATCGTCGCACAGGAATTCAAACAAAATTTATATGGAACATCCCAGTCACTGAAGATCACTGAGGTTAACAACTAAACATAGTATAGGCTCACTGCATCACTTTTGCTTTTGAGTCTCAAAGCAATCTTACCAACTATTAACATTCTGCCACCCCGAGATATAATGTCGGATACCTCTCTTCAATGGATGAGAGAATAGAGTGGTCGTATATCGGTACACCAAGAAAGCAATGCGAACACCAAGGGAGAGGCAATAGCCCAATCTGCATTTTATAAGCCAACCAATTCGAAATTGGCACTTTCAACATAAAAGAAATGATGGCAAGTGGCAACCGACATCGACCTTGGCATTAATTGTCTTTCATTAATTAACATGGTAACTCTGATAATTGCATTCTTCACAATTCTTACTCCTTGATTTTTCTCACAATCCAGAAAAGGGATCAATGAAGCAACCAGAGTTGATTCGAGCAGGCAATCATATTAGACTTCTAGATGTAACGACTAGAACATCTAGAGGATACGGACGAAAATACTAGAGAAAGAAACAATGTTTCTCCCTGAAAAATTACATCAACTAGTTTTACAGATCTATACATGTTCTTAAATCAACAGATTTCTCCTTACTTTTATCTAAATTTCAACAATTAAACTGTTACCAAATGTTATCATCTGTCACTCCGAGGCAACTAGCCATATATCATAGTTGCATTGAAATGAATCGCTACCCCCCCAAAAAAACTGCACGAATTCTGCATCCTACTACTAGAAACATATACAAGAGTCTCCATTGTAATGCAAAACATAAAAGTGTCCAGCCTACATTCATTCAAACTCAGACCAAGAGCACATTAAACTTTACAAATAGATGATTCAGCAAATGGCACCCAAAAAATTCATGAGAGCTGTAACTCCAAGAAATAAGCTAGAGGTTCAACAATAGACAAACGTTCCTCCATCCAATACTCAACTCCTCCTAATCATGCTAATACTAAAAGCCTACCTCCAAAATCATGAAGGAAGAGCAGTTCTACTATCATTATTGTAATTAGTCTAGGAACAAAAACCAACAATCTAATCATAGGTTTATCCGATCCAAAGAATGCAATGAACGAACAATTTCTTTATTTTCCTAAATAAACAGATAACTAGCTGACCTGTTTAATAACTTCTTTTATCATCTGTGTGGCAACATCAATTTGCCTCCTATCACCAGTAAGTCGGACAACTCTTTCCTTGGAATCATCTCCCTCAGGAAGATGCTGAGGTATCAACTACAGGAAAAACATATTTATAGGTGCTTGTAAGGCATAATACTTTTATATTATGTCTTAGAGTTAGATGCATATCTGGCAATGTAAGAAAAAGGTACATGCCATCAAGCACCTGTATGCGGGCCCCTGATCTTGTCTGCAGACTTTTGATTGTATCTCCACCTCTACCTATTAGTATACCAACCTGCACAAAGAAATAAACATAAGACGTGATAGGTAAGAAATTATTCATTTGAAGCAGTTCACATGTTTCCAATTAATATGGGTTTTTGCATGACTGCTTCAATGAGACCAATGTAGTTAATAAGAATAATGACACAAATAGTCCCCAAACTTTTAATTTCTTCAATGTGGTCTAAACTTCAGCCCAATGAGTAATGTGATCCTTGAAATTGTAATTTGTTGAATGTGATCCCTCAACTTTTAGAAAATGTTCAATATAGCCCCAGAAATATATGAAAATATTCAAGGTTGTCTTTCCATTAATTCAAGATCAAGGACGACATTGAACATTTTCATATAGCCCAAGGACTAAATTGAACTTGTACTAAAAGTTCAAGGATCACATCAAGCAAATTTAAAATTCAGAGACCACATTGCAAACTGAGCTAAAGTTCTAACACTACCTTACACATTGAGTTAAAGTTTAGGACCACATTGAACAAATTGATAGTCCAAAGATCACATTGCACATTAGGCCAAAATTTAAAGACTATTTTGTGTCATTTTCCCTAATTAATATAGATAACCATGTAACGCCTCAAAGTATAACCTTCTCATTTGGTACTTTTAGTTCAATTTGTTCTGCAGACCCAGGAATGTGTGCACTTGCAATGCCTTTGGCTACAAGGGAAGGGGAACCACCAGCATCAGCCTGCAACCAAATTCACCAAAGTAAACAAAAAGATAGTTTCAGATTCAGAGAGTGATAATCTCGTTCTAAAATAGATGAAAGTAAAACACTAAGTTGAAATCAGACCAAGAACCAAAATTAAAACTGAACACACTTCCATGGGTTCCCACAGCCTAGACCTCGTAAGCCTATAGAAAATCTACAAGTATACTCTTGTCAACATGTGAAAATGATTTCACATCCTTTTGGTAGGATAAGAATCGACACAAGAAACTCTAAAAGATCTTTAATGTTGCTTCCATCATAACCAAAGTGACATTTGATAAGTCTTTTGTCTTGCACCATTGGTTTATCTAATTCAACATTTCAATTATGTAAACTAGCAAATAGGCACAACCAGCACACTGATGCATGTGCAAATTCGAAAAAACAGAGGACGAGAGAGTATCACAATTATAAAATGTAAAAGCAACAGTAGGGAATGACACTCTCACAATCTCTTTTGCTTTAAGCTCTCTCTCAGAGAAAAAAAACGAATTGAAGCATCTTCACTTGCCATTCTCTCCCCTTCAATATAAAAAAACAATATCCTCGGGGCAATCATGGGGTTTCCCGTTGATCAACTCTCTCTCTCTCTCTCTCTCTCTCTCTCTCTCTCTCTCTCTCTCTCCCCTTCAATATAAAAAACAATATCCTCGGGGCAATCATGGGGTTTTCCAGTGATCAAATTGTAATAATGATTGGATGGTGCTAAAGGCCTCATCCCCACTTAAGGTTCAGGTCTTTGAGTTCATCGAATTTGCAAATTAACAATGCAACCTTAAGGTATCAAAGAATCATCTCACTAGGTTTTCTTAGATACTGAATAATAAGGAAAAAAGTTCTTCAAGAAAAAATATCACCAATTCTTTCAATAAGATATAGAGATAATTTTAGACATTGACAGAAGTTACATCAGTGCAGGCAATTCTATGGAATGGATCCATCAATTCATCATATTAAATGCTCATCTAACCTCACAAAAAGAAACTAGGGCAAAAAGCTAAGATTAAAGGAAATGACGTGGCAAAGGAATGAATACAAACCTCTGCTATGACATCCCTAATAAGCTTCTCAGCCTTGCTAATGTTCTCCTTCGTTCCTGTTAATTCTACAGGTCTTGTTGTAGATGACATATCAGCTTCAGCATCTCTCACGATCTGAATTTTCACCCCCGAATTGTATTGCAGGTACCGTATGGTATCTCCATTCTTACCAATAAGAACACCAACCTGCACATGTCAAACCCCAAACTTGTCTCTCGGCACATATTTTGATGAAAAAGAAAAACAGGAAGCACCATCCATGCAAAAGAAGCCGTAATCAGCTTTACTAGCCAAAATTATGAAAGGTTCAGTGTTACAAGCTAAAATCCATCTCTATCCAGTTTATACCAGAAAATAATATTTCATAACATTAAATTATGCATGCTTGTGCTTCCACTTCCAGATCACTTTACTTGTACATTGAATCAATCAGAATAACAGTTATCACCATATCACAAACTTTCGAAGGTATTGCTGTGCGTGACTTATTCCATTTGATTTGTAAAATCCTATCACTTTCCAATTAGATTGTATGACTGACTTTCTGAGACCTCGACAATCTTAGGTAGAAAAGTCATCCTAACCACCTTCACTTTAATCCGGAAAATTAATTTAACAAGTATTCTACACAAGTAGGAGAGCAAACGCACCTTACTGTTAGGAACCTCAATTTTGTGTGTCAAAGTATGACCATCATCAGATACCTGCTGCTCTTGAGCAGGGACATCCTGTTCATTAACATCCACCGTCAGCACAACTTCTTCCGCAGAAGTTCCATGGGCATCGTCAACATCTCCTGCGACATGAATTTCCACGGACGTCTTTTCATTGTCCACTATTCCTTCGCTCTCGTTTGACTGGCGCTGAGCCTCCTCAACCTCACTACCATCCAAAGTTGTCACTGTACCATTTTCCTGCGCAGGCTCGTCTCCCTTCTCATGTGGATACCCATTTCCATTCGCCGTTTCTATCAAACAAATAACAGTTCATCAGGTGGAACGACCGTCAACCCTGACACTCAAATCACTCGGCAAGCGACATCTCCAATCACATTTCAAACACCCACTCACATATTCAACCAAACCCTCGCCACCAGGACATCGAATCCGCAGCTCAAACATTCAAAGGCCACAAAAGGAACATAATCAAACAAAAACCAGCAAACTCGACGCACGAATCGATAACAACACCTCGACACTCTTCCTACTTTTGCCTCCTCACAGAAACCAAGACAACACAAATAGAAACCACGCAGGGAAGCCCTAGGTGACGCGACACCGAGGGCCGCGAAGTACCTGAAACCTCGGGGTCGCCGTCGAGGCGGGGACGCTTCACGTCCGGAGAATCGGAACCAGCCGCGGCCGCGTAGCCGTCGGCGACGGCGGCGGCGGAGTCGGGAGCCTCGGCGGGAGCTAGGGTTTGGTCGGCCTCCACGTCGTCGAGCTTCCGCTTGTGATCCGACGGCGGCGAAATCGCCACGACGTCCTCGTCCGCCATCGACCGTCGAGAGGGAGGGGAGCGAACGCGACGGGCGAAAGGTCGATCAGTGCAAAGCGAGCTCGCTTCTTCTTCCCCGCACAGAGAGAGAGAGAGAGAGAATGTGCGGAAAGGTCGAACTGGAGTGGATGCGAGAGCGCTTTAGGATATTTTCTTCGCGGGCGTGCGAAGCGGGCCGGGCCGGAAGGGGCTGTGGCGGGCCCTTCCTGGCCCATCACATACAGTGCTTCATGCCGATCGTGTCGTGTCGTGTTATGCCGTGCTCATGTCTCATGGACGAGGGCAATTGTGTACCCAATCCTACTAAAGTTTGCCAATCAGGGACAAGTCAAATCATCGATTGGATTTTCCCTCTGTAAATTGCTTTTCTAAGAACACGAGAAATCTCATTTTGATCTAATCTTATAGGCTTTAGAAACTCGTTTTGTGGTTGAAATGAGGCATGTGGAATTCTATTAAGACATCATAGATAATATTTTAAAGATAAGTGCATTAAAAATCTTTAAACTTATCAAGAAAGCACAATAAAATTTTAAAACCTTCATAAATTATAATCAAATCATAAATCTTATTACAAAAGTGCAATTACATCTTACACGAATCCAATGTACTTTCTTGAAAATTATAGGATATAAGTGTATTTTCACAACAAATTTTATAATTTAATTACGCTTCTTTTAAAAATTATAAGACTCAATTGTATATTTATGACAAGTCTTAAAATTTTTAATGCACTAATCTCTAATTCCTTTTGTGAGATTTTTGTTTCCTCGGGATATAGATTTGTTTATGAAAAAAAAAAGGATCATACAAAGTGGCACGAAATTTCTCAACAAAAAAAAATAATAAAACAGAAAAAATCGGTAACCACACATTTCGGGGAGAAATGACGGGAATGCCCCATCCTTCCTGGAAGCACCAGGGCCACCCGTTTTCACCGTCCCAAAACGACAAAGCACGAGAGCGGGAGAGTGCTGCAAAAACCGGTGGCCAGAATTAACGGTCGAGGCCGAGGTGGGCAAACTGAACAGGAAACTCCCCTCCTGCTTCCTTCTGCTCCATCTCGAGTTTCTCGACTCCACTACTCACTGAGTCGACTCGGCCATGATCACCTGCAAACCATCCCACCCCAACCTCGAACCCCTCTCCAGCTTCAGAAGAAACGGCCCCTCTTCCCGCCCCATCCCGGCTCTCCGCAGCCAATGCGCCGTCGTCTGGTCGCCTTCGCGGCGGCACAACACTGCCGGAGCTTGCATCGCGAGGAGCTCCAGCGGCGGCGGCGGCGGAGGGAAGAAAGAAGGCGGCGTTAATGGTGGCGGTGGGTGTTTTGAGAGCAGAGAGAGGGAGGGGGTGGAAGGAGGAGAGAGGAAGGTGCATTGCGAGGTGGACGTGATATCGTGGAGAGAGAGGAGGATCAAGGGCGACATCTCGGTGAAGGCCGACGTGGAATCGGTCTGGAACGCTCTCACCGACTACGAGCGCCTCGCCGACTTCGTCCCCAATCTAGTCTGCAGGTATAAAAAATTGCATCTTTGGGTTTCTTTGATGCTCAGGAAAAGAACAATGCTGGTTGGTAAGTTATCATGTGGGTATGGTTCTGTTGGATGTCTTATCTTTTGAAATGTGATGGTTGATTGTGCCTGTAGCCCACTTGTTTCAGCAGTTCATCACATCATTTTAGTCAATTAGTTCTCGGTACAAGGAGTTAAATCGTGCCTTTGCTTCCTTGTTGAAGCAAAGTTCCTTTTGGAGCACTTAGATTTCGGGGAGGACTGATATGCAATTGAGCGAAAATGACACGAAAGGATTCATGGACCCGGCCCAATTCAGAGGGATGAGGCATAGTCATTTTAATCGCTGTTAAAGTCATACAGCATAGTTATCGCGATACTTAGCATTGCTTGACGTTGTACAGAGGGGTTAAAACTTACTCGGTCTGTGGAGAGATGGACTAACCTTTTGGGCCATCCTTGTTTTTACGATACTTCATTTGAAGTCATGTGCCGTCCTTCTGTGTTTCATAAATGGTGCTCATCATCTGAACAGAGAGTGTTTTTTTTTTTTCCTTCTTTTAATTGTGTAGTGGGAGAATCCCCTGCCCGCATCCTGGGCGGATATGGCTGGAGCAGAGAGGCCTGCAGAGGGCATTGTATTGGCATATTGAAGCTCGTGTCGTCTTGGACCTTCAGGAGTTTGCCAATTCAGTGAGTGCCCTCGAATTGCCTTTTTTTTTTTACTTTTCTTTTTTTCTGTTTGTTTTAGTGTGCATTTTAGTGCTTCGTGATTAAGTAGATCAAGAAAAGAATATATCTATGAATCAAGATGAAAACCTGATACGACAAGTGCTACACAGATGAAAATTCAACATCGAGCCAGTTGAGATAAGATGCTTCCTCTTTCTACCTTGTTGACGTTGTCGTATGTGTGCATCTGCCAAGAAAGCCTTCACACATATACGCATTTTTTACCCCTGAATGTTCTGTGGAGCTCACATAGAACATGTTAATATTAAAGGGCAGTGGCAAAGGGATTGGTTTGTTTAATCTCATTGAACTTCCTTTATGTATGTTGAACTTTAAATAAGCCAGCAGGCATTTTAACTTCATCACTGTCTAATTTGTTTGTTTTATTATATAACATATGCCTCAGGCTCCAATGCAGGACTTACGTGAAATTATATCAGAATATATACCTCCTAATCAAATGAACGATCGGATATATTTTGAAGACATTAACATAAGTTCTCTCTCTGCGAGAATTAGTCCAGAACACATGGAAATCAACTTAATGTTTGCATTCTTTACTTTGGTATTGCTTTTCCTTTTTAACTTTGATGATAATAGTAATAGAGGATTCAGTCTCTCTTTTTAGCTTCCATTAAATTTTCTGAACAAGTAAGAAACTGAAACATGCGTGCGTAGTTGTTGGACTCAATTTTCTGTGTTGCATTGATGTCACATTTGCAATACATAGGTGGAGCTTCATCAATTACTGAACTATAAATTCGAAACAACCTCGTGGCGCAGGATAATGAGCGTGAACTTCACTTTTCCATGGTTGATGGAGACTTTAAGAAGTTTGAAGGCAAATGGTCTTTAAAATCAGGGCCTAGGTGAGATTCTTTGTGCTTGTGTGCAAACCATGTTTAGGTATCTTCGTTCTTGCTTTATACTTTTACATCTGGAAAGCATCAGCCATCAAGGTTCTTTCTTCTTTAATAGGTAAGTTAACTTCAAAAGTGACGGTTGATCAGACCCACTACAAGCCAACTGTACTAATGTAATCTGACAAACCAGCCACATTAGCAGCAAATACATGAATGAACAGTACGACATTGCGACAATCTGCAACTAATCATAATGAATGCGCCAATGAGCTCATATTAATGGAACACCATTAAGTCTTGTGTCCAATTCCTATCTTCTCCTCCCTGAGTTATCCACCAAAATAGTGCATCCGCTAATCATCCTGTTTAGATAGATTTCAAATTTACAGGTTGTCAGTGATGAGAGTTCTTGTTTGTTTAACTGGCAAAATCTAATAAGAGGATAAAAAAAAGAGGTACCAGTGTCACCAATTTAACAACTGTCATTATGCAGCATCTTGGCCAGTCAGTCCTTTCTATAGTTGCTCTATAATCTCTCTCATTGTCTGACTTCAATCCAGATGGTCAAGAAGTTACTTCTGTCCTATCATGTGCATATCCCATCTGGATAAATGAAGGATCAAGGAGTCCGCAATGCATACGTTACATGATTTCAAGACTCGTTATAATGAAATTTGGGGGTTAAATGATATTGTGCCACAAATAGGGATTCATTTATCTACAAGTAAACAGAGAAGAATGCTCTAACTAAATTCTGTGCAACGTCTCTGCAAATAATCCTGTTGTGAATTTCCTAATTTTCTCTTTTGATCTCTTTGCTATTCAGAGCATCGACAACTTTGTCATATGAGGTAAATGTGATACCACGTTTCAACTTCCCAGCTATTTTCCTAGAAAGGATCATCAGGTCAGATCTCCCGGTAAATCTTCAAGCCTTGGCATTCAGAGCTGAAAGAAATTTTGAGGGAAATCAGAAGTTGGCATCGACCACGAGTTTTAGGGACAGAGCAATCAATGGTGCCATTACTTCCATTGGCCCTGACCTGGACAATAAGGTGCAGCCTAGAGAGATCACCGGTGCTAATGCTGGTCAACTGCCTGCGTCATCAAGTAATTGGGGCGTGTTTGGCAAAGTTTGCAAACTCGATCGGCCTTGTGTGGTGGATGAAGTTCATCTCCGTAGACTTGATGGCTTATTGGTAACTGAATGACAGTTAATATTAGAATATTCTTTGTTGGCTTTTGTTTAGGGAGACTAATTTTGTTTAGGTGAATTCTGATAGAATGCTGTTTTGGGCTGAAGGAAAATGGAGGCGTCCACCGATGTGTCATTGCTAGCATAACAGTAAAAGCTCCTGTTCGTGAAGTCTGGAATATCTTGACTACTTATGAAAGCCTTCCTGAGTACATATCTCTTACTCATGCTTCTTATTACTTTAGTTAGATAAGGAATTTGGCTTTTGCTCTCTCGTTTCTGATAATACTTGTACTGTATCAGTGTTTTTGCATTGCTTGAGCATTTAATGCAGGATCTTTTGTACATCTGATTTTCATACTTAAAAGTTTGTGAGGGAATAATATTGTAGGTTTGAGACCCAAGTGAAAACCTAGAAATCCTTTGTCCCATAAACCATTAGCAAATTAACATTCTAATGTTGAAACTCTTTAACAAGTGGAGTGGACATGCATATATGACTGTCTTCGACTGGAAATGAAATATGCATGAACAAATCTTTTGGCGAGTTCAGTTGTCATTTTACTTAGTTGCTTTTGTAATCAGTATTGTAGGTACAAATTCTGGCCTGACTATTGTGTAGTTCATATCGAACTTATTATTTGTAGTTTGCTGTCATTTAATTATCAACTTGTTGTTCAACTGTCCAGGCAAAAAGAGAAAAAGAATCATATGTAAGTAGCAATATGACAGTCAGTGAGCTAACTACATGAATGATCACAAATGAAGATCCAGTAACAATAAGTGAGAAGATGATTACAAGAGAGAAATACTAGTTCATACATACGACCGATAAGAAAACTAAAAGAAAGTGGGAGAGAATTAAATGGCATATATTTTATACAGCTATATACTTCTTTGTGCTCTAAGTACCCTGTCAACACAGCATCAGCCTAAATTGTTTTCCTGCATTCTACTTTATTACAGGTTAGTTCCAAATTTGGCCATCAGCAAGATTTTATCACGAGAAAACAACAAAGTTCGCATTCTTCAGGTACAGAGAAGAACTTTTTTAGTCTATTTAGTTCAATAGATAGAAAGTTGCTTTGGAAGCATATTCAACATTTCAAATGATGTATCATCTGCCCCAGTTTGTAGTTCTTTCTTGTTCAAACTACTTAATATTATCTTTAATAATGTTTTAATATGAGTAATGCTATCTGTCGAGTCTACTTCAAAAGGTTGTGTGATGACACTTTAAGAAGAAGGTCCACGTGTCAATAAAAGTGGGCACGGTTATATTGGGTCTTTTTCTTTTTGTTTTTCTATTCTCTCTGATC
Organism: Eucalyptus microcorys; assembly: GCA_014182515.1. Lineage (NCBI taxonomy): Eukaryota > Viridiplantae > Streptophyta > Magnoliopsida > Myrtales > Myrtaceae > Eucalyptus > Eucalyptus microcorys. The sequence goes on along the minus strand of CM024570.1, from coordinate 964,771 downwards.
CCTATAGAACTTAGCGATTCCAAGCCGAATGTCTTTCTAATGAAAAACCATAATCACAGGCAAACTTTTTGAGCTGAAGCTGTTACTGGTTAGATATATGTCTTTGATTGGTAGTAGACGTTAAAAATTAGCAGCCGAGATATGTCATATGGGGTATTACAGGTGTGGTGTGTTTCAAAAATAAAACGTGGAAAACAGTTCATGTAAACTGGGACAGATATAATGTCTTCAGGAAACTGTTGATTCGAGGAATCCCTTAGATAATTGATGGTTCATGTAAGAAAACAGTTATTTATGATTCATTCCTTTTGAGAATTTGTGTTTTTCTCATTCATTCATCATATAAATGAATAGGGATACAAGGTTGTATCATTGAGCACCATAAAAAAACACAGCATGACAAAGTAAAACTATACAATACCTACTAACAATTGAGACACCACAAAGTCTTAACTGGGTGACACTTTTGATATAGACATCTTTGATAGACACCTGTCCAATGAGAATGTCGTGACATGTTTGATACCTATAGATTCAGTTATGGCTTCCATGTAATCTGATTGGACTTACATGGTTTTCCGCTGCGCTCAACTTTGCCTCTAAATAAATGCAGGAAGGATGCAAAGGTCTGCTGTATATGGTGCTCCATGCCCGAGTTGTTCTCGATTTGTGTGAACATCTGGAACGAGAGATTAGTTTTCAGCAGGTCGAAGGGGACTTCGACTCCTTTCAGGGAAAATGGATTTTTGAGCAACTAGGAAATCAACATACGTTACTGAAGTATACTGTAGAGTCAAAAATGCACAAGGATTCATTTCTTTCTGAAGCTATTATGGAAGAGGTTTGATTTTACTTCAGATATTTCATGCGTAGATGTTCTTTTCATTTTTTTTTCTTTTGGCCAATATTGCATAGATGGTCCAAAGCTACTGGTATTGTTTGAAAGTCTTATGACTATGATGTCATCTGTTCTCAAAAATAGGGAAAACAAGTTCATGGTGTTTGGTATGTCATGTTCATTTTAAAGGAACGAACAAACGTCATATCTAAAAGTGGCTTCCCCTTCTTTCTATCTACTGAGAAGTTCTGTTGTAGACTCATCACCAGTTTAAGTGTCGTATGTCTATCGATACCATTTTCCTCCTCAGAAGATGTGAAATGTATTAACATACTGGTTTTCCGACTCACTAGGTTATTTATGAAGATCTCCCTTCAAACCTATGCGCAATTCGGGATTACATTGAGAACAGGGACGCAACAGCAGCTGACTCAGAAACAATCAGTGAAAGTGGTCTCTCCAGTGAGCAAACTGCTTCACCTAGCATGGATGAAAGCACTTGTGTCAGTGCTACAACTGAGGACATCTCCAACTATGATGATGACTTATCATCACAAAGACCGAGAGTTCCGGGCTTGCAGAGAGACATTGAAGTCCTGAAAGCTGAACTCGTGAAATTCATTTCAGAGCATGGGCAAGAAGGATTTATGCCTATGAGGAAGCAACTCCGTTTGCATGGTAGGGTCGATATTGAGAAAGCAATCACACGCATGGGCGGATTCAGAAGAATTGCATCGTTGATGGATCTTTCCCTCGCTTACAAGCGTCGCAAACCGAAGGGGTACTGGGACAACCTTGAAAACTTGGAAGAAGAGGTGGGTTAGGCTTGTAATATATTCCATTAGCGGACTGCATTTCTTTCATTTGAGGTTAGGATTTCCATTGTTGTCGAAGATGAACATTTGCGAACGACCAACTCTTTGTTTCCTGGCATAGGGAAGATGGTTTTACTCACTTGTTAACTTGGAGATCATACTACTACGCGATTCATTGACTAGGATCATTTTTTCTTGCTTGCAGATACGTCGATTCCAGAGAAGCTGGGGAATGGATCTCTCATACATGCCTAGTAGAAAATCTTTTGAGCGTGCAGGTATTGGCCCCCAAATGACTCATCTCTCGATTTTATTGCTGCATTTACCAGAGATGCCATTGTACAAGCAATCTTATAGATGCCATTGTCTCTGTCTCCGTAAACTTTCCTCATTAACCGAGTGAATTGAAAATATGTTCTGTTCTTTAAAGCTTGAGGGCCTATTTGAAAACTCTTAAGTCAGATCAGATAGTTCCTCTCCTTATTCCATACTTTAGGACTTCCAGTTTTTTCTCTTTAATGATAATGCATTTCCAGTTTCACCCATGACTTTCACCATGGGGAGGCTTGAACTATAACATGAAGATGACGTGATAGCTAATAAATGTGCATTCAAGGAAGTTTCTGGTTATGTTAGATAGGCCTATGTATGTGAAGTGTAACTATTCCGGTGAGGTATTGAGTAGGTGGATCCTACACGGTCCATTTATGGGTCCTCAACTATTCAAAATAAGAAACAAGAATCAACTGGTTGACGTCATAATCTGGTGAATACAGAAGAGCCATTCCTCCGGTCACTAGTGGAAAAGTGGTAAATAAGACTTGTGTTAAGTCGTTTCTATCCTAGGATTACACCATACGCCATGCTTATCTAGTGCGCGACTCTAATTGCACTATTTGATCCCATAAAAGTGGCATTTGTTTGGAATGGCTAAATGCAAACCAAGCAGGAAAAAATTCACACTAAGTTGGCTGTGGCTATCATCTATGACAATTTAACCTCATCTTTAGTTTCAAAATGAAAAATCATCTGAGTAAATGTGGCTTCTCCAGCTTGCAAAAGATGAATTGTCAACATGGTGAACCATGACCCAGTATAGCTCTATACCGTGACTCATAGTTGTGAATTTCTATTATGTGGTGGCATGACTCTATAGTATATTTACATGCAAAATAAACTTAGATTAAATTTTTCTTCCATCCTAATATGTTACAGATGTTCTACAGGGAGATACGACATTGCGCGTGCTCTAGAAAAATGGGGAGGCCTTCATGAAGTATCTCGTCTTTTGTCCCTGAAAGTTAGGCACCCAAATAGACAACCGGGACTTGCCAAGGACAAGAGAGTGGATCCTGTAGCAGCTACTGATGTAGAGGTCGAGGATAGGTCAACATCTAAACCCTACATATCGCAAGATACTCAGAAGTGGCTTTCTCAACTTAAACATTTGGACATTAACTGGGTTGAATGATGAGTGATTTGGGGCGGTGATATCCTTCCTTCTCCCCGCCGCTCCCCCAGAAAAAAGGAAAAGAAAAAGTTCTTGAAGCTGTGGCAAGTTGCCCTATGGTGTTTCGATTTTTGTGGTTCATCTTTCAACTTCTCGAAATCGGTTGCACTGTGCCCCCGTCCTTGGCTCTGGCCAGAAGTTCGCCAAAGTTGCGACCACGAGTACATGTGACTAGTTATGGACGACATAACTGTGACAAGTTATATACGAAAAAATATAATACAAAGTGATTATATTCTTATGTACTTTTGGCAGTGAACTTGTTCAGATTCCTATGTCTTTCTTCATACTTCTTCGCACTAGCTCTCTCTTGTTGTAATTAATCCGCTTGTACCTTGTCCTTTTTCATCGCTTAGCGCGAGAATGGTTTTGGACAGGCCCATATTTTCTCCTATCATTTGACCTTCACCTTGTTTTCCTCCCAATGTCGCAGTCTCGTACCATTCCAATCGACGCATGTACGCTTTCTTCCTCGAAGCACTGATGGTTGAATGCACGCACAAGCACTTGATTCAACAGGATTTGTCATGTGAAATCTTTTGGTAAACAGAAAAGACAACTCATTCAACAGGATTTGGCTTTTGGTGGCAAAGTCAAAAAAAGCTTTTACCAATTTGCAATGACCCTCATTGATTGCATTGTTTTTGTGGGGTTTTTTTTAAAAGCTTAAGTTGTTAAATGAATGTGTGATTTAGTATTCATATTTAATCTAGTCTTTTTTTACCTGGTACTAGGTATGGACATATTTAATTAGGGAGACAAGTAAGAGTGTTTATGATATCATATGAGATTTTACGAGATCACTATCAACTATTATAAAAGTATAATATATTAAATGAATGCGTGGTTTAATAATTAAATTATTTTAACAGTTGTGCTTTATAATGTACTTATGAGCCTCCTATCCATTGTTGCGTCACGTCACTGGACTCATTCCTCGACATGGAAAAAATTTCAGTCTCACGCTCCAGAGTTTATGCAAATGGAAGTGGCAACACAGCGTGTAGTTGGCCCAATGGCAACGGGCGTTTCCATGCTTTTGGCTTAGCAATTGAGGGTTGTAGGCGCAATTCCTGCCGTAATTAGGGAACTCATATTTAAGTGGGGTTTTGGCGATAGATTGTTGTGCTAATTTTCCTCTAGATAATCGGCCAATTACGCTCGCGCTCTTTGGTTATTAAAAAACTCAAGATTGGCGCAATTGGATAAAGCATAGGGGGATTTCTATTTCACGAATTAGAGATGACCTGTTTGAATCTTGTAAATTGCATACATGTTTGGCGTCAAAAGTGATAATTTATTACACTAATTGATAATTTTGAAACAATTAAATTACTTTGGTTATTCCATACAAAAATTGGCATCTTACCAACAAGTTATCTCACAAATAATTCATCGATTACATTTTATTGCCGATGATAATGGAAAGTTGGAAACTCACCAACAGTACTAAAGTTAGGCGACAAGAAAAGAATTTTCTGTTTTTTTTTTTTACACAACCGAAGAATTTTGCTAAGATATCTAGCACTAATGTAGTAGAATATTAATGCAAGCTTTTATTTTATTTATTATTATTATTATTATTATTGCAATGCGGGGTATTGAAATTTTTCAACTGGACTAATCCCCAAGCATTCATACAAATTGCCTATTCACGTACATAGGATAAAACCCCAATCAAAAAGTACGTGGCTGGCGTGGTCTTCTCCGAGATTACTTTGAATTGAAGATGTGTTTTAAACAAAATCCTATCACATCAAAATCAAGTAGTTAGGTGAGCAATTCTAGGTTCCCCCTCTGAACCCACTCTCAGATACAAGTTTCTCATTTTTTGGAACTTGGAGTTTATCATGTTGCAAGTTCTAAAGTCAATTCCGAGTCCAACAAGTTCCTTTTTCTTTTTGTTTTATTTTTAGTTAAGCAAAACGAAGATGAACACAACAATAAAAATGAACAAGGATTTAATATCAATTGCCTAAGAACAAGTGTCCATATGCACTTGTTGAATATTATTAAGGAAATTGTACGATTTTCAATGCATTGATTACTCTTGCATTATATAGAATCACTATCTTCAAACATTTACAAAGAAAGATGGGAGCAATTCAAGAATACTACAACTTCACACATTCCCATAGTTGAGCATGCTACTACCCAACAATTATTAACATAGAAAAGCTAGATGAATACAAGCTTGAGTGAAACTTCTCAATCACAAAACTCGAGACTAAATTGCTAGAGCTAGATTTATCACATAGAGGGGGTTGAATAGATGACAATACGGAATTAAAACAAAATTAACATGATATTGCAATAGGACGACATTTGTTGATAGATTGTGTAGTGTTTAGATCTTACTGATATACAATAATCTATCACAAACTATAAATATGAGTTTAAGGATAGAGAAATTGCACAAAACGAAATTTATAGTGATTCAGTTTTAGCAAGTCTATGTCCATACTCCCACACTAACAGCCTATTGACTAGATTTTATTATGATCAATCAATCAGAGGTTACAATGATTGAGTATTCACCACTCAAGTTTGTGTGAAAAATTATATGATCTCACACTCACGGCATCTAAGAAATTACAATGAATAACTCACAAAAGACAAAAGTATTTAGGGTAAGACTTCATTTTTTTTTTTTCGTCGAAAGGATAAGACTTTGTTGAACTTTGGAATTTAGAACTTCCGTGTTCTCATTTAATCCATTAGCACTACGACTTCCTTTAATACTCCTCATTGTCTAAGCTAACCATTGGACCCAAGCTCCAAGATCAATTATCTAATCAACCCGTTGGAATTGCAACTGAAGGAAGATTTGATCACTTCTGGATTGCTGAGAATGAAGTTCCTTGAAAGATCTACCACCCCTACAGTGGGGTTTCCATAAGTTGAGTCCTTCCTTTGGAGAACATTCCATCTTCAATTGACTATTCCATTGATGGATTGAGATAATCGAATAAATAAGATTGTTTTCGATAATTTCCTTTTAGACAATCAATGTATATAAGGTAGGAAATCCACGCCAATCTTCTAGTCATTAACACAATGATTATGATCAAATCAATATCCTTATTCCTTTGATATCGAATGTTAAGGATAAGATCTTCAGTACATCCTTGAGTCTAATAAGAAACATCTAATGATACATATCAAGGTTTCCATCTGAAAAGAGTACTATAAGAATCAAAAGACGATTAAGAACAATTTTGTCAATCTTCAAAATCAATTAGTAAATTTTCTCAACATAAACGGATAAAGAAAATTATGATTTAAACGAGTTATATGGGTTATTTTACAAAACTACGATTGTTTAATTTGTTTATGTTTTTATCGTTATGCACTAAAAGTCATTTGCATTTGAAGTAAAATCAATGTTTCAGATCAAATCACACATAATTTCTTCGTATGAATTTTTAAAGGCTCCTTTTGACGAAAGGATGACATTGGCAAGTTAAACTTTATCATTGTTTATGATTCGATTGTTCAGGCATTATGTTAATTATATAAAGTCAAATCAAAATTAATACGTCTAGTTTGAGTTGAAATGTAGTCCATGCCCAACAACAACAAGCACGCCCTACACAATTGAACACTGGGTGACCCTTTTTAAATGGGACGATGGTCAAAATAACTAAGACAAAGGAAGAATTGTGATAATAAAATTGTCAACCTAAATAAATAGGGGTTTTGATTTTTTTGATTTGTTTTTTTAGTATCCCCTTCATTGTATCATTCAAATAAATATAAGCACACCAAGTGTACTGTCAGAATATTTCATTTTAAACATGTTACTTGTTCTATGTATTCATGTATGTATGCATTTGTCTTCATACATAGAGAGAGAGAGAGAGAGAGAGAGAGAAGAGGTATGTAGGCATTTGTTTAAGATCATTACATCCAGCATGCTGGTCCACAGAGAGTATAAATGTATGCTTTAGGTGAAATTAATTTATTATCTTCAGGACTCTTCATATAAATATTGATGATTCAATTCATGCATTCTTAAAGCAAATAAGCTACAACCTAAATTGGCAGTCTCTAAATCATCAAACATAAAACACATACAGACGCAGATAATAATGTGCCACGATGGACATAGAAATCTAATTCATAAGGTGAGATAAAGATTAGTTCAAAGGCGTTTCTAAAGGGAATTAAGTCATTGTGACTTCACGGAATAAATGATCACCTCAATCATGGGCACTATTGCCCGCTTAATTTGGCCAACCTTTTGTAGGAGGATTCTTTGAATTTGTTAGTGAAGTAGGCGTTCAATCAAGGGCAAGAAAAGAATCACCCGGACCTTATGGTATTCACCAAGGAAATTGAGAGCAAGTGCAGGGGAAATCCTATGGCGGTGAAGACTTTAGGAGGCTTGTTCTGTTAAAAAAACCAACAGTGATTGGGAATATGTAAGAATTAGTGAGATGTGAGAATTATATATTAATATTTTACATTCACTGAGAATAAATTACAATCTAACATCGTCTTACTCAAAATAATGTTTTCCCTCACGCTTCTTCAAGAATATCAAGCCATAAGCAAAACATTGTTTCAAGTAAAACGGTATATTAGATCCTAGCTTATACTTAGTGAATGTAAAATATTAGTATGTGATTCCCACATCTTATTATCTCTTACATATTCCCAATCACTCCGGTTGTTTTTTGAATACAACAAGCTTCCCAAAGTCTTCACCATCATAGGATTTCTCCCACACTTGCTCACGATTTCCTCGCCGATTACCATGAGGTCCGAGTGATTCTCTTGCCCTTGATCGAACGCGTACTTCGCAAAGAAATTCAAAGAATCTCTCATGAAAGGCTGGCCAAATTAAGCGGGGGGGACAATGCTCATGATTGAGGTGATCGATTTATTCTACAAAGTCATGATAACTTTATTTCCTTTGGAAATACCTTCTAACAATCCCACCTAATCCTCCCACCTCAGTTCCCACACATTGTCCATTACAAACAAACACCTTTTATTCTTCACGATGCTTTTTATGCAATGTTGCATCTTTTCAAGTCTATCATAATTTTATCTGTGACCAAGAGACTCAATGATATACCTTATTATCTTCTTTAACTTCAAATTCTAGTGGGCATGGATAACCAAACTTTGTGATCAAAATATTTGTTTACCCTATCATCAATGTATACCAATTTAGCGAGAGTCCTCTTTCTAGTACCCATTCCAAGAATCAGAACGATTGCTATCGTTTGAGTTCCATCATCATTTGATATGATTCACAGCTCTACTATGCTTTCATTTTCTTCATTTCTTCCAACCACATGGAGGGGCACAGAAGGATGAGTTTCCCTTCGCAAAAATATGCTCGTCATAAACAGCACTCGACAAGTTGAATTGAGTCATCTCTTCATTGATCCCATCAAGTCTCTTTCTTGGTTCTTTCATATCATGTGCCATCTTAAACTGGAAAATGAAGTTGGATATCCACCAGGACAAGTAGTGGGGTACTTTCCTTCTGAGGGCCAAGTGCTCAGTCAACCTCGCCCACCTTCACAAAACCCTAGCTTCGTATTCATCTAGCATGTCCTCGGCATCATACCAGAAGTCTTTAAACTTTGACAGCCAAAGCCTCACAATTCCTCTTTCGTTTGCTTCTGCTCAGCATCGGCGAGCACCTTCTGGATCATCTCTAGCCTCCTCTTGAGCTTCCCTTGGTCATCCTTGACGCCCCATGCTAGTTGAATTTCTTCGACAGTCAATAAAGCTAGTTTCTGCACAAGAAGTTTGAGGATGCTAGGGAGCAAGTTCTTTTATTGGCTTTAAAGAAGATGAAGGTGGCCAAAATGATTTCTTTACCAAAAAGAAAAGGTGGCCAAAATGATAATATCACCCACTGTTGGAGAACCAACTCATGTTTAAGTTAATTGCTGACGTTGACATCGTTTTTGTTGTTAATTTGCCAAAAACTTCTTATCATTTACAAGTTTTTATTTGCATTTCTTAGCAACAACTTGGATTACCATTCGTTTAGAAGTCACCAACCTTAATTACAATGATTTGTCAGTTTTTCTCCAATTAAGTCACACCACTGATTTTGGATTACCATTTCTCATTTGATTCACTTACCAAGAATATTTTTCTTTTAATTATCACTTTCCTTATATTTTAATAACTTTTATTTACCTTTCTTAACTATGTCTTAAACTTATCAAATCTTATATAAAATAATAACTTTAATTTAAGTGATATATCAATACTTTGAGTTAGTGATCAACGTTTGTTTGGTTGGTTCTTATATTAGGTTATTTAATCAGGAAAAAAGTTAAGTCACTCGAGAGAATGTTCGTAACTCCATACAAAAGTTGGTACATTTGGTATAAGAAAAAAAAGTTAGTAAAAGATCAGAGTATTTTAGGTCAGTGATATGAGAAGTTGGTAATTGAGAATAAACCAAATAAACATTAATCACTAACTTAGTGACCTTAATCTAGTAGGTGACTCATCAGAGAAATGGCTGATAAGCAAGGCATAAAGTTGGTAAACAATAACACAATTTGATTAACTAAACAAACAAACTTAACTAAACAAACAAACAAACCTTGTTAAGCAACATACATGAGAATTGGTAATTCAAAACTAATTGTTAATTTAATTAAAAAAATATTGGCGAGTCATCTAATAAATAGTAAATTCACATAAGAACCGGTATGTTGCAAGGCGCCAATAAATAAAAATGGATAAAAGATAAAAAAGCAAAAGTTGGTAATTTGAGAACTGTCAAAATAAAGTTGGCAATGTTATTAAAGTGTCAGTGAGTTGTCCACAAATTTGCGTTGATCAGATGACCGAATTTTTCCACACTAACTTACTCTTTCAGTAATCTACCAACACGAGAAGAAAACCTATTTTAAGACAAAACAACAGTATCGTCCATCGCAGTTTTAATTTTACTTCATACTCTGAAAATGGCAAAAAATCAAAATCTTAACATCACCACACCGTTTCAGCCGTGCCTTGTGCCTTTCTCTTCCCAATCTTGCATCCATTCATGAGCTTTTCCTCGTGGTAAAGCATGAGGCTGCTAGGAGTATTAGTGTAACTTGTACCATCATCTCCTCGAGCAAAGAGTAAACTATACCTTCATGAAGGCTCTACTTATTTTGTGAAAAATTAATAATTTATACAACGTTTTCTTCAATATGATCGCTTATATCACTTTATATAATTAACGATAAAAAATATGTTTATTATCGACAACAATTTATATCTAAACATTCAAACTCATTCATAGTCGAGTTTTGCTATCTATCCAACTTCGACCTTGCAACTCTAGGAAGGAACAGAATTCTTAAAGATTTCCATTCATTCTGCGCAATCTGATGGAAGAGCGCATGCAGCTTACATGCAGTGTCGAAATTTTTAGCCAACGAGTCGTTGATCATCAAGTGGAGCAAGTGTACTCTTCGAAGAATCTAAAACATGTATCAGGTGGATCAGAGAAAACCCTAATACTCGAGGAAGAATCTAAACACATGTAAGAAAGCTGTCTCGTATGTTCATTCTTCGGTCATTGCTTTCCAGTCAGTGCCATTTACAAACATAATGTAACAATGAAATGCCAAGTGCAAAACATTATTCGAGAGATTAGATGTGGCAAGCTTCTGTTTGAAGGAGGGAGCTCTATAAGGCCAAAAGCTTTGTTTTCATACCCCACCCAACAGCTATCAGGTAGAGCACAACACAACCTCCAACTGTGCCGAAGAGAGTTTCCCAAAATTTTATGTAAGGAGCACTGAAAAGGTCAATTTCTATGTTCATGCCGAATAATCCGACCACCACGATGCCCGCATTTACGATCATTGTTGCAGCAGAAAGCATCACTCCCATCTGCAGCAGCTGATTCTGCTTATCATCCAACATGATATTGATACAATCCTCGGTATCATCCACATAATCGTTCATCTACACGAACAGAAATAACTCTTGTTAGACATTGCATGTCCAGCAGATGTGAAACATACAAAAGATGTGAGGAAATTATATGCAAAATCAGATGTTAATGCAGTGAAAAGATGATCTTCCCCATTCTCTTTCCTTCATTTCCATAACAATTCGACAAGAGACGCAATAAATATTGTGTATATTTGACAGACTACATGGAAGGACCTGGACTGTCGATCCAACTTCATTGTCTTAGAGAAAAGGGCAGGCACAGTATGGGCAATATTACGAAAGCTACCCATGCTTTTAAAGTATGACTGGAAAGTAAATTCTTCACAAAGCCTACACAAGTTGCATAATTGATCAAACCTATCATGGAACTTGAATAAAAAGTTATATGCTTCCTACATTTAATTAATGGTAGAACAATTAAACTGATAAGAGTTAAATATGTTTTGCCCCTCAGCTATGAGCACAAAATTATGAAGTCATGCATCCAAACAGATAAAAGGGTAATTCCCGGATGCTACTTCACAGTCAAGGTACCTATGTCCGGAGGTAGCCTTGAGATCATCACACATGCACATCACAACAGATTCATTAATTAATTTGCAACAGACCGATGTAAAAATAACATTCAGATGAAAAAGCTTGAAGAGGACTTTTATGGCAATGTATATGGAAATGCATTAAGAAAACTAAGTGAGTTCCATCGCTTAATTCATCTAATGGTTAAATGGAGGATTTTGCCTTCTAGTGAGTTATATTTTGGATGGGAGATGCACAATATATTGTACTCGGATAAATAAATAAATAAATAAACACATTTTCACTAATGATGTTTTTTGCTTAGGAGGATTGGGCATTCACTTTTGGGTCCGATTGCAAGGTGGAATGAAGGAAATGCCCATTCCACCAATAGATGGAATTGTGATTTCTCTCCAAGTTTCAGCTGATGGAATCGCTATTCCTTCACCTTTAGTTCACACATTACGAAGAATGTCCTCTCTTTTCTACTTCCTGTAGTTTATTCTAAATAAAATATTGACATTTTGTTATTCTTTCGATTCTATTCCCATGTTATTTCTCCTCCACGACAAAAGGAATTTGGATGCTCATTCCATTCCATGCCATTCCTCCTCCCATTCCATTCCTTCCGTTCTTTCACTTCATCACATCAAACATAATTTATGTAGATTTCAAATTATAAAAAAAATGAGAAAACATTTCCTCAAATTTTTAATTGGTTGAATGCATAGAAATTATCCTAAGGCAGAAAATCTTAAAATTTTCAAAGCGAATTATCTTATTCAGCTAACTATGATAGTCAGTGGTCTAAGGCACAATCATATATGGACAGTTATATCATACTAGTGAGCTGATAAAAATAAACCACCGAATTCAGCAATGCATGTAAGGAAAGCACATAGATACATACATCCGATAATTTTTGCAGTGTGCCATCAATTTGGACAAAATATGCTTCTAAAAGCATCTCAAGCTCCTCAATGTTAGGCTTGTAGCTGGTCAAAACTACAGTATCTAATTCATCTTCTTCATTATAATCTTCAGCCCTGTCAAGACATATCATTGCAGAGTACCAAAGCATCACATTATGCAAGACAAGCTATAGATGAAAAATAAACTCAGGAGTTGTGGAATGACACGGCACATGTAAACCGATATACTGCTGCAAGTGTGTAAAGATCAAAGGGGCCGGACAGTATAAATTGGTAGGCTTGTAGTTTTAAGTTAAAGTACTTTAAGTTTGGACCTGCGAGAATAGAGAATAGGTACTTCCTCTCTGTCCCACATATTAATGGGTACAGCACTGTTCTCTATTTCTTTAGCCTTCTATTATGCATGCTTCCACTTCAACATTGCATCACACTGCAAAACTTCATTCTCACTTTATTTCTAAATAGCAAGATAGCTTCAACTACAATCAAATTGAATTACCAGCGGACCAACATTCCCCTCCATAAGTATGTAGAACTATTTAAGTTGTCAGTCACCTTTCATCATCTATATCAGGAGCAGCATTGTCTACTTCCTCTCTGATTGAAGCATTATCCAGTGAGTGAGTGAGAAGCTTTTCTGTCAAATACATCTCAGCCATATCATTATCATCATCCAGCAAATGTTCAAGCTCATCTCTCACCTATGTTTAAGAAAACATGCAAATATTATGTAACAATCAGGTAGAATCCATTGTTAAAGAAAACACATCATTAAAACACTAGACAAATGAGATTTAACAAGAACAATTTAAACATCAGATTAATGAAGCAGAGTTCTTTAAGGGTCTTCAAAAATTTCAAATGAAAAATGCAAGCCTCTTCCTAATTTCTTATTGCACCTTTCAGTGTCACATGTATGAAAAAAATGTGAGGAGAAAGGGTGGACTCAATTAGTTATCTCCTAAATTTTAAATGGAAAAGGTACATGTAGGACATGAGAACAGCAGGGTTGAAGTTTTCTGGAGAAATAATAGCATGATCAGTTCAAGAAGACTTGGAAGCGTGGAAGGGTGTTTACTCTAATACAGAGATTAAAATTTTCAGCCTCAATCTATATTACTGTCTTAAGGATGAATAGCTTTGGCTAATGAGTTTGTGAATTTTTGAACCCTGGGTGCAGTCCCTCTGCCTTCCGCTCACAAGAAGAGTTGTACCATCATGTCAATTACCTTCTGTACTCGGCCAGAGATGGCAACTAGACGACTCTTTATTTGTCTAACACGATCGAGGTTAAGTGTGCTGATTTTGGAAGTTAGTTCATCCAAAGCTGGATATGCCTCATCCTCCAGGGTCTTGGTCTGAAAATGTCAGAAAGGAAAACATTTCAGTTACCGTCCAACAGTGGAAAAAGTTGGAAGCTAAAAAGTCAAATGGGATGAGGAGAAATTTCAGTGATGCAGTTTTTAATGATTGAACACAAAAAATCAATCTTTTATTTTTGTGTAATGGGAGTAATGGTAAAGGCTAGAAATTCCGGTTCTATATGATAACAACCCATGTTTAGATATAAAGTAGCCTGAGAAGGTACAACATCCTTAAGAATTGTTATATTTTCCAATTCACTAGATTGAAGTGTGTCATGTATACCTCTGATTCAAGGCACCGGCAAGCAGATTCAAGACAAGATTCCAGTGCTCTGAATTCAAATGGCAGTGTCTTGTGAACCCCACTAGCAGGCAAGGTCTTGCCGTCGACTTCCTTTGCAAGCAAAAATGTAACTATTAATCACGACAGGCCAACCAAATGCCGGGACAACTTGAGCAATTTTCTATTTGTTAGAGCTACACAAATAAAATTCATTTACAACTACTACCCAAGGCCAAATAAGGATTAAACCAGTGAATGACAGTATAATGTGATTTCATAAACAAACTGCGCTAATCAAGCGTCGTGACAGACAAATCAAATGCTGGGACAACTTCTTTCAGTAGGCAATTTGACATTAGGTAAAAAAGACAATATAATTCACTTAACACTACTGGCAGAGGCCAGATAAAGAGCAAACTGGCAAATAACAGTAAACCGCGATTGACTCTGTAAACAAGCTGCACTTAACACAACATGATGAACCACACAATTCCCAACATACTTCGAAACCTCAAACGACGATCGATCGATACTACTTGCGAATTTTAGCAAATATCTCTTGCAACCTACAAAATGTCATGCGAATTTCTCACATGTCCTTCTATTCCGCCCCCTACCTAAAGGTTCCTGCATAAGCCGCCGCCGACGACAACACGGAATCCGAACCATCTCACCTCGGCCTAAAGCCTCACCTGTTGAGTCGCGGAATTGGAGCTAGAAACCCGGCGCTGGAGGTCCTGGACGAACTGGTAAACCAGAGGGCTGTTGGTGTTGACCATCACGACCTCCTTGGCGGTGATCACGGCCTTGATGTGCTCCAGGTTCACGACGACCGCCCGCTCCCGGCCGAGGATCGAGGACGGGTACGACAGCACCGGGTCGAGCACCCGGAGGTCGCGCGCCGGGAGGCCGGTGCGGCGCATGATGGAGTGCTTCCCGATCTCCTCGACGCGCGACTGCCCGGACTCCGACACGATCAGCCAGGCCCGGGCCCCGATCCCCTTCCGCCGCGGCTGCTGCGCCTGGAGCATCGCCGCCCTGCCGTTCTCCTCCTCCCCCGTCCGGTCCTGCGGCGGCGGCGGCGGCGGCGCCATCGATGCGAGGGGCTCCGTCGAGAGAGATCGCATTTGCGAGAGGGGCCGTCACCGAAGAGAAATCTGGAGAAGACGTGACGAATCTTTTTTGAGGGAATCTGGTAGAAAAGGAAGGTGCTGCGTTCCCGCCAGAATCGGAAAGAGGAGATGACGTGGCTGCCCCCGACCGTGATTCGCTTATGTTTTTCTAGAAATGTTAAAAAGCCCACCAAAAATCTCGAATTATGCAAATTCTCGGGTCATTTATCTTAAACTTTTTTTTGTGACGTGCAAATCCTACTCTTGTGACATATTTAATCTAAACTTATATTTATGTTACACATTATACTCAATTTTTTCCTCAAAAAAAAATCCAAACCTTTTTTTTATACAAAAATTAATACAATTTACTTTACATTGTTCATATAAGCAACTATATAAGATTTTTTAAGGGCATTCGTAAGTGGAATTTTGATGGAAGATAAATATGTTATACGAATACTGATTTGGATATATGGTGTCACAATAAAAAATTTAGAATAAATATGTCGCGTTAATATAGTTTAGTTTTTTTTTTTTTTGAGTTTTCTTGCCAAATATGTGATTTAATAAATGCTGATTTGCAAAATCTGTAGGGAAAATCGCAAATTCGATAGTATGTGGAATTTTCCCTTGAATAAAGAAGATATTTTTCTATTTACGGCACGAACTTTTATAATTCAAACACGAGGTCCATTGTGGGATCTCGTGTCCAAATTTGTATTGATCTTTCGCAATTAACCAAAATTGCATTGATTCATTCCCATGTGCTAGTGTCGCCCTGAAAACATATTTTCTAAAGGTGTGTATTTGTTTGAGGTAAAATGTTTGTCCAGAATTAGTTTTCCAAATTTTTACCTGTTTAGTTGACTGAAAATAGTTAGTCAACCAAAAACACTTTCCAATTAAGAAAAATATTCATGCATAAAATTAGGAAAATAAATTTCTAAATCTAATGAGGTAAAAATACTTTTGGAAATGCTCATTTTAAATAAAAATTTAGTTTTTCTTTTATTAAAAGAAACTTCTTTTAAAAAAATATTTTTTTTTTTTTCTTCTTTTTCTTTCCTTCTTCCTCCATCACCAAACGCAAGGCCTTGACAATTAGCCATAGGCACAGGTCAAAAGGCCAACCTTAGGTGAGGCTTGAGCTTGCTGACCTGAGCTTATCAAGATCTAGTGAGCTCAAACTCGTCCGAAGCCAAGTCAACCCTTGTTGAGCCCCAAGCGACAACACGAGTGGCCTATTGCAGCCGTTGTTGAGGCTTGGCAACTGACGATGGAGGAGGAAGGAAAGAAAAAGAAAAGAAAGAAAACAAAAATATAAAACTTTTTAAAAAATGATATGTTTCGCATCAAATTGAAACCCTAGAAAGCGTTTTCAATCACATATTATCAAACAAAAGAAAATTAATTATTTTCTTGAAAAATGATTATCGAAAATTATTTTCCTTTTTCATAAAAAAATTTCTGAAACAAACGCAGCCCAAATATTATGCATGTTTCACATGGTCAACAGTCAACAACAAGGGGGCAGATACAAGAAAACTTTATTGCGCTATGAATCAGTTGTATCGATCACATTCTACCTAAGTGCAGACCTTCGACATTTACCATCCGGAAGTAGGCAATTTTAAGTACCACCCATGCATTGAAAATCTACAAATACACGTAAGGAAACAAATGTTCCATGTCGATTATGCCTAAACTCAAAATCCCATCCCACTAAAATCGATCGATTACGTAATCAAATATTCGAATCGAATAGACTTTGATTGAGCAATTACCTAATTTAATCAACGAACCCCACCAAGGTCGGCGAAGAAGCGATTCTCGGCTACTGATGGGCAAGCCAAAGACAGCAAGAAAACCTCGCAGCGGAGACTTGCAGGCTCGGTAAGGTTGGTTTAACTGGCCTGCGGCAAAGAAGGACCACCGGTGGCTACTAAGACAGGCAGCAGAGCTGTGGCAGCCGGAAGCCTTGCCTGGAACCAGGAAACCTCTGTTGGAATTGTTGGGTTTCCTTCAAAAATTCGAAGGGAGGTGCGAGGAGTTGTGTGAGCTGTGGCGGCGCAGCGAGGCCAGGAGGTGGAGCTGTGGTGGCGCAGCGAGGCCAGGAGGTGGAGGTGTGGCGTCTGTCTGGAGACTCGCAGCGGCGGTGGCGTGAGGTTCACGGTGCGGAGAGGAGAGCACGCGGATTTGCAACTGCAAGGAGAGTCTCGTCCCTGTATCTCCTCTCCGTCTCTGTATCGACTTTATCCTTGACTTTGTAATTTTCTTCGAGCGTGCGATGAGGACCACCTTTTCTTGTGCTGTTAGCATAAGTATCAGATGACGAGAGCATGGAGAAAATTGATAGATTTCGAAGGGAACGAATGCGTTGACTTCCCTTTTGGGGAGTGGGGGAATGATGGTGTGCATGTGCATTACTTCTTTGCTTTGATTATTCTCTGGCCTTAGATTATGCGGCTGACCCCTTCTTGTGATCTGTTTATATTATTTCAAAACGCTCTTCCATCAGAAGAGAGGAAATGAACATGAAAGTTCTGATGATACGTCGAGTTTGTCCCTGAAATAAAGGAGATACTTTTCTCTAGTTGTGGCATGAGCTTTCAATAATTCGACCACAAATGAGATTCAATCCAAGTTGAGATTCTCATGTCCGAATTTGTATTGATTTTTCCCCAGTAATCTAATAGTTTATCTTTCTTTTTCTTTCTGTTTTTTTAAAGTACGACGCATATTCATGTGATTGACGGTCAATAACTAGAGTAGAGCAAAAAGACTTCATTGCCAAACCATACTTTCTTTTAATAAAACTTGCAACTTACCTCTGATTTTTTTACTTACATATATCGACTTGCATGCTTATTTACAAAAATTGTCATCTACTTTCCTAAACTGTTCTTCCAAAAAGAAAAAAAAAACAAAACAAAAAGTAAAAAACCACCACGAACCCAAGTATGCATGTTTTTGTTTTCTACCATCTTTCTGCCCATCATCAGCCGCCAGCTGATGATGGGCGGAACTTGCAACTTACATTTGATTTTTTCACTTACATATATCAACTTGCATGCTTACAACCCTGCTTATTTACAAAAATTGTCATCTATCTTTCCAAACTATTATTCCAAAAAAAAAAAAAAAAAAAAAACAACTACGGACCCAAGTATGCGGGAAAAGTACCAAAATAGTCCTAAACCTTTTACATTGATACGAATTCGGTTAAACTTTTCGGTTTGACCAATTTAGTCCTAAACATTTTCGCATTAGTACTAATTCAGTCCATCCGACTAATTTAAGCCGGAAATTATTGACGTGGCGCGATAGTCTTATGAGGAGCCACGTGGACAAATTATATATATATTTTTCAGACATTTTATATTTTTTTTTCTTTTTTTTTTTTTTTTTTTTTTTTTTTCCTTTTTCCTTTTCGACCTACCATTGCCGACCACAGGCTGGTAGGGGCGAGGGTCGCCGCGCCCTCAGCAGCCATAGGCAAGGGGTGTCAGCCCTCACCCGAATCCAAGTGAGGGCCTCTACGCCCTCATTGGCCACAAGTGAGGGCACGGCGGCCCTCACCAACCAAGGGCGAGGGCCTTCGTGCCCTCGTCAGCCACAAGTGAGGGCGCGAAGGCCCACGCTTGTGGTGAGCGAGAGTCGCTTCGCCTCAGGCGAGGTCGTCGTGGCCCTCGCTTGGATTTGGACAAGGGCCGCTGCACCCTCGCCTGGATCTGGGCAAGGGTTGCCGCACCCTCGCGCGCCACGAGTGAGGGTTGCCACGCCCTCACCTGTGGCCGATGTGGGTGCAGAGGCCCTCGCCGACCAATGGGCAAGGGTTTTAGCCCTTGCCTGGATCTGGGCGAGGGCCGCCGCACCCCGCCGCCATGAGCGAGGGCCGCCGTGCCCTCACCTGTGGCCAATGAGGGTGTAGAGGCCCTCGCCATCCATTGGGTGAGAGTTTCGGCCTGGATCTGGGCAAGGGCTGACGCCCCTCGCCTGTGGCTGGCGACTCATCAAACGAAGTAATAACTTTTATAGATTATGTAGATCAAGTTTGTCTCCATTGTCGATCATGTGAATCCTGACATAAGTCCTAATGATTTATGATTAAGATGATAATATTTTACTTGGCCACGTGATAATAACTTTTCAAGGCTACTAGTTTGTCTGAAAAGTTAATGTGAGAAGTGGCTATCATGATCCAAGTGATTTTCCCAAAAGAAAAAAAAAAATGAAGAGCCAATTTTTTTTCCGGGGGATAGATCTTGCCACCATTAAACTTCGCTTACGTGGCATTCGATCTATCAAACGAAGGATGACGTGACCAACGGTGACTACCGCATCATCGATGTAGTTTAGACTTTGGTTAACTTAAACAGGATTGTGCCCTCCATTTTAATTATAAAAAAAAAAAAAAAAAGACGCTCTTTGAGCGAAGGCTTCACAAAATCAAATTGAGATTTCTCCCCAAGTCTGATTTTGCTCGAGAACCCTAGTCCTAAATTTGCTCGCTTGAGCTCCCTTCTCTCTCTCCTCTACTTTCTCTTATTGATGAAATCGGGCCCCAAATTGAAGTCTTTTAACATTCACTCTCCCCTTCACACAAATTGATTTTTGACTTTCAAGATCCTAAATCCTAAAGCCGCAAATCTCTCTCTCCTCTACCCTAAAAAGAAAAGAGAAGAAAAACAAAGAAAATGACAATTTATTTGTTTGCAACTTTCAGCACATTGATTCGTCACTGCCCGATTAATGGCATCACATAAGTAGAGCCTAGCAACATATCTAACCGTGGCCAAATTATCCGTAAGACGCGGGTAAATTTGTTTCCCGGATAAAAGTTGTGGGATCTTAATTGGGCAAACGTTCTTGATCATAACACTTTTTTTTTTTTAATGTTCCGATTTAACCGGAGAGAGAGAGAGAGAGAGAGAGATGCTTTAATTGTTGTTATTTAAATCCGATATCCCGATGGAGAGAGACAGACAGACAGACAGACAGACGACAAGTAGAAGAATAAAAGACCCCCTCCTCTGTCTTCGTTCGATTGCGCGCTCTAATCCCTTCGTCGGCGGCACGCTCCCTCCATAATGGAGGTGGCGTGGGGTCGGACACAAGGACGATGAAGGCGCGACGTGTCGTCTATGGAATGGACCGACGATCATGGCGAGAGGAGAACGCGTCAACCCTTCTTCAACCTTTGACAAAAAAGAAGAAGAAAAAACTCGACTTCCATTGATGTAAACTTGTAAAGCCTTATGCTTGCGCCCGCTAACCCCCATCTTCGGCGCAGCTGGTAATTTCTGGACCTGTTGAAGATGGCTCCCCAATTTCTAATACCACCTATGCCCGACGGCGATCCTTACTATCGGAGGAACTCCTTACCTTTTCCTTCCCTTCCCAAAGATAATGATTTCCCACTTAGTGTCGCCTCCGCTTCCAGTCCCAATTTGGGTCGGATTCCTCCCTCGCGCGCCCTCTCGAGCATCCCCCGTGGAGACGAGAGCGCCCCAACTTCGGAGATAGAAACAGCATTAGACTCGGTGGTCAAGATTTTCACCGTCTTCAGCAGCCCCGACTACGTACTTCCCTGGCAGAACAAGCCCCCTCGCCAGGCTTGGGGTTCTGGTGGGCACCCTTCCTCTTGTTCCTGTTTGACCCCTTGTTTTCTTTCACCCCTGCAATCTAATCTATTTCCCTGCTGTCTGAACCGAAGGATTTGCCTTCCCTGGGAAAAGAATTATCACCAGCGCTCATGTAGTTGCAGAGCATACGTTCATTCAAGTTACAAAGCCTGGGTTGGCTACCAAGTATAAGGCCCGTGTCCTTTCTGCTGGTCATGAATGTGACTTGGCCATTCTAGAGGTGGACGGTGAAGAATTCTGGGCGGGCATGCGTTTCTTGGAGCTTGGAGGCATTCCGTTCCTTCAAGATGAAATAACTGTGGTTGGGTATCCTCAAGGTACTCGCTGCTCAATTCCCGACCTATATTACACCATTAGTGAGTAACGAGTTAGCTCTTACCTCGCTGTAGGTGGGGACAATATTTCCATGACCAAAGGCATTGTCTCCAGAGTTGAGCCTACTCAATATGTGCATGGTGCGACTCAACTTCTTGCAATCCAACTTGAGGCAGCTATAAAGCCGGGATATAGTGGGGGCCCTGCTCTCATCGGTGGTAAAGTTGTTGGTGTAGCTTTCCAGAGCCAAACTGGTTCTGAGAATATTGGGTGCGTTCTCCTGTTCTTTTTATGATGAGAACATTGGTCACCCTCTGCATACTAGACATATATTGCGCTGACCTTGCTTTATTCCCCCTTTTCTCACGTGGGCATTTATTCTGTTAGAACTTCCTCATACACTTAGAGCTTAAAAATTATGCTAAACCTTTTTATCTTGTTGAATTCCAATCGACTCACTTTGTGTTCTGTGTAGAGCTATCGTACATGAATAATTTCTTTTTGGACTTTCCCCTAGATACTGTCAATCTAAGTTGAGTAGAATCAGCTGTTTGCTTATCGATGGATATACTTACTCAAACTGTTCATTCCTCTTTGTCCAATTTGATTGTTATCTAGCATGCATCAAGAATCCTAGTCAAAATGTGCTTGAGTTGTTGATTCATGCTATTTTCTATCTTCACACGATCATGTGAATATCTGTCCTGTTTCATGGATGGAGAAAGCTATCACCTCAACAGCAAATCATCGACCTTCTTGTATCCTGCCAGTGTTCCTGTGGCTACTGTTCTGCCCAAAAAGCCTCTTCTCGGACTTCATTTAAGCAAAAAGTTCAGTTGCGATATTAAGGACAGTGCAACTTCTTAGCATGAGCTTCTTATCATGCACCTGAGTGTTTGGATCTGCCTAGTAGAGTGGCCTTTGCTGTTGCACTCCTTCTAGCTTTAAATGCATGGTTGTGTACCTAGAAAGGTATCATGTGGATACTTAATGAATTCTTTTTCTTTTAATTGCCATCACAGAACTATATCGCTAAGAGTACTTCATGCAGATCATCATCATTATATGCCATAGAATAAGTACATATAATTAAAGATCACATTTTTATGTACTGAACATGTGAGGGTTTAAAAGATAGCTCTTTCTATCTTGGATTGGTTTTGAAGTTACCATCCTTCTAGTAGCCAAAATAGTGAATATAGGTGGTTGGAATTGCTAAAGTTGTGATCACTATTTCGGAGGTATTTTTTCTTGTAACTCTCATAAATTATTTCTCTTAGTTCTCCACTAATTTTTTAACCGTGTTTTGCAGATACATAGTTCCGGTTCCAGTAATCGAACGCTTCATATCTGGTGTTGACGAAAGTGGAAAATACACAGGATTTTGCTCCCTTGGCTTGTCATGCCAGCCAGTTGAAAATTCTCATCTGAGAGACTACTTTGGGATGCGTCCAGAAATGACTGGAGTTCTTGTGAACAGCATCAACCTTCTTTCAGATGCTTATAGGTTCCTCGAGAAGGATGATATAATCCTTGAATTTGATGGCGAGCCTGTGGCAAATGACGGAACAGGTATGTTCATACAATTGTAGCATTCAGCCGTAGTTTACCATCAGAGTAATAGCAGTGAATATCTTCGTGTTAATATAATTCGTGCTAGTCAAAATACATGGATATTACTAATTTCATAACCACACTGGCTTTACTCATATCCACCCTCAATGGGCCATGCATTTTCTTTTTCCCCTTTGGCATCTCACTGATTTCAATCTCTGAGTTTGTACTAGTGAGACGCATGTACCTGGCTTTTCATCTTTGTGACACTGGGCTTTTCTAATGGCTTTGCTTTTGAGTTTTTTGTTTTGTTTTGTTTTTTTTTTTTTAAAGATAGTGTTCCTTTTATGCGATGCATATTGCAGTTACTTTCCGGCACAGAGAGCGCATTAACTTTGATCATTTGGCATCCATGAAGAAGCCCAATGAAAAGGCCTTAATCAAAGTTCTTCGGAAGGAAAGAGAGTGTAAAGTCAACATAACCCTCCGACCAGTAAGTCATTCTGACTTTTTTTCTTCTTTCAGATTAATGTCTTAGTTATGTTTGCATGATACCATATATTTGTGAGCAGGTACTGTTCATGAATGGCAAAGAAAGTTTAATATATACTAACATGTAAAGCCAAATTAGAAGAGTTAAAAGTTTGTTCACCTTAGACAATTCTACAGTGAGAAAATAGCAGGCGGATTGATGATCCCCTAATTCATCTTGTGGATTGGTGATTCTGTGTTGAGGATGGAGATTTGGTTTCTTTGATTGGCTAAGAGTAGACCTGTCAAAGGGCGGATCGGGTTCGATTTGGGTCGGGTCATAACTGGTCCAACCCAAATTGACCCATTTAACTCATTTGTGACCCATTTCTCATAATGCAAATTTCATAAAAGAAAACCACTTTCTCATCCTATCCTTTGTGGCTGGTGTGTGTTCAAATCAGTGAGCATATGAAGCTTTGCTTTGGTGGATTCGTGGAGAATCAAATTAGCGAGCCCTCCACTTTCTTTGCTTCTTTGAATATACAATAGTCTAGTGGACATTATCAGGCTGTCTTGAGTTGGTAGATAGAGTCACACAAAGATGATTGAATCAAGACCAAATCATCTGATCTTGCGGTAGGCCAGTCCATTGCACTTTCAATCCTCTCAACTTGTCATCAGTACCAGTTCGAAGAAAGGAATTACAGCGCCTTTCTATTGTTTCGATGACCTTTTTTGGTCATAATAAAGATAACGCGCCAATAAGAGACAATGCTACATAGGACTGAGCTTACGAGTTGTAACCTGCCAGCAAAAGACAGCCTCCTAGCAGTCCAGCTTCTTAACCAACTCAAAAGTCTCTCAATTAAGGCTTTGCAATCAGCTTCAGATAGCTTCCCGATATTAAAGGAAGCCCTAAATACTTAACAGGTGGAGAAGCTCTTTTAAAACCACTCAGCTGGACCATCTCCCCCAGATTAGCTTCAGAGACTCCAGAAGTGTACATTGCAGTTTTCACGTGTTCAACTTTAACCTTGAAAGGTTATAGAAGCACTGAAACGTTTCCAATGTCTCCTTTGGAGCCTCAACACACCCATTAGTTAGTGTCAAAATGTCATCAGCAAAACAAAGATGAGTGATCTTGATTTTTAGCACAAAGGATGAAACTTCAGCTTTCCTCACGTAGCAGCCTTACATAACACTTCAATCACCTTAAGAAAATTCTGGGTTGCCTTGCCTGAGATCCTTACCACCTTGAAAATAACCCTCAAGGTCACCACTAAAGAGTAACAGAGAAGCATGCAGAAGTAATGTAAATTTTTTAGGGAAAACCAATGCAGCCATGACGTTGAAATAAAAAGGCCAATGCACTTAAGCAAAGACCTTCTTAAGATCTGCCTTTATAACACTTCTAGAAGACAACTTCTTTCTTGTGATAGGGCTTAACATCTTCAGGAGCAAGCAAGATATTCTCAGCGATTTTCCTACCCTTGATGAAAGCTCGTTAATTCTTATTAACTTAGGATTTTAATTATGCATTTGTAGACAACATCCAGCAGGAGACAGGTTTATAATCAGCCATTCTAGAGGCATTGTGGACTTTAGGGACCGAAGTGATACCAGTAAACTTAGCTGCTTTCACCCGTTGATTACCCTGAAAGAAGCTAAGTATAACAGCCCTAAAATCCCTACCATTGATAGGCCAAGAATCTTTAGAGAAATGAGAGGGAAACCCATTCAGGGCCAGACCAAAGAGGCTTGGATTTCCTCACCTGTAATAGAAGCACCCATGAGATCCTTAGATCGTCAGAAAGGTTAGAGTCGAGCAATTTCTTCAGCTAAGAGATAATTCCACTGGAGCAATTAACATCCGGAGCACCCGGTAAGTCTTAATAAAAGCCCACAGGTTCTGCCACAATTTCATCATGCTTCTAATACGATACTTCCATGACTGGCCACTGGAGATCTAATTGCACTCCCCAAAGTTCTCGTTTTCACCAACTAATGAGAAAAGCCGGTATTTGGATCACCAAGCTTTAGCCAGGTAATTCTAGATTTTCGTTTATAGAAAGCATCCTCAGCTTGCTGCAGATGCCCCAATTCAGGTCTGATTTTCTGTTCTTCCTCAGTTAGACTCTCAGAGGGATTACTCCTCAGAGCATGCTGGAGAGCAGCAAGCTCAAGTTTTTTTATTTCCGCTTTCTCAGGCAAAGCACCAGAAGAACCTCTTTTTTAATGAGCAATGAGCAATACATTGGATATTCAGTCACCACTTTATTCCAATCAGAATGCAAAATTCCCTTATACTCCTCATGATATGTCCGGAAGTACTTGAGACTTCTTGGATTTAACTTCATCGATCTCTAACTGAAGTAGAGCATAAGAATGATCAAAATAACTTGCTACCCTCCAAGGCTCGCCCTGATGGGATAATTCTGTCATTCTTTGCATTTTACATGAGCCCATTCTAACTGCATGGCTTGGAGCAATGATGGATGTGTTAGGGCTAGAACTATCACCTAGAGGGGGGGTGAATAGGTGAATATGCGGGATTTAAAAGATAATCGAATTTAATATTGCAAATGGACGTCGTCTGGTAACAAGATGTGCAGTGGTCAGATCTTACCAATGTGCAATAATCTATCACAAGAAATAAATAAGAGTTTAAGGGATAGAAAAATGCATACAACAATTATAATGGTTTGGCTTGTGATAAGTGTACATCCACTATCCCGCGCTGACAGTCTATCGGCTGGATTTCACTAAAGAACCGATCAGAGATTACAACAATTGAGTTTTCTCGACTCGAGTAAGCGTGATCAAATCTTCTGATCTCACACTCCAACAACCTTTAAGTGATTATAGATTTAAGCGCATAGAGATGAATGTGTAAGGATGAAGCTCTCTTGAAACTATGGAATTTTAGACTTTGAAAAATCTCTCTTATTTTCCTTCAACATCACGACCTCCTTTAGTACTCCTCGGTGTCCAAGCTGATTGTTGGACAGAACCTCTGAGGATCATTCATCCAATCAATCCATTGGACTAGAATGACACTAGAAGATCCAATTGCCTCAAGAATGCCAAGAATGAAGTCTCCCATTGATTCTGCTGCCCGTACAACAGATTGGCTTCACATAAGTTGAGTTCTTTGTTAAGAAAGAACGTTTCATCTCCAATTGATCGATCCAAGATTCTCGATGCTTCATGTTTAGAAAGATTATATTTGCTATGCTTTCCTTCTAGATAATCAATATATATAGTAAGAAATCCATGCCAATTTACTAGCCGTTGCTTGACGGTTTTAGATCTCCCCAATGTGTCTGATCATAATCCTTATCACGTTGATTCTAATTATCAAAAATATGATAAATAGATCTTCAATGCGACTATGAATCCTGATAAAGTCGGATAATTTATTCCAGAAATACCACTTGGAAAAACTTGTGATCAGGATCATAAGTTAATTAAGAAAAGTTTTGTCAATTTTCAAAATCATCTCGGAGAGTTTCCACAACAGGATGTACTCAGTAGCCCCTACAGTTACCACCTGTTTGTGTCCTAAGTATATGTTGATTGATTTTTGTATGTGTGTGTTGAGTGTGTCTTGAATTCTGTTTCAGGTATTCAACCCAAATTGAGTTTTAATACCTGAATTGAAAGTTGTGGTGAACCGACTTGAGAAAAAATAAATGGAGGTTCACCCAAGCCCTCTGCTACCAACACTGGAGCAGTATAAATATTGTTTTTCTCAAATGATTGGGTTTAGAAGTAGAGACAGCAAGAGTCTTGAGGTTTTTGAGCCATCTTTTGTAATTCTTGAATTTTCTATAGCGGATTTTGCTTCTCATTTCCTGTGATTTTTCCGGCAAGGGTTTTCCACGTAAATTTGTGTGTTCTTTTATTTTTCTTTGTTTCAATTTCGTTGTAGTTTCCACATTGGTCATAACAATGTGCTTGCCTCATCAGCAAAGAGAGAATTTAGGAAGACTGTTACAGTTGCTAACATTTGAAAAATAATGGATTTCGCAGTTGCAACCTTTAGTTCCAGTACATCAGTTTGACAAGCATCCAAGTTATTACATTTTTGGGGGTCTGATATTCACTTCACTCACCCAACCCTACCTTCACGAATATGCTGACCGGTATAGCATGTTGCCTCAGCGGTTGTGGCAACTTGCACTGGAGGAACTTCCAAGAAATGCTGGCCAAGAAATCGTTATTATTTCGATGGTTTGTATTCTTCCACATTCTACTAGAGGTTGTTGACTTCTTTTATCAGCAGTAAGTTTTTGTTAGATAGGGTGATTGAGAACCTGTGTTTGATTAAAAGCTAGGAGGGATGTATATGCTGAACTTAATGAATGATGTAAGTGATGTGAGAAGCCTTTCTTTCAGTCTAATACTTGGTCATTGTGACTGCAAGATGTGATATCAGTTGGTAACCATGCTCCTTTTCATCAAGTGCAAGAGGTGGCAGTGGGGGGAATAGCCAGATATCTCAAACTATTTTAATGTCCTAAAAACTCAATCTGTTGAAACTATTATAGGACGTGAAAGAAGACTGGAGAGGTAAATCTAAAGTCTATATTTGAATTACTAACAAATGCTCACTGCTACAGGTCCTGATGGATGACATCACTGAGGGGTATGGAAATCTTGCAGCATTACAGGTATCTGCATCCTAGGTCGACGGATTTCATTATTGAACTTGTGTTTCAATAAACGGAGGAAATTTCCTGGGTCACTTCAAGAAATTGGAAGGGTAGAATTCAACGGTTGTGATTTCTTTGTAACATGTACAATCAATCTCGCCATTTTAATAGTACCGACCAATTGGAAAAAATGAAGGTAGAAAAGAAAATCAAAACAAGCATTATGAAGAAAATCAATGCTGTCAATTTTTAGTCTGGCCAACTTACAAATTGCTTCTGGGTATCTATTTTAAGCCAATATGCATCTGATCATAGTGGGTTATGGCCGCTGTTTTTTTTTTTCTTTTTTTCTCCACTAGGAAGTTGTCCTGTTTTTGTGAAACTTGAGTAATTAACTACTACTCTCATTTTGTTATTGGCAGGTGAGGAAGGTCAATGAAATTGAAATTCAAAATTTGAGGCATTTGTACGATCTTGTGGAGCACTGCACTGCCCCAACCATACGATTTGATTTGGACGAGGAAAGGGTAATTGTATTCAAGTATAGTGAGGCGAAAACTGCCACCTCTACAATTCGGACGCGTTATAATATACCCTCCATTGCGTCGGCTGATCTCATTGCGTCGGCTGTGTAGGCTGATCTCATTGCGTCGGCTGATCTCATTGATAAAAAAGCAAGGAAGACTAGACCGAAGCCTAAAGCCAGATTTGGTGTATCATAAGAGCTTTGCCTTTTCTATGGATTCTGGTTCACTTATTGTTCTACTTGATGTGTGATGAGTTAGTCAATAATTAATAAAGTGGAAACTGTTCTAGCGAAGGACGTCGGCTGAGGGGGAGGAGGAATTGTTGTTTTGCGACCGGCCGGAGAGGAGAGTGTCGAATTATTGGAATTGGTGGAGGACGGAGAGTGAAGGTGGATCTTTACATTGAAACCGAAGGTAAACGTGACTAGTTATGGATGACACACAAAGTGATTATATTCTTATATACTTTTGGCAGTGAATTTGTTTAGATTCCTATGTTTTTCTTCATGCTTCCTTCGCACAAGCTCTCTCTAGTTGTAATTAATCCGCTTATACCTTTTTTCATTGCTTAGCGCGAGAATGGTTTTGGACGGCGCCATATTTTCTCTCATTATCCGACCTTCACCTTGTTTTCCTCCCGATGTCGCGGTCTCATACCATTCCAATCGACGCATGTACGCTTTCTTCCTCAAAGCACTGATGGTTGAATGCACGCACAAGCACTTGATTCGACAGGATTTGTCACGTGAAATCTTTCCGTAAACAGAAAAGACAACTCATTCAACAGAATTTTTGGCTTTTGGTGGGAAAGTCAAAAATGCTTTTACCAATTTGCGATGAACTTGTTGATTGAATTGTCTTTATGAGATTTTGTAGGATTGTTATCAACTACTTTAAAAATTTAAAAATTTAAAAGGATTCGTACTCACGATCTCCTATTCTGATATCATTTGAGATTTTGTAAGATTATTATTAATTGTTCTAAAAATCTAGATAAATGTGTGATTTAATAATTAAATTATTCTAACAGTCATGCCTAATGATGCACTTGTAGAATCCCCTCTCCCTAGAAAGCCTCCTGTTCTTTGTTGTGTCACGTCATTCGACTCATTCCTGGACATGGAAAAAATTTCATTCTCACCTGCTCCCGCTCCTGCTCCAAAGTTTACGCAAATGAAAGTGGCAATGGGCGTTCCCATGCTTTCGGCTTCGGAATTGAGGGTTATAGGCGCAGTTCGTACCGTAATCAGGGAACTCATTTTTAAGTGGGCTGTTGGTGTTGATCATTAGGACCTTGATCACGGCCTTGATGTGCTTTAACCAGGTTCACGAGGACCGCCCGCTTCCGGCCGAGGATCGAGGACGGGTATGACAGCACCTGGTCGAGCACCAGGAGGTTGCGCGTGGGGAGGCTGGTCCAGCCCATGATGGAGTGCTTCTCGATCTCCTCGACGTGCGACTGCCCGGACTCCAACACGACCAGCCAGGCCCTGGTCCCAATTCCCTTCCGCCGCTGCTGCTGCGCCTGGACCATTGCCGCCCTGCGGATTTCCTCCTCCCCTGTCCGGCCGCCACTGCCGCCATCGATGCGAGGGGCTCCGTCGAGATAGATCACATTCGCGAGTGAGCAAGCGGGCAACGCCATCTCTGAAGAAAAATCTGGAGAAGAAGGATTAAATCTTTCTGAGGGAATCTGGTAGAAAGGAAAGTGAAGCGTTTCCGCCAGAATCGGAAAGAGGAGACGACGTGATTACCCCAGACCGGGATTATTATTATTATTTTTTTTATAAATATTAAAAAGCCCATAAAAAATCTCAAATTATGCAAATTGTTGGCATATTTGCCCTAAACTTTTTTTGTGACATGTTTATCTAAATTTATATTTGTGTTACACATTTATCTTGAATTAATTTTTATTTTTGTGACGGCTTTTTTTATGTGATACAAAAATTCAAACTTGTATTCATGTGACATCTTTATTAAAAAAAATATATATTTTCTATAATGTTAAAAATCCTAAATTTAAACTGGCCCCACGTACGTTTAACCTCTATCGAGATTTTTCTTTTTTTCCTTTTTTCCCCTTTGTCCTTCCTCCTTTGCCCTCACCACCATCATCTTCCACCATCATCTTTACTATCGGCATCGCCACGGTCCCCACAGTTGCCATACTAATTAGGAAATTGAAGGAGGAAGGTAAATAAAGAAGGAATAAGAAAATGAGAAAAGAACATATAACGAGTTTACATATTTTTGCCATCGGAGCACTACATGGGCACTGTTTGTTTGCTCTCTGTCGTCCATATAAGCAACCACGTAAGATCTTTAGCGGTGTTCATAAGTAGAATTTTGATAGAAGGCAAACGCGAATACTAACTTGGGATAAATTTGCTAGATAGATATAAGTTTAGAGTTTCTAATATTACAAAAAAGTTTATAATAAATATGTCACACAGATATAAACTTGACATATCATAATCACAATAAAAAAAAAATTAAGGTAAATATGTTACCGTAAGCATAGTTTAGTTTTTTTTTTTTTTTTTGTGATTTAAAAATGCAGATTTGTAACTTTTGTGGGATAAATCACAAATTCAATATTGTTGAATCTGCCTTTGAATATGAAGATATTTTCTCTATTTGGATCTCGTGTCCAAATTTGCATTGATTTTTCGCAGTTAATCCTAATCGCTTCTATTCATTCCCATGTGCTAGTGTCACCCCAAAAACATATTTTCTAAAGGTGTGTTTGTTTAAGGAAAAGTGTTTGTCTGGAATTATTTTTCCCAACTCTCACTCGTTTAGTTCATCAAAAATGATTAGCCAATTAAAAACACTTTCCGATCAAGAAAATATATATGCAAAAAATTAGCCAAGTGAATTTCTATATCTAAGGAGGTGAAAATACTATCCAGAATTGCTCATCTTGAATTTTTTAATATTTTATTTTTTATTTTATTTAAAAATGGTTTTTAATTTTTTTCTTTTCTTTTATTTTTTCTTTCTCTTTCCTCCCTCCTTTGTCGCCAGTTGCCGGGCCTTGGCAACCAACTATAAGCACATGCTGGCCTCAAGAGAGGCTTAAGTTGCCAGCCTAAGCTAGTTCGGATTTGGTGAGCTCAACCTCGCTTGAGGCTAGCAAAGTCAGCCCTTGTTGAGCCTCGGCAACAGTGCCAGTGACTTCTCACAGTCATTGCTAAGGCCCGGCAATTGGGCGATGGAGAAGGAAGAAAGAAAAAGAAAAAAGAGAAAAGAGAAATATAAAAATATTTAAAAAATGATCTTTTGTTTTTCATGAAATTGAAATTATTTTTCAAATAAACTTCAAATACTAGAAAACGTTTTTACCACATATTGCCAAACAAAAAACAAATTAACTATTTTCTTGAAAAAATATTTTTCGGAAAATAATTTCTTTTTTCATGAAATTTTCCCCATAACAAAGGCAACAAGAAAACTTTATTGCGCTACGAATCAGTGATCACATTTTACCTAAGTGCAGACATTCGACATGTACCATCCGGAAGTAGGTAATTTTAAGTACCACCCCTGCATTTAAAATCTACAACTACACGTAAGGAAACAATATTCAATGCGGATTATGCCTGAACTCAAATTCCCATCGCGCTAGAATCGATCGATTACGTAATCAAATATTTAGATCGAATAAGACGTTGAGCTATTACCTAATTCAATCAATGAAGTCCACCGAGGTCGGCAAAGAAGCGATTCTTGGCTACCGACGGGGCAAGGCGAAGACGGCAAGAAAACCTCAACGGAGACCTGCAGGCTCCGTAACTGGCCCACGGCAGAGGAGGACCACCGATGGTACTACGATGGCAGAGGAGCCGCGGCAGCCGGAAGCCTCGCTTGGAACTGCGAAACCTCTCTTGGAATTGTGGGTTTCCTCCAAGGATTCGAAGGCAGGTGCGACAAGTCGTGTGAGCTGTGGCGGCGTGGCGAGGGAGGAGGCGTGGTGGCTGTCCGGATGCTCGCAGCGGTGGCGTGAGGTTCACGGTGCGGAGAGGAGAGCACGCGGGTTTGCAGACCGCGAGGAGAGTCTCCTTTCCGTATCTTCTTTGTCTCTGTATCGACTTTATTCTTGACTTTGTAATTTTCTTCGAGCGTGCGTTGTGGACCGCCTTCTCTTGTGCTGCTAGCATGAAGCAGTGGATAACGAAAGCATGGCGAAACGTAAGGATTTCGAAGGGAAACGAATGGGTTGACTTCCCTTTTGGGGAGTGGGGGAATAATGGTGTGCATGTGCACTACCGTTTGCTTTTATTATTCTTTGGCCTTGATTATGCGGCTGACCCCGACTTAGGATTTGTTTATATTATTTCAAAATGCACTTCCATTAGAAGAGGGAAAATGAACATGGAAATTCCGATGATAACTCGAGTTTGTCCCTGAAATAAAGGTGATATTTTTCTCTAGTTGTGGCATGAACTTTCAGTAGTTCGACCACAAACGAGATTCAATCCAATTTGAGATTCTCATGTTCGAATTTGTATTGATTTTTCCCAAGTAATCTAATAGTTTATCTTTCTTTTTCTTTTTCTTTTTTTAAAAGTAC
Organism: Eucalyptus microcorys; assembly: GCA_014182515.1. Lineage (NCBI taxonomy): Eukaryota > Viridiplantae > Streptophyta > Magnoliopsida > Myrtales > Myrtaceae > Eucalyptus > Eucalyptus microcorys. The sequence continues at coordinate 931,714 of CM024570.1, read as the reverse complement.
TACGCGTATTCATGTGATTGACGGTCAACAACTAGAGTAGAACAAAAAGACATTATTGCAAAATCATCCTTTCTTTTAATAAAACTTGCAACTTACATCTGATTTTTTCATTTGCATATATCGACTTGCATGCTCATAACCCTGTTTATTTACAAAAATTGTCATCTACCTTCCCAAACTGTTCTTCCAAAAAAGAAAAAAAACTAGGAACCCAAGTATGCAAGTTTTTGTTTTCTACCATCTTTCTGCCCATCATCCCCCCCAAAAAAAAAAAAAAAAAAAAAGAAAACCCTGACCGTTGCTTACCTCGAACTTAAGGTTGACATTGCCATAGAGATTGGGCGCCTTAGTCTAGACCAACAAGCTTTTGTCATCGAGGGGGCGGCGGGTGGCGGCATTAACGTTGGCAAGGGGTGGAGAAAGTGAGAGAGGATATACTCTGTGTGCGTGACCAAGTGAGAAGGAGGTGGAGAAAGAGAGGGAGACGGGAAAGAAATCAATGTAAGGTTGGCGGTAGATGTGTTTTTTTTTTTTTTTCCAGTTTGGAGGAGATGCATATGTTTTTAAAAGTGATGATTTGGCTTTACATGTAGTCATTGACTCGGGAGCTTCTAGTCCTATGACGGATAAGCAAGAATTATTTTCTTCCCATCATAACGCTAGTCCTTTATCGAAGTTATTTTAGCTAATGGTTCCTCTACTCAAGTGGTTTGGTCATGAATTGTTTCACTTACACCTTCCTCCTTATCTTTGGAGAGCCGAACACCTAGAGTACCAAAACTTGGTACGGGGAGACACTTAAGTGTTAAGAGTTTGGAAATATACACTTAAGTGCCAAAATCGAAGCAAAATGGATCCATTAAGTGTCAATGGCGAGAAAATCCGGCCAAAATGCTAACGTGACATTTTTTCAGCGAGACAAGGGTAAAACAATGTTGTTTTGCACACTAACGTGGAAAGAAAAGCAAGAAATGATGTCGTTTTGCCTCATATTTGAATTTTAATATAATTATTAATTAAATTAAATTTAAATAATTATATTAAATTCAAAACTAAATTTAGTAACTATTTTTTTTTTAAGCAGAAGCAAATTGCAAAAGGCGAGGGTTGTGCAAGCTCTCGGCACTGCCTCCCCCATTGTTATTGGCAAGGGCTGGTGACGGTGGGGAGAGAGTCGACCGGGGTTGTTCAGCCTTGGCTAAGGGCTGGCAACCCTCGCCGACCAGTGATGAGGGCCCACAAGCCCTCACCCAAATCTGGGATGAAAGTTGCAACCCTCCCCCAAATTCAAAGAAGGTTGTCGCCCCTTGCCTAGTCGGGCCAAGGGCCGTCGCCCGCCGGGGGTTGCCCTAGCGCCGGCGGCGACCCTTGCCGGATCCGGGGGAAGGCCGTGACCTTCGCCCCCGGATCTAGGCAAGGGCTTGTGGGCCTTCACCACCAATTGGTGAGGGCCCGACAACCTCGGCCGTCCCTCCGTCATCGCTAGCCCTTGCCAATGACAATGGGTAGGCGGCAACGAGGGCTTGTACAACCCTCGCCTTCGTGATCTACTTTTTTACTTTATTATTTAGTTTTAAATTTAATTTAATTAATATTTATTTATTTAAAAAAAAAAAAAAGACAAAATGACGTTGTTTTGGTTCTTCATTATTAACTCAGCTCTCTAGCGTGCCACGTAGGTTTTCCAGCCACTTTCACTAGATTTGACACTCAATTGTCCTGTTTTTTTACTTAAGTGTCATTTTCGTAACTTTTGATACTTAAGTATCCCCGTGTCAAGTTTTGGTGCTCCAATGTTCTTTTGCTCTTATCTTTGTCTTTTGTTTTTGTACATATTTCCCAAGTTTTTTTGAATTTGTTATCTGTTAGTCAGTTAACTAAAGCTCTTGGTTGTTCAGTTACATTTTACCCATCTTATTGCATTTTTTAGGACCTTCAGACAAAGAAGATGATTGGTGGAGGGCATGAACACGATGGACTCTACTACCTGTATGGTGTCTCTAGTGCTGACACCAATGGTCTAGCTGCTATTTGTTTTACCCCCTTATTATGGGATTCCCATCTTTATTTAAGTTACAACAAATAATTCCTGAGTGTAAACCAATTTCTAGTCTTGAGTGTGGGGCTTGTGAACTTAAGAAATATCATCGTAGTTTAAGTACTTTGTTACTTTTGTGGATGATTATTCTCGTCTAACACGACTTTATATGTTTCATGACCATTCTGAATTTTTACATATTTTTCAATTGTTTTATCGTGAGGTTACTAATCAATTTAATACATCACTTAAGATTTTGCAAATAGATAATCCTCTAGAGTATACACATAAATCGATTTCTTTGTTTTGTTCTAATCTTGGCATTATACTTCAAACAAGTTATACTTATACCCCTCAATATAATGATGTAGCCGAGAAAAAGAACCGTCACCTTCTAGAAGTTGCTCGTTCACTCTTGTTTCATATACATGTCCCAAAATCATTTTGGAGTGATGCTATCCTTACTGCATGTTATCTCATAAATTATATGCCTTCCACTGTCCTCAATGATCAGTCACCAATCAGTGTTGTATTTCCTGACAAGCCGTTATTCCCTCTTACCCCACCCGTCTTTGGGTGTTTGTTTTGTCCATAACCTACATTTTGGTGCTAATAAACTATTTCCTCATGCCACTAAATGTGTTTTTCTCGGGAATTCACATACTCAAAAAGGATATCGGTGTTATAATCCTATAACTTATATGCAATATGTTAGTTCTGATGTTACTTTTTTCAAGGGCACACCATATTATTCTACTGAGAGTAAAGAGTTTTCAATTGATATTGTTTCCAATCCTCTTATCCCACAACTTATCCCCTTAGATCCTGTTAGTCCTTCTTCAATACCACTTCCCTTGCAGGTGTATCAGCAACGAAAGCAGTTTATGGCACCGCCAGTCTCCAGTTCTTCCATGCCCTCCATTCAATCTTCCTCCTTGTCTCCTGGTCTAGACGATCTTCCGATTGCCCTTTGCAAAGATACTCATTCTTGTACACAAAAATTCTCTTTGGCTTACCCTATTGAGTGTTATGTACATGATCAAGTACAATTTGGATGGCTTAGTTGAGCGTCTTAAAGCTCGGCTCGTTGCTAGAGGTTTTACTCAAACTCATGTAGCAGGCAAGGTCTAGCCGTCGACTTCCTATGCAAGCAAAAATGTAACTATTAATAACGACAGGCCAACCAAATGCCGGGACAACTTGAGCAATTTTCTGTTTGTTAGAGCTACGCAAATAAAATTCATTTACAACTACTACCCAAGGCCAAACAAGGATTAAACCAGCGAATGACAGTTAGTGTGATTTCATAAACAAACTGCGCTAATCATGCGTCGTGACAGACAAATCAAATGCTGGGACAACTTCTTTCAGTAGGCAGTTTGACATTAGGTAAAAAGACAATATAATTCACTTAACACTACTGGCAGAGGCCAAATAAAGAGCAAACTGGCAAATAACGGTAAACCGCGATTGACTCTGTAAACAAGCTGCACTTAACACAACATGATGAACCACACAATTCCGAACATACTTCGAAACCTCAAACGACGGTCGATCGATACTACTTGCAGAATTTTAGCAAATATCTCTTACAACCAACAAAATGTCATGCGGATTTCTCGTATGTCCTTCTATTCCGCCCCCTACCTCAGGGTTTCTGCATAAGCCGCCGACGACAACACGGAATCCGAACCATCTCACCTCGGCCTAGAGCCTCACCTGTTGAGTCGTGCAATTGGAGCTAGAAACCCGGCGCTGGAGGTCCTGGACGAACTGGTAAACCAGAGGGCTGTTGGTGTTGATCATCAGGACCTCCTTGGTGGTGATCACGGCCTTGATGTGCTCCAGGTTCACGACGACCGCCCGCTCTCGGCCGAGGATCGACGACGGGTACGACAGCACCGGGTGGAGCACCCGGAGGTCACGCGCGGGGAGGCCGGTCCGGCGCATGATGGAGTGCTTCTCGATCTCCTCGACGCGTGACTGCCCGGACTCCGACACGATCAGCCACGCCCGGGTCCCGATCCCCTTCCGCCGCCGCTGCTGCGCCTGGAGCATCGCCGCCCTCCTGATCTCCTCCTCCCCCGTCCGATCCAGCGGCTGCAGCGGTGGCGGCGGGGGCGCCATCGATGCGAGGGGCTCCGTCGAGAGAGATCGCATTCGCGAGAGGCGCCGTCACCGAAGAGAAATCTGGAGAAGAAAGGAGGAATCTTTTTTGAGGGAATCTGGTAGAAAAGGAAGGTGCAGCGTTCCCGCCAGAATCGGAAAGAGGAGATGACGTGGCTGGCCCCGACCGGGATTTGCTTATGTTTTTTTAAAAATGTTAAAAAGCCCAAAAAAATCCACAAATTATGCAAATTATCTGTGCATTTATCTTAAACTTTTTTTTTTGTGACGTGCAAATCCTACTCGTGTGACATATATACCTAAGCTTAATTTTTTCAAAAAAAACCCAAACCGTTTTTTAATACAAAAAATTAAAACTATTTACGAGTGGAATTTTGACGGAAGATAAATATGTTATATGAATATTGATTTAGATATACAATGTCACAATAAAAATTTTAGGATAAAATATGTCACGGTTAATATAGTTTATTTTTTTTTTTTTTAGTTTTCTTGTCAAATATGTGATTTAATAAATGCCGATTTGCAAAATTTGTAGGGAAAATCGCAAATTCGATAGTACGTGGAATTTGCCCTTGAAAAAAGGAGATATTTTTCTATTTACGGCATGAACTTTTATAATTCAAACACGAGGCAATTAATCCAATTTGGGATCTCATGTCCAAATTTGTATTGATCTTTCGCAATTAGTCAAAATTGCATTGATTCATTCCCATGTGCTAGTGTCATACTTTCTATAGGTGTGTATTCGTTTGAGGTAATATGTTTGCCTAGAATTAGTTTTCCGAACTTTTTCCTGTTTAGTTGACCGAAAATAGTTAGTCAGCCAAAAACACATTTCGATCAAGAAATAAATTCATGCATAAAATTAGGAAAGTAATTTATAAATCTAATGAGATAAAAATACTTTCCGGAATTAATCATTTTAATTTTTTTTAATATTTATTTATAAAAAAATCTTTTTTTTTTTCTTTTTCTTTCCTTCCTCCTCCATCCCAATTGTTGGGTCTCGACAATCAACCATAGGTGCAGGTCAGCCTTAGGCGGGGCTTGAGCTTGTCGACTTGAGCTCGTCAACATCTAGCGAGCTCAACCTCACCCGAGGCCAACCAAGTCAGCCCTTATTGAGCCTCGTAGACAGCACCGGTGCCATGTTGAGCCATTGCCGAGGCTTGGCAACTAGCAATGGAGGAAGGAAAGAAAAATATAAAAATATTTAAAAATGAAGGTCTGCACTTCAGTTGAATGTTATTGATACAACTAATTCATAGCGCAATAAAGTTTTCTTATATATGCCTTTTGTTGACTGTTGACCATGTGAAATACATGTAATACTTAGGTTTCCTTTATTTAGGGAAAATTTCATGAAAGAAGAAAATATTTTCTGATTTTTTTCAGGAAAATGGTTAATTTTCTTTATTTGGTAATATATGATAAAAACGTTTTCTAATATTTGAATTTTATTTGAAAAATGATTTTTTTGCATGAAATTGAAATCATTTTTCAAATAAAATTCAAATACTAGAAAAAGTTGTTATCATATATTACCAAATAAAGGAAAATTAACCATTTTCTTGAAAAAAAAATCAGAAAATATTATCTTTTTTCATGAAATTTTCCCCTAAAGAAAGGAAACCTAAGTATTACATGTATTTCACATGGTCAACGGTCAACAAGAGGCAGATATAAGAAAACTTTATTGCACTATGAATCAGCTGTATCGATCACATTCTGCTGAAGTGCAGACCTTCGACATTAACCATCCAGTAGTAAGGTAATTTTCAGTACCACCCATGTATTCAAAATCTACAACTACACATAAGGAAATAAATATTCAATGCGGATTATCCCTAAACTCAAAATCTCATCACGCTAGAATCAATCGATTACGTAATCAAATACTCGAATCAAATAGACTTTGATTGAGCAATTACCTAATTTAATCAACGAACTCCACCAAGGTCGGCGAAGAGTGATTCTCAGCTACTGATGGGCAAGCCAAAGACAGCAAGAAAACCTTGCAATGGAGACTTGCAGGCTCGGTAAGGCTGGTTTAACTGGCCTGCAGAGAAGAAGGACCACCGGTGGTTACTAAGACAGGCAGCCGAGCTGGGGCAGCCGGAAGCCTTGCCTGGAACCAGGAAACCTCTCTTGGAATTGTTGGTTTCCTTCAAAAATTCGAAGGGAGGTGCGAGGAGTTGTGTGTGTAGGAGTTTTCCTAATGTGGACTAAATTAATTGATATTGTAATTTACTATTTTTACGGTTACCGTAAAACAGGGTTGGTCTAAGGTGAGATAGAATGTTTCTTAATTAGTCTAATATGGGCTGGCTAGTGTGATCCGAGTTGAGCTTGGCCCATAATGAGGGGGACTGGCTGGAAACTTATAAATAGTGCTCAATTCTCTCATCTAACCCTAATTCTCACATGTATCCTCACCTAAGGGGCGTTTACCTAACGCTAAATGTGAGGGGGCCGCCTCATTGAGCCAGTGATACGGAGGGCAATAGAGGAGAATGACTTGATGCGTGGATCCCCTTGATATGTGGATAATCCCTTTTTGCTTCCGCTTTATTTGATGGATCCCAAAACAGGTGCGTTAATCTTTCTACTCAATTATGCATGCTCTTGTTCTAGTTATGGAGATCTTGGGGTTGTGTAATTTGCATCCAACATGTGGTATCGAGCCTCCATAACTCTAGAACATGAACGCATAGGATTTTGCCCTAATTTGAGATTTTCGAGATTTTTCGTTCAATAAAAATAAAATTAAATCACAAATTCGGATTGGGCTCGACGAGACGAGCAAGACGGTCGGCGGCGCGTCGCCGGGGGAGACCGCACGCGCCCCCACGCGCGACCACGCGCCGCCTGGGCGTCGAAGACGCGCCTTCACGCGCCCCACGTGTGGACTCCACGCGCCGCGCACTCAGGCGGCGCATGCGGGCGTGTGGATGGTCCGATTGGCGCGTGACTGGCGGCGATGGATTCGTATGATCCTCCTCTATGTTGTGGTGTATTTATTTTACATGTTTGATGATTTTATGGATGTGAAAATACATACGGAACCCTAAATACGTATGTTTTTAGTGATTTTTTTGCGTATCTTTCTTATATTTTCTGTGATTTTGGAAATATAAGTGTTGGGTTACAGGAATGCTATCACATAAACATTATAATGGTGTGATTCATTAATAAAAAAATTAAACTTTATTGTGAACTGAAGCTGCCTTAATGAGATACAACCATTATGGGATAGTAATTGAGCTATGTATTGATTATAAAATTTTTGTTGTTTAAGCATACTCCTTTACACACTGGTAATCTTTGAATGATAGACGTCTTAAGAACTCGTGACCATACTAATTGTACTGATTAACACATCTGCCGAATGTGGTAATGCATGTTAGTTAAGTTAGTGCATATTGTACCTAAACTCATCTGATCACTTGTTAATGTCTATCAAGTTGAATATATATATAATGGTTAAGGAGTATGACAACATTTACGAAGAGCAATAGTATCTATTGTTAAATTTTAGATATTTGGTTCTCTGGTTTGACTCAATTAATAGGCCACTTTGGTTGATTACAATGATAATTTGTTACTTAAAAATTGGCTGATAAATCAGTTGTTGGCCTTGGAGTTATTTTTTGCCTTATAAAACTCATGAGTAATAATAGATCAGCTGTCAGACTTGTCGATTTGGTGTACCATTTATTACTATTAATGTTAATTTGTGAGAGATCTTCTAGATCAACATTTTTTTTTAATGTTGTTTTAGTAATCAGTAATCGAGGTGCACAAGAGATGATTGCTTCTATGTTATGAGAAGTTTCTTGTGTTGTTGTGATCGTTGATCTCATTGGAATATGTCTTTCAGGTTCGCTATATATATATAATAAAGATTTTATTAATGAACAAAGTAATGTAATTAGCATAATATGTGATTTTGGTGATATGCTGCCCCTATCACTGAAGTTAAAATCACATGTATGAGGAGTAAAGTTTATATCCCTGGTATGAGAGAATTTCAAGGATTCAATTGAGTAGTGACCGCCAAAGTGGCATGCTTGATTGGGTTTGAGAAATTTCGGTCTCGTATGATGATTGAGATGTCTCCTGGTCTAATGCGTAGTCATACTCCCAAAGGAGGTGATTGTGTATTAGTTCATGGAGGGATACATGATAGTGTGGTGGAGGAGTGATTGATTCTAGTGATTCATATGCCCAAAGGTGATGAATTTACGAAGAATTGGAATATATTCTCATAACCGCTATCATGTGGGGAGTGTACAACTGCATGTCATGTATTCTGCCCAAAGGTGATTATATGATTATGCGTGTAACTCTCTGGATGTATACTTGTACGTCAAGTTACACGGTGCTCACATGATGCTAATTATATACATTACTTATTTTTTTAGTCACATTTTCTGTAATTAATAACTCTACTATTATTGAGGTTTTTACTGTTTCAAATTTTAAGTTGTGGACATATGATTTGTTGCTTGAGAAAAGAGCAATTGAATTTGCTTACTGTCTATGAAGCGTTCCATTCTGGAACACTTGAAAAAAGGTTTGCCTGCGGACTGCACTGCTATAAGATGATGAAAGCCTTAGTTGCTTGAAATTATGTCTTGTCTGATATTGAAATTAGGACACATCTGCAAAGATTGTGTTTAAGTCCTAATGACATATACATCTCGTATATGGTTAAAAAGTTGTTTCTAAAAGTTTTCTATTTAAGGAAAATGGCCGAGATAAAGAATAAACTAGTTAAAATTAGTTTTGAAGGTTGTCAGGCCTAATAGTGGCGGTAAGTATTTTGGCAAGTATGACAATACTGAATTGCTTAAAGGGTCATTTGTCAAATACTTGGTAAATTCTGGGGTGGTAATTTAATTACTATACTTAAAAATCCTGACAAGAAGATTTGGCTAAAAGGCATGAAGCACCATAATGAACATGGTGATGAGTATGATTAGTAAGACTAATTTATCTGGTCTTTTGTGGGCTGATATTTTGAAAGTAACCTTTTCACATACAAAAATAGTTTCATAAACTTCTTTTGAGTTATAGACTGGATATAAATTACTTGAATCAAATGAAATTTAGATGTGTCATGTAAAAATGAGGTTATCTAATCCAATATTAAGTGTGTTGGAATTCAGATCCACTCGGAATTATTTGTATCTTATCTAGATTGTTAAATGGGTATTGATTTTATGACCCTAAAGAAGGTGCAAGAATTATGGAATCACATACTCTAAAGTTTCTAAAGATTAACGTAATTGTAGATGATAGCTGCTCTCAGACTATTAAAGATAATAGTATGATGGAGATTACTGTGTTTTTGTCTTTACCTATACAAATAATTATGGAATCTTCTATATCATAGACTAAACTTGTTGAGATTCAAGGTACTATTCTTGATATAGTTTATAATGAAATTTCTTAAACCTCTCAAGTGCATAATGAAGTGGTTGCAGCTTTATTAAGGAGATTTGTTAGAGAAAGACGATTAGTTATACCATCAGACTATATAGTTTATTTATGAGAGCATGATTACAATATCCACTATATGGTTGATGTAATGGCATATTTATAAATGTCGTTTCTTATTCTCAATCTAGTATGTGATTAGATGCCATAAAAGATAATAAAGTTTTCACTCTGAAAGAGGGGTGGATAGTTAATAGTGAAGAAATAAATATTTCTTTCTAGTATTTTTAAAGATTCTTTCAGAGTAAATGTGACATTAATAGTTTATTTTTGATATGGAGTTACGTCAAATAGATACAAAATCTATATAGTGCAACTGGATGATTTTGCAGTAGATTCAAGTAAACTTGTGTGTAGACTGAAAAGTCTTAATTCATGGTCTTAAGTAAGTTTCTAGACAATATTGTTAAAGTTTCATAGTGTTATTATTTTGTTCAATTGGGAACAAAATAATTCAATATACTGCAAGATCAGTGGGAGGAAATTTATTTTTTCTCATACTCTATGTACATAATATTTTGCTTATAAGTTGTGACCTTGAGACATCTTATATCCTTTGTACTGAGGTCTGTAAGGATTGTTTTTGTCATATTATATTAGATTTTCTCGGAGGACATTTGTTGATTGTATATTGGAAATATTCAATATACATCATTGCAAGCCAGGAATTGCTCCTGTTGTTAAGGGTGATGGACTGAATCTATCACATTGTCCTTATTTAGATATTGAGAAAATCTAATTAAATGGTGTACCTTGTGTTAGTGCACTTAAAAGTATAATGTATGCTCGAATTTGCACTAGACTAAATATTGTCTTTGTGACGGGACTTCTAGTAAGATATCAATCAAATCTAGGACGCGATCACTGAGTTGCTGCAAAGAAGATTTTAAGGTACTTAAATAAGACAAGGGATATATGATAATTTACAGACATGTTCAATTCTTGCGGCTAGTAGGGTATTCAGATGTAAACTTTGCTAGCTGTTAGGATGACATAAAATCAATAACGGAATACATATTTATATTAGTAGGAAGTGCAGTAAATAAAGTTCTATGTTATCTTCTACTATGTAAGCAGTGTTAGTAATATTTTTTTTTAGGCTGTTACTTGGGCTATTAGGCTCCAGAATCTCATGATGGAGTTGATCGTTTTAACTTTATGGATAGACCCATACGGTTGTATTGAGATAACAAATTTGTAGTATTATTTATTTACTACAGAGGTCTTAAGGGATCTAAATATATGGTGGTCAAAATTTTTGACCAAAAGCAAACGGTACAGAAATGTGACGTTTTAATATAACATATTTTCACAGATGATGTGGTTGCAGATCCACTAACTAAATGCCTACGCCCGTGTGTATTTGAGCGACATGTCGTTAGCATGGGCCTAGGAGCATCATGAGATGCTGTTATTTAGTGAGAGCTATTTTGGCTTTGCTCTGATAAAGGTTTCATCTGTGTTCGTTACACTTTGTAACAGTTTAATATGTATCAACTTTTGCATTCAATAAAATATTTTTGAATGCGTTGTTATTATGTTGAATACATATTGATAAAGTCTCAAGGGATTGTATAAACCTTGAGTGAAGGCTAGGGGCATCCGGTTATTAGCCTTGTGCATATGTCTTGTGATACATAAAGAAATGTTAACCATAAGGAGAAGACATATGTGGGTTCATTGGAACCATAAAGCATTCTCTAGTGGCACGAGTTTTTGTGACACCTAAGGTAAGAGAATGGTGACTGACAAATGGGATCTCTCTATGAGAGATGTTATCCATTTGACACACTACCATATTGAATCCACGTTAATAAAGTTAAGAGCATTCGTGACCATGGAAGGCTCTGTGTGTATACATGCAATTACCGCCATGATTCGGTGTTTAAGACTTTATGGGATATGATTGACTATTAAGAATATCTCTGGACCAAATGTGCGCACATACAGTACGATTTCAATTAATATAGTCCAAGTGGGAGAATGTAAGAGTTTTCCTAATGTGGACTAAATTAATTAATATTGTAATTTACTATTTTTACGGTTACCGTAAAACAGGGTTGGTCTAAGGTGAGATAGAATATTTCTTAATTAGTCTAATATGGGCTGACTAGTGTGGGCCGAGTTGAGCCTGGCCCGTAATGAGGGGGACTGGCTGGAAACTCTATAAATAGTGCTCAAGTCTCTCCTCTAACCCTAATTCTCACATGTATCCTCACCTAAGGGGCGTTTACCTAACGCTAAACATGAGGGGGCGGCCTCATTGAGCCAGTGATACAGAGGGCAATAGAGGAGAAGGGCTTGATGCGTGGATCCCCTTGATATGTGGGTAATCCCTTTTTGCTTCCGCTTTATTCGATGGATCCCAAAACATGTGCGTTAATCTTTCTACTCAATTATGCATGCTCTTGTTCTGGTTATGGAGATCTTGGGGTTGCGCAATTTGCGTCCAACAGTGTGAGCTGTGGTGGCGCAGCGAGGCCAGGAGGTGGAGCTGTGGCGGAGCTGTGGCAGCGCAGCGAGGCCAGGAGGTAGAGGTGTGGCGTCTGTCCGGAGACTCGTGGCGGCGGTGGCGTGAGGCTCACGGTGCGGAGAGGAGAGCACGCGAATTTGCAACTGCAAGGAGAGTCTCCTCTCTGTATCTCCTCTCGTCTCTCTATCGCCTTTATCCTTGACTTTGTAATTTTCTTCGAGCGTGCAATGTGGACCACCTTTTCTTGTGCTGTTAGCATATGTTTCAGATGACGAGAGCATGGAGAAAATTGATAGATTTCGAAGGGAACGAATGCGTTGACTTCCCTTTTGGGGAGTGGGGGAATAATGGTGTGCACGTGCATTACTTCTTTGCTTTGACTATTCTTTGGCCTTAGATCATGCGGCTGACCCCGACTTGTGATTTGTTTATATCATTTCAAAATGGATTAGAAGAGAGAAAATGAACGTGGAAATTCTGATGACACGTCGAGTTTGTCCCTAAAATAAAGGAGATATTTTTCTCTTAGTTGTGGCATGGGCTTTCAATAGTTCGACCACAAACGAGACTCAATCCAATTTGAGATCCTCATGTCCGAATTTGTATTGATTTTTTCCAAGTAATCTAATAATTTATCTTTCTTTTTCTTTCTCTTTTTTTAAAGTACTACACGTATTCATGTGATTGACAGTCAACAACTAGAGTAGAGCAAAAAGACTTCATTGCAAAACCTTCCTTTCTTTTAATAAAACTTGCAACTTACATTTGATTTTTTTACTTACATATATCGACTTGCATGCTTATAACCCTACTTATTTACAAAAATTGTCATCTACCTTCCTAAACTGTTCTTCCAAAAAAAAAACAAAAAAAGTAAAAAACCACCACGAACCCTGTTTTGTTTTCTACCGTCTTTCTGCCCATCATCAATTTTTGTTTTCTACCCTCTTTCTGCCCACCATCAGCCGCCAGCTGATGATGGGCAGAACTTGCAACTTACATTTGATTTTTTCACTTACATATATCAACTTGCATGCTTATAATCCTGCTTATTTACAAAAATTGTCATCTATATTTACAAAAATTGTCATCTATCTTTCCAAACTGTTCTTCCAAAAAAAATAAAAATAAACAACTACGAACCCAAGTATGCGGGAAAAGTACCAAAATAGTCTTAAACCTTTTACATTGATACGAATTCAGTTTTAAATTTTTTAGTTTGACCAATTTAGTCTTAAACATTTTTACATTAGTACCAATTCAGTCTATCCGGCTAATTTAAGTTGGAAATTGCTGACGTGGCCACGTCAGTCTTATGTGGAGCCACGTGGACAAATTATATATTTTTTTTCGGACTTTTTAAATTATTTTTCTCTTTTCTTTTTTTTTTTCTTTTTCCTTTTCGACCTACCATCGCTGACCACAGGCTGGTAGAGGCGAGGGCCGCCGTACCCTCGGCAGCCACAAGCGAGGGCGTCAACCCTCGCCTAGATCCAGGCGAGGACCTCTGCACCCTCATCGGACCCAGGCGAGGGCACGGCGGCCCTCGCCAACCAAGGGTGAGGGCCTTCGTGCCCTCGTCAGCCACAAGTGAGGGTGCAAAGGCCCACGCTCGTGGCGAGTGAGAGCCGCTACGCCTCAAGCGAGGCCGTCGTTGATGTAAATTGTTGCGGAAAGATCTTTCTACGAAGGCCCGGACGGTGCAAATTGCGAACCTCAACCTCCAATCGAACCTGTGATTAGCAATCTCGGTATGAACGTGACTTGTTGACGAACGCGTGTCAACCAACCAACGTTATAGACGCCACGAGCGAAAGAATTCGCTATCTCGCTCGATAAGTCGAATCGATTGTCATAAGAGAACCTTAATTAGGTCTAAGTCCTCAAAAGAACAGTAGAAGAGAATCTCTCAATTTTTTCTCAAAGTAAAATATCTCTATCCCCAAAGAAATTTAGTCAGTCTTATATATAGCCCTTCTAGCTACCACACAAACCCTAAAACGAACCCTAGAAATATAATGCGTCATATTCTAGAATATTCCTAAACAAGAAGATATATATCTATATATATATTTGATTTGGTCAAATATTTGGTGTCCATATAATCAAATTGCGCCAAGATTTTCAAGATTCTTTAAGATTTGATCCAAGGTTATCTCCACGCCAAAGATCACGAACCATGACGCCAATAGCTTGCCTGAATTGCTTGGCCCGCACTCGAGTAATCGAACCAGTAGGAATAGACAATGGGTCCCTAGCACCTCCTCCTCGATATGGCTCAATGTCCACATCATTCCATCCCCCGTGCAAATGATTTGCCCTCAAATCATCACTGGCATCGAAAAGAGTCAAGTCAGAAACATTAAATGTAGCACTAATGTCATACTCACCTAGAAGATCAAGCTTGTAGGCGTTATTGTTAACTCTTTCTAACACCATGAATGGTCCATCCCCTCGCGGAAATAACTTAGAATGTTGCTGCTCAGGAAATTGCTCTTTGCGTATATGAACCCAAACCCAATCGCCGGGTTCAAACACCACTTCCTTGCGCCCTTTGTTGGCTTGCCTTGCATATTGCTCAGTCTTGCACTCAATATTTGCGCGCGTCTTCTCATGCAATGCCTTGACAAATTCAGCTTTCTTTGCTCCATCTAAATCCACACGCTCATTAATAGGTAAAGGGGTTAAATCTAACAGAGTTAACGGATTAAAACCATAGACAACCTCAAATGGTGTAAATTTAGTAGCAGAATGCATGCTTATATTATATGCAAACTCAACATGTGGCAGACAATTTTCCCAAGATTTTATGTTCTTTTTAATAATAGCACGCAACAATACCCCTAAAGTTCTATTAACTAGCTCGGTTTGACCATTAGTTTGTGGATGACAAGTAGTAGAAAATAACAACCGCGTTCCAAGTTTTTTCCACAATGTTTTCCAAAAGTAGCTAAGAAATTTAGAATCTCGATATGAAACAATCGATCTAGGCATGCCATGCAAATGTACAAGTTTCCTAAAGAACAAATCAGCAACATGAGATACATCATCAGTTTTATGACAAGGAATAAAATGAGCCATCTTTGAAAACCGATCAACAACCACATAAATAGAATCTCTACCATACTTAGACCTAGGCAATCCTAACACAAAATGCATAGAAATATTAGTACAAGGATGCGTTGGAATAGGTAATGGCGTAGACAAGCCATGCGGTTTAGTTGTAGACTTAGATTGCTTACAAGCAATGCATCTCTCACAGACACATGTGACATCTCTCTTCATATGTGGCCAATAAAAATGTTCATGCAGCACTTCATAAGTCTTATTAATACCAAAATGCCCCATTAAACCACCATTATGCGCTTCTCGCACCAACAATTCACGCAAAGAACACTTAGGCAAACATAGTTTGTTTTCACAGAAAAGATAACCTTCACGCCTATAGAATTTATCAAATGCAGCATGCTCACATGCTTCAAACACTCTCCCAAAGTCATCATCATCAGTATATAAGTCATTGATATGCTCAAAACCTAAACACTTTGCTTCTAAAGTAGTTAGAATCACATACCTTCGAGAAAGTGCATCGGCTACCACATTCTCCTTACCTTTATTGTACTTGATCATATATGGAAAAGTCTCGATGAACTCCATCCATCTGCCATGTCTTTTATTCAACTTTTGCTGCCCTTTCAAGTACTTCAAGGTCTCATGATCGATGTGGATCACAAACTCCTTTGGCCATAAATAATGTTGCCAAGTCTCCAAAGCTCGCACTAAAGCATACATCTCCTTATCATAGGTAGGATAATTCAATGTTGCTCCACTCAATTTCTCGCCGAAATAAGCTATGGGACGCCCTCCTTGCATCAACACGGCTCCAATTCCTGTACCAGAAGCATCACACTCTATTTCAAAAGTAGCACTAAAATTTGGCAAAAATAACAAAGGAGCATTAGTCATCTTATCTTTTAGCAGATTAAATGCTTTCTCTTGCTCTTCTCCCCATGTGAAACCCACGTGCTTTTTGATAACCTCAGTCAAAGGTGCGGCAATGGTGCTGAAATTTCTCACAAATCGCCGATAAAAACTCGTCAATCCATGAAAGCTACGCACCTCTCCTATGGTCTTAGGCGTTGGCCATTCACGGATTGCTTTGACTTTTTCTTCATCAACCTGTATACCGTCGACACTAACAACAAATCCTAGAAATACTAATTTGTTAGTAACAAAAGAGCACTTCTTTAGATTAGTGTATAATTGCTCGGCCCTTAAAACCTGCAAGACAGCTCGCACATGCTCAATATGGTCATCAGGGCTTCGGCTATATATCAAGATGTCATCGAAATAGACAACCACAAATTGACCAATAAAAGCACGCAAAACATGATTCATAAGTCGCATAAACGTGCTCGATGCATTAGTTAATTCAAATGGCATGACTAACCACTCATACAATCCATACTTGGTCTTAAATGCAGTTTTCCATTCATCACATTCTTTCATCCTAATTTGATGATAGCCACTTTTCAAATGGATCTTAGTGAAAATGCAAGAACCATGCAACTCATCCAACATGTCATCTAACCTAGGAATAGGATGTCGATACTTTACCGTAATGTTATTGATTGCTCGGCAATCGACACACATTCGCCAAGTTCCATCCTTCTTTGGCACTAACAAAACAGGGACGGCGCACGGGCTAAGACTCTCTCTCACATACCCCCGTTCCAATAGTTTGCTAACTTGCCGCTGAAGTTCCTTTGTCTCCTTGGGATTGCTTCGATATGCGGATCGGTTAGGTAATGGCGCACCAGGAATCAAGTCAATTTGATGTTCTATGCCTCGAATAGGTGGTATCCCTCCAGGAAGTTCATCAGGAAAGACATCTTCAAATTCTTGCAATAAAGACACAATAGGACTAGGCAAACTTGGGTCAAGATTGTTAGTAGAAAACAAAACCTCATTGTACAAAAGTACAAATATCAGTCGGTCTAGAACTAAAGCTCTTCTCACCTCACTCGATTTTGCATAAAAATTATTTTGCCTATTTTCTTTCCTCTCTTCTTTTCCCTCGGTTTTTACCTCAATCCTTCTCTCGGCCTCTCCTTTTCCTTGTGTCTCAGACACATCACGCAAGCCCTCAGATTTCTCACCTTCTTTCTCTCTCTCTCTCTCTCTCTCTCTCTCTCTCTCTCTCTCTCGGCTTCTCGTTGTAACTTTAACTGATCCTGATACACCTCACTAGGTGTCATTGGTACCAAGGTATAAATCTTTTGATTCATCACCAATGAATAACGATTAGTATACCCATCATGATGTACCTTTCGATCATATTGCCATGGTCTTCCAAGCAAGATATGACCTGCTTGCATAGGGACAACATCACACTCTACCTCGTCCTTGTATCTCCCTATCTCAAATGGGATTTGAACTTGCTTCGACACTTTCACCTCACCACTATCATTTAACCATTGAAATCTATAAGGACTAGGGTGCTTTGTCGTCTTCAAACCTAACTTATCCACCATAATACAACTTGCCACATTTGCACAACTACCTCCATCAATTATTAAACTACAGATCTTACCATTCACCACACATCTTGTATGAAACAAGTTATCTCTTTGTTGGTGATGCTCCTCCTCCTTTACTTGCACACTTAGAGAACGCCTAACCACCAATAAGTCTCCTTTTATAGCCACTTCTCCATCACTACAATCCTCCAACGGTGGCATCTCATCATCCTCTTCTTCCCTTTCACTTTCAGACTCAATAACACCATGTCCAGTCATGATCATCACCCTCATATTAGGACATTGATTCGCCATATGACGCCTACCCAAACACTTAAAACATTTAATTTCGCGAGTTCTAGTGTTAGGGTTTTCGGTTTTACTTGAAACCGGATTCGTTCCAACTTTACCGTCCCTCTCCTTCTCCTTTGAGGTTTCAGTTTTGGTATTGTTTCCTCTCCAATTTGGCTTCTCATCTCTCTTCCAATTGGAGCTCCAATTTTGATTTGAACCTCCTCCACTCTTGTGATTTCGGTCTAACTTCAATTGCCGCTTAACTTTGATGGCTTTGTCCACCAATTCCTCCAATTCAACATAGTGTTGCAGTTCCACCACCCTTGCTATGTCTCGGCTCAAACCACTCAAAAATCTTGACATTGTGGCCTCACGATCCTCCACCACATTAGCACGGATCATGCCAATATCCATCTCCTTGTGATACTCTTCCACGCTCTTATTGCCTTATGTGAGATTTTGTAACTTTTGAAACAAATCTCGATGGTAATGACTTGGCACAAAACGCCTCCTCATCACCGCTTTCATCTCATCCCACGTCTCTATCGGTCTTTCACCATTGCGCCTCCTACTAGTCACAAGTTGATCCCACCAAATTATAGCATAATCAATAAATTCAACAGCTGCAATTTTTACCTTTTTGAGCTCAGAGTATCATTGGCAATCAAATACCATCTCCATGTGTTTCTCCCACTCTAGATACGCATCGAGATCATTCTTCCCTTGGAAGGAAGGAATCTTCATCTTGATATTGCCAAGTTCATCATCTCCTCGGTGTCTAAACCTTCGGCCTCCATTTTGTTGGTAATTTGTTTATAAAACAAATGAAGAGGTGTCTTGTCCCACATCGAAAAGATGGGAGTGCGCACGTGGACGAGATTTGGCAATAACCGACAATCATTAATTTTATTTATTGAAAATTCGGATTTATTTCTATAAAAAAAATTAACTATAAAGTCTTGTTGAAACAGTGCGATTGTTCATGAAAAGTTACGGTAATTTTTTATTTATTTAATTCCGAATATTTTAAGTTTTTTCAACATAACCTTTGAGACGTACTTGTTCATTTTGCAATCTTTTGAAGGGTTGCCTCTATTCGAAAGAAAAATATAAGTACGCTTGTTTTGAGATAAAACACACATCTTTTTTATTTTTTTTTCTTTTAAAAGAAATTACAGCTATTGTTTCTAATTGTTTCCTAGAGAGACCTTGGAGAAATACTATAATTGCTATTTAGTATTCTTATTTGAGACTTTATTGTATCCTGGAGGAAATTTGCTGGTGACCATTAGCAACGTTGTGGGGCAAATAAATCCTTAAAGAAAGTGACATCACGCCTCAAAGTCCGACTTGATTACTCTAAAGATTCGACTTCATTGTTCTACCCAATTCGAAGCCATATTTTCCCAACAATTTTAAGGATTTATTTCGCAACAATAGAGTCAAGTGGATGAAGTGCACATAACAGTTTATCAAAATGCCCTTTAGACATCCCTGCGAAGTAGTTTGCGATTTTTGTGTAAATCTGAGAATGGGATGTGGTGTAATAATTTCATTATTGCATAGACTTAATTTTGCCTACGTTTCTTTGTCGTTAAGATCGAAAATCTGAGCACATTTTTTTTGTTTGTTTGTCATTCTTTGTCTCTCTGTATCTTGGAGTATTCCCACATCCGTCCATGGTGATCATCTGAGAGAGATGTCCGAGGGGTGTGGATGTGCATACAAAGGAATTGATGGCCGAAAAATGAGAGAAATTGATTGGCGACGTCGCCAAGAACCAGGTCGCCATGAATCCCACCAACTCCGTCTCTGATGCAAATTGGTTGTTCGGGAGGAGATTCAGCGATCCTTCGGTCCAGAGTAATATGAGGCACTGCTCGATGTCGATGCTGCGGTCGCAGACCGGCAAGGAAAAATCTGCGAATCGCCTTTCTCTGGGCGGAGCACACGAAAGCCATCGTTTTTATATCAAGCGTACGCAGACGGGGAGATGGAAAGATCCGAAGCTCTGATGTTTGAACGAGAAGACAAGGATCATGAAGGGCGATGACTATCTTGAGTATCTCCTCCTAAACCCCAACCATAGTCTCGAGGATGATTTGTTGCTCCTCGATCCGGAATTCATTGAGAAGTCCAATGACAACACTCCTTGGTCTGACAATGGGATTCGGAACCTGAACCCATTTGATGATCCCGCCGTTTGGCACATGTTTAAGGGACAAACATGGTAACGGGAACAAAGGTGCCGGTTCATCCCATGCGGGTTCCTCCTGGGTGAGCAGTGACGGCGTAGAAGATTGCTTCAATCCATGACCAGAGGATTGGAACTATTTCTTGCCAAGGCTGCTCGCCAATTGGTCAGCGCCTCCACTTCCATACAATTGCAATTGTTCTCTTGTGATTATAGAAATCATTCATACTCATGGTGCGTTCGATCATTCTTCCAATAGAAAAGAAACTTTTCTTGATGATTATTCTGTGTGAGTAGTTCAAGTGTGGTCGAACACTATCGCCAAGTTCTGTGTTTGATCATGCGCTGATGATGTTTGCCATTTGCTAATACTTTTTGTCACGATATCTCTAATGCTGGTTGGTTTTGTTTTTGACTTGAATTAAGTCATGTTAGTTATTTTCTCAGTCATTTCAATGATCAAAATGCGTTTTCTAATCCATCATTTTCTTTGTCTTATGTTTTATGCCCCGTGGTTACTAATGGTGGTTATGGGTGAGATGATGCTGCTAGATCCAAGTCCTAAATGATGATTAGTACACGCATCGGCATAGGCCGATGAGGTAGACATGAAAATTTGTCGGTGGTGCGTGTCTAGCAAAATTGCCATGTGACGTGTACACTTACCGGGGGAAAGATACTGTTTAGCAGATGGACCGGAGGCACCCTTTGAGTCTTTGGCTTGATTAAGCGAAGGGGACTTTGATTCTTTTTGCTCAAATTTCATTGAATTGAGGGAATCTATTTTTGATTTGTTTGGCAAAACGAGGAGAGAGACGATAACGCCAAATATGGGTTCGGAGGAACAATGACTAGAGGGTCATTGGGAATACGCTTTGGTAGCTATGGATCTCTAAAACAACAAAAGCTGCTCCTCCAAAATGGTGGGTTGCAAATCCAAACGACCCCGCTTCCTCCGTTGCCGCTCCAAAAGCCGAGCAAGATGCCAAATTACTTGGGGAGGCTCGTTCACTGGATTGCAAATTCACTGGCAGGAAGAAAGTGGGCATGCTCTTCCTTTGTTTGATATCCACGGTGGCTTTTACTTGGGAATAAAATTGATCTTGTTGATAAGAGCCTTGCCGGGGATGGAGACATTAAACTCTACAAAACCGAACCCCGACAGCAAGGTTGCTTGCGAAACATGCACCAAGACCAACATGGTCATGGTGTTCAGAGAAATTACCACCAAGGCCAATGAAGACTATGAGAAAATTGTCCGTGACACATGCAGGTCTATTGGATTTGTGTTTGATGACGTTGGTCTTGATGCTGATCAGTGCCAAGGTTCTGTTCAACATTATGTAGCATAGCCCTGATATTGGCCAAGCAGTCCACGACCTTCGTTTCCGACGTTGAGGAAGCTGAGACTCCGATCCACAAGATTAAGCGCAAGGTATGGATCTTATTGTATATTTCGGAAGGCTTCGGCTTATATGATGTTGTTGATTCCGTTCCAAGAATTTGTTTTTTCCCCTTTCAATCCTAGTTTATGTGCTTTTGATACCTCCATACTCGATTTGCTCGCATTTATTGGATTGTTAGAGAATGTCATTACATGCATGGGCTAATATGTAGGGCTAATATGTAGTGCTCTATTTATGGAGGCGATATAGAGATACTGAATGGGTTTTTTAGGTGTCCCTTGGTTGGTTCTAATGTGTTTTATTTGTTGTCCTTGCCCCTCATAGATTTGATTCTATGGAATAGCATAAATGAGCCAAGAGAGTAGAATTGCATTGATTTACTATTTTGATGTATGTATTTCATCAAGGATGAAAATTTGATGATGCATAATTTCGATTAATTGCCTCTTAAAATAGTCTTGAAGTGGGGGTATTCGAAGGGGACTATGGAGCCAATGTGATTGGAGTCATTAAGACAAAAAAAGTATCTAACTTTCATTTTAAAATGAAAGATTTGAGTGAAGTAGATACTTTATTGAGTGTTAAAATTAAAAAAATAGTGGGGGTTATTCTTTAAGCCAAAGTGATGACATGGAAAAGATGTTAAATAAATTTAAACATCTTGGCTTCAAAGAAATGTGTATTCCATTTGATTCAGTATTAAATTAAATTATAATACTAGTAGAGCAGTAGCACAATTTAAATATGTTAGTGCTATAAGGTCTTTAATGTATGCAATGCATTAAATTAGACTTGATTTTGTGCAAGTTGAGTAAGTATACTAGTAATCCAAATATAGAACATTTGAGAGTTATTTTATTGTTCTATAATAATTAAGCTATATTAGAAAAATATACCGATGCTAGTTGGATTACAAGTGTGAGAGATAAACAATCCACTAATGGATTAATGTTCACATTACATGAATGTGTTGTTTCTTGGACGAGCAAGAAACAAATATACATAACTTACTCAATGATAGAATCTAAATTTGTTGCTTTAACAACAAATGGGAAAGAGGCTAATGACTTAGGAATTTGTTGTTGGATATCAAATTATAGCCTAGTCCTACGCTTCCTATTTCTATCCATTATGATAGTCAGGCTACTTTGACAAGAGTTTATAGTAGCACATATAATGGTAAGTCTAGACATATTAGTCTAAGACATGAGTATGTGAGACAATTGATTAAAGATGGTACCATAACAATTGTTTATGTGAGGTCAAGTAATAATATTGCCGATACTTTGACGAAGGCTTTACCGAGAGACATGGTAATAATGATCTCATAACGGGGCTGAAACCCTTTAATTAAAATCACTAATAATGGTAACCCGACCTTTTTCTAGAACATCACTAGTTACAGGGTTTAATGGGTAAAAACAAGTTATTGAATGTGATTGTTTGATACTGATGTAGCCCTGATATGAGAAGTCAGTATCCTCTGTTACGTTTTGTAGGTTGGATTGAATTCTTAATGAAGTATATTACAAACTTGTAATGTGTCGATAGTAACAGAAACACATAGTAGATACTTCACTTATATGAGCTTAGAAGTGGTGCAGCTTCTTACGAAAGTTAGGGTTGCTTTCTAGAGAGCTCATGAAACGGGATCAAGCACAAGGCTACAATAGTGCGGAGTAATATAGAACTTCTCGCTGAGACAAGAGGTTAGTGTATGTGTGGTATGTCCGGTTTTATTATATAAAAGTACAAGTTTAAAGCCGAGCTACTTGTCACTTTAATAGAGCTTTGAGATACTTGCACTAAGTAAATGTTTAACTTGAAAGAGACTTTTATGTATGTATATTAATCTCATAGAAATTTTGGCTGTATATTTCTAACGTTTTATTTTTTGTTTTTATTTTATAAACAAAAGTGGGGGATTGTTGGTAATTTGTTTATAAAACAAATGAAGAGGTGCCTTGTCCCACATCGAAAAGATGTGAGTGCGCACGTGGACGAGATTTGGCACTAACCGACAATCATTAATTTTATTTATTGAAAATTCGGATTTATTTCTATTAAAAAAATTAACTATAAAGTCTTGTTGAAATAGTGCGATTGTTCATGAAAAGAGTTACGGTAATTTTTTTAGTTATTATTTATTTAATTTCGAATATTTTAAGTCTTTTCAACATAACCTTTGAGACGTACTTGTTCATTTTGCAACCTTTTGAAGGGTTGCCTCTATTCGAAAGAAAAATATAGTACACTTGTTTTGAGATAAAACACACATCTTTTTCATTTTTTTTTCTTTCAAAAGAAATTACAGCTATTGTTTCTAATTATTTCCTAGAGAGACCTGGAGAAATACTAGAATTGCTATTTAGTATTCTTATTTGAGACTTTGTTGTATCTTGGAGGAAATTTGCTGGTGACTATTAGCAACGTTGTGGGGCAAATAAATCTTTAAAGAAAGTGACATCACGCCTCAAAGTCCGACTTGATTACTCTAAAGATTCGACTTCATTGTTCTACCCAATTCGAAGCCATATTTTCCTAACACATTCCACCTTTCAAATCGAGCATCTCGATCATCCTCCATGTCGGCCTCATCATCATCATATTGTCGCTGCCTTCTATGTTGTGTTCTAGAGGCATCTCGCTGATGTTGCGGTCTTCCTCGGGGTATCTCTCGGTCACTGTCAACCCTCATGCGATTCCCCATCATTCGGCCACTAAGCTCCTCCACTACGGCCCTCAATTGCTGGATGCTTTCCACGAGCGCTTCATCCCTTCGTATGGAGTCAACCTCCCTTTGATTTACGCTTTTTTCGCGCGACATATTTTAGACCTGCAAGTAAACGTTAGTCACAAAAATCCTCACCAATCGCTCACTCACGTGTTTCTCTCAAGCTGTTTGTCACTCCCCGCGTGTTTAACTCAAGTCTAGGCTTTTTCCACCCTCAATTAAGCTTACACACTCTTACCTTTTTCTTCTCGTATTCTCTTTTCACAAGCTCTTTATCGGACTCAAAACCTGTCTCTCAACCCCCTCACAACAATCAATCAAACTAATCAAACAAGATTAGATCACTACTGATTTTGTTTCGGCAAGTAACAATTTCAAACCAACAAGTACAATTTTCGAAATTCCAATTGAAACGCAAATATCTACTGATTTTGTTTCAATTCGGTCCACTAACAAACGAGTAGCCTTCTTGTTTTCTTTTTGTTTGGCTATTTTTTTTTCTCTTGCGCACTTTTTTTTTGTGTGCGTTTTCTTTCTCTTCTTTTTTTTTTCTAACGAACTTTCTCTTTTTTTGACGAACTCAGATACAATTTAAGATGCTAGAAAAAAATTAAAACTAACAGCAAACAACTTCATATGGAAGCACAAAAGCAATCAGATCCCTAAATTGGCTAGAACCGAAACCCTAGCTCAATAAATCTCAAATTGCTGAATATAAATAGAAAATTAAAGATAAATAGAACTTGTAGAAGCAAGCTCTGATACCAACTGATGTGAATTGTTGCGGAAAGATCATTTTACGAAAGCCTAGATGGTGCGAATTGCGAACCTCGACCTCCAATCGAACTTGTGATTGGTAATCTCGGTATTAACGTGACCTGTTGACGAACGCATGTCAACTAACCAACGTTATAGACGCCACGAGCGAAAGAATTCGCTATCTCGCTCGATAAGTCGAATCAACCGTCATAAGAGAACCTTGATTAGGTCAAGTCCTCAAAAGAACAGTAGAAGAAAATCTCTCAATTTTTTCTCAAAGTAAAATATCTCTATCCCCAAAGAAATTCAGTCAGTCTTATATATAGGCCTTCTAGCCACCACACAAACCCTAGAACCAACCCTAGAAATATAATGCGTCATATTCTAGAATATTTCAAAACAAGAATATATATATATATATATATATATATATATATATTTGACTTGGTGTCCATATAATCAAATTGAGCCAAGATTTCCAAGATTCTTCAAGATTTGATCCAAGGTCATCTCCACGCCGAAGATCACGAACCATGATGCCAACAGTTTGCCTGAATTGCTTGGCCCACGCTAGAGTAATCGAACCAGTGGGAATAGACAATGGGTCCCTAGCACCTCCTCCTCGATATGGCTCGATGTCCACATCGGTCGTGGCCCTCGCTTGGATTTGGGCGAGGGCCGCTGCACCCTCGTCCGAATCTGGGCGAGGGTTGCCGCACCCTCGCCCGCCACGAGCAAGGGTTGCCGCGCCCTCAATTATGGCTGACAAGGGTGCAGAGGCCCTCGCCGGACCAATGGTTGAGGGATTCAGCCCTTGCCTGGATCTAGGCAAGGGCCGACGCCCCTCGTCTGTGGCCGGCGACCTATCAAACAAAGTAATAACTTTTATAGATTATGTAGATCAAGTTTGTCTCCATTGTCGATGATGTGAATCCTGACATAAGTCCCAATGATTATGATTAAGATGATAATATTTTACTTGGCCACGTGATAATAACTTTTCAAGGCTACTAGTTTATCTGAAAAGTTAATGTGAGAAGTGGCTATCATGATCACAAGTGATTTTCCCAAAAGAAAAAGAAAAATGAAGAGCCAATTTTTTTTTTCCGGGGGGATAGATCTTGCCACCATTAAACTTTGCTTACGTGGCATTCGATCTATCAAACGAAGGATGACGTGACCAACGGTGACTACTGCATCATCAATGTAGTTTAGACTTTGGTTAACTTAAACAGGATTGTGCCCTCCATTTTAATTATAAAAAAAAAAAAAAAGACGCTCTTTGTGCTGAGGCTTCACAAAATCAAATTAAGATTTCTCCCCAGGTCTGATTTTGCTCGAGAACCCTAGTCCTAATTTTGCTCGCTCGAGCGCCCTTCTCTCCCTCTACTTTCTCTGATTGACGGAACCGGGACCCAAATTGAAGTCTTTTAACATTCACTCTCCCCTTCACAAATTGATTTTTGACTTTCAAGATCCTAAATCCTAAAGC
This sequence comes from Eucalyptus microcorys, assembly GCA_014182515.1. Lineage (NCBI taxonomy): Eukaryota > Viridiplantae > Streptophyta > Magnoliopsida > Myrtales > Myrtaceae > Eucalyptus > Eucalyptus microcorys. The sequence goes on along the minus strand of CM024570.1, from coordinate 905,173 downwards.
CGCAAATCTCTCTCTCCTCTCCCCTAAAAAAAAACAAAAACAAAAACAAAGACAAAGAAAATGACAATTTATTTGTTTGCAACTTTCAGCACATTGATCGACACGGCATTCGTCACTGCCCGATTAATGGCATCACATTAGTAGAGCCTAGCAACATATCTAACCGTGGTCAAATTATCCGTAAGACGCGGGTAAATTTGTTTCCCGGTTAAAAGTTGTGGGATCTTAATTGGGCAAATTTCCTTTTTCCTAATGTTCCGATTTAACCGGGGAGAGAGAGGGAGAGGGAGAGGGAGAGGGAGAGGGAGAGAGATGCTTTAATTGTTGTTAGTTAAATCCGATATCCCAAAGAATAAAAGAAAGTTTCTTTTGTCGTCTGTCCGTCTCTCTCTCTCCATCGGAATAACGGATTTAACTAACAAACAATTAAAGCATCTCTCTCCCTCTCCATCGGGATATCGGATTTATGTAACAACAATTAAAGCATCTCTCTCGAGAATCCCCACGCGCCCCGCCCCCTCGGTGGGGAAGGGAATCTCCGACGGGCGGACGGCTTATCAATCAATGTCCGACCGTCGTGTACCCTTCTTCAACCTCTCGAGCATCTCCCGTGGAGACCCCCAAAAATTCGGAGATGGAAACAGCGTTAGACTCGGTGGTCAAGATTTTCACCGTCTCCAGCAGCCCCGACTACGTACTTCCCTGGCAGAACAAGCCCCCTTGCGAGACTTGGGGTTCCGGTGGGTACCCTTCCTCTTGGTTCCTGTTTGACCCCTCGTTTTCTTTCACCCCTGCAATCTAATCTATTCCCCTGCTGTCTGAACCCAAGGATTTGCCTTTCCTGGGAAAAGAATTATCACCAGCGCTCATGTAGTTGCAGACCAAGCGTTCGTTCAAGTTCGAAAGCCTGGGTCGGCTACCAAGTATAAGGCCCGCGTCCTTTCTGCTGGTCATGAATGTGACTTGGCCATTCTAAAGGTGGACAGCCAACAATTCTGGGCGGGCTTGCGTTTCTTGGAGCTTGGAGGCATTCCATTCCTACAAGATGAAATAGCTGTGGTTGGGTATCCTGAAGGTACTCGCTGCTCAATTCCCCACCTATATTACACCATTAGTGAGTAACGAGTTATCTCTTACCTCGCTGCAGGTGGGGACGATATTTCCATGACCAAAGGCCTTGTCTCCAGAGTTGAGCCTACTCAATATGTGCATGGTGCGACTCGACTTCTTGCAATCCAAATTGAGGCAGCTATAAACCCGGGATATAGTGGGGGCCCTGCTCTCATCGGTGTTAAAGTTGTTGGTGTAGCTTTCCAGGGTTCTGAGAATATTGGGTGCGTTCTCCTCTTCTTTTTATGATGAGAACATTGGTCACTGACCTTGCTTTATTCCCCCCTTTTCTCATGTGGGCATTTATTCCGTTACAACTTCCTCATACACTTAGAGCTTAAAAATTATGCTAGACCTTTTTATCTTGTTGAATTCCAATCGACTCGCTTTGTGTTCTGTGTAGAGCCATCGTACATGAATAATTTCTTTTTGGACTTTCCCCTAGATACTGTCAATCTAAGTTGAGTAGAATCAGCCGTTTGCTTATCGATGGATGTATTTACTCAAACTGTTCATTCCTATTTGTCTGATTTGATTGTTATCTAGCATGCATTGAGAATCCTAGTCAAAATGTGCTTGAGTTGTTGATTCATGCTATATTCTATCTTCACACGATCATGTGCATATCTGTCCTGTTTCATGGATGGAGAAAGCTATCGCCTCAACAGCAAATCATCGACCTTCTTGTATCTTGCCACTGTTCCTGTGGCTTCTGTTCTGCCCAAAAAGCCCCTTCTCGGACTTCATTTAAGCAAAAAGTTCAGTTGCAATATTAAGGATAGTGCAACTTCTTAGCATGAGCTTCTTATCATATACCTGAGTGTTTGGATCTGCTTCATAGAGTTGCCTTTGCTGTTGCACTCCTTCTAGCTTCAAATGCATGGTTGTGTACCTAGAAAGGTATAATGTGGATACTTATGGCGCGTTTGGTAACATTTTTGTTCTTTTTTTGTTCCAAGGAACAGAAATAGAAAAAAGTGTTTTTGTTCCGGGGAACAATTTTTGAATAAAAAAACGCGTTTGGTAAACTTGTTCCGGGAATAAAAAATGAGCAGAAACATGTTTGGTAAATTTGTGTTCTTTTTTTATTTCTTTTAATTTTTTAATATTTTTATTTTTATTTTTATTTTTATTTTTATTATTTTTTCTTCTTTTGGCTGGTCGCTCGGCCTCGCCATGGCCGGCGGCCTCACCCAGCCACAACGAGGCTCGCCGGCCCCGGCGAGGCCGAGCCTCGCCGTGGTTGGAAGAGGCTCGGCCTCGCCTTAGCCGGGCTGCCCAGAGCTCGCCCGACCACCGGCGAGGCTCGCCGACCTAGCGGTGGCCCGGCGAGGCCGAGTTGGCCCAGCCAAGGTAAGGCCAAGCCTCGCCAGGGGCAAGCGACGCTCGGCCTTGCCGGGGGCCGGCGATGCTCCGGCGAAGTCGCCGGCCAAAGAAAAAAAAGAGAGGAGAGAGAAAATTTGTTCTTAAAAATTATTCCAGAAATAAGAAACACGTTTTTCTTGTTTCTTGTTTACATTCCAAATGTATTCTGCGAACAAAAAAATAAATTTGAAACAAAAACGCAAACAAACGTGTTTCTGTTATTTTTTTGTTCCCTGGAACTAAAAAAACAGAAATTTTGTTCAAAAACAGAAAAAAAGAACATTAACAAACGCAGCCTTAATGAATTCCTTTTCTTTTAATTGCCGTCACAGAACTATATCGCTAAGAGTACTTCATGCAGATCATCATCATTATATGCCATAGAATAAGTACATATAATTAATGATCACATTTTTATATACTGAACATGTGAGTGTTTAAGAGATAGCTCTTTCCATCTTGGATTGGTTTTGAAGTTACCATCCTTCTAGTAGCCAAAATAGTGAATATAGGTGGTTGGAATTGCTAAGAAGTTGTGATCACTATTTCGGAGGTATTTTTTCTTGTGACTCTCATAAATTATTTCTCTTAGTTCTCCACTAATTTGTTAACCGTGGCTTGCAGATGGATAGTTCCGGTTCCAGTAATCGAATGCTTCATATCTGGTGTTGACGAAAGTGGAAAATACACAGGAGTTTGCTCCCTTGGCTTGTCATGCCAGCCAATTGAAAATTCTCATCTGAGAGACTACTTCGGGATGCGTCCGGAAATGACTGGAGTTCTTGTAAGCAGCATCAACCTTCTTTCAGATGCTTATAGGTTCCTCAAGAAGGATGATATAATCCTTGAATTTGATGGCGTGCCTGTGGCAAATGACGGAACAGGTATGTTCATACAATTGTAGCATTCAGCCGTAGTTTACCATCAGAGTAATAGCAGTGAATATCTTCGTGTTAATATAATTCGTGCTAGTCAAAATACATGGATAGTACTAATTTCATAACCACGCTGGCTTTACTCATGTCCACCCTCAATGGGCCATGCCTTTTTTTTTTTTTCCCCTTTGGCATCTCACTGATTTCAATCTCTGAGTTTGTACTAGTGAGACGCGTGTACCTGGCTTTTCGTCTTTGTGACACTGGGCTTTTCTAATGGCTTTGCTTTTGAGTTTTTTGTTTTTTGTTTTTTTAAGATAGTGTTCCTTTTATGCGATGCATATTGCAGTTACTTTCCGGCACAGAGAGCGCATTGACTTTGATCAGTTGGCATCCATGAAGAAGCCCAATGAAGTGGCCTTAATCAAAGTTCTTCGGAAGGAAAGAGAGTGTAAAGTCAACATAACCCTCCGACCAGTAAGTCATTCTGACTTTTTTTCTTCTTTCAGATTAATGTCTTAGTTATGTTTGCATGATACCATATATTTGTGAGCAGGTACTGTTCATGAATGGCAAAGCAAGTTTAATATATACTAACATGTAAAGCCAAATTAGAAGAGTTAAAAGTTTGTTCACCTTAGACAATTCTACAGTGAGAAAATAGCAGGAGGATTGATGATCCCCTAATTCATCTTGTGGATTGGTGATTCTGTGTTGAGGATGGAGATTTGGTTTCTTTGATTGGCTAAGAGTAGACCTGTCAAAGGGCGGATTGGGTTCAATTCGGGTCGGGTCATAAATGGTCCGACCCAAATTGATCCATTTAACTCATTTGTGACCCATTTATCATAATGCAAATTTCATAAAAGAAAACCACTTTCTCATCCTATCCTTTGTGGATGGTGTGTGTTCAAAATGATCAGTCAGCATATGAAGCTATGCTTTGGTGGATTCGTGGAGAATCAAATTAGCGTGCCCTCCACTTTCTTTGCTTCTTTGAAGATACAATAGTCTAGTGGACATTGTCAGGCTGTCTTGAGTTGGTAGATAGAGTCACACAAAGATGATTGAATCAAGACCAAATCATCTGATCTTGCGGTAGGCCAGTCCATTGCACTTGCAATCCTCTCAACTTGTCATCAGTACCAGTTCAAAGAAAGGAATTACAGCGCCTTTCTATTGTTTCGATGACCTTTTTTGATTATAATAAAGATAACGCACCAATGAGAGACAATGCTACATAGGACTGAGCTTACGAGTTGTAACCTGCCAGCAAAAGACAGCCTCCTAGCAGTCCAGCTTCTTAACCAACTCAAAAGTCTCTCAATTAAGGCTTTGCAATCAGCTTCAGATAGCTTCCCCGATATTAAAGGAAGCCCTAAATACTTAACAGGTGGAGAAGCTCTTTTAAAACCCCTCAGCTGGACCATCTCCCCCAGATTAGCTTCAGAGACTCCAGAAGTGTACATTGCAGTTTTCATTGTGTTCGACTTTAACCTTGGAAGGTTATAGAAGCACTGAAACGTTTCCAATGTCTCCTTTGGAGCCTCAACACACCCATTAGTTAGTGTCAAAATGTCATCAGCAAAACAAAGATGAGTGATCTTGATTTTTAGCACAAAGGATGAAACTTCAGCTTTCCTCGCGTAGCAGCCTTACATAACACTTCAATCACCTTAAGAAAACTCTGGGTTGCCTTGCCTGAGATCCTTACCACCTTGAAAATAACCCTCAAGGCCACCACTAAAGAGTAACAGAGAAGCATGCAGAAGTAATGTAAAATTTTTAGGGAAAACCAATGCAGCCATGATGTTGAAATAAAAAGGCCAATGCACTTAAGCAAAGACCTTTTTAAGATCTTCCTTTATAACACTTCTAGAAGACAACTTCTTTCTCGTGATAGGGCTTAACAGGATGTACTCAGTAGCGCCTACAGTTACCACCTGTTTGTGTCCTAAGTATATGTTGATTGATTTTTGTATATATGTGTGTTGAGTGTGTCTTGAATTCTGTTTCAGGTATTCAACCCAAATTGAGTTTTAATACCTGAATTGAAAGTTGTGGTGAACCGACTTGAGAAAAAATAAATGGAGGTTCACCCAAGCCCTCTGCTACCGACACTGGAGCAGTATAAATATTGTTTTTCTCAAATGATTGGGTTTAGAAGTAGAGACAGCAAAGTCTTGAGGTTTTTGAGCCATCTTTTGTAATTCTTGAATTTTCTATAGCGGATTTTGCTTCTCATTTCCCGTGATTTTTCCGGCAAGGGTTTTCCATGTAAATTTGTGTGTTCTTTTATTTTTCTTAGTTTCAATTTCGTTGTAGTTTCCACATTGGTCATAACAATGTGCTTGCCTCATCAGCAAATAGAGAATTTAGGAAGACTGTTACAGTTGTTAACATTTGAAAAATAATGGATTTCGCAGTTGCAACCTTTAGTTCCAGTACGTCAGTTTGACAAGCATCCAAGTTATTACATTTTTGGGGGTCTGATATTCACTCCACTCACCCAACCCTACCTTCACGAATATGCTGACCAGTATAGCGTGTGGCCTCGGCGGTTGTGTCAACTTGCACTGGAGGAACTTCCAAGAAATGCTGGCCAAGAAATTGTTATTATTTCGATGGTTTGTATTCTTCCACATTCTACTAGAGGCTGTTGACTTCTTTTATCAGCAGTAAGTTTTTGTTAGATAGGATGATCGAGAACCTGTGTTTGATTAAAAGCTAGGAGGGATGTATATGCTGAACTTAATGAATGATGTAAGTGATATGAGAAGCCTTTCTTTCAGTCTGATACTTGGTCATTGTGACTGCAAGATGTGATATCAGTTGGTAACCATGCTCCTTTTCATCAAGCGCAAGAGGTGGCAGTGGGGGGAATAGCCAGATATCTCAAACTATTTTAATGTCCTAAAAACTCAATCTGTTGAAACTATTATAGGACGTGAAAGAAGACTGGAGAGGTAAATCTAAAGTCTATATTTGAATTACTAACAAATGCTCACTGCTACAGGTCCTGATGGATGACATCACTGAGGGGTATGGACATCTTGCAGCATTACAGGTATCTGCATCCTAGGTGGATGGATTTCATTATTGAACTTGTGTTTCAATAAACGGAGGAAATTTCCCGGGTCACTTCAAGAATTTGGAAGGGTAGAATTCAACGGTTATGATTTCTTTGTAACGCATACAATCAATCTCGCCATTTTAATAGTACCGACCAATTGGAAAAAATGAAGGTAGAAAAGAAAATCAAAACAAGCATTATGAAGAAAATCAATGCTGTAAATTTTTAGTCTGGCCAACTTACAAATTGCTTCTGGGTATCTATTTTAAGCCAATATGCATCTGATCATAGTGGGTTATGGCCGCTGTTTTCTTTTTTTCTTTTTTCTCCACTAGGAAGTTGTCCTGTTTTTTGTGAAACTTGAGTAATTAACTACTACTCTCATTTTGTTATTGGCAGGTGAGGAAGGTCAATGAAATTGAAATTCAAAATTTGAGGCATTTGTACTGGCTTGTGGAGCACTGCACTGCCCCAAGCATACGATTTGATTTGGATGAGGAAAGGGTAATTGTATTCAAGTATAGTGAGGCGAAAACTGCCACCTCTACAATTCTGACGAATTATAATATACCCTCCATTGCGTCGGCTGATCTCATTGCGTGGGCTGATCTCATTGATAAAAAAGCAAGGAAGACTAGACTGAAGCCTGAAGCCAGATTTGGTGCATCATAAGAGCTTTGCCTTTTCTATGGATTCTGATTCACTTATTGTTCTACTTGATGTGTGATGAGTTAGTCAATAATTAATAGTGGAAACTGTTCTAGCGAAGGACGTCGGCTGAGGGGGAGGAGGAATTGTGGTTTTGCGACCGGCCGGAGAGGACAGTGTCGAATTATTGGAAATGGTGGAGGACGGAGAGTGAAGGTGGATCTTTACATTTATTGGCAAATTGAGTTTATACTAAAGGGCATAATTGTCATTGTATTGCTTTAGCCTTAAACCCTATGTATATATTGTAAATTACTTCATCAGTTTGCCCAATTTCTACCTGGTATCAGAGCGGCGATTCTTGGAGTTAGCATTGATGCCGTGCTCCGACGGAATGGCCCCAATCGAGCGCTAGGGTTTCTTTCGGCTGCGTTTCAACAAAATTCCCATGTTCCGCTGCTCCTCTACCGTTGCCACCAGAATTCAGCCGGCAACTTGGTCAAGATCTCGTTGATCAGTTGATGTAATTCTCCTTCCACCCCTTGGATCAACATCAACGCCATAAATTCTGATATAAAATTTTGCTCCCCCCATAAATTCTGAGGAAAGCACCTACGCCCGTCTCTCACGTCTCCCTTGGATCAACATCTGGCAGTCTTCACAATGTCAGTCCAGTGAGGTAATTCAATCTTGCCGGATCTCTTGAGGTGAGCCGCGTAGGCGTTGACGAACTCGTGCGGCGACGCGTCCTTCACTGTCCTCGCCGTCACCGCTCCAGATTTCCCGCCTAGGCGAGCAGGCCAGTTTTCTCGCTAAACTCAGGCAAGTAATCATTCGAAGCGTGCAGGTAATTATTCTCAGGCAAGTCGCCTACAGGTTTCTTTTCAGCAAATTTCAGTTCAGTCCATCGTCCGGACGACTTCTTTGAGATAAACTCAAAGCCAACAGCCGCTCTTTTGGCCGCGAGTAATCATGGCAACCCGAGTCTCAAAACTCTTTAGCCATCGTTCCCGCACATGAGCAGGTGGGCAGTCCTTATTTTTTGCATCATTCTGATAATCAGGATCTAATCTTGTTGGCATGGTCCTTACGGGTGACAATTACAACAATTGGTCTCGTGCCATGGAGATTGCCCTTTCTGCCAAGAACAAGATGTTGTTTGTTACTGGAGAAATAAAAAAGCCAATTGCAACAGCCTATGCGCCTTGGATTCGTGTGAACAATATGATTCTATCTTGGATCCTTAATTCCATCCATACAGATTTGGTGCCAACAGTTCTCTACACAGAGTCAGTTGCAGATGTCTGGGCCGATCTTCATGAATGTTTTTTGCCATCGAATGGTCCTAGGATTTTTCATCTCGAGCAAAAGATATGCACCATTGCTCAATGTGACGATGCCGTGACTAAGTACTACAACAATTTGCGAAGCTGCTGGGATGAATTGAATAATTTGGATCTGTTATCGCAATGCTCTTGTTCGGCTCATTCTATCATCACCACACAACAAGAGAATCGACGCTTGTTTCAATTTCTCATGGTCTCAATTCGAGGTACACTAATGTTATCAGTCAGATTTTACTAATTAATCCGTTACCTAATATTGCACGTGCATATGCGCTAGTTCTTCAAGATGAGTCACATTGCCATATCCAATTGGACCGCCCACTATCTGACCAAATAAGCACTTTGCTTAGCACTCACGGAAATAATGCTCCACGGCCGTACACGAATTCCTCATACCATGGACAGCCCAGCTCTCTTGGTGCCCCCGCTCCGTCCGCTAACCTAGCTAAACGGACAAACACGTCTCGCAGCCGAGAAAGATGTGCCCACTGTGGCATCCCGGGACATACGCGGGATGTGTGTTATCGACTTCATGGCTTCCCTCCTAACCACAAGCAACGCCGTGGACAGCCATCTACTTCCTCCCGGCTCGTGAATAACAAGTTCAGTCATACTTCTGATGCGGCGCCTCCACCATTCACAAATGATCAATATAAGCAATTGATGCGCTTGTTGCAAGAGGTAAACTTCCCAAAAGCCAACCTCTCAGGTAATGTTCTCGGCTTAACTTCGAATTCATTTAATTCCAATACTTGGGTCATTGACATTGGTGCCACCAATCACATCACATTTGAACCCCATTACCTTACAAACCCAACATACTATTCTTCTCCACATCCCACCGTTGGAATTCCGAATGGTGTTGGTGTGCTCATGACATCACACGGTTCAACCCCCCTTACCTCAACTATCTCCCTTGATAATGTCCTTTGTGCTCCCTCTTTCAAATACAACTGATTGTCAATCTCCAAACTTACTCAAACTTTAAACTGCTCAGTCATTTTTTTTCCTAACTACTGTCTTTTTCAGGACCTCTTGATGAAGAAGATCATTGGTCGAGGCCATGAGCATGGTGGTCTCTATTATCTGGAGATTCCTATCGAACCTGCCGTTCTTTCTACTACAACCTCTTCATCTCATCTTTGGCACGCCCGCTTAGGCCATCCATCTGAGTTAGTTTTATGTACTTTGCAACAAACTTTATGTTTTAGTCCAGCAAAACAATTCAGTCCATGTGATGCTTGTCATTTATCCAAGCAAACGCGTCTATCTTTTGAGTCTAGCACTATTACTACTTCACATCTTTTTGATCTTATTCATGTTGACATTTGGGGATGTTATTCTCATTTTACACATAAAACATGTCGTTATTTTTTATCTATTGTTGATGACTATTTGCGCTATACTTGGATTTTTTTGCTTACTTTTAAGTCTCATGTCATTGACTCTATGCTTTGCTTCTTTACTTTTGTTGAGACTCAATGTCAAACCAAAGTCCAAAGTCCAAAATGTTCAATCTGATAACGGGACTGAATTCCTTTCCTCTCACTTACAATAATTTTTTTTGCGCACACGGTGTTCACCACCAACGTAGTTGCCCTCACACTCCTCAACAAAATGGAGCGTAAGCATCGTCACTTGCTCAATGTTGTTTGTGCATTGCGTTTTCATTCTAACATACCTCTTCACTTTTGGGGAGATTGTGTCTTAACTGCTACTCATCTCATTAATAGATTACCTAGTCCTCTCCATCACAATAAAACCCCGTATGAACTTCTTTATGGCAAACCACCTTCCTATTCTCATTTTCGTGTCTTTGGCTCATTATGCTATGCTTCCACCGGTCATCTTCACTCTAATAAATTTGGTCCCCGATCTCGCCGATGTGTTCTAATTGGTTATCCCACAAACCACAAAGGTTACCGACCTTCAAGACCAAACAATTTTTACCAGTCGCGACTAGGGTGTCAAAAAAACCCGAACCGAACCGACCCGACCTGACTCAACCCGAACACGACTCGAACACGACTCGAACATGAAACAAGTTTGGTACATGTTTTAGGTGTTGATACTGTTCGGATAACAAATATAAAACAAGTGGAATACATGTTTCGGGTCGGGTTTATGGTTGGAACATTGTTCGACCTTAAACACGTTAAAGCTCCTATTCCAAACACGCCACTAAACACAAACAGACATGTTTTCGAAAACCCCTCCCCTTTGGCTTCTTCTCGACGACGACGCGCTTCGCCTTGCCGTCGCCGTCGCCACCCCTCGTCTCCGGTGAGGGTGATGGGCACGGTCGGAGCTCCGGTGAGGGAACTCGGGCGGCAGCAAAACAGACCAGCAAGTAGGGGACCCGAAACAGGGGGCAGCACGGACAGATCCACGGCGAAGGCGGGCGTCGGCGAAAGGCTTGGGCGTAAGGGAGTCGCTCGAGCTTCGGATTTGGTGGGAGGGCAGCAAGGGTGTCAGGTGTTGCGGCGAGGGGAACGGAGGCGGAGCAGTTGGCGGCTTCACTCGGGCTTGAGCAAAGGGCTCGGGATCTGCTGTAGGGCGGCGGTGAGGAGACGTCGGGTCTCGCGAGTTGCAGCGGCGGTGAGCAGTGGCGAGGCTGGCGAGGTGCGAGCTGTGGCGTCGCGAGTGAGGGAAAGCAAGGCGGGCCACCGCGTGACGAAGCGAAGCGGGGCGGCCAGCACGGAGGACAACAGGCGGGGCACGGTGATGCTATGCGGGGGTCGGTCACAATGAGGAGGTTTGGAGTGACGGTGACCGGCGGTAGCGACGGTGGGCTTCATGCGGCGAGGGAGGCCCGCGAGCGCTGCAGGTCGCACGGCGAGGGAGTTGCAAGCGGAACGGGCGCCGGCGATGGAGCTGGTCGCGGCGGGCAGAGATCGAAGAGGGCGAAGATGACAACCTTTTCTTTTTTTTCTTTTTCTTTTTTTCTTCTCAGGCCGCACGTCCCTCTATGTTCCCCCTCGCACACCTGATGTACCCTCTGTCTTCTGCTGACTTTCCCTTGTTTCCTGAAATAAGAAAAACATAAAAAATAAAATAAAATAAAATAAAAGAGGAAACCCAGAAACCCAACCCGAACCGACCCGAAATACATTAGATGGTCTAATGTGTTTCGGGTCGATTCAGGTCGGGTCACAAGTGTGTGACCATCGTGTTTCAGTCGAGTCGGGTAACAACAAAACCCGACTCGACCCATTGACACCCCTAGTCACAACATCATTTTCTATGAACAAGATTTTCCTTTCAGTCAAACCATCAAACATACCACAACCGAACAAACCTCAGTACTTCCATTACCCATACCTAATCTTGGTGAAACGTACCCACCTCCCTCCACCCCAGTCCTTGCACCGACCTCAACTCCTCACCCTCCTACACCCACGATCACACCATCACCAACTGAACCCGAAGCCATGTCTCGGCCATCTCGGCAACGTCATCAACCCGGATATCTTCGGGACTACTACTGCGCTATTGTGGCCTCCGATCAATCCTCTTCGGACTCTAAGGTAGTTGAATCAAGTACTCTTTACCCTTTATCCAACTATTTATCATACTCGCGTTTTTCACCCATTCATTGTGCCTTTTTAGCCTCCATATCCTCTCGAACAGGAATCTGAAACTTATGACGTTGCATGTCAATCTCCCAAGTGGCGGGAGGCAATGTCTTCTGAGATACTGGCTCTTGAACAAAATGGCATTTGGGAAATTGTTCATCTTCCTCCTAACAAACATCCCATTGGATGTAAATGGGTTTACCACATCAAATATAATTCTGATGGCACCATTGAGCACTACAAGGCTCGGCTCGTTGCAAAGGGCTACACTCAAACAGAGGGGATTGATTACCATGACACATTTGCGCTTGTTACTAAAATGGTAATTGTTTGCACTTTATTAGCTCTTGCTTCAATTCGTCATTGGCCTCTCTACCAATTAGATGTGAATAACGCTTTTCTGCATGGTGATCTTGACAAAGAGGTCTACATGAGGTTTCCACCGGGTTTTCATACTAAGGGGGAGAATTTAGTTTGTCAACTTAAGAAATCACTCTATGGACTTAAACAGGTATCGAGGCAATGGTTTGCTAAATTCTCTTCTGCACTACTTGATGTTGGTTTTCAACAGTCAAAGGCGGACTATGCACTTTTTACATTAGTCCGTGGCTCTCTCTTGACCATTGCCCTTGTTTATGTTGATCATTTGGTTATAACGGGTGATGATGAAATTATGATTCAACTTCTCAAGCAATTTCTTGACACACAATTTCGTATTAAAGACTTGGGCACTCTCAAATATTTCTTGGGCATTGAAGTTTCTCGTTCCAAGTCTGGGATTTTCTTGTCACAAAGGAAATACACTCTTGATATTTTGTCTGACATTGGTCTTCTTGGTGGACGTCCTATTGATTATTATATCTTACAGTAACTCATCCAAATTTACTCTTTGTAGTGCAACATCTTAGTCAATTTATGCACTCCCCTCATGAAGACCATTGGAATGCCGCCCTTCGCATTGTGTGGTATCTCAAGCATGATCCTTGCACTGGTTTATTTTTACCATCTGATTCAACTCTCCAACTTAATGGTTATACAAATTCTGATTGGGCATCCTGTTCTACATCCCGACGATCTGTTTCTGGCTACTGCATGTTTCTTGGTTCTTGTCCTATCTCACGGCGTTCCAAAAAACAAACCACCGTTGCCCGTTCCTCGCCAGGCCGAATATCGTGCTATGGCGTCTGCCGCATGCGAAATCACATGGCTTCACATGCTTCTCTCGGATCTCCATGTCAACATTACTACTGCCAATCTTTTTTGTGATAATAAAGCGGCCATCCACATCGCCACTAATCCTGTCTTCCACGAATGAACCAAACACATCGAGATTGACTGTCACTTGGTTCGTGAAAAAATTCAAGATGGCACTTTGCATACTCTTTATGTTCCCAATCACTCCCAACTCGCAGACTTGTTCACGAAACCGGTTGCACGTGATTTATTTTGTAATTTTAAGAACAAGTTGTTGACATGTTTACATTCACCAACTTGAGGGGGTATTGGCAAATTGAGTTTATACTAAAGGGCATAATTGTCAATGTATTGCTTTAGCCCTAAACCCTATGTATATATTGTAAATTACTTCATCGATGTAAGTGAGTTCGCCCAATTTCTACAACATTGAAACCGAAGGTAAACGTGACTAGTTATGGATGACACACAAAGTGATTATATTCTTATATACTTTTGGCAGTGAACTTGTTTAGATTCCTATGTTTTTCTTCATGCTTCCTTCGCACAAGCTCTCTCTAGTTGTAATTAATCCGCTTATACCTTTTTTCATTGCTTAGCGCGAGAATGGTTTTGGACGGCGCCATATTTTCTCTCATTATCCGACCTTCACCTTGTTTTCCTCCCGATGTCGCGGTCTCATACCATTCCAATCGACGCATGTACGCTTTCTTCCTCAAAGCACTGATGGTTGAATGCACGCACAAGCACTTGATTCGACAGGATTTGTCACGTGAAATCTTTCCGTAAACAGAAAAGACAACTCATTCAACAGAATTTTTGGCTTTTGGTGGGAAAGTCAAAAATGCTTTTACCAATTTGCGATGAACTTGTTGATTGAATTGTCTTTATGAGATTTTGTAGGATTGTTATCAACTACTTTAAAAATTTAAAAGGATTCGTACTCACGACCTCCTATTTTGATATCATTTGAGATTTTATTATTAATTGTTCTAAAAATCTAGATAAATGTGTGATTTAATAATTAAATTATTCTAACAGTCATGCCTAATGATGCACTTGTAGAATCTCCTCTCCCTAGAAAGCCTCCTGTTCTTTGTTGTGTCACGTCATTCGACTCATTCCTGGACATGGAAAAATTTCATTCTCACCGCTCCCGCTCCCGCTCCAAAGTTTACGCAAATGAAAGTGGCAATGGGCGTTCCCATGCTTTCGGCTTCGGAATTGAGGGTTATAGGCGCAGTTCGTACCGTAATCAGGGAACTCATTTTTAAGTGGGCTGTTGGTGTTGATCATTAGGACCTTGATCACGGCCTTGATGTGCTTTAACCAGGTTCACGAGGACCGCCCGCTTCCGGCCGAGGATCGAGGACGGGTATGACAGCACCTGGTCGAGCACCAGGAGGTTGCGCGTGGGGAGGCTGGTCCAGCCCATGATGGAGTGCTTCTCGATCTCCTCGACGTGCGACTGCCCGGACTCCAACACGACCAGCCAGGCCCTGGTCCCAATTCCCTTCCGCCGCTGCTGCTGCGCCTGGACCATTGCCGCCCAGCGGATTTCCTCCTCCCCTGTCCGGCCGCCACTGCCGCCATCGATGCGAGGGGCTCCGTCGAGATAGATCACATTCGCGAGTGAGCAAGCGGGCAACGCCATCTCTGAAGAAAAATCTGGAGAAGAAGGATTAAATCTTTCTGAGGGAATCTGGTAGAAAGGAAAGTGAAGCGTTTCCGCCAGAATCGGAAAGAGGAGACGACGTGATTACCCCAGACCGGGATTATTATTATTATTTTTTTATAAATATTAAAAAGCCCATAAAAATCTCAAATTATGCAAATTGTTGGCATATTTGCCCTAAACTTTTTTGTGACATGTTTATCTAAATTTATATTTGTGTTACACATTTATCTTGAATTAATTTTTATTTTTGTGACGGCTTTTTATTGTGATACAAAAATTCAAACTTGTATTCATGTGACATCTTTATTAAAAAAATATATATTTTCTATAATGTTAAAAATCCTAAATTTAAACTGGCCCCACGTACGTTTAACCTCTATCGAGATTTTTCTTTTTTCCTTTTTTCCCCTTTGTCCTTCCTCCTTTGCCCTCACCACCATCATCTTCCACCATCATCTTTACTATCGGCATCGCCACGGTCCCCACAGTTGCCATACTAATTAGGAAATTGAAGGAGGAAGGTAAATAAAGAAGGAATAAGAAAATGAGAAAAGAACATATAACGAGTTTACATATTTTTGCCATCGGAGCACTACATGGGCACTGTTTGTTTGCTCTCCGTCGTCCATATAAGCAACCACGTAAGATCTTTAGCGGTGTTCATAAGTAGAATTTTGATAGAAGGCAAACGCGAATACTAACTTGGGATAAATTTGCTAGATAGATATAAGTTTAGAGTTTCTAATATTACAAAAAAAGTTTATAATAAATATGTCACACAGATATAAACTTGACATATCAGAATCACAATAAAAAAAAAAAAATTAAGGTAAATATGTCATTGTAAGCATAGTTTATTTATTTTTATTTTTTTTGTGATTTAAAAATGTAGATTTGTAACTTTTGTGGGATAAATCACAAATTCAATATTGTGGAATCTGCCTTTGAATATGAAGATATTTTCTCTATTTGGATCTCGTGTCCAAATTTGCATTGATTTTTCGCAGTTAATCCTAATCGCTTCTATTCATTCCCATGTGCTAGTGTCACCCCAAAAACATATTTTCTAAAGGTGTGTTTGTTTAAGGAAAAGTGTTTGTCTGGAATTATTTTTCCCAACTCTCACTCGTTTAGTTCATCAAAAATGATTAGCCAATTAAAAACACTTTCCGATCAAGAAAAATATATATGCACAAAATTAGCCAAGTGAATTTCTATATCTAAGGAGGTGAAAATACTATCCAGAATTGCTCATCTTGAATTTTTAATATTTTATTTTTTATTTTATTTAAAAATGGTTTTTAATTTTTTTTCTTTTCTTTTATTTTTTCTTTCTCTTTCCTCCCTCCTTTGTCGCCAGTTGCCGGGCCTTGGCAACCAACTATAAGCACATGCTGGCCTCAAGAGAGGCTTAAGTTGCCAACCTAAGCTAGTTCGGATTTGGTGAGCTCAACCTCGCTTGAGACCTAAGCTAGTTCGGATTTGGTGAGCTCAACCTCGCTTGAGGCTAGCAAAGTCAGCCCTTGTTGAGCCTCGGCGACAGTGCCGTGACTTCTCACAGTCATTGCTAAGGCCCGGCAATTGGGCGATGGAGAAGGAAGAAAGAAAAAGAAAAAAGAGAAAAGAGAAATATAAAAATATTTAAAAAATGATCTTTTGTTTTTCATGAAATTGAAATTATTTTTCAAATAAACTTCAACTACTAGAAAACGTTTTTACCACATATTGCCAAACAAAAAACAAATTAACTATTTTCTTGAAAAATATTTTTCAGAAAATAATTTCTTTTTCATGAAATTTTCCCCATAACAAAGGCAACAAGAAAACTTTATTGCGCTACGAATCAGTGATCACATTTTACCTAAGTGCAGACATTCGACATGTACCATCCGGAAGTAGGTAATTTTAAGTACCACCCCTGCATTTAAAATCTACAACTACACGTAAGGAAACAATATTCAATGCGGATTATGCCTGAACTCAAATTCCCATCGCGCTAGAATCGATCGATTACGTAATCAAATATTTAGATCGAATAAGACGTTGAGCTATTACCTAATTCAATCAATGAAGTCCACCGAGGTCGGCAAAGAAGCGATTCTTGGCTACCGACGGGGCAAGGCGAAGACGGCAAGAAAACCTTAACGGAGACCTGCAGGCTCCGTAACTGGCCCACGGCAGAGGAGGACCACCGATGGTACTACGATGGCAGAGGAGCCGCGGCAGCCGGAAGCCTCGCTTGGAACTGCGAAACCTCTCTTGGAATTGTGGGTTTCCTCCAAGGATTCGAAGGCAGGTGCGACAAGTCGTGTGAGCTGTGGCGGCGTGGCGAGGGAGGAGGCGTGGTGGCTGTCCGGATGCTCGCAGCGGTGGCGTGAGGTTCACGGTGCGGAGAGGAGAGCACGCGGGTTTGCAGACCGCGAGGAGAGTCTCCTTTCCGTATCTTCTTTGTCTCTGTATCGACTTTATTCTTGACTTTGTAATTTTCTTCGAGCGTGCGTTGTGGACCGCCTTTTCTTGTGCTGCTAGCATGAAGCAGTGGATAACGAAAGCATGGCGAAACGTAAGGATTTCGAAGGGAAACGAATGGGTTGACTTCCCTTTTGGGGAGTGGGGGAATAATGGTGTGCATGTGCACTACCGTTTGCTTTTATTATTCTTTGGCCTTGATTATGCGGCTGACCCCGACTTAGGATTTGTTTATATTATTTCAAAATGCCATTAGAAGAGAGAAAATGAACACGGAAATTCCGATGATACCTCGAGTTTGTCCCTGAAATAAAGGAGATATTTTTCTCTAGTTGTGGCATGAACGTTCAGTAGTTCGACCACAAACGAGATTCAATCCAATTTGAGATTCTCATGTTCGAATTTGTATTGATTTTTCCCAAGTAATCTAATAGTTTATCTTTCTTTTTCTTTTTTTAAAAGTACTACGCGTATTCATGTGATTGACGGTCAACAACTAGAGTAGAACAAAAAGACATTATTGCAAAATCATCCTTTCTTTTAATAAAACTTGCAACTTACTTCTGATTTTTTCATTTGCATATATCGACTTGCATGCTCATAACCCTGTTTATTTACAAAAAAAAAACCCCGACCGTTTCTGACCTCGAACTTAAGGTTGACATTGCCATAGAGATTGGGCGCCTCAGTCTAGACCAACAAGCTTTGTCACCGAGGGGGCGGCGGGTGGCGGCATTAACGTTGGCAAGGGGTGGAGAAAGTGAGAGAGGATATACTTTGTGTGCGTGACCAAGTGAGAAGGAGGTGGGGAAAGAGAGGGAGACGGAAAAGAAATCGATGTAAGGTTGGCGGTAGATGTGTTTTTTTCCGGTTTGGAGGAGATGTAGATGTTTTCAAAAGTGATGATTTGGCTTTACACGTAGTCATTGACTCGGGAGATTCTAGTCCTATGACGGATAAGCAAGAACTATTTTCTTCCCATCATAACTCTAGTCTTTCATCATAAGTTATTTTAGCTAATGGTTCCTCTACTCAAGTGGTTGGGTCAGGAATTGTTTAACTTACATTTTTCTTATCTTTGGAGAGCTGAACACCTAGAGTACCAAAACTTGATGTGGGGAGACACTTAAGTGTTAAGAGTTTGAAAATATACACTTAAGTGCCAAAATTGAAGCAAAATGGATCCATTAAGGGCCCGTTTGGTTCGGCTTTGGGGAAATGCCATTGGGAGAATACAAATACCTTTGAGGTAAAGGGGTTTTCGGAAATGCTACACCGTTTGGTAAATTATAGCATTGAAAGATAATTTAGCATAAACACCGTTTGGCAAAATTCACATTTGTAATTGACTTTTGCTATTTTTTATTTTTTATTTAAGTGTGAAAATCAAATTCCAGCAGCCACCGGCCAACCGCCGAACGGCCAGATCTGGCAACTTGAGGTCGCGGAGGCCAGATCTCGCCATTCGGTAGCCAGATCTAGCGGCTTGAGGTTGAGGGTCGCGCCACCCCAAGCAGTGGTCATCGAGGACGCGCGACCCCCAGGCGACGGTGGCAGCTGCCGGAGAAGAGGCGGGAAAGACAGACGAATGGAGAAGATGAATAGTGACAACTACGAATGGGGAAGATGAACAGTGACAACTTGCATTTCTAAAATGCCCAATGCTTAAAGCACCTCAGGACCTGCATTGGGCTTTGAGCATTAAGAATGCTGACATTTGCTCAATGAGCTTTCAAAAATGTCTCCCAAACACCAAATATTTTCCCCAAGGGGCTTTGGGCCCCCAAAGCCCCTTAGGAAAGCCGAACCAAATGGGGCCTAAGTGTCAATGGCGAGAAAATTCGGCCAAATTGCTAACGTGGTATTTTTCGGCGAGACAAGGGCAAAATAATGTTGTTTTGCACACCGACGTGGAAAGAAAAGCCAAAAATGACTTCGTTTTGCCTAAGATTTGAATTTTAATATAATTATTAATCAAATTAAATTTAAAACTAAATTTAGTAACTATATATTCTTTTTAAAGCATAAGCAAATCGCAAAAGGGCAAGGGTTATGCAAGTTCTCGCCGCCGCCTCCCCATCGTTGTTGGCAAGGGCTGGCGACGGTGGGGAGAGGGTCGACTGGGATTGTTCAGCCTTGGCTAAGGGCTGGCAACCTTGGCCGACTAGTGATGAGGGCCCACAAGCCCTCACCCAAATCTAGGGTAAGGGTTGCAGCCCTCCCCCAAATTCAAAGAAGGTTGTCACCCCTTGCCTAGTTGGGCTAAGGGCCGTCGCCCGCTGGGGGGTTGCCCTAACCAGCGGCGGCGACCCTCGTCGAACTGGGAAGGCCGCGACCTTCGCCCCACATCTAGGCAAGGGCTTATGGGCCTTCACCGCCAATTGGTTAGGGCCCGGTGACCTCGTCGTCCCTCCCTCTATCATCGCCAGCCGTTGCCAATGACGATGGGTAGGAGGCGACGAGGGCTTGTACAACCCTCACCTTCTGCAATCTACTTTTATTATTATTATTATTATTTATTTTTAAATTTAATTTAATTAATATTTATATTTTTAAAAAAAAAGGACAAAACGATGTTGTTTTGGTTCTTAATTATTAACTCAGCTCTACGGCGTGCCACATAGGTTTTCCGGCCACTTTCACTAGATTTGACACTCAGTGTCCTGTTTTTAAAAAGAAAGTGACACATTTAAGTGTTGTTTTCGTAACTTTTGATACTTAAATATCCCCGTGTCAAGTTTTGGCGCTCCAAATGTTCTTTTGCCTTTATCTTTGTCTTTTGTTTTACATATTTCCCAACTTCTTTTGAATTTGTTATCCGTTAGTCAATTAACTAAAGCTTTTGGTTGTTGGTTACATTTTACCCATCTTATTGCATTTTTTAGGACCTTCAGACAAAGAAGATGATTGGTGGAGGGCATGAACGCGATGGACTCTACTATCTAAATGGTGTCTCTAGTGCTGACACTAATGGTCTAGCTGCTAGTTGTATTACCCCCTTATTATGGCATTCCTGTTTAGGAATTTATCTTTATTTAAGTTACAACAAATAATTCCCGAGTGTAAATCAATTTCTAGTCTTGAGTGTGAGGCTTGTGGACTTGGGAAATATCATCGTAGTTCTTTTCTTAGTTGTAGTGATTCTCGTGCATTTACTTTACTTGAACTTGTTCATTTAGACATCTAGAGAACTTCCCATATTGCTAGTAGAAATGATTTTAAGTACTTTGTTACTTTTGTGGATGATTATTCTCGTCTAACAGCTTTATATGTTTCATGACCATTCTGAATTTTTACATGTTTTTCAATTGTTTCATCGTGAGGTTACTAATTAGTTTAATACATCACTTAAGATTTTGCAAATAGATAATGCTCTAGAGTATACACATAAATTGATTTCTTTGTTTTGTTCTAATCTTGGCATTATACTTATACCCTTAGTAGAATGATGTAGCCGAGAAAAAGAACCGTCACCTTCTAGAAGTTGCTCGTTCACTCTTGTTTCATATGCATGTCCTAAAATCATTTTGGAGTGATGCTATCCTTACTGCCTGTTATCTCATAAATTATATGCCTTTCACTATCCTCAATGATCAGTCACCAATCAGTGTTGTATTTCCTGACAAGCCATTATTCCCTCTTACCCCACCCATCTTTGGGTGTGTTTGTTTTGTCCACAACCTACATTTTGGTGTTGATAAACTATCTCCTCATGCCACTAAATGTAAATGTGTTTTTCTTGGGTATTCACGTACTCAAAAAGGATATCGGTGTTATGATCCTATTACTCATACCCAATGTGTTAGTGCTAATGTTACTTTTTTCGAGGGCATATTATATTATTCTACTGAGGGTAAAGAGTTTTCAACTGACATTGTAGCCAATCCTCTTAGATTCTGTTAGTCCTTCTTCAATACCTCTTCCCTTGCAGGTGTATCAGCAACGAAAGGAATTTATGGCACCGCCAGTCTCCAGTTCTTCCTCCATGCCCTCCATTCAATCTTCCTTCTTGTCTCCTGGTCTAGACGATCTTCCGATTGCCCTTTGCAAAGGTACTCATTCTTGTACACAAAAATCCTCTTTGGCTTACCCTATCAAGTGTTATGTACATGATCAAGTACAATTTGGATGGCTTAGTTGAGCGTCTTAATGCTCGGCTCATTGCTAGAGGTTTTACTCAAACTCATGTAGCAGGCAAGGTCTGGCCGTCGACTTCCTTTGCAAGCAAAAATGTAACTATTAATCACGACAGGCCGATCAAATGCCGAGACAACTTGAGCAATTTTCTGTTTGTTAGAGCTACACAAATAAAATTCATTTACAACTACCACCCAAGGCCAAATAAGGATTAAACCAGTGAATGACAGTTTAATGTGATTTCACAAACGAACTGCGCTAATCAAGCGTTGTGACAGACAAATCAAATGCTGGGACAACTTCTTTCAGTAGGCAATTTGA
Organism: Eucalyptus microcorys; assembly: GCA_014182515.1. Taxonomy (NCBI): domain Eukaryota; kingdom Viridiplantae; phylum Streptophyta; class Magnoliopsida; order Myrtales; family Myrtaceae; genus Eucalyptus; species Eucalyptus microcorys. Next base: position 883,382 of record CM024570.1, on the reverse strand, counting down.
CATTAGGTAAAAAGACAATATAATTCACTTAACACTACTGGCAGAGGCCATATAAAGAGCAAACTGGCAAATAACAGTAAACCGCGATTGACTCTGTAAACAAGCTGCACTTAACACAACATGATGAACCACACAATTCCGAACATACTTCGAAACCTCAAACGACGGACGGTCGATCGATACTACTTGTAGAATTTTAGCAAATATCTCTTGCAACCTACAAGATGTCATGCGGATTTCTCACATGTCCTTCTAATCCGCCCCCTACCTAAAGGTTTGTGCATAAGCCGCTGACGACAACACGGAATCCGAACCATCTCACCTCGGCCTAGAGCGTCACCTGTTGAGTCGCGCAATTGGAGCTAGAAACCCGGCGCTGGAGGTCCTGGACGAACTGGTAAACCAGAGGGCTGTTGGTGTTGATCATCAGGACCTCCTTGGCGGTGATCACGGCCTTGATGTGCTCCAGGTTCACGACGACCGCCTGCTCCCGGCCGAGGATCGAGGACGGGTACAACAGCACCGGGTCGAGCACCCGGAGGTCGCGCGCGGGGAGGCCGGTCCGGCACATGATGGAGTGCTTCTCGATCTCCTCGACGTGCGACTGCCCGGACTCCGACACGATCAGCCACGCCCGGGTCTTGATCCCCTTCCGCCGCGGCTGCTATGCCTGGAGCATCACCGCCCTGCCGATCTCCTCCTCCCCCGTCCAGTCCGGCGGCGGTGGCGGCGGCGGCGGGGGTGCCATCGATGAGAGGGGCTCCGTCGAGAGAGATCGCATTCGCGAGCGGGGCCGTCACTGAAGAGAAATCTGGAGAAGACGTGACGAATCTTTTTTGAGGGAATCTGGTAGAAAAGGAAGGTGCTGCGTTCCCGTCAGAATCGGAAAGAGGAGATGACGCGGCTGCCCCCGACCGTGATTTGCTTATGTTTTTCTAAAAATGTTAAAAAGCCCACCAAAAATCTCGAATTATGCAAATTCTTGAGGCATTTACCTTAAAATCCTACTCGTGTGACATATTTATTGTTACACATTATACCCAATTTTTTCCACAAAAATCCAAACCTTTTTTTATACAAAAATTAATACCATTTAGGGCGTGTTTGAGAATATTTCTTTTCTTTTTTTGTTAGAAAACAGAAATAGAAAAAAAGTGTTTCATTCGGGGAACAATTTTTGAATAAAAACGCGTTTGGTAAACTTGTTCCTAGGGAATAAAAAATGAACAGAAACACGTTTGGTAAATTTGTGTTCTTTTTTTTATTTCTTTTAATTTTTTAATATTTTTATTTTTATTTTCTTTCTTTTCTTTCTTTTTTCTTTTTCCTTTTTCTTTTTTTCTTCTTTTGGCCGGTCGCCGCCTCGGCCATGGCCGGCGACCGGCCGACAACGGCTGGCGGCCTCGCCCGGCCACGGCGAGGCTCGCGGCCCCGACGAGCCCGAGCTCGCCCGGCCTTGCCCGCGCCAGCGCGGCCTCGCCTTGGCTAGGCGAGCTCGGGCTCGCCCAGATTCGGTGAGCCTGAGCTCGCCCAGCCACCAGCAAGGCTCGGCCTCACCGAGCCACCGCTAGGCCGACGAGCCTCGCCGATGGTGGGCGAGCTTGGGCTCGCTGAATTTGGGCAAGCCCGAGCTCGCCTCGCCGGGGGCCGGTGAGGTCGCCGGCCCTCGATGGCCGGTCGCCGGCCATGGCGAGGCCGGCGACCGCCAAAGAAAAAGAAAAAGAAAAGAAGAAAAAAAGAGAAGAAAAAGAGAAGAAAAGGAAAGGAGAGAGAAAATTTGTTCTTAAAAATTGTTGCGAAACAAAAAACACGTTTTTTTGTTTTTGTTTTTATTCCAAATGTGTTCTGGGAACAAAAAAATAAATTTGGAACAAAACGCAAACAAACGTGTTTTTGTTTTTTTGTTCCCGGAATAAAAAACAGAAATTTTGTTCCAAAAAAAAAAAAACATTAACAAACAGGCCCTTATTTTCCATTGTCCATATAAGCAACTATATAAGATTTCTTAAGGGCGTTCGTAAGTGAAATTTTAATGAAAGATAAATATGTTATACAGATACTGATTTGGATATATGGTGTCACAATAAAAAATTTAGAATAAATATGTCACGTTAATATAGTTTAGTTTTTTTTTTTTTTTTTTTGAGTTTTCTTGTCAAATATGTGATTTAATAAATGCTGATTTGCAAAATCTGTAGGGAAAATCGGAAATTCGATAGTATGTGGAATTTTCCCTTGAATAAAGAAGATATTTTTCTATTTACGGCACGAACTTTTATAATTCAAACACGAGGTCCATTGTGGGATGTCATGTCCAAATTTGTATTGATCTTTCGCAATTAACCAAAATTGCATTGATTCATTCCCATGTGCTACTGTCGCCCAGAAAACATATTTTCTAAAGGTGTGTGTTTGAAAAAAAAATTGTCCAGAATTAGTTTTCCAAATTTTCACCTGCTTAGTTGACTAAAAATATTTAGCAAACTAAAAACACTTTCTAATCAAGAAAAATATTCATGCATAAAATTAAGAAAATAAATTTCTAAATCTAATGAGGTAAAATACTTTCCGGAAATGTTCATTTTAAATTTTTAAAATTTTATTTTTTTCTTTTATTAAAAGAAACTTCTTTTTAAAAATCTTTTCTTTTTCTTCTTTTTCTTTCCTTCCTCCTCCATCACCAGTCACAAGGCCTCGATGATTAGCCATAGATGCAGCCGGCCTTAGGCAAGGCTTGAGCTTGCCAACCTAAGCTCGTCAAGATCTAGTGAGCTCAAACTTGCCCGAGGCTAGCCAAGTCAACCCTTGTTGAGCCTCAGGCGACAATGCCAGTGGCCTATTGCGACCATTGCTAAGGCTCGGCAACGGACCATAGAGGAGGATGGAAAGAAAAAGAAAAGAAAGAGAAGAAAAATATAAAAGTTTTTAGAAAACAATATGTTTCACATGAAATTGAAATCATTTTTAAATAAAATTGAAATCCTAGAAAACTTTTCAATCACATATTATCAACAAAAAAAAAAAAAAAATTAACTATTTTCTTGAAATATGATTTATCTAAAATTATTTTCTTTTTTCATGAAATTTTTTCTCAAACAATCGCAGCCTAAATATTATGCATGTTTCACGTGGTCAACAGACAACAACAAGAGGCAGATACAAGAAAACTTTATTGCGCTATGAATCAGTTGTATCAATCACATTCTACTTAAGTGCAGACCTTCGACATTTACCATCCGGAAGTAGGCAATTTTAAGTACCACCCATGCATTGAAAATCTACAACTACACATAAGGAAACAAATATTTAATGTCAATTATGCCTAAACTCAAAATCCCATCCCACTAAAATCGATCGATTATGTAATCAAATATTCGAATTGAATAGACTTTGATTGAGCAATTACCTAATTTAATCAACAAACTCCACCGAGGTCAGCGAAGAAGCGATTCTCGGCTACTGATGAGTAAGCCAAAGACAGCAAGAGAACCTCGCAACGGAGACTTGCAGGCTCGGTAAGGTTGGTTTAACCAGCCTGCGGCGGAGAAGGACCACCGGTGGTTACTAAGACAGGCAGCGAGCTGGGGCAGCGGAAGCCTTGCCTAGAACCAGGAAACCTCTCTTGGAATTGTTGGTTTCCTTTAAAAATTCGAAGGGAGGTGCAAGGATTTGTGTGAGCTGTGGCGACGCAGTGAGGCTAGGAGGTGGAGCTGTGGCGAAGCTGTGGCAGCACAGCAAGGCCAGGAGGTGGAGTTGTGGCGTCTGTCCGGATACTCGCAGCGGTGGTGGCGTGAGGTTCACGGTGCAGAGAGGGAGCACGCGGATTTGCAACTGCAAGGAGAGTCTTCTTCTGTACCTCCCTCTCGTCTGTATCGACTTTATCCTTGACTTTGTAATTTTCTTCGAGCGTGTGATGAGGACCACCTTTTCTTGTGCTGTTAGCATAAGTATCAGATGATGAGAGTGTTGTAATTATGGTTATAATTATGCTTAATGGATCAACGAAAGCCAATAAATTAAGATACGTCTTTTCTGTTCACGTATCTCTTTTGGATTCATGAATTTCCTCATCTTTTATGTTCACGTATCTATTGAGTTCATGAATTTTATATATTCATGTATCTTTTAGTTAATGTATTTATTGAGTTCATGAATCTCTTGAATTCACGTATCTTTGGATTCATGAATCTCTTGAATTCATGTATCTCTTGATTCATGAATTTCGTGGATACATGCGTCTATTTAATTCATGTATCTCTTCTGTACATGAACTAAAAATCTCTATAAATAGATGGGAGCATAGAGCTTCATTAAAAGGTTTTTTGGCTTTGGTTTTCCCGACTCGATTCCAAAAAGGCTTTGATACACTTTTCTACTCTTCTGATTTTTCTGAGTGTGCTGGTTCAATTGAACGGTTCGACTGAGTCATGTTTGCATAGTGCTAATCCAAACAGGTTCGATGTGTTGTATTTTGGGAGGCATAGTTCGTGAATCTGCGGAGCACCTTTGGCAGGAACTAATCGCCTTAAGGAGATTCGGATATCCGTACCTCACCTCCAATTTTATGTTATATCTTATTTTCTTCATCTCTAAGATTTGTAAAGGGAAGGATATTATAAAGTTATTATCATCTTTTTGCATTGATATTCTAATTACAACAAACAGTTTGTGTTTTCTTTGGATTAATTTCCAAAGAGAGCATGGAGAAAATTGATAGATTTTGAAGGGAGCGAATGCGTTGACTTCCCTTTTGGGGAGTGGGGAATGATGGTGTGCATGTGCATTACTTCTTTGCTTTGATTATTCTCTGGCCTTAGATTATGCGGCTGACCCCTTCTTTTGATCTGTTTATATTATTTCAAAACGCTTTTCCATCGAAGAGAGGAAATGAACATGAAAGTTCTGATGATACGTCGAGTTTGTCCCTAAAATAAAGGAGATATTTTCTCTAGTTGTGGCATGAGCTTTCAATAATTCAACCACAAATGAGATTCAATCCAAGTTGGGATTCTCATGTCCAAATTTGTATTGATTTTCCCCAGTAATCTAATAGTTTATCTGTTATTTGTTTTGAAAGTACTACACGTATTCATATGATCGACCGTCAACAACTAGAGTAGAACAAAAAACTTTATTGCAAAACCACCCTCTTTTTAATAAAACTTGCAACTTATGTCTGATTTTTTCACTTTCATATGTGATGGGCTTTTTCTATGTGATGATGGGCCTAAGAAGGCCCGTCCGCCCATGTTGGGCCCAAAAACCCGGCCTGCAAGTTAAGGGCCCATGGAGGAACAGTTAAGATGTGAAAGGTTGTGTTGTTTAGATACGAATGGTTACATTATTTGAAAGGAGCGTTTTAAGATAGAGAGAAATTACGTTCTCTCAGTTTTAAATGCTCAGAAGAAGTTTCCCCCAAAACAAAAGCAACAGTACTCCTCGGTATGACGGGGATCAGGATTATTCCTCGAACTCAACATTGGTGTTTAATCTATGAAAGACAAGGTACGTTCGACTCCGTAATGTACTTTTGATCGGTGATACATGTGTTTCTGGGCTCGTCTTCCTCACTTGTTTTAGGGTTCGATTGAGTATCGGATCGGTTTTAGGGTATTCGTTATTGCCAACATTGGTATCAGAGCCATAGTTCATATTTCCCGATCCATTTTCATGTTTATGAATTGCTTTTGATTGAATTTGTGTGAAACATTGCCGTCGAACGATCAGGGACGGAAAATCCTGACACTCGTACTATCCCCCTCGTTTTTGGATTTTTGTAAATCGAAGTTCGTTTCTAATAGAGTAGGGTCGAAGCTCTCGTCGATACGAGAAAATCGAGTGGCGGATCGCCGTCGAAGGCCGGCTGGATGCACCGCCACGTGCGGCCGAAAGAGCCCGGGCACCTGCGATTCGGTCCCCTCGGGCACGTGCAATGTAGGCGCCGTTTGGTCCCGGGCACATGCGACGCACGCACGTGGCATAGCACGCGCCAGGCGACGTCATCATGACGTCAGCGCACACGTGTGTGGCACGTCGGGTCGGTCGGTTGACCCGGCTGACCCGTGCAATCAACTTTGATTAACTCCGACCCATTGACCTCGACCCGTCTAACCGTAACCATTGACTCGTTTGACCGTTGACTTTTACTGTTGACTCGTTGACTTAGGCCATTGACCATTGACCGGCGTTGACCGGCATTGACCACCGAAAAAAAAAAAAAAAAGGAGGAAAATTATGAATTTTCCATTTTGTTCAGTGTGGATTATAAGTTATCCCTTTTTTGTTTTGCATTTGTTGCAGGAATCATGGAAAATTACGTATTTTCCGTTTTGTTCATTGTGGATTATAAGTAATCCATTTTTGTTCCGCATTTGTTGCAAGAACTATGATGCATTATGTACGCATGCCTTCATTTCAGCGGACGAAGAAAAGGCAAGACTTAAAAAGGGCTAATGACAAAGTTAGCTAATTATCGGTGGAATGACGGTGAAGT